>CM046874.1:485840808-486543414 GCA_025667525.1 Glebionis coronaria
ATACTGACGAAAACTAAGTTTTAATAATTGGTCTCAAATTGCAATATCCTTTATTTTTCCCGCTTGCCCTATGCGTGTTTGTCCCGCGCCCGTTTAGCCTATGCCCGTTTAGCCCACGGCCATTTAACCAAAAATTTAAAAATCGCCCGTTTAGCCCGTGCGCGTTTTAGCCCGTGCCCATTTTGCCTGGTGCCCGTGCCCACCCGCCCGTTTTGCCACCTCTAGTTATGACACTATCATTGTAATGACATTACATTTGGGATATTTCGGTAAGGAATGATAAGCCATGAAAAAAATGACATTGTAACTATTTTTTGTTCCTTATAATTAAAAAATCTTAAATAAACTATGATAGTAATAAAAAAACATTTCATTAATAAAGAAACATTACATACAATAACTTACATAAAAACATATAAAATTTAAATCAATAATAAAAAAACATTAAAAAAACTAGTTGTTAGCATAACGAGCCCAAATCATATTCTTTTTAGCGTCGACAATACTCGCGTCAATTTGTGACATTTTGTTCGTGTTTTGTAGCACCATTATATCCGACTCAAATTATTGAGAATTCATTAGTTTCCTTCTCGTATTTCTCTCGGCTTCGATGTTATCCATATTCGCCTTGCGATCCAATTGTATTGCTCTTCGAGTCTCGATTTATACATTTTCGGGTTTGAACCAGAACTAGCGGAGGAGGTGGTTGAACGTTGACTCTTTGAAACCCGATGTAGCCCATCCGGACGAGGCACCGCGTCTGGTAAAAAAAGTTCGGGTTCCTCTTCGGTAGCACGTAGGCGATTTCATCTTGCGAGGGTCGAATCAGGATTTTTCCACTTGTATTTATCTTTCAAAAAATTCCAAGCACTTTTGTGCCTCCGTACCCGTATGTTGTTTAAACACGATTTTGACCTTCTTCATAAACCCCTCGTTGTCCTCCCCGCTTCCCATAGCCAATTCATCATAAATGTTATTAAACTTAGTGTAAGATGATTCATCGGAGTTCATTTTCCTATCAACATGTTTTGGTCCGTTCCTTGTACTTCAACTTCGAGGCTTCGGTATTGTACACGGCTAGAACTTTGTATAAAAAAGTATCTTTTTTTACCCGAACCTTAATTTGGATTCACAGATACTTCGATGTAACATTTTGCCAAAAGCAACTCTTCGGCTTGGTTCCAAAAATTTTGAATACCTGCACCTTCGGGTTCCGGTTCAATAGATTTCTTACCCTTTGCTTTCTTTCTTAGTTTTTCTTTTTTGAATGTCGGCGTAGGTTGTGGCTCATCTTCTTCTTCGTCTTCGTCTTGAAGATGGTGGGATTTTTTGTTTTTTTTATATTTTTATTTTTGTTTATATTTTTATTTTTATCTTTATTTTTTTTTAACGACAATTATTATTACAAAAAACCCAAACTAGCAAGACGCTAGACTTACAAAGAAATAAGACTAGGGTTTTTAACCAACCTGTCCAACTAGTTTTTGATTTGCATCTAGAGCTAATCCACCTAAAAGACTTTAAGGGTGTGTTTGATAGACAGAATTGGAAGTAGAGAAATGAAAATGATTTGATTTCCATTGTTTGGTTGATAGAGAGATAAAAAGGATGGAGAGTTGAATTCTTAGGGAATTATATCCTTTGTAATTTGTGTGAAAATCATTTCCACTATGTTTGGTGTGGAAACCATTTCCTACTTATATAACCCACGTTCCACCATTCCTTTTTATTTATAACACATTTCACACTATCTCCATTACTGTTCTTTATTTCACATTTAACGATTTTTCATTTTTTATTCATCATCCCTTCCCGTTTGTGGTTCTTCATCATTTTTCATTGCAGTTCTTGATTTCTCGTTTCATCATTACTCATCATCTATATCCCTTTCTTGTTGCGATTATTTCATCCTTCATCCCTTCCGATTCATATTTCTTTTGTTTCCATTTTCGGATTCTTCATTATTGGTTGGTTCATCCTAGGTTTCGAGTGGTTGGTTAGTGGATTCATCTTTTTTTGGTTGGTTGTTGGTTTCATTATTTTTTGGTTTTGCTTACTTGTGTGTGTTTTTTTTTCGATTCTTCATTATAGGTTGTGGGTCTTCTTTATTGGTTTTCGGTTACTGTTTGTGTGGGGGTTCGCTGCTATGGGTGTATGGTTCGGTAGTGGTTTGGTGTATGGTGTATGGTTCGCTGCTGCTTGGGTCTTCTTTATTGGTTTTCGGTTGTGAGTGGTTTAGTATATGGTTCGGTAGTGATAGTTTGCGTTGATAGTTTGTGGCGATTGGTTTGTTGTTTGTTTTGGCATGTTTGTTTGTGTTGATAGTTTGCGGCGACTGGTTTGTTTGCGGCGATTGGTTTGTTTGTTTTGGCCAGGTCGTTTGAGGCGACTGGTGGTGTTCGTTATAGATTAGGTTAGGGTGGTAGTTTTGTTTGCGGATAGGGGTTGTTTGTTTGATTGACGGTTGGTGAGTGGCGAGTGGCGACTGGTGGTGTTCGTTATAGATTAGGTTGTTTTGAGGCGACTGGTGGTGTTCGTTATAGATTAGGTTTGGTGGTGTCATGGCGATTGTTCGGTTTCATTGCCCGTTTGTTGGTCCTAATGGATGTCGAGATGGTAGTGGGAATGGGCTTACTAAGACGTCTTTGATTATTCATCTTCGTGATAAACATTTTAGTGGCGATGCACTAGCTTGTACAAAACAATCCATTCTATCCAATTTGGTTGTTTATGAGAGGGTCGAGTTAACCTTCAAGAGTATGGGGATTTGGTTGTGTGGTGGTTATTTCACTATGCACACATTTCGGTCTAAGTTTTGGCATGGTAAGGGTTCGGATTTTGTACCACCTCCTGATTGTGGTGATGGTATTCTTCAATTTGTTCTTTATGACCTCCCTAAGCCTCCTGTTCCATCTTGTCCGCTGCATCTTGTTAGTGGTGATGATGAAGTACGCGACTCGCATTGTGGTTTTGATTTGGGGGCACTTGATAGCTTATTTTCAAAAGGGTTGCGTACAGTTAAATCTATCCCTCCAAAGTGTCGTTTGGGTTTTTCTTGCGCCTTGAAGGAGCTATTGACAGGGTGGTTTCACAAGCCTGATGATATCTCTTCTTGGGTTCGTTTGCTTGTTTTGCCTCTTTGTCTTCTTAAAACCTTTTGTCCGAGAAGTAATCTTGAGTGTAGGTCCGTTATCAAGAGGAAAAGACAAGAGGATTATATTATTAATTCTATTCGTTCTTGGGAGACGTTCGATGGTAGTTTACAGCTTCTTAGAGAGTGTTTGGCTGAATCTTCCCCCACTTTGTTTGATGTTCTTAGTGAGGATAGTGGGTTGGTTGAGCAGAATATTAAGCAGTGTAGACGGAAGATTTCTGATGCGCATTATTCTGCGGTTGTCAGAGTTCTTTCCTCATTTGGTGTGGCTCCTTATAATGATACTACTCTTGAAGACTTAAAGAATAAGCACCCTTTTGTTCATGCTCCTTCTTTACCAGATATACCTCTTGATCTTCATCACCTTGTTGTTTCTCAATCTGTGGTTCTTGACATGATCAAGATTTTTCCCCGAGGTACGTCTTGTGGGCGGGATGGGTTGCGGGCCCAACACCTTATAGATTGTTTGAGTGGTTCTGCGGTTGCTATTTCTGATGATTTAGTTTCTTCTATCACCCAAGTAGTGAACCTTTTTCTTGATGGGCGATGTCCCAAGGTGTTGGGTGAGTATATCGCCAGTGCTCCTCTCACCCCGTTGGTTAAGCCTGGTGGTAGGATCCGTCCCATTGCTGTTGGTACTGTCTGGAGACGGCTTGTTTCGAAGGTATGTGCTTTTGTGGTTCGTCATTCATTGGATGGGTACTTTGGTGATTTACAGTTTAGGGTGGGGGTGTCGGGAGGGAGTGAGGCTATTCTTCATGCTGTGAATTGCTTTCTTGAGAGGTATGGTGATGATGTTGGTTTATCGATGTTACTAGTGGATTTTAAAAATGCTTTCAATTTGGTAGATCGAGAGGTTATGTTGCGAGAGGTTCGTCTTCGTTGTCCCTCCATGTCGTCTTGGGTGGAGTTCTGTTATTCTAGCCCGACAAGGTTGTATTATGAGGAGCATGTATTAAGGTCATGTCAGGGGGTACAGCAGGGTGACCCTCTTGGTCCGTTACTCTTTGCTCTTGTGCTTCATCCATTGATATGTAAGATTTGGGAATCCTTCTCTCTTTCTTTACAGGCATGGTATTTGGACGATGGTACTATTATTGGGGATACCTTGGTTGTGGGGAAAGTTTTGGAGTGTATCATAAAGGATGGGCCCGTGTATGGCTTGTATCTAAATTTTGATAAGACTGAAGTTTTTTGCCGACCGAGGATCCTCGTAGCAAGTTTGTTGGTGTGTTCCCAGATAATATTTCTCGACCTATGCGCGGTGTTAAGTTACTCGGGGGGCCTGCGAGTGTAGACCTTGATTTTCGTAGTCAGCTTGTGTTAAAGCGTGTGGATAAGACTATTGAGCTTATGGATGCCGTGGCCAAAATTAATGACCCTCAATGTGAGTTGCTGTTTCTTCGTTCTTGTGCTGACATTTCCAAGATATATTTTTCTGTGCGTACATGTTCACCCTGTGCTTTTAAGTCTGCCCAAAGTTCTTTTGATATGGCACTCCGCTCTTCTTTGGAGCGTATCGTTATTGCTTCTGGACCGGGGTTTGGTGACTGGCAGTGGAGACTTGCTACGTTGCCCTTTACCTTTGGGGGGTTGGGTGTCTATTTTGCGGGTGATGTGTTGCATTATGCTTTTCTTGCTTCTCGGTTACAGTCAGTTGATTTACAGTCTAAGCTACTACAACACTCTGATATTAAAACTTATGGACTCCAGTTTGATGATGCTTTATGTGTGTTTAACTCGGTTATGGAGATTGATTTTCTAAGTAATCCGAGTGAAGTCGCTGCCCCCAAACTCATGAAGAAAATGGCAGATATATATTTTTTTTGGGTTATTAAGAATGCAGAATCCACTTCGCTTTATCTGCTCGAGAGATGGATTTATGGGCATCTTAGAGGGAGGATCATACTTTTGATTGGCTTAGGACGGTTCCTATCTCGGGGTTGGGTCAGACTATGAACGGGGGACTTATCGATGTGTTTTGTGTTATCGCTTAGGTATTCCCTTGTTCTCTGTCTCGAAGCCCTGTTCAGCTTGTTCGAGAGTATTTGATGGGGATATATTTGGGGATCATGCGGTATCGTGTGCTGGTATCGTTGGGATTAAGCATCGTCACAATTTGGTACGTGATACTCTTGCTGATATATGCTATCGTTCAGGGATTCTGTCGGAAAGGAAGTTAATATCGGATTAGATGGAGGACTTGATAATGCCTTACGTCCGGTAGATATTTTGTTTTATTCTTGGGATAGAGGTAAAGATGTGTGTGTTGATCTGGCTGGTTCTTCTCCTTTGACTCAAACGGGGATGAATGACTTTGTACCCGGCCGAGCTGTGATTGATGCTGCACAACGTAAACGATGCAAGTATATGGCTAAGTGTGCAGCTCTCGGTTATGGTTTCTTCCTTTCTCTTTCTCTTCTCTAGGTGAGTTACAGGAAGATGCAGTTGCGTTGCTGAAGCGGATCCAGAGATTTTCTAAGGCTCAAGATATCGGAGCGCGCGCTACTATACATATTTTCCATAGAATAGGTTTTGCTATTGCTAAAGGGGTGGGAGCGTAGATAGTATCTCGACTCCCATCCAGTTTGTTGTAAATCCGTTTTCGTTTCTAATAAAGTGATGGTTAAATAATAATAATAATAATAATAATAATAATAATAATAATAATAATAATAATCAGTGGGAGCTCAAATAGTGTCTCGGTTACCCACTAACTTTTTGTAAATTCTATTATTCTAATAAAGTGTTGATTATATAAAAATAATAATAATAATAAATATCATTATTATTATTATTTTATAAAAATAAATAATAATAATAAGTTAATAATATTAATAATATCAATATCATTATTATTATTATTATTATTATTATTATAACATTATTTTATTATTTTATTATTTTTTTATTATTTTTATTATTATTATTTATTTATTTTTATTTTTATTTATTAATACTATTATCTAATTTTTATTATTTTTATTTATTTTTATTTTTAAATTTATTATTATCATTTATTTATTATATATTATATATTTTTATTATTATTATTATTTTATTTATTTATTTATTTATTATTATTATTAATTTATTATTATTATTAATTTATTTATTATTATTTATTAATATTTATAATTATTATTATTTTTATTTATATTTTTAAATTTATTATTATTATTATTTATTTTTTATATATTATATATTTTTATTATAGTTATTATTTATTATTATTATTATTATTATTATTTATTTATTATTTCCATTTAATAGTTTTTTAAAGAAAAAAAGGTTTGGATGAGTATGTTTTTTCAAATATATGACGCCACCAAAAAAAGGAATTCAATAAATCATTTCCTTGGATTTTATTTCTAAGAGTACAACTCTCTGCTTTATTTCTAATCGCTGGAATCCTCTCTACCAAACGTGCCTTAAAAACAATATCATGAAAAACATTAGCCTCTAAGACCTCTTCTGTTCCAAAAATCTTCTTGTTCCTCAGATTCCAAACCGACCACCAGACACAATAGCAAACGCCTTCCAAAAAACCTTTACCCTTAGCAGGCAACCGAATAGACTCCATCCAAACCCTCCATTCGTCATAAGAATCCAGTTCTTTATGCTCCAACTCCTACCATCTACGCATCTTAGCCATAATTGCACTCACAAATCTACACGAATAGAACAGGTTTCTATTCGATTCCACATACTCATAACATATAGGACACGAAATCGACTCCAACTCTAGCCCCCGACAAGACATTCGAAACCTAGTAGGCAAACCATCATGAAAAACCTTCCACGCATGAACATTTATCTTAATGGGCATGATGCGGTATTTTTGTATATACTTTATTTTAGTAGAAAACAAAGCAACACAAAAGTCGTCGGTAAGTATTAATCAATACGTTTTAGGAAAAACGTAAAGACGAATAATCGAGTTCGTTCTCGGTGGAGGTATGGTGTTTAGCCAACAATAATTATACGTTATTTAATCGGGTGATTACGCTTTTGAAAAGAAGGAAATAAAAGAAAACGGAAACGGGCTACGCTCAAAACGGACGAAAACGCGCGAACGTACGAACGTCGAAACGCGACCAAACGAAAAATTTCACCTAAGAATTAATTAAAAATTGCTAAAAAGTCCTAAAAATTATAATTAAAAATAAAATATAAACTAAAAAATTTAAAAATGCTTAAATTATTTTATATTAATATTTAAAGTTAATTAAAAATTCTAAAAAAAATAAATTAACTAAGAAAAGGGCAAAATTCAAACTTTATGATTGTAAACCTAAAGTGTATTATTTAAAAACTAAAAAATATTTTTTTGAAAATAAAAACTTAATTTAACCATTTTTTGTAACTTTTCTCAAATTCAAAACTAAAATAATCCTAGAAAATGAAATAACAAAAAGAAAATTATGAAATTTTAAACTATACAAAAGCAAATTTATTTTTCCTACGTTCTAAATGACAAAAGAAAATTTTGGAAAAAAGAATTATATTTTTATCGACTTTTAAATAATTTTTTATAAATTAATTAAGATTAAAACTAATTAAATGATTTAAAAAATACTAAACTAATTTATTAAAAAAACCAAAATTTACTGAACGTTCTAAAATCTATTTAAAACTTATAAAAACAAAAGGTGAGAAAAAAAAACTAAAATAAGCTATGAAATAAGTTCTAAAAGTTGTTTAACTTAAAATATAGAAACAAAAGAAAAAAATATAAGAGAAAAATAGGGGGAACTAGTTACAAAAACAAACCATAGAGCAGATGGTCATGGGGTGGCCCTTGTGTCTGATGAGACTAGAGAGGTCAGGGGTTCGAGTCCCACTGCCCTTTTTTTCTTTTATTATCAGCTTTTTTACACAAATAATAAATAAAAAACGTATGAAAGAAAGTTACTGCAAAGACTAAACAAGAACGTAGGTTAGAGCAGATGGTTTGGTTGTGATCTGCTGCGTTTGCTGCTTGCCTTGAGGTCAAGGGTTTGAAACCCAACTCTCACATATATTGTTAAACCAATTTTGGTTTGCCAAAGTCATACTAGTTGGCCTAAAGCCCAAATCACAACAATATAAAACACGCAGTCTCCTTCCTCCCACCTCTTACATGACACTTTATTTTGTCACAAAACTATCACGAATTCTATTCCTCCTTCCTCCTAAACCTTCTACGACACTTAATTCTGTCACAAATTCGTCACAGATTTGAATTAAGTTACTGTATTCTCTTAGGAGCTTTTTTTTATGTGTTACTTCTTTGGATTGTAAATATTGGAGCAAAAGGGCACCCCCACAAGCGTCGTGCTTGTGGGGAGTCACAGTGAACACTTCAAATATACACACCCACAACAATGACAACTTCCACAAAATTAGGGAGGTCTAAGTAAGGAGCAGGTATTCAAATCAGCAATCTAACATCCTTAAGGTCTAAAGTAACAGTGGTGACATCATTTTAGGCGCAAATAAGTAAACTTCTAGCTAAAATTAAAGCTACCTAAAAAGCTATCACCTACTGAATTTCTATCTTTTAGGCTGTTATGGTTACATAGTGAACAAATACACCAACCAAATGCTCCAACACATAAACACAAACGTGAGCAGGCAGTTATGCACCAAAACAACAGCCCTCTTATGTTTTCTCTATTGCTGCGGTGAGGTTTACTTGTTTTGCTGTTTGGAATAAGAACGCGCAGGCACAACCACAAAACACAATACGCAATCAACTCCATTACGCCAAAGTAAAGGTTCAGAATAGGGACTCTAGATGAAACAGTGACTAACCACAAAAGCACGCATGCACAATTTTTTCTACTTCTTTCTTTGGTGTACTTGTTGATTGCTGTCTCTTATACTTTCTTTGGTTTGTCTTGTGTGCGGAGTCTATGAACACAGGTTTGAACACCTAAACACACAACAGGCTGCTAGCTAAACTAACTAAAACTTATACTACTACTACCTAGCGAACTAGTAGCTTACACTCTATCCATTATTTTTCTTCTATACAACTCTTACATCAAAACATTGAATGAAAACTTTTTACAAAATATATAGAATAGTTATTCTTGCTTTCCTAATAACTGCGAATTAACTAACTCAATAACAGAATATGATTATCAGCTTTTCAACAGGCTGAGCAAACTCCAAAGCAATGCACACAACCCTCTTTCTATCCCTAGTCTAACGCAATAATACCAAACAATGATAATCTTAGTAGAACGTGAAAAATGACCAAGCAACATGTAAAATTAAAACATTAAGCATAAAATCGACTAAAAAGTAAATGAAACACAACCATAAGCTAGTAAATTGATACAATGGTTTTCATTGGGTTCAGATTTTAATTCTCAGAATCTTCTCGAATTGATCACGGCTCAAAGTGGAATGATTGTTCTTGGTTACAAAAAGGGGATTTGGTTTTCTAAGCTACGGAAAAGGAATAAAGAGCCAAGTCGTGAAAATAAGCTAAAACAATTGACAAATCAAAATCAAGAAATAAAGATCAGTTCAACAAATGAAAGTGATTAAAAATGTAACTTAAAGACTCAGAAAACTTAAAATAAGAAATGATGAAAAAGATGTTCATTCGGAATAAATAAAACTGGAAACCTTCATGCGGAATGTCTTACTCATGCGGAATAATAGGCTCATGCGGAATAAATTACTCATGCGGAATAACTGGTTCATTCGGAATAAAATGCTCATGCAGAATAAATGCTTATGCGGAATAATAGGCTTGATCCGGAATAAGTGCTTCATGCGGAATAACTAGTTCATACGGAATAAGTGCTTCATGCGGAATAAATTGCTCATGCGGAATAACTGGTTCATTCGGAATTAATGATTGATGCGGAATAATTGGTTGATCCGGAATAATGGTTATTCCGGATGAAGGACACTGATCCGGAATATTGGATATTCCGGATGAAGGAGTTTGATGCGGAATATGAAGGTTGATCCGGAATATTGGATATTCCGGATGAAGGAGCTTGATGCGGAATATCTGAGAATGATGAAGAACAGTAAAGCAGAAAAACAGGGGATACGTTTTCAATCAAAACAAGCCAATTTTAATCAAAAGATTTTAACCAAACTAAACACTTATCATTTACTAACCATAAACATCAAATCCCAACAATAAGAACACAAAACCCAATAACTTTTGAAGATCAAATCAACCAAATAAGAACTTTAAGCTTTAAATCAAAAAGATGAAGATGAACAAGATTAGTTGAAGGATTAAATTGATAGATTAATGTAAAGTAAACAAAAGGAAAGATTAAACACTTACAAAATCAAAGATTTAACAAGAATGAAAAATCTCCAACACCTTAATGGTGTTGGTTTCCTACGAAAGAAAAGAAGAAACTGGAAATGAAAAACTAGTCCAAAAAGTGTGAAGGTGAATTCCTTATATAGGCCTAGTGGTTGGTTGGTGAGTGGGCTTTCTTCTCTCTTTTCGTCTTCTCGTCTTTTCAGTAAAGTTGACGTTTTCGATTCTGATTCGGGTTTTGTCGACGATTAAATTTAACTCGTCTTTTAATTTCTTCGTTTAATAGACTTGAGTTCCTTCGACATATGTAAATCTTCCATCTTTGGTCCTTTTCTTCGATAAATCTTCAAATAGGCCTAATGACTTCAAATCTTTTGCATCTCTTGGACAATAGACTTCGTCTTGAGTCTTTTTCTTCGATAAAACCCGTGCAATCCCATGTTTTCTCCAATATCCATCCGGTTGGCTCTGACAACACAATAGACATAGAAACCACGCATAATTCCAAACAAATGATATTAAATACGCGTTTTGGTCTTGTTTTAGCAAGAAATAAGTGGTAAAAGGATGGGTGTTTTCACACCTATCAAATCCCCTACACTTAACCATTGCCATGCCCTCATGCAATGCTTAGTGATAAAGCAATTTTACACTTTTCTCATAATCAATCAACCTTGGCCTTATTAACATACTACTAAAATAAAAATTAGAATACTAAGAGAAATTAAAGCTTTAAAGGAACCAAAAGGATAGAAAACCATTTTCACTTGAAAATAGCTATATGGAAATAACATGTAAAGAGATCAAGGACTTACATTAGGGCTTTAGTGTTGCGAAGATTTATCACCCTCAAGTTTCACGTTCCCCAAACTAAGCTTAAAAACGAGATCATTGTTATTATAAGTTAGAAAATCAAACACTTACACACATGGTTTAATTATATGCTTAAACTCCCTTATTCCTGGGTGTATCTCTTATATTTTATTTTTGTCTTAGAATGATCATGAAGATGCATTTTTGGACTTATTGCGATAGTTTATTTAGGCTGAAAGCAAAGTAGGACGATTTGATCAATAGTTAGCTAAAGGATAAAATCTCTTAAAACTGCTTCTCGGGATATCAAAAAGTTCATATCTTGGCATAACTCGCTTCACGATTTGAGACCTTTCTCGGGCCGATATTTGGCATGTACTTCATACTTCATATCTTCGAGAGACGTTCTTGAGATAATGGTCTTCTCTTCGTTAATAGAGTTTCTTCACTTGGAGACTTTTGAGGGGTACTCCAACTTTGTTGACCACGACTTCATGATTATTTCTTCAATCGCTAATTGGGATTTTGAGATACAACGATCCGCCTCCTTTTTGGACTTGGATCTATTTGTCCTCATACCTTGTTAGGGTCTTTTCGGATAGACTTCTCCATGATCTTTATTGGAGTTGATTGCTTTTCGTCGTGAGTCTTGATCCTTCATATTGATTTTGGGAATAATGCTTTTCACATCACCTTGGATCTTTAGCAATAAGATTGAATTCTCATGCCTTGTTAGGGCCTTTTCGGACTCACCAATCTTCGCGCCCCGCTTCATAAGTTATGCCTTGGCTATGAACTCTTATCATTACCGAGTAACTTTTAAACGATCTTGGGCTAGAAGCTAAGTAACTTTTCAAATCGTACGACCTTACTTATTGCAGATAAATTATTAGCAAGTGATAGGAGAATAGGTAAATAATTACACCAAGTGAGCTTGTGCAAGAATACCGACTTATAATTGACCCTATCATTTCTCGTTCTCCACAATTTAAAATCTCAAGTAACGAGACTCGTGGATACTTAGCCTAATAAACCAATTAAGGTCTACATGGTTAAGGATACTAGCTAGAATAAACTTGGATAAGTCTATTCGGGTTGAGTCAAATAATCGCAACGGGCCTAATATGTCAAAGACTTCAAAACTAGCTACACCACTTTATTAATATTTTTGACTTTATTGCGGGATATATACATATGAAAGCAACGATAAAAATTTAAAAGTTACGACTACATGGCCAAAGTTAATTAAAAATTTGAAAAATGTTGAAAAAGATGGTTTTCCCGGTTAAATGAAGGCATTTTCATGGAAAAGTCCACTTAAAACTTCGATAGAAGTCCCCCTACACTTAAGATAAACATTGTCCTCAATGTTTAAGCATGTGGGAAAAGTCTCTCCTACACTTATGACATTGTGCACGTTGGTTAAATCAAGCTAAGGAAGAGACGACTAACGTGATCAATTTCAAATGTGAGTATGAAGAAAATTGAATCACGATAGTTAAGAGATAGAACCGGATTTCGGATAACACGGGAGCACGGTTCTTCAAAGGTTCCAAAAGTGCATTCATCTCTGTAATCACATCACCACACAAACACAAACAACCTATAGAGGTCCCCCTACACTTAGGAGGTTAAAACGGAAAAGGATAGATACTCGGGTTGCCTCCCGAGGAGCGCTTGTTTTTGATAACGGAGTCACGAGCCTGACTCGACCCAAAATTAGTTCATGGGAAACGTGGTGAGGGATGGAATCATCGCATGAGAGATGTCCTCACCAAAGTACAACTTCACTCGTTGGCCATTCACCTTAAAATTAGGTCCATTAGGTTGAGCGAGCTCGAGAGTACCATATGGAAAAGTTTGGGCAATGGTGAATGGGCCGGACCAACGAGATTTCAGCTTGCCCGAAAAGATTTTCAACCGAGAGTTAAAGAGTAAAACTTTGTCTCCAACTTGGAACTCTCGGTTTTTAATCTTAGAGTCGTGAATGAGCTTAGTCCTTTCCTTATAGATCAAAGAATTTTCATAAGCCTCATTCCGGAGTTCATTCAGCTCATTGAGTTGGATCTTGCGTAGGTCACCGGCTTTGTTGATATCGAAATTAGCCCACTGCAAGGCCCAGTAGGCCTTGTGCTCCAACTCAATGGGGAGGTGGCATGCCTTTCCGTACACGAGACGATATGGTGTACAACCAATCGGAGTCTTGTAAGTTGTACGAAAAGCCCACAGAGCATCATCAAGTTTATCGGCCCATGAGGCACGATGCTCTCCAACGGTTCGTTCAAGAATTCGCTTTAATCCTCGGTTGGATATTTCAGTCTGGCCATTAGTTTGTGGGTGGTACGCGGTGGAAAGACGATGATTTACACCATACTTAGCCATGACTCTTGCAAATTGATCATTGCAATAATGAGTCCCGCGATCACTAATAATGGCACGAGGCACACCGAATCTAGCGAATAGCGACTTCAAAAAGTTACAAATCACCCTTGGGTCATTAGTGGGTAAAGCTTTGGCTTCAACCCATTTAGAAACGTAGTCAACGACTACAAGGATGTATTTGTTTCCTTTAGATGAAGGGAATGGCCCCATAAAGTCGATACCCCAAACATCAAAGATTTCACATTCTTGAATGAAATTCTGAGGCATCTCGTCTTTATGTGTGATCTTGCCTTGTTTTTGGCAAGCATCACAATGTTTAATCATCTTGTGAGCATCACGATAAATGGTGGGCCAATAAAATCCTGAGTCAAACACTTTTTTGGCGGTGTAGTTGGGACCAAAGTGACCACCGGCGGGTCCTTTGTGGCAAGCTTCGAGAATGTCGAGAGCTGCCGGTCCATCAACACATCGGCGAATAATCAAATCAGCGCATTGTTTGAATAGATACGGGTCATCCCAAAAGTAAGTCTTAATGTCTTTGAAGAACTTTTTCTTTTGCTGGGATGTTAACCCGTCAATGAGGATTCCACCCGCCAAGTAGTTTGCAATGTCCGCAAACCACGGGGCTTCATCATTACTCGAGTTGATAGACATTAAGGTCTCCAGGGGAAAAGAGTCATTGATCTATTTGTTCGGATGATCCCCTTGATAAGGATCCTCAAGTCTGCTGAGATGATCCGTGGCTAGGTTTTCAGCTCCCTTCTTATCACGAATTTCGATTTTAAATTCTTGAAGTAGCAAAACCCAGCGAAGAAGTCTTGGTTTGGAATCTTGTTTAGTTAACAAGTACTTCAAGGCGGAATGATCGGTATACACGATGGTGGTAGAAAGGACAAGATAGGGGCGGAACTTTTCAAAAGCATAGACAACAGCTAAAAGCTCTTTTTCGGTTGTCGTGTAATGCAATTGAGCCCCCGTCATTGTCTTGCTAGCGTAATGGATCGGTTGGAAGTGTTTGTTCACTCTTTGGCCCAAAACCGCTCCCATAGCAAAGTCGCTAGCATCGCACATCAACTCAAAGGGAAGCTCCCAATTAGGGGTAACCAAGACCGGTGCCTTAGTTAGCTTATCCTTAAGAAGGTTGAAGGCTTCTATACACTCGTTAGAAAAGATAAAAGGAGTACCTTTTTCCAAGAGGTGGGTCATAGGGCGAGCGATTTTAGAAAAATCTTTGATAAAGCGACGGTAGAAGCCCGCATGACCCAGGAAACTTCTCACACCTTTCACGGTTGAAGGTGGAGGCAATTTTGCAATAACATCGACTTTAGCACGGTCCACTTCAAGACCGGCTTTGGAGATATTTTGTCCTAGCACGATGCCCTCTTTTACCATGAAATGGCATTTTTCCCAATTAAGAACAAGGCGAGTGTCTTCACACCGCTTAAGCATACGTTCTAAATTGGCAAGGCAAGCAGAGAAAGAATCTCCATAAACCGAGAAATCATCCATGAATACTTCCATAGTTTCTTTAACCATGTCATGGAAGATAGCCATCATACACCTTTGGAACGTCCTAGGAGCATTGCATAAACCAAAAGGCATGCGTTTGTAAGCAAACGTTCCGTAGGGACAAGTGAATGTGGTCTTTTCTTAGTCTTTGGGATCGATGGGAATTTGAAAATACCCGGTGTCACACCCCACCATGGCGGAATATGGGGCGCGACGTATGGATATCATCACAACAACAGCGTGTCTATAGAGAGAACTAGATGAAATTGAAATATCATAGATGGCGACACAAATGTCGTGACAATATCTCAACAATGCAGGCGTCTAGGTAAGTAGGTAACAGGCCTACCTCTTACCAAAGACATACAAATAAACAAACATCAAACATATAGGTACCACAACGTTCACTTAATCAAAACACAAAATAAAATCTAAGAGGAAAGGGATTCCTCCGAATGCAATCCTAGCAGCCTCTATACTCTAGCCACTTCTAACATCATCTTGCACAACTACCTCACCTGAAAATGACACTAAAATCTGTCAACATAAAGTTGGTGAGAACATAGGTTTAAGTTATCTAGAACATCATAAGAAACCTTGACATCCGCTGTAAATGAGTTGAAGAAAAACAATTTATAGTAATGGACCATAATGTGATAATCATGCTACATGCATCCACAACAAAACTCAAGCCAAGTACCAATCACATCTACAATTCACAAAGCACATTATAACAATCAAGAAGTATCCCGTCACACGCACAAGAACACACACCACACTATCCGGATCTTTCCCACACCACCTGTGGAAGATGAACTATATCCCCGTCGAGATATCTTGCCTCCAAAGAGACGATGCACAAGTACTCAGGACGGATCGTGCCCCACGCTCCACACACATCACAACTGGTCCCATAGACGGCCATACATCTATGTACCAAAGTCAATCACAATCCAAACAAGATTCACATAGCAGAACACGTACCAAAGCACATATGAGAACACATAAGCACGCAAGTCACACAATAACACATTTATGTCCACACATTTTATAACATAGTACTAAATCATGTTAAAGAACATTTCAAGTGTCATCTCCATCCCATACTGGAAAAAAAACATTTAAAAACGTAGTAAAATGGGACTATGAACTCACCTGATTGCTCCTTCACAAGTCCTTGCACTAGCAACAAGCTAACAAACCAAAAACACGCAATCAATATACGAACCAATCACTAAGATGGCTCATTAACCTATGATGGACATCTAGCCTATTCCCACATATTTACCTCATTGATAAGCTCTAATCACCCCATTACCCTTCCTTAACAAGTCCTTAACTTGGTTAAGTTTAATAACTAACCCGTTCACATTTTACCCAAAACAGTCCCAGTTTTTAGGTCTCAAAACTTTAAGTCAAATGTCCACTTAAACATACCCATGGTTTCTGTAAAAGGATTATTCATACCCTTACGTATGTTGGCTAACACCTCCCACTTGCCCTAACCTTAAATCTACTGTTAAGGCCCCGATATACATATATCTACTTTTGTCATTCTAGATTTCCTGATTTTAAACGTACTAAAAGTTTGTTACCATTAAGGGGTCTTAACCTAAACCACAACCTTAGCCCAAGTGCAGATACTTACTATAATATATAAACCATCTCTCACATTCGTGAGAAGATCCCAATGCAACCCTAAGTACCCCAAACAACCCAAAACTTAAAAAGAAAACAGGCTGAATTCAAAACTGTTTTGACCTCCGACTGTTGTAACCTGTTTTTGACCCACTTCCCGACCTCCAATTTAGTTCTAGTTTCTTGCATTGGAAAGACACCTCAAATACCTTTTCAGGGCTAGTTTGATCGCAAAATAAGAGTTTGTAGAACTCCCGATATGATCAAAACAATTGACTCGAAATTCTGCCCAGTTTTTAAAAACGGGTTTAACAAAATCAACCTCATTAATTAACCCTAATTCCTCTAATTACAAGCCCTAATTTATGTAATCATCATATTATGATCAATACAACATTAATTTACTGTTTTTATATTAAACCCTAACCTAAATGCATCATAATATTATTAAAGAAAACATAAAAACAATTTAATTAAAAAGGGATTTGAAGATTTACCTTGGATTTATGAAAACCCCCAAATTTTATGAAGAACCCTAATTTTTTTATAAGACTCACGAATTTCTTTCATCTCCAGGAGAAAAATAATGAATTTGGTTTAGTATATACATTATATAGGGTATGGGTGAATCCTAGTCCAACCCAAAGCCCACTTTCCTTAAAATTTTCCTTTTTTGTTCCTTTTTTTTCTCTTCTAAACCGACCCAAACACCCCTAATTTCGTTTTTTTCTTTATTTTTTTTTCTTTTTATTTTTAATTAATATCTTATTAATATTACCTTAATTTACCTTAATTTATTTCAGCTCCTAAAACTCCCAAAACCTCAAAACCGTAAAACTAGTCAAATTTACGCGTTTTACCGTAAAAGACGTAAAATATACACTTTTAAAAAAAATCTCAAATTCTTAAATAAACTTTATAACTAAGTCCTAAATGACTTAAAACCATCCCGAAAAATATTCTTTTGGATAATTACCTCACCCGAGACCTCTAAATGCTAAACCGTAAATCCTAAAAAAAAATACTATTACTATAATACTTATACGTATACGTAAACACCACAATATCACAATTTTCGTTTCATAGTCACCACTTGTGAGCTCATGAACATGAAATAACCGTTCCTCGATTTACTTATGAGTACTCTATACTCATAAACGATAACCACACCAACCTCGTTCACACAAAATAAACACGTAAACACACAATTCAAGTAAGCACACATAAAATAACCTAAAAGTAAGACCAAGTGACAAATCCAAAACCTAGGGTTGTCACATCACTCCCTCCTAATAGAAATCTCGTCCCGAGATTCACTCCCAAACTCAAACTTATTCTCAGCAAACAAACGAGGATGCATATCCTTGATAAAACCTTCACGTTCAAACGTGAACTCAGTTTACACGAAAATAATCTCAACCAATAACACATGAGCCTTAACCGTCCGCGAGGAAACTTATCAAAACCATAAAGTTATGTAACCAACCTAACTAAATCTCGCAACTCATCAAACAAGAACTGTCTTGAAACCAAGTTAGGAGCCGTCACATAACTCAACGGGTTTAAAACTGTCACCCCGATTTCAGTCTTACTCATAAATACCATAAATCAAAACTTATCAAAATATAACCACATATAATAAGGTCTAAAGAACTCTCAAATTACTTCCCAACTCATCTCTATGTTAACCCTCCAAGTGTTCATTACCGCAAAATACCCAAAACACGAGTTTAAACCATGTTGTCCGAAAATTAACCTTGAACTCAACACTTGTACAATTAATTCGACCAAGCTACTGACTTCCAATTACGAAACTTTCTGAATATTCGAAAAGTATGTTCCGAGTACATAATTTTAGGCTTTTGAATCACCCAAAAACCTTTAAAAACGAATA
This sequence comes from Glebionis coronaria, assembly GCA_025667525.1. Lineage (NCBI taxonomy): Eukaryota > Viridiplantae > Streptophyta > Magnoliopsida > Asterales > Asteraceae > Glebionis > Glebionis coronaria. The sequence goes on from CM046874.1 coordinate 485,859,484, forward strand.
AGTTATGACCAAAACGATTTTTCTCAAAATCTGCCTAGGCATTAGCGACAGTTTCTGACAGTTAGCGACATATTTTGACAGTTTAGTGACAGTTTCTGCCTACTCCGATTTATACCAAATTAAAAAAAACGATTTTTAAACCCTAAAACCCCCCATTAATTACCAAAACTAGAACCTAATTTATTTTAATTCCAGAAAATTAAAACTCTATTAATTACATGATTTTAACATATTTCACTAAATAAGAACAAATTTTTTAACTTAATAACAATAACTCTAGGTGAGCAAAACCAAAATATTTTAAAATAACCGAGTCATGCTTATATGTTAAAGAATTTATATTCCACCTTATTTGAAACATGTTTCCGACACTTCCTTATTTCATCGACTACCAACAACTTTTTTTTCAATTTGCAAGTTCTATTTTTTTTACCATGTATAACTCGAAACAAAAGGCATCGTTACCCCAAAAGAAATCTCCACCATCTCAAAATCCTTCACGCCAAAAGTACCGTACAAACAAACATGTGAAATGAGGACCCGAGCAATGCGCTACTACAGAAGTTGAACATCTCAAAGAGAAACGAGCTAGCAACCATCCCAAGAATACAACCGATAAGTAGAATGGAATTATACATATATAGGCATATGCATACATACACTCAAATTCATCCAACATATACTATTACAAGCACGTATTAACCCTCTTTCATGCAACCATACTTAGGAATCCATTGGTGTTGTGGCACATGTATAATTATGTAGGCCTCCATAATTATACCTGTTCCCTTTCACCACTATACTCCCTCCTATGATGACACTTATAAGAAATTAATACTACACATAACACATAATCCAACAACTCACAAGCACATAACCACACAAGATAAGATCCAAAACCCCATGTATTAAAATAACATAGCCAATGCACGAAACACATAAACTCGTAGTCCAGCTGAACCAGCGTAGACAAAATTCAAAATGTATAAAGAACATGAAAACACAATTAAGCGAAATCCAACAATGACTAGCGTATACGACCATGGTTCCACCCGCACTAATCAAAACTCGTAAAGAAAATAACATGTAGTTAAGTATGAACCATAGTAGTTCATAACCTAACAAATACTGCAAAAATAATATTCTAACACATCAATTACTATAAAATGCACATACTCCTATGACGCCTATATGCAGGGACCCTTAAGCTATAGACTAGGCTACACGACTAGGCAACCTAATTCTCTATAACCATTGTCTTTGATACCATTCTGTCACACCCCACCATGGCGGAATATGGGACGCGACGTATGGATATCATCACAACAACAGCGTGTCTATAGAGAGAACTAGATGAAATTGAAATATCATAGATGGCGACACAAATGTCGTGACAATATCTCAACAATGCAGGCGTCTAGGTAAGTAGGTAACAGGCCTACCTCTTACCAAAGACATACAAATAAACAAACATCAAACATATAGGTACCACAACGTTCACTTAATCAAAACACAAAATAAAATCTAAGAGGAAAGGGATTCCTCCGAATGCAATCCTAGCAGCCTCTATACTCTAGCCACTTCTAACATCATCTTGCACAACTACCTCACCTGAAAATGACACTAAAATCTGTCAACATAAAGTTGGTGAGAACATAGGTTTAAGTTATCTAGAACATCATAAGAAACCTTGACATCCGCTGTAAATGAGTTGAAGAAAAACAATTTATAGTAATGGACCATAATGTGATAATCATGCTACATGCATCCACAACAAAACTCAAGCCAAGTACCAATCACATCTACAATTCACAAAGCACATTATAACAATCAAGAAGTATCCCGTCACACGCACAAGAACACACACCACACTATCCGGATCTTTCCCACACCACCTGTGGAAGATGAACTATATCCCCGTCGAGATATCTTGCCTCCAAAGAGACGATGCACAAGTACTCAGGACGGATCGTGCCCCACGCTCCACACACATCACAACTGGTCCCATAGACGCCCATACATCTATGTACCAAAGCCAATCACAATCCAAACAAGATTCACATAGCAGAACACGTACCAAAGCACATATGAGAACACATAAGCACGCAAGTCACACAATAACACATTTATGTCCACACATTTTATAACATAGTACTAAATCATGTTAAAGAACATTTCAAGTGTCATCTCCATCCCATACTGGAAAAAAACATTTAAAAACGTAGTAAAATGGGACTATGAACTCACCTGATTGCTCCTTCACAAGTCCTTGCACTAGCAACAAGCTAACAAACCAAAAACACGCAATCAATATACGAACCAATCACTAAGATGGCTCATTAACCTATGATGGACATCTAGCCTATTCCCACATATTTACCTCATTGATAAGCTCTAATCACCCCATTACCCTTCCTTAACAAGTCCTTAACTTGGTTAAGTTTAATAACTAACCCGTTCACATTTTACCCAAAACAGTCCCAATTTTTAGGTCTCAAAACTTTAAGTCAAATGTCCACTTAAACATACCCATGGTTTCTGTAAAAGGATTATTCATACCCTTACGTATGTTGGCTAACACCTCCCACTTTCCCTAACCTTAAAGCTACTGTTAAGGCCCCGATATACATATATCTACTTTTGTCATTCTAGATTTCCTGATTTTAAACGTACTAAAAGTTTGTTACCATTAAGGGGTCTTAACCTAAACCACAACCTTAGCCCAAGTGCAGATACTTACTATAATATATAAACCATCTCTCACATTCGTGAGAAGATCCCAATGCAACCCTAAGTACCCCAAACAACCCAAAACTTAAAAAGAAAACAGGCTGAATTCAAAACTGTTTTGACCTCCGACTGTTGTAACCTGTTTTTGACCCACTTCCCGACCTCCAATTTAGTTCTAGTTTCTTGCATTGGAAAGACACCTCAAATACCTTTTCAGGGCTAGTTTGATCGCAAAATAAGAGTTTGTAGAACTCCCGATATGATCAAAACAATTGACTCGAAATTCTGCCCAGTTTTTAAAAACGGGTTTAACAAAATCAACCTCATTAATTAACCCTAATTCCTCTAATTACAAGTCCTAATTTATGTAATCATCATATTATGATCAATACAACATTAATTTACTGTTTTTATATTAAACCCTAACCTAAATCCATCATAAGATTATTAAAGAAAACATAAAAGCAATTTAATTAAAAAGGGATTTGAAGATTTACCTTGGATATATGAAAACCCCCAAATTTTATGAAGAACCCTAATTTTTTTATAAGACTCACGAATTTCTTTCATCTCCAGGAGAAAAATAATGAATTTGGTTTAGTATATACATTATATAGGGTATGGGTGAATCCTAGTCCAACCCAAAGCCCACTTTCCTTAAAAATTTTCCTTTTTTTTCCTTTTTTTTCTCTTCTAAACCGACCCAAACACCCCTAATTTCGTTTTTTTCTTTATTTTTTTTTCTTTTTATTGTTAATTAATATCTTATTAATATTACCTTAATTTACCTTAATTTATTTCAGCTCCTAAAACTCCCAAAACCTCAAAACCGTAAAACTAGTCAAATTTACGCGTTTTACCGTAAAAGACGTAAAATATACACTTTTAAAAAAAATCTCAAATTCTTAAATAAACTTTATAACTAAGTCCTAAATGACTTAAAACCATCCCGAAAAATATTCTTTTGGATAATTACCTCACCCGAGACCTCTAAATGCTAAACCGTAAATCCTAAAAAAAAATACTATTACTATAATACTTATACGTATACGTAAACACCACAATATCACAATTTTCATTTCATAGTCACCACTTGTGAGCTCATGAACATGAAATAACCGTTCCTCGATTTACTTATGAGTACTCTATACTCATAAACGATAACCACACCAACCTCGTTCACACAAAATAAACACGTAGACACACAATTCAAGTAAGCACACATAAAATAACCTAAAAGTAAGACCAAGTGACAAATCCAAAACCTAGGGTTATCACACCCAGAGAAACCGTCTAAAAGCAGTAATAGTCATTACCCGGTAGACGCTCGAGCATTTGATCCATGAAAGGAAGAGGAAAATGATCTTTTCTCGTGGCATCATTGAGTTTGCGGTAGTCGATACAAACTCTCCACCCAGTAACGAGACGAGTGGGAATCAACTCGTTGTGTTCATTGGGAACAAGGGTTATTCCGCCCTTCTTGGGCACACAATGGACGGGTGTTACCCATGGCGAATCCGAAATAGGGTAAATCAAGCCGGCATCAAGAAGTTTGATAACCTCTTGTTTGATGACGTCATGAATGCGAGGATTAACCCTTCTTTGGCTCTGGATTGCGGGTTTAAAGTCATCTTCCATGAGAATCTTGTGAGTACAAAAGTTTGGATCAATTCCGCGGATATCGGAAATTTTCCAAGCAATTGCCTTCTTATGATCTTTAAGCACGGCGATGAGGCGAGATTTCTCTTCTTCTTTCAAGTCCTTTGCAATGATGACGGGCGACTTCTTCTTATCTTCAAGGAACACATACTCGAGATGGGACGGCAACTCCTTAAGTTCTAAATCCGGAGGATTTTCGATGGGAGGCGGATTCAAAGTCGGTTCATCGTTAACAATAGCCGTGGGAGATGGTGGAGAAATATGGTCCTCTTTGAGAAGGTTCTCAATGAGACGAATGTCTTCATCCCAATCGGTGGGAGAATCATCATTTTCTAAGTTCACATCTCCCATGGTGGCTTCAAGATCTTTCCAAAGGAAATCAATTTCTCCAAATAGAGATAGTGATGAATCAATAGAGGAAACGGTCTCAACATTGGGGGAAGAGGTAGGAATACTTTTACAAGCATCTTTGAAGTGTTCTTCACAAGCCTCATCAAGAACGTCGATACAATTAACACTCTCGTATGAATAAGGCTGTTTAGAAAGCTTTCCCATGTTGAAGACGATTTTATCGTCACCCACTCTCATGATAAGCTCACCCGCTTCAACATCGATGAGAGTGCGACCGGTCCTCAAGAATGGACGTCCAACGATTAATGGCACACGAGGGTCCATATCGTAGTCGACCACGACGAAATCGGTAGGAAAAGTGAATTTGTCGACTCCTACAAAAACGTCTTCGGCTATCCCCACTGGATAAGCAACCGTATGGTTAGATAATTCCAAAGTCATTTTGGTGGGGACTAGATCAGGGAGAGATAATTGCTTCCAAACACTTAAAGGCATTAAGTTAATACTGGCACCTAGATCGGCTAGGGCCATGAAATTCTCTACTCCCAGGAAGTTGCAAGGGATTAAGAAGCGACCCAGATCACCAAGTTTGGTTGGCAATTTCCTTAAGAGAACCGCGGAGCAATTCTCATTAAGTTGGGTATTAGCAATATCAAGAAGCTTCTCCTTGTCGCTAAGAAGATCTTTGAACATTTTTGCATATTTAGGCATGTGAGCAAGAGCCTCAGCGAAGGAGATGTTGAAATTCAATTGTTTAAACATTTTGAGAAAGTTCGAAACTTGAATATCGTCCTTGCTTTTGAGCTTCTCTTTCCTCAACCTTGAGGGATAAGGTATATCGGAAGAAGAGGAAGGCTTTGGGATAGTAGGATCACTCACATCCTTGGGTGGAGGAGGGGTGGAAGTAAGAGGTGGAGGAATTGGGGAAGTAGAAGGATGAGGAATATGAGTAGGTGACTCATTTTCCTTAGTCACAATCACCGGTGGAGGTATAGGAAGCTCGGGTTCCTTGGTACCTTTGCCACTGCGAGTGGTGATTGCTTTCATCTCCCCTCTTGGATTCGCAACGGTGTTACTCGGAAGAGTACCCGGAGAAGAGGATTGATTACCTTGGAAGAAACCAGCCATCATGTTCCTTAAGTCAGTCGTTTGACTTGCCAAAGTGTTTCGCATATCAGCTCGAAGATCGTTTCCTTGTTTCACCATGTCTGCTTTCAAGTTGAGCACTTCCCGCTGGAGATTTTCCACGATCACATCATTGGTCCTCATGTAGGTTTCAACATCTTGGTGTAATGCGGTGGGTTGGTTGGGAGGAGGAGCATGGTAGGCGGGTGGTTGATAAGCAGTTTGTTGGTAAACTTGGTTGTTTCTTTGAGGTGGATATGGTTGTCTTTAAGGTGGTTGGTATGGTGCTCGAGGTTGTTGTTGAGGAGGGCGATTGAGGTTTTGTTGTTGGTTTGGGTTGTGAGGAGGAAAACCGGGCGGTGAGAGAAAGTTGTTTGAGCGGTAGCTAAGCAAGTTGCGGTCTCCTTGAGGACGAGCTTGATAAGCGGCCAGAGGATAGGTACCGTATGCTACGTTAACATTCTCAGAAGGATAGTCTTGGGTGGTGGTACAAGTGTTGTAAGAGTGAGGACCCCCGCATATTTCACATGGTTGGTTCACAGCATTGACTTGAGCGTTTTTAGCGTTGATGCTCTTGGTGTTGCTAGCGGTTTGGGTAGCGAGCGATTCAAGAAGCGTAGTAATTTTGTCAAGTCGCTTGTCGTTGTCACTAGTACTAGCACTAGCGGCATTGGTCCGAACACTCTTGGTTTGCACACGAGACTTATTTTCAATAATATCCCAAGCGGCATTAGAAGTCTTAACCAAAATATTACCCCCCGAGGAACTATTTAGTGAATCTTGGTCATTCATGCTTAAACCATTGTAAAAAGTATTAATTTGGTGCACTTTGGTAAAACCATGTTGTGGGCACTTTCTTAAAAGGTCTTTAAAACGGTCCCAAGATTCACTAAAAGTCTCATCGTACTTTTGTTCAAAATTAATGATTTCATTCCGCAAAGCGGTAGTACGAGAGGGTGGGAAAAAGTAGTTTATGAATTTGGTCTCCAAATCTGTCCACGTCAGAATACTTTGTAGCGGTTCCTTTTCAAGCCAATGCCGGGCTTGTCCCTCTAGGGAGAAAGGAAAAAGTTGTAAACGGATTACCTCTTGTGGAACACCATTGAATTTGACCGTATTCGTGAGTTGCAGGAACCGTTTGATGTGGTCATGAGGATCATCAATGGTACGCCCCAAGAATGGTTGAGCAGAGAACATCTGAATAAAGCCGGATTTGAGCTCAAAGTTGTTGGCTGCAATCGCGGGTATGACAATTGGATCATTGTTGCCCTCTACATGTGCTTGCAAAAGTTCAATCATCGGGCGATTGTCCGGTAGAGGTTCATTGTTGTTGTTATTGTTTTGAGGTGGGTTATTGTTGTTGTTGTGTACACCGGCCATGTCTAAGTCTTCGAGAGGCTCGGGCTCTTGATAAGACGTTGAACGTGTACGCATGCACCTACAAAAGAACTAACAAAGCAAACAAAAAATATTTTTGGTTTTTATGGTTTTTTAATTTTTTTTTTGTTTTTTTTGTTTCTTTTTGTTTTTTTTTTGTTTTTTTTTTGAAAATTTTATATTTTTTAGGGTTTTTGAAATTTTTTATGAAAAAGTAACGTTCACTGCGAACGGATCCCAAAATCCAAGTTCTCACAAAAAACTGTTAATCTCTACGAGAAGAGCCGGCAACGGCGCCATTTGATACAATGGTTTTCATTGGGTTCAGATTTTAATTCTCGGAATCTTCTCGAATTGATCACGGCTCAAAGTGGAATGATTGTTCTTGGTTACAAAAAGGGGATTTGGTTTTCTAAGCTACGGAAAAGGAATAAAGAGCAAAGTCATGAAAATAAGCTAAAACAATTGACAAATCAAAATCAAGAAATAAAGATCAGTTCAACAAATGAAAGTGATTAAAAATGTAACTTAAAGACTCAGAAAACTTAAAATAAGAAATGCTGAAAAAGATGTTCATTTGGAATAAATAAAACTGGAAACCTTCATGCGGAATGTCTTACTCATGCGGAATAATAGGCTCATGTGGAATAAATTGCTCATGCGGAATAACTGGTTCATTCGGAATAAAATGCTCATGCGGAATAAATGCTTATGCGGAATAATAGGCTTGATCCGGAATAAGTGCTTCATGCGGAATAACTAGTTCATACGGAATAAGTGCTTCATGCGGAATAAATTGCTCATGCGGAATAACTGGTTCATTCAGAATAAATGATTGATGCGGAATAATTGGTTGATCCGGAATAATGGTTATTCCGGATGAAGGACACTGATCCGGAATATTGGATATTCCGGATGAAGGAGTTTGATGCGGAATATGAAGGTTGATCCGGAATATTGGATATTCCGGATGAAGGAGCTTGATGCGGAATATCTGAGAATGATGAAGAACAGTAAAGCAGAAAAACAGGGGATACGTTTTCAATCAAAACAAGCCAATTTTAATCAAAAGATTTTAACCAAACTAAACACTTATCATTTACTAACCATAAACATCAAATCCCAACAATAAAAACACAAAACCCAATAACTTTTGAAGATCAAATCAACCAAATAAGAACTTTAAGCTTTAAATCAAAAAGATGAAGATGAACAAGATTAATGGAAGGATTAAATTGATAGATTAATGTAAAGTAAACAAAAGGAAAGATTAAACACTTACAAAATCAAAGATTTAACAAGAATGAAAAATCACCAACACCTTAATGGTGTTGGCTTCCTACGAAAGAAAAGAAGAAACTGGAAATGAAAAACTAGTCCAAAAAGTGTGAAGGTGAATTCCTTATATAGGCCTAGTGGTTGGTTGGTGAGTGGGCTTTCTTCTCTCTTTTCGTCTTCTCGTCTTTTTAGTAAAGTTGACGTTTTCGATTCTGATTCGGGTTTTGTCGACGATTAAATTTAACTCGTCTTTTAATTTCTTCGTTTAATAGACTTGAGTTCCTTCGACATATGTAAATCTTCTATCTTTGGTCCTTTTCTTCGATAAATCTTCAAATAGGCCTAATGACTTCAAATCTTTTGCATCTCTTGGACAACAGACTTTGTCTTGAGTCTTTTTCTTCGATAAAACCCGTGCAATCCCATGTTTTCTCCAATATCCATCCGGTTGGCTCTGAAAACACAATAGACACAAAAACCACGCATAATTCCAAAAAATGATATTAAATACGCGTTTTGGTCTTGTTTTAGCAAGAAATAAGTGGTAAAAGGATGGGTTTTTTCACACCTATCATAAATCAAACACATAAAAATCAAGAACAAATAAGTAAACAATCAGTTAATAAATAGCAATGGCAGTTTCATAGACAAATGAGATTGAAAAAGGGAAATCACCTACCTAGGGTCCAAAGCTTGAAGGCTTCTAATAACTGATTTTTAGCTAGTTAATAAAAAGGTTTGTTGCAAGATCTTTCTTTGTGTTGCTCATACCCAATTATATTTGTCGTTGTTTCGTTCTTGGTATCTTCTCGAATCGATCACGGTTCAAAGTGGAATAGTTGTAACTGGTAACTAAAAAGGGGGAGCTTTTGATCTATATCTACTAAAACGATAAATGCGAGAAGTAATAAAATTAAACTAAAAGCAATTACTGAAAATAAAACTAGAATTAAAATTAAACAGTAAAGTACCTTAATATTAGGTTTTAAATGCCTAGTATCAAAGTTCGTTATAGTTCCGAATCTTTTCGAATTGAAAACCGGTCTTAAGTGCGACTCAATCGTCTTTTGGTGAATCAAGAGAATGGTTTGGTTTGTTTGACTAAAACTACTAGCAAGTAATTAAAGTGTCGTTGAGTAAATTAAAGCTTTGACAAAATTAAACTTAAAGTTAATCAATCGTAATAAAACAATTCATGTTCATCGGAATAAAAATAGCAACCATCGGAATGTCACTAACATTAACCATCGGAATAATCTAGTTCAGATCGGAATACTTAAGAAGCACTTCTGTCGCAATATGCATCTATCGGAATGCTGTTGTCGCAATGACTCTATCGAAAAACGGGCAGCACTTCGTCTTAACCAAGTCCTTAAGACCCGTCGGAATATGCGATCGCAATGTGCGATCGCAACCCAGATCGGAATAAGGGGATTAACCAACCGATCGCAAAGTAAAACCCTAATGGGTTATTGCGATCAAAAACCAAATCCTATCGGAATGTGGAGTAAACCGTCGGAATATGTGTCAAAACCCTAGGATTGCGATGGATGGAAACTGATTCTGAAATTTGTGGCAAGAGTAAATCTCAATAAGCAAACGCAATAAGCAAATCCAAACGGATCTTAAGTAATTCAAAAAGCTTAAATTTAACACTTCTAAAACATAAAATCAAGAACTTTATGAAATGAACTTTAAACTTACTAAATCCTTTTGCAAAATCCGAGAATCAATAAGCTAAGATTCGAATAAGCCAATAAGCATTATGAGCTTATGACCTAGACGTGTAAAAGCTTGTGTGTAAACCAAAAGTTCAAACCTTTATTCACGAAAAGCATCAAATCATACGAGTGAGATGTGAAATTCGGATCAAAGGTAGAGTAAATCAAGAAGTGTAGAATGAGAATAAGGATCAAAAGCTTAAAATAGAACTTTGATTAATGAAATAAGCAATACAAAAAGTGTTTAATCTTGAAAGATTAAAAGAAAAGGATGAACTAGTGAGAGAAAGTTTAAGACTTTCTCTCTCTAAAAACTAGAAAGAAAACTAAAGAAAAGAAAAACTAGCTAACCCCCTCCTAATGTGATTAGGAGGGTATTTATAGGGAAGTGGGAGGCATGTGTGGTGCTTTCTTCTTTCTTTTTCTTCTAGACTCGATTTTAATTCTTCGTCTTTGTAGTCTCGGGATTTGAACTTGTCTTTTAATTTTCTTCTTCTATTAGACTTAAGTTCTTCGACTTCATTAAACTTCCGTCTTTAGACTTGTTCTTCGATAAATCTCCAGAATAGGTCTTGGACATCCGTTCTTTAAGCACTCTTGATCTTTTGACTTCGTCTTTTCCCGTTTTCTTCGATAAAAGCCCGTGAAAGCCCGTGTTTTCTTCCCTTTTCATCTTTTGGTCCTAAAACACAATAAAAACACAAACCACGCATAATTCCGACTTTTACGACATAAATCACACGTTTTGGTCTTGTTATTATTAGAAATAAGTGGTAAAAGGATAAGTGTTTTCACACTTATTAAATCCCCTACACTTGACCATTGCAATGTCCTCATGCAATGCATTAATTTTAAGCACGGTTTACATTCTCCATTATAAATAACCCATCTTGGCCTTTATTAAATACTAAACTTAAAAGATAGAAATAAGTAAAGAAATTAAAAACTTACATTGGGCTTTGGCGGCCATGAACATTTTTCATCCTCAAGTTTCACGTTCCCCATACCAAGCTTAAAAACGAGATCATTGTTATTATAAGTTGGCAAACTATCACGAACTCATGTGGGCCAATTATTCACTTAGACTCCCTTATTCCTAGGTGTATCTCTTATATTTTATTTTTGTCTTGAATGATCACAAGGATGCATTGTTTGACTTATTTCGATAGTTATTTAGTCCGAAAATAAGGTGAACGATTTAATCAATAGTTAGCTAAAGGACCAAATCTTTTAAAACTGCTTCTCGGGATATCAGAAAGTTCATATCTTGGCATAACTTGGTTCGCGATTTGAGACCTTTCTCGGGCCGATATTTGGCAGCGACTTCATACTTCGAATCTTTGAGAGACGTTCTTGAAATTATGGTCTTCTCTTCATAATAGGAATTTCTTCACTTGAAGTTTTTGAGAGATTCTTCATCTTTGGACCACGACTTCTTCATTTTTCTCCAATCTTTATTTTGGACTTTGATATACAACGATCCGCCTCCTTTTAGGACTTGGATCTATTTATCCTCATACCTTGTTAGGGCCTTTTCGGACTCGCCAATCTTCGCGCCCCGCTTCATAAGTTATGCCTTGGCTATGAACTCTCGTCATTACCGAGCAACTTTTAAACGATCTGGGGCTAGAAGCTAAGTAACTTTTCAAATCGTACAACCTTATTTATTGCAGATAAATTTATTAACAAGCGGAGGGAGAATAGGCTCATAATTAACTCACATAAATTCACGAAAGAATTCCGAACTTATAATTGACTTTATCATCTCTCGTTCTCCACAGTTTAAAATCTCAAGGAATGAGACTCGTGGATGCTTAGCCTATTAAATCAAAGTTTTGGGTTTTCGAGTCGCCTATAGGATCTTGCAAATTCTTAGACTTTTTCAAGTTTTAGAAATCGCATTTTAAAGTTCCCTTGATAAACGACTCTCTAGGATCAATTATAGGAACTTGCGAAAAGTTCTTGTTCTTAACCCGTGAGAGTTAAGACTTTCGCGTTTTATAGCTCCCTATATAAAAGCCTAGCAAAACTTGACTTAAACACGTTAAGGATACTAGCTAGAGTAAACTTAGACAAGTAAACTCGGGTTGAGTCAAAAGATTTACAACTAAGAAAAAATCTAAAACCACTTTATTAAAAATTTATTCTAGCAAAGGAAACATAACAAAGGCAAATACAACTATACAACTAGGCCAAAATAGATTAAAAATTTTGAAAAATGTCGAAAAATCAAATTTTTCGGTTAAAATGAGGGCAAATTCATGGAAAAGACCACTTACTTCGATAGAAGTCCCCCCTACACTTGAGATAAACATTGTCCTCAATGTTTAAACATTGTGCACTTTGTTTAAATCTTGCTAAGGAAAGGACAACTAAAGTGAATTCAATGTGAACATATAGAATATGAAATATTGAATCACAAGAGTTTAGGATAGAACCGGGAAGATAGGAAACACGGTATCACGGTTCGTCAAAAGTTATCAAGATGCTCTCTGAAGCTTTAATCCCTGCACATCACAAGAAACAAGACAACAAACATATGCGGGGCTCCCCCTACACTTATTAGGAAAGCAGTAAAGGATAGAACATGGGTTGCCTCCCGAGAAGCGCTTGTTTTTGTTCATCGAGTCATGAGCCTGACTCGACCCAATTTTAGTTCCTGGGGAACGTGGTGAGGGATGGAATCATCTCTTGAGAGATGTCCTCACCAAAGTACTGCTTCAAACGCTGGCCATTCACCTTGAAATTGGGCCCATTTGGCTGAGAAAGCTCAATGGTCCCATACGGAAAGACTTTGGCGACGGTGAATGGACCAGACCAGCGGCTCTTCAACTTGCCAGAGAAGATCTTCAACCGAGAGTTAAAGAGTAGAACGTGATCTCCAACGTGGAACTCTCGGTTCTTGATTTTAGCATCGTGGATCATCTTCGTCTTCTCCTTGTAGATCAGCGAGTTCTCATAAGCTTCATTCCTCAGTTCATTTAGCTCGTTGAGTTGAACCTTGCGATGATCACCGGCTTTAATGATGTCGAAGTTCGCCCACTTCAAGGCCCAGTGCGCCTTGTGTTCCAGCTCGATGGGTAGGTGGCAGGCTTTCCTGTACACAAGACGATAAGGTGTACAACCGATCGGGGTCTTGTAGGCAGTACGGAAAGCCCACAGAGCATCATCTAACTTATCGGCCCACGCGGCACGATGCTCTCCCACAGTTCGCTCCAAAATTCTCTTCAAGCCACGATTGGAAATTTCGGCTTGCCCATTGGTTTGTGGATGATAGGCGGTGGAAAGACGGTGTTTGACACCATACTTTGCCATGACTCGTGCAAATTGATCGTTGCAAAAATGAGTCCCGCGGTCACTGATGATAGCACGAGGAACGCCAAATCGAGCGAAAAGCTGCTTCAAAAAGTTCACAACCACCCTCGCATCATTCGTAGGAAGAGCCTTAGCTTCAACCCATTTAGAGACGTAGTCGACGGCGACGAGGATGTACTTGTTCCCTTTGGATGATGGAAATGGCCCCATAAAGTCGATGCCCCATACGTGAAAGATTTCACATTCCTGTATGAAATTTTGAGGCATCTCGTCTTTATGTGTGATCTTGCCTTGACGTTGGCAAGCATCACAATTCTTAACCATTTCGTGAGCGTCACGATAAATGGTGGGCCAGTAGAATCCAGAATCAAACACTTTCTTAGCGGTGTAGTTGGGACCAAAGTGACCACCGGTGGGTCCTTTGTGGCAAGCTTGGAGTATGTCAAAAGCTGCCGGTCCGTCAACACATCGACGAATAATCAGATCAGCACACTGTTTGAATAGATAAGGGTCATCCCAAAAGTAAGTCTTAACATCGTTCAAGAACTTCTTCTTTTGTTGGGATGTTAACCCTTGGATGAGAAAACCACCCGCTAAGTAGTTTGTAATGTCTGCAAACCACGGGGTGCCATCAAGATTGAGATTTATAGACATTAGAGTCTCCAGGGGGAAAGAGTCATTGATCTCTTTGTTCGGATGATCCCCCTGATATGGATCCTCAAGTCGACTCAGATGATCCGCGGCCAGGTTTTCGGCTCCCTTTTTGTCACGAATTTCAATGTTGAATTCTTGAAGGAGTAAAACCCAGCGGAGAAGTCTTGGCTTAGAATCGTTCTTAGTCATCAAGTACTTCAACGCGGAATGGTCCGTGTATACGATGGTGGTGGATAAAACAAGATAGGGGCGAAATTTCTCAAAAGCATAGACAACTGCTAAAAGCTCTTTTTCGGTTGTCGTATAATGCAATTGAGCCCCCGTCATTGTTTTGCTAGCATAGTGGATTGGTTGGAAGTGTTTATTCACACGTTGGCCCAAAACCGCACCAATAGCAAAGTCGCTAGCATCGCACATCAATTCAAAAGGCAGCTCCCAATTAGGGGTAACCAAGACCGTAGCCTTAGTTAGCTTATCCTTGAGAAGATTGAAGGCTTCGAGACACTCTTTAGAAAAGATAAAAGGAGTATCTTTTTCCAAGAGGTGGGTCATTGGGCGAGCGATTTTAGAAAAATCTTGAATGAATCTACGATAGAAGCCCGCATGACCCAGAAAACTTCTCACACCCTTCACGGTTGAAGGTGGAGGTAATTTAGCTATGACATCAACTTTAGCACGGTCAACTTCAAGACCGGCTTTAGAGATTTTGTGTCCTAGCACAATGCCTTCTTTTACCATAAAATGGCATTTTTCCCAATTCAGAACAAGGCGAGTGTCTTCGCACCGCTTAAGCATACGTTCCAAATTGGCAAGGCAAGCAGAGAAGGAATCCCCGAAGACCGAGAAATCATCCATGAAGACTTCCATGGTTTGCTCAACCATATCATGAAAGATAGCCAACATGCACCTTTGGAAAGTCCCGGGGGCATTGCATAAGCCAAAAGGCATTCGTTTATAAGCAAATGTGCCGTAGGGACAAGTGAATGTTGTTTTTTCTTGATCTTGGGGATCGATGGGTATTTGAAAATAACCCGAGAAACCATCCAGAAAGCAGTAATATTCATTACCCGCTAGACGTTCAAGCATTTGGTCCATAAAAGGTAGAGGGAAATGATCCTTTCTCGTGGCATCATTGAGTTTGCGGTAGTCTATACAAACTCTCCACCCAGTAACGAGACGGGTAGGAATTAACTCGTTGTTTGCATTGGGCACAACGGTGATTCCGCCTTTCTTAGGCACACAATGGACTGGACTAACCCACGGTGAATCCGAAATAGGGTAAATCATACCCGCATCAAGAAGTTTGATAACCTCTTTTTTGATGACTTCATGGATTTTAGGATTCACCCTTCGTTGACTTTAAATTGTGGGCTTAAAGTCGTCCTCCATGAGAAATTTATGTGTGCAGAAATGAGGATCAATTCCACGGATGTCAGAGATTTTCCAAGCGATAGCGCTTTTATGCTTCTTCAACACAGCGACAAGTCGGGCTTTTTCGTCTTCTTTCAGATCCTTTGCGATGATGACCGGTAGCTGCTCGTCGTCTTCCAGAAAAACGTACTCAAGATGAGGCGGTAGGTCCTTAAGCTCAAGAGTAGGAGGATTCTCAATAGATGGTGAAACTAACGATGGATCATCATTAGTCACCTCTTTAGGAGCAGGAGGAGACAACGGGTCCTTATTGAGAAGTCTCTCAATAGTACTAATGTCTTCATCCCAATTTGTGGACAAATTATCATACTTAATATCGAGAGGACCCAAGCTAGCTTCGAAGTCATCCAAGTCACTTTCTCCAAAAGGAGTCAATGCTGGAGCAATTGAGGCAACGGTCTCAACATTGGGTAGAGAGGAAAGAGTACTTTTGCAAGCATCATGAAAATGTTCTTCACAAGCCTCATCGAGAACATCAATAACATTAACATTCTCATATGAATAAGGCTGCTTAGAAATCTTACCCATGTTGAAGAAAATTTGATCGTCACCAACTCTCATGATTATTTCGCCTGTGGCAACATCAATAAGAGTGCGACCGGTCCTCAGAAAGGGACGTCCAACGATTAATGGAACACGGGGATCCATCTCGTAGTCAACGACGACAAAATCCGCCGGGAAGGTGAATTTATCAACGCCAACAAAGACATCTTCGGCTATCCCCACTGGATAAGCAACCGTACGGTTGGCTAATTCCAAAGTCATTTTAGTGGGGACTAGCTCGGGGAGAGATAATTGCTTCCAAACACTTAAAGGCATTAAGTTTATACTGGCACCTAGATCGGCTAGGGCCATGCAATTCTCTACTCCCGGGAAGTTGCAAGGAATCAAGAAGCGACCCGGATCACCAAGTTTGGTGGGCAATTTCCTTAAGAGCACTGCAGAGCAATTCTCATTAAGGTGGGTCTGAGCAATGTCAAGAAGCTTCTCCTTATCACTTAAAAGATCTTTAAACATCTTAGCGTATTTGGGCATGTGAGCGAGAGCCTCGGCAAAGGAGATGTTAAAATTCAATTGTTTGAACATTTTAAGGAAGTTCGAAACCTGAATATCATCCTTGCTCTTTTGCTTCTCTTTCCTCAACCTTGAAGGATAGGGTATATTGGATGAAGAAGAAGGCTTTAAAGGAATAGGATCACTCACAACCACGGGTGGTGGGGAAATGGGGATAGATGGTAAAGGAGGTGAAGAAAGTTGCTCTTTTTCCTTGTTCACAATCACCGGTGGAGGTGTAGGAAGCTCGGGTTCCATATAACCTTTTCCACTACGAGTGGTGATTGCTTTCATCTCCCCTCTTGGATTCGCAACGGTGTTACTCGGAAGAGTACCCGTATAAGAGGATTGATTACTTTGGATGAGCGAACCAATCATATCACGAAGGTGAAGAGCTTGATTGTTGAAAGATTTTTGCATGTTGGCATTAATATCATTGCTGTGTTTGGCCATATCATTCCTTAGCTCGGCTCTAATATCACTCCCTTGTTTCACCATGTCATTCTTCAAGTTGACAAATTGGCTCTGAAGATTCGTCACCATCTCTCGATTGGTCTTCATGAACGTCTCGACGTCTTGACTTACGGCCATCGGTTGATTGAGAGGTGGAGCTTGAGAATTTCCTTGAGTTGGGTATGGGTTTCTTTGGGATTGATATTGATTTTGAGCACGAGGTTGGGATTGGTTGTTTCGGTTGTAGCTTTGTTGTTGGTTTTGGTTTGCAGGCGGGAAACCGGGAGGAGCAAGATAATTGTTGGAGCGATAACTTAGCAAGTTACGGTCTCCTTGAGGGCGAGCTTGATAGCCTCCCCTGGGATAAGTACCATACGCTGCGTTAACGTCTTCAGAATAACTGCCGTGAGTAGAAGGGCACTCATTGTAGGAATGAGGACCACCACATGTGTCACAAGAAAGAGCAACGGCTTTAGCTTGTTGAGTTTGGTTAGAGGTCAAAATTTGGAGACTTTTGTTGATATCAAGAAGAGCACGTTCCAAAACAGACGAGTTGGTGGTGGAAGAAGTAGATGAAACATTGACTCTCTGATTAGATCTTGAGGATGCGGAAGAATCCCAATTGTTGTGGTGAGTAGTCATGTTTTCAATCAACTCTCGACACTCCTCCGGTCTTCTTTTCATAAAAGTACCACCGGCGGTGGCATTGATCGTGTCACGATCACGAAAGGTGAGACCATTGTAGAAGGTGTCAATGAGAGTGACGGGGAGCATATTGTGATTAGGACAGCGGTCGATCAAATCATTGTAACATTCCCAAGCATCAAAAAGCGATTCATCATTCTCTTGCATAAATCCACTGATTTGGTTACGAAGGCTAGTGACCATGGATGGGGGAAAGTAGCGCGACAAAAAACGTTGAGTCATGTCGTTCCATGTATGAATAGAATTCTTAGGAAGACGGTCAAAGCATTTTTCGGCATGGTGAGAAAGCGAGTGTGGAAAAAGTTGGAGGCGAAGGTCATCCATAGAAACACCGGGGCACTTCATGCTTTGGGTAATGGTAATGAATTTGTCGAGGTGTTTGTTGGCATCATCATCCGGAATTCCACGAAAAGGGTTCGTTTGCACTTGTTGTATCATGTGATGCTTCAACGAAAACTCCTGAGCCGTGACGTGCATTGGCGCAATCGGGCCTCCGCGTCCATTCATGGTGGGTTGGCACAATTCCTCCATGGTTCGTAAATCAGGTAGAAGGACATTGTTGTTGTTGTTATTGTTGTGGTTGTTATTCAAATTATTTTGAGGTGGGTGATTATTGTTGTTGTTAACACCAGCCATATCTAAATCTTCACGATTCTCGGGCTCAGAATAGTTCGTAGATCTAGTACGCATGCACCTGCAGAAGAAAAATATACACAAAGAGAATATCTATATAATATTTTTGGTGCAAAACCTTTTGAAAAGAATTGCTCTTTTATGATTTTATAATGTTTTTGTATTTTTGAAGAGTTTTATATTTTTTTGGATTTTTGGAAATTTTTATAGCAATGAAAATAACGTTCAAAGAACGGATCCCAAAATTCAATGCGTCTTTCACTAGAAACCGTTTATCTTAACGAAAAGAGCCGGCAGCGGCGCCATTTAATATTAGGTTTTAAATGCCTAGTATCAAAGTTCGTTATAGTTCCGAATCTTTTCGAATTGAAAACCGGTCTTAAGTGCGACTCAATCGTCTTTTGGTGAATCAAGAGAATGGTTTGGTTTGTTTGACTAAAACTACTAGCAAGTAATTAAAGTGTCGTTGAGTAAATTAAAGCTTTGACAAAATTAAACTTAAAGTTAATCAATCGTAATAAAACAATTCATGTTCATCGGAATAAAAATAGCAACCATCGGAATGTCACTAACATTAACCATCGGAATAATCTAGTTCAGATCGGAATACTTAAGAAGCACTTCTGTCGCAATATGCATCTATCGGAATGCTGTTGTCGCAATGACTCTATCGAAAAACGGGCAGCACTTCGTCTTAACCAAGTCCTTAAGACCCGTCGGAATATGCGATCGCAATGTGCGATCGCAACCCAGATCGGAATAAGGGGATTAACCAACCGATCGCAAAGTAAAACCCTAATGGGTTATTGCGATCAAAAACCAAATCCTATCGGAATGTGGAGTAAACCGTCGGAATATGTGTCAAAACCCTAGGATTGCGATGGATGGAAACTGATTCCGAAATTTGTGGCAAGAGTAAATCTCAATAAGCAAACGCAATAAGCAAATCCAAACGGATCTTAAGTAATTCAAAAAGCTTAAATTTAACACTTCTAAAACATAAAATCAAGAACTTTATGAAATGAACTTTAAACTTACTAAATCCTTTTGCAAAATCCGAGAATCAATAAGCTAAGATTCGAATAAGCCAATAAGCATTATGAGCTTATGACCTAGACGTGTAAAAGCTTGTGTGTAAACCAAAAGTTCAAACCTTTATTCACGAAAAGCATCAAATCATACGAGTGAGATGTGAAATTCGGATCAAAGGTAGAGTAAATCAAGAAGTGTAGAATGAGAATAAGGATCAAAAGCTTAAAATAGAACTTTGATTAATGAAATAAGCAATACAAAAAGTGTTTAATCTTGAAAGATTAAAAGAAAAGGATGAACTAGTGAGAGAAAGTTTAAGACTTTCTCTCTCTAAAAACTAGAAAGAAAACTAAAGAAAAGAAAAACTAGCTAACCCCCTCCTAATGTGATTAGGAGGGTATTTATAGGGAAGTGGGAGGCATGTGTGGTGCTTTCTTCTTTCTTTTTCTTCTCGACTCGATTTTAATTCTTCGTCTTTGTAGTCTCGGGATTTGAACTTGTCTTTTAATTTTCTTCTTCTATTAGACTTAAGTTCTTCGACTTCATTAAACTTCCGTCTTTAGACTTGTTCTTCGATAAATCTCCAGAATAGGTCTTGGACATCCGTTCTTTAAGCACTCTTGATCTTTTGACTTCGTCTTTTCCCGTTTTCTTCGATAAAAGCCCGTGAAAGCCCGTGTTTTCTTCCTTTTTCATCTTTTGGTCCTAAAACACAATAAAAACACAAACCACGCATAATTCCGACTTTTACGACATAAATCACACGTTTTGGTCTTGTTATTATTGGAAATAAGTGGTAAAAGGATAAGTGTTTTCACACTTATTATACCTAAACTTGGAAAACAGCTGATTCAGAATGTTATGCTTGATCCGGAATATAACCTTTATTCGGAATATCCTAGACAAAAACCTTCATCCGGAATATCTTGAAATTGCTTCATTCGGAATGTTCAACCAAACTTCTTTCATTCGGAATGTGCTTGACTCGGAAGAAATGGTTGATCTGGAATAAATCTACTCACTCGGAATGTATTGCTTCACTCGGAAGATTGCTTCATTCGGAACAATCAAAAGTAGGTTGATTCGGAATAACAACTGACCCGGAATAATTTGTTGATTCGGAATATCTATTGAATCGGAACAATAGCTTCATTCGGAGTATGATGTTCATTCGGAACAAAAAATTACAAAAGTGCTCATTCGGAATATTTGGCAAAAAGCTTCATTCGGAACAATAGCTTCATTCGGAATATGATGTTCATTCGGAACAAAACCTTGATCCGGAATAATTAAACTAGACTGCTGATTCGGAATAAATGGTTCACTCGGAATATTAATTATTCCGAACGAACTCACTGGTTCGGAATGACTTCCGATTCGGAATATTAAAAACTAAAAGCTTTGTTCGGAATGTTGCTGATCCGGAATACTTAATACATAATACTCATCCGGAATATCTAGTTCAAAACCTTGATTCGGAATGATTGCATCATTCGGAATCTGAGGAAATGAAACAAAAGTGTGAAGAACAGGGAAGTTACTTGATCACGAATTTAACCAAAATCCACCAAGTTTTTAACCAAAACATAAACCAATTTAACCACTAATCATTTATTAATGACAAACATCAATCCAAAACAACAAAAACATAAAACCCACTTACTTTTGAAGATCAAACTCAATAAAATAAAAGCTAAGAACTTGAGAATCAATAAGAACATGAAGAACAAGATTGGATGAAAGATTATATTGAAAGATTAAGGTTTTAACAATGAAAAGGAAAGATTAAACTTACAAGATTATGGAGGAATCAATGAAAAATAAAAACAACCAATCTCCTTAAGGGAGTTGGTGTTCCTACAAAACAGGGAATGAAATAACAGAAAATGAACTAGTCTAAAATTTGTAAAGGGAAGGTCTATTTATAGGTCTTGTCTTTGGTTGGTGAGTGGGCTTTCTCCCTTTCTTTTTGTCTTCTCGTCTTTTCAGAAAAGTTGACGTTTTCGATTTCGATTCAGGATTTGTCGACGAATAAATTCAACTCGTCTTTTAATTTCTTCATTTAATAGACTTGAGTTCTTCGACATATGTAAATCTTCCATCTTTGGTCCTTTTCTTCGATAAATCTTCGAATAGATCTATTGACTTCAAATCTTTTGCATCTCTTGGACTATAGACTTCGTCTTTTCGTCTTTTTCTTCGATAAAACCCGTGCAATCCCATGTTTTCTTTAGTATTTATCCGGTTGGGTCTGAAAACACAACAAACACACAAACCACGCATAATTCCAAACAAATGACATTAAATACGCGTTTTGGTCTCGTTTTAGCAAGAAATAAGTGGTAAAAGGATGGGTGTTTTCACACCTATCAAATCCCTACACTTAACCATTGCCATGCCCTCATGCAATGCTATAATTTTAAAGCACGGTTTAAATTTCTCATCATAAGTGACCCACCTTGGCCTTTATTAAATTCTAAATACTAAGGAAACCAAAAGAACAAAACAAGTAAAGTATTTAAAGACTTACATTGGGGTTTTAGATTGTCATGAATGTTCATTATTCTCAAGTTTCACGTTCCCCATACCAAGCTTAAAAACGAGATCATTGTTATTATAAGTTAGCAAACAAACATGAACTCATGTGGCCTAATTATTCACTTAGACTCCCTTATTCCTAGGTGTATCTCTTATATTTTATTTTTGTCTTGAATGATCACGAGGATGCATTGTTTGACTTATTTTGATAGTTATTTAGGCTGAAAACAAAGTGGGACGATTTAATCAATAGTTAGCTAAAGGACAAAATCTTTTAAAACTGCTTCTCGGGACCTCATAAAGTTCCTATCTTGGCATAACTCGCTTCACGATTTTAGACCTTTCTCGGACCGATATACTTCATACTTCGAATCTTTGAGAGACGTTATTGAAATTATGGTATTCTCTTCATAATAGTAATTTCTTCACTTGAAGTTTTGAGAGATTCTTCATCTTTGGACCACGACTTCTTTCATTTTTCTCCAATCTTTATTTTTGACTTTGATATACAACGATCCGCCTCCTTTTAGGACTTGGATCTATTTATCCTCATACCTTGCTAGGGTCTTTTCGGATAGACTTCTCCATGACTTTTGGGGAGTTTTTGCTTTTCGTCGTGTGTCTCGATCCTTCATATTGATATTCGATAAATGATTCTTCACATCACTTTTGGATCTTTAGCAACAAAATGTAGCCCTCATGCCTTGTTAGGGCCTTTTCGGACTCGCCAATCTTCGCATCCCGCTTCAATAATTTATGCCTTGGCTATGAACTCTAATTAATACCGAGCAACTTTTAAACGATCTTGGGCTAGAAGCTAAGTAACTTTTCAAATCGTACAACCTTATTTATTGTAGATAAATTTATTAGCAAGCGATGGGAGAATAGGCTTATAATCAGCTCACATAAATTCACGAAAGAATACCAAACTTATAATTGACTCTATCATCTCTCGTTCTCCACAATTTAAAATCTCAAGGAATGAGACTCGTGGATGCTTAGCCAATTAAATCAAAGTTTTGGGTTTTCGAGTCGCTTGTAGGATCTTGCATCTTCTTAGACTCTTTCAAGTTTAGAATTTGCGTTTTAAAGTTCCCTTGATAAACGACTCTCTAGGATCAATTATAGGAACTTGCGAAAAGTTCTTGTTCTTAACCCGTGAGAGTTAAGACTTTCGCGTTTTAAAGCTCCTTATATAAAAGCCTAGCAAAACTTGACTTAAACACGTTAAAGATACTAGCTAGAGTAAACTTAGATAAGTAAACTCGGGTTGAGTCAAAATATTCACGACTTTGAAAAATTTAAAACCACTTTATGGAAATTTTATTCTAGCAAGGAGAGAAAATAAACATAACAAAGGAAAATGCAACTATACAACTAGGGCAAAATAGATTAAAATTTTTGAAAAATGTCGAAATATCGAATTTTTCGATTAAATGAAGGCATTTTAATGGAAAAGTCCACTTAAAACTTCGATAGAAGTCTCCCCTACACATAAGATAAACATTGGCCTCAATGTTTAAGCATGTGGGAGAAGTCTCCCCTACACTTATGACATTGTGCACGTTGGTTAAATCAAGTTAAGGAGGAGACAACTAAAGTGATCAATTTCAAATGTGAGTATGAAGAAAATTGAATCACGATAGTTGAGAGATAGAACCGGTATTGTGGATAACATGAGAGCACGGTTCGTCAAAGATTCCAAGAGTGCATTTATCCCTGTAATCACATCACCATACAAACACAAGCAACCTATATAGCTCCCCCTACACTTAGGGTAGATACTCGGGTTGCCTCCCGAGGAGCGCTGTTTTTGTTAACCGAGTCACGAGCCTGACTCGGTCCCGAACTAATTCATGGGAAACGTGGTGAGGGATGGAATCATCTCACGAGAGATGTCCTCAGCAAAGTACAATTTCAAACGCTGGCCATTCACCTTAAAATTGGGCCCATTTGGCTAAGAAAGCTCAATGGTGCCATATGGAAAGACATTGGCGATGGTGAATGGACCAGACCAGCGGCTCTTCAACTTGCCCGAGAGGATCTTCAACCGAGAGTTAAAAAGTAAGACTTGATCACCAACGTGGAACTCGCGGTTCTTAATTTTAGCATCGTGGATAATCTTGGTCTTCTCCTTGTAGATCAATGAGTTCTCGTAAGCTTCATTCCTCAGTTCATGTAGCTCGTTGTGTTGAATATTGCGAAGATCACCAGCTTTGTTGATGTCGAAGTTAGCCCACTTCAAGGCCCAGTATGCCTTATGTTCCAGCTCGATAGGGAGGTGGCATGCTTTCCCGTACACAAGACGTTAAGGTGTACAACCAATCGGTGTCTTATAGGCGTTACGGAAAGCCCACAGAGCATCATCAAGTTAATCGGCCCATGAGGCACGATGCTCTCCCACAGTACGTTCCAAAATTTGCTTCAATCCACGGTTGGATATCTCGGCTTGACCGTTGGTTTGAGGATGATAAGCGGTGGAAAGACGGTGATTGACACCATACTTAGCCATGACTCTTGCAAATTGATCATTGCAAAAATGAGTTCCGCGGTCACTGATTATAGCACGAGGAACACCGAATCGAGCAAACAGTTATTTCAAGAAATTACAAACCACCCTTGCGTCGTTAGTGGGTAAAGCTTTGGCTTCAACCCATTTAGAAACGTAGTCAACGACGACAAGGATGTATTTGTTTCCTTTAGAAGAAGGGAATGGCCCCATAAAGTCGATGCCCCATACATCAAAGATTTCACATTCTTGTATGAAATTTTGAGGCATCTCATCTTTATGTGTGATCTTGCCTTGTTTTTGGCAAGCATCACAATGTTTAACCATCTCGTGAGCATCACGATAAATGGTGGGCCAATAAAATCCTGAGTCAAATACTTTTTTGGCGATGTAGTTGGGACCAAAGTGACCACCGGTGGGTCCTTTGTGGCAAGCCTCGAGAATGTCTAAAGCTGTCGGTCCGTCAACACATCGGTGAATAATCAAATCAGCGCATTGTGTGAAGAGAAAAGGGTCATCCCAAAAGTAAGTCTTAACATCATTCAAGAACTTTTTCTTCTGTTGGGATGTTAACCCTTTGATGAGAACACCACCCGCTAAGTAGTTTGCAATGTCGGCAAACCACGGGGTGTCATCCAGATTGAGATTTATAGACATTAAGGTCTCAAGGGGAAAAGAGTCATTGATCTCTTTGTTCGGATGATCCCCTTGATATGGATCCTCAAGTCTACTTAGATGATCCGCGGCTAGGTTTTCAGCTCCCTTCTTGTCACGAATTTCAATGTTGAATTCTTGAAGGAGTAAAACCCAGCGAAGAAATCTTGGCTTAGAGTCGTGCTTAGTCATCAAGTACTTCAACGCGGAATGGTCCGTGTATACGATTGTGGTGGATAAAACAAGATAGGGGCGAAATTTTTTAAAAGCATAGACAACAACTAAAAGCTCTTTTTCGGTTGTCGTATAATGCAATTGAGCCCCCGTCATTGTCTTGCTAGCATAATGGATTGGTTGGAAGTGTTCATTCACTCTTTGGCCCAAAACCGCTCCAATAGCAAAGTCGCTAGCATCGCACATCAACTCAAAAGGTAGCTCCCAATTAGGGGTAACCAAGACCGGTGCCTTAGTTAGCTTATCCTTAAGAAGATTGAAGGCTTCGATACACTCTTTAGAAAAGATAAAAGGGGTATCTTTTTCCAAGAGGTGGGTCATCCGGCGAGTAATTTTAGAGAAATCCTGAATGAATCGACGATAAAAGCCCGCATGACCCAGAAAACTTCTCACACCCTTCACGGTTGAAGGTGGAGGTAATTTGGCTATGACATCCACTTTAGCACGGTCGACTTCAAGACCGGCTTTTGAAATTTTATGTCCTAGCACAATGCCTTCTTTTACCATAAAATGGCATTTTTCCCAATTTAGAACAAGGCGAGTGTCTTCGCACCGCTTAAGCATACGTTCTAAATTGGCAAGGCAAGAAGAGAAGGAATCCCCAAAGACCGAGAAATCATCCATGAAGACTTCCATGGTTTGCTCAACCATGTCATGAAAAATAGCCAACATGCACCTTTGGAAAGTCCCGGGGGCATTGCATAAGCCAAAAGGCATTATTTTGTAGGCAAATGTGCCATAGGGACAAGTGAATGTTGTCTTCTCTTGATCTTGGGGATCGATGGGTATTTGGTAATAACCCGAGAAACCATCTAGAAAGCAGTAATATTCATTACCCGCTAAACGTTCAAGCATTTGGTCCATAAAAGGAAGAGGGAAATGATCCTTTCTCGTGGCATCATTGAGTTTGCGGTAGTCTATACAAACTCTCCACCCAGTAACGAGACGTGTAGGAATCAACTCGTTGTTTTGATTGGGCACAACGGTGATTCCGCCTTTCTTAGGCACACAATGGACTGGACTAACCCATGGTGAATCCGAGATAGGATAAATCATGCCCGCATCAAGAAGTTTGATAACCTCTTTTTTGATAACGTTATGGATTTTAGGATTCACCCTTCGTTGGCTTTGAATTGTGGGCTTAAAGTCGTCCTCCATGAGAATTTTATGTGTGCAAAAGTGAGGATCAATTCCGCGAATATCGGAGATTTTCCAAGCGATAGCTCTTTTATGTTTCTTGAGAACTTCAATGAGACGAGTTTTCTCATCGGCTTTTAAGTCCTTAGCAATGATAACGGGAAGTTGATCAATGCCTTCTAAGAAAACATACTCGAGATGAGGAGGTAGGTCCTTAAGCTCAAGAGTAGGAGGATCCTCAATAGATGGTGTAACTAACGATGGATCATCATTAGTCACCTCTTTAGGAGAAGGAGGAGAAAACGGGTCTTCATTGAGAAGTTTCTCAATTGTACGAATGTCTTCATCCCAATCGGTGGGAGAATCATCATTCTTAAGATCGAGAGGACCCAAGCTAGCTTCAAAATCATCCAAGTCACTTTCTCCAAAAGGAGTCAATGACGAAGCAATTGAGGCAACGGTCTCAACATTAGGTAGAGAAGAGAGAGTACTTTTGCAAGCATCATGA
Organism: Glebionis coronaria; assembly: GCA_025667525.1. Lineage (NCBI taxonomy): Eukaryota > Viridiplantae > Streptophyta > Magnoliopsida > Asterales > Asteraceae > Glebionis > Glebionis coronaria. The sequence goes on from CM046874.1 coordinate 485,886,581, forward strand.
AAGTGTTCTTCACAAGCCTCATCGAGAACATCAATAGCATTAACACTCTCATATGAATAAGGTTGCTTAGAAATCTTACCCATGTTGAAGACAATTTTATCATCACCAACTCTCATGATTGTTTCGCCCGCGGATACATCAATAAGAGTGCGACCGGTCCTCAAGAAGGGACGTCCAACGATTAATGGAACACGAGGATCCATCTCGTAGTCAACAACAACAAAATCCGCCGGAAAGGTGAATTTTTCAACGCCAACGAAGACGTCTTCGGCTATCCCCACTGGATAAGCAACCGTACGATTAGCTAATTCCAAAGTCATTTTGGCGGGGACTAGCTCGGGGAGAGATAATTGCTTCCAAACACTTAAAGGCATTAAGTTTATACTGGCACCTAGATCGGCTAGGGCCATGCAATTCTCTACTCCCAGGAAGTTTCAAGGAATCAAGAAGCGACCCGGATCACCAAGTTTGGTGGGCAATTTCCTTAAGAGAACCGCGGAGCAATTCTCATTAAGTTGGGTCTGAGCAATGTCAAGAAGCTTCTCCTTGTCACTAAGAAGATCTTTAAACATCTTCGCATATTTAGGCATGTGAGCGAGAGCCTCGGCAAAGGAGATGTTAAAATTCAATTGTTTAAACGTTTTGAGAAAGTTTGAAACTTGAATATCATCCTTGCTCTTTTGCTTCTCTTTCCTCAACCTTGAAGGATAAGGTATATCAGATGAAGAGGAAGGCTTTAGGGGAGTAGGATCACTCACAACCGCGGGTGGTGGTGGAATGGGGGTAGAAGGCAAAGGAGGTGAGGAAAGTTGCTCTTTTTCCTTGTTCACAATCACGGGTGGAGGTGTAGGAAGCTCGGGTTCCGTATAACCTTTTCCACTGCGAGTGGTGATTGCTTTCATCTCCCTTCTTGGATTAGCAACGGTGTTACTCGGAAGAGTACCCGAAGAAGAGGGTTGATTACCTTGGAAGAGAGAACCGAGCATATCACGTATATTATCCGCTTGAGTGCTGAAAGAGTCTCTCATGTCTGCACGAATATCATTGCTTTGTTTCGCCATGTCATTCCTTAATTCGGCTCGAATATCGCTCCCTTGTTTCGCCATTTCTCCCTTCAAGTTGATGAATTGACTCTAAAGATTCGTCACCATCTCTCTATTAGTCCTCAAGAACGTCTCGATTTCTTGATTCGATGCCATCGGTTGATTGAGAGGTGGAGCTTGGTAAGCTTGAGAATTTCCTTGAGGTGGGTATGGGTTTCTTTTGGATTGATATCGATTGTTAGCATGAGGTTGACTTTGGTTATTTCGGTTATAGCTTTGTTGTTGATTTTGGTTTTGAGGAGTAAAACCGGGTGGAGCAAGATAGTTGTTTGAACGATAACTTAGCTAGCTACGGTCTCCTTGAGGATGAGCTTGATAGCCTCCCATGGGATAAGTACCGTATGCCGCGTTAACGTTTTCACAAAAATTTCCTTGAGTGGAAGGACAATCATTGTAGGAATGAGGACCACCACATGTGTCACAAGAAATAGCAACGGCTTTAGCTTATTGAGTTTGGTTAGAAGCCAAAATTTGCATACTTTTGTTAATTTCAAGAATAGCACGTTCCATGGCGGACATGTCGGTGGTGGAAGAAGTAGATGAAACATTGACTCTCGGATTAGATCTTGAGGATGCGGATGAATCCCAATTCTTGTGGTGAGTAGTCATGTTTTCAATCAACTCTCTACACTCCTCCGGTCTCCTTTTCATAAAGGTACCACCGGCGGCGGCGTTGATCGTGTCACGATCACGAAAAGTGAGACCATTGTAGAAAGTATCAATGAGAGTGACGGGGAGCATGTTGTGATTTGGACAACGGTCGATCAAATCATTGTATCGTTCCCAAGCATCAAAGAGCGATTCATCATTGTCTTGCATGAATCCACTAATTTGGTTACGAAGGCTCGTGACCATGGATGGTGGGAAGTAGCGCGACAAAAAGCGTTGAGTCATGTCTCCCAAGTATGAATAGAATTATTTGGGAGACGGTCAAACCATTTTTCGGCATGGTGAGAAAGCGAGTGGGGAAATAGTTGAAGGCGAAGTTCATCCATAGAAACACCGGGGGACTTCATGATTTGGGTGATGGTAATGGATTTGTCGAGGTGTTTGTTGGCATCATCATCCGGAATTCCACAAAATGGATTAGTTTGCACTTGTTGTATCATGTGATGCTTCAACGAAAACTCCTGAGCTGTTGTTTGCATCGGTGCAATCGGGCCTCCACGTCCGTTCATCGTAGGGTGGCATAGCTCCTCCATGGTTCGTAGGTCGGGTAAGGGTGGATTATTCATGTTGGGGTGAGGTGGATTATTATTGTTGTTGTTGTGTACACCGGCCATGTCTAAATCTTCGAGAGTCTCGGGCTCTGAATAAGACGTTGATCGAGTACGCATACACTCAAAAGAAAATGCAAGAGAAAATATTTTTTTTTTTTATAGGTTTTTTTAATGTTTTTGTATTTTTGAAAATTTTATATTTTTATGGTTGAAAATTTTTATACTTGAAAATAACGTTCCCGAAAGAACGGATCCCAAAATCCAATTTTTCTCACAAGAAACCGTTGATCCTTACGAAAAGAGCCGGCAACGGCGCCATTTTAATAACTGATTTTTAGTTAGTTAATAAAAAGGTTTGTTGCAAGATCTTTCTTTGTGTTGCTCATACCAAATTATATTTGTCGTTGTTTCGTTCTCGGTATCTTCTCGAATCGATCACGGTTCAAAGTGGAATAGTTGTAATTGGTAACTAAACAGGGGGAGCTTTTGATCTATATCTACTAAAACGATAAATGCGAGAAGTAATAAAATTAAACTAAAAGCAATTACTGAAAATAAAACTAGAATTAAAATTAAACAGTAAAGTACCTAAACTTGGAAAACAGTTGATTCGGAATGTTATGCTTGATCCGAAATATAACCTTTATTCGGAATATCCTAGACAAAAACCTTCATCCGGAATATCTTGAAATTGCTTCATTCGGAATGTTCAACCAAACTTCTTTCATTCGGAATGTGCTTGACTCGGAAGAAATGATTGATCCGGAATAAATCTACTCACTCGGAATGTATTGCTTCACTCGGAAGATTGCTTCATTCGGAACAATAAAAAGTAGGTTGATTCGGAATAACAACTGACCCGGAATAATTTGTTTATTAGGAATATCTACGGAATCGGAACAATAGCTTCATTCGGAATATGATGTTCATTCGGAACAAAAAATTACAAAAGTGCTCATTCGAAATATTTGGCAAAAAGCTTCATTCGGAACAATAGCTTCATTCGGAATATGATGTTCATTCGGAACAAAACCTTGATCCGGAATAATTAAACTAGACTGCTGATTCGGAATAAATGGTTCACTCGGAATATTAATTATTCCGAATGAACTCACTGGTTCGGAATGACTTCCGATTCGGAATATTAAAAACTAAAAGCTTTGTTCGGAATGTTGCTGATCCGGAATACTTAATACATAATACTCATCCGGAATATCTAGTTCAAAACCTTGATTCGGAATGATTGCTTCATTCGGAATCTGAGGAAATGAAACAAAAGTGCGAAGAACAGGGAAGTTACTTGATCACGAATTTAACCAAAATCCACCAAGTTTTTAACCAAAACTTAAACCAATTTAACCACTAATCATTAACTAATGACAAACATCAATCTAAAACAACAAAAACATAAAACCCACTTACTTTTGAAGATCAAACTCAATAAAATAAAAGCTAAGAACTTGAGAATCAATAAGAACAAGAAGAACAAGATTGGATGAAAGATTATATTGAAAGATTAAGGTTTTAACAATGAAAATGAAAGATTAAACTTACAAGATTATGGAGGAATCAATGAAAAATAAAAACCACCAATCTCCTTAAGGGAGTTGGTGTTCCTACGAAACAAGGAATGAAATAACAGAAAATGAACTAGTCTAAAATTTGTGAAGGGAAGGTCTATTTATAGGCCTTGTCTTTGTTGGTGAGTGGGCTTTCTCCCTTTCTTTTTGTCTTCTCGTCTTTTCAGAAAAGTTGACGTTTTCGATTTTGATTCGGGATTTGTCGACGAATAAATTCAACTCGTCTTTTAATTTCTTCATTTAATAGACTTGAGTTATTCGACATATGTAAATCTTCCATCTTTGGTCTTTTTCTTCGATAAATCTTCGAATAGGTCCATTGACTTCAAATCTTTTGCATCTCTTGGACTATAGACTTCGTCTTTTCGTCTTTTTCTTCGATAAAACCCGTGCAATCCCATGTTTTCTTCAATATTTATCCGGTTGGCTCTGAAAACACAACAAACACACAAACCACGCATAATTCCAAGTAAATGACATTAAATACGCGTTTTGGTCTCGTTTTAGCAAGAAATAAGTGGTAAAAGGATGGGTGTTTTCACACCTATCAGCTTCTAACACTCGTACAAATAAGCACTTCAACCACACTTTTCAAGCTCATTAAGCTTCCACAAACCCCTATAGCTTATATCAGCTTGTTACCCAAAAAGATGGAACATAAAGAACGCCAATGATGTTCACGCAGCAACTACTCAAAACACCTCCAAACCTCCTCTCAACACTTGTCACGTAATCAAAAACTCACAAATAGGGCTTGTTGTCAGCAAACACCAAAGTAGCTTATGCTACAGTATATTGAGAAATATTTCTTGGTTTTTTTTCTTTTGAAAGTAAACTTAACAGATTTTGAAAAAATAAAGTTGTAAAGGTGTGTAATACTTGAAAACCAGTAAAACCAAACTCATAAGCTATAACACAAGCTCATTGTCAGTGGGCTTATCCTATGTGCTTAATGAACAGTTAATTAAAAGAGAAACCCCTGATTTGAGAAAACTTGAAGAACAAACTGACATTTAAATGACAATAAAATTTAAATTGCATGAAACAAATGACAAGTATTTAAAAGATTGCAAGAAAAATAAATGGAACACAATTTTCATTCATCAGGTTTGTATCAAATTACAAATGAGAACAAAATTTGGAACAAGAACAACTAAGCTAAGGGTGCCTTTATATAATAGGCTACAAAGAGTTCTAGAAATCTGATATCATACAAACCCTAATGTGCTTGATCTTCCTAAAAAGCCCCTTGAGTTTGAATTTCAAAAAAAATGGTCTCACCATGATCCGTGTGTTGATCTCGAACTTAGATCGATTTAGCTTGTGTAAACGAGATTAGATCAAGTTAAACACGTAGAGAAACTTTGTTGTGTATAAAACAATTCAAGTATTATGCGGAATTAATACTTAAACAAGAACACACAAACAGTTGTAAAACAAACTTTCACTTGATTGATAATAACGAACTTGCTTACAATGAAAGTGTTAAACGTATGAAAACTTATATGAAACATAACCTAAAGGTCTTCTTTTATAGACATAAGAAGCCTTGTACAAGAGTCTACGTATCAGCTATTCTAGGTAAAGATAATTATAGAAAATACATTGTTGATCCTATCTTTACTAGAAACAAACTAGAAACATAATACGCGTAGACCATATCTTCCTGTCAGTGCTTGTGTTCAACCTATCAACGCTTGACTTCTTCCTGTCAAAGCTTGATCTGTCAACGTTTGTTTTCTTCATATCAACGCTTGTTTTCTTCTTGTCAGCGTTCAAGTGTACTGGCTACATTTTATTCCCAACAATCCTCCCCTAAACTTGATATCTACTCTAGTAATCAAGTTTCTGAATAAAAATTAAGAACTAGGAGGAATCTTACAAATCTTATCATATTGGGAATAAACATGCCTAATCAAATCTTTGGCCACGTCACTTGAATAGTCAATCTCCAGCTGTGTTGTCTTCATCTTTTCCAAAACTTCTTTGGACATGGGATACTCAGCATCTACAAGTAGATACTCAGCAAACTTTGTAGAGCTCAAATAATGCACACCAGCAGCTAAACACAAACGCCATTGAATACCACTAATATCATCCTCAAGATCCTTCCAAACAGGATCTTCTTCTTCTGGTGCACACATTCTCTTGAATGTTGACCAAAGCTTTATTCCATTGACTGAAGTAGGTGCTTCAGTCTCATACTTGGACATCAACAACCTCCAAAGGTCTGCCAAGTCTTCTCTATCCATACTTGCAAAGAGAGACATAAGAGTAGTAAATGTGTGTACCTCTTTACCATATCTGCCAATCTTCCAAAACCCACTTGCATCCTCTTCATAGCTAATGATATGGTTTCTGGCATCAAGAGGTAACACTTGTACCATATCTGAAGCTTCCATGGGTGAGAGCTTAATGCTTCTTCTAAGAACAGCTTCATTGGGAACCACTTTATTTAGATCTTTAGGAAACTCAAGTGGAACTCCCTTCTTCAAAGGCCTTGGAACAATCATTACCTTCTGAATCTCCATCTCTTCTGCAAGTTCTTCTTTCCTTTCATCTGAAAGAAGTCTAAGAGTATTCATTTCCTGCACTCTTGCCCAAAATGGGATAAGCCTTGTACTCCAATTCTTCAAAGGATAATCCCTGCAATTTCTTGAAGGTCCATCCAGTTCCATGACATCTGAGTAACATGTAATAAAGCTCCCTTCTATCCCTCTTCAGCAGTGAGAAAACATTGCTAGCCTTATGCTTCAGAATTACCTTGCAGTCTCTTTGAACTCTTAGAAGAATCTCCAATCCCCAAATTTGGTCTGAAATTGTCAAATCTGGATTCTCCATAATCCTATTCTCCCAAGCATGGTACATCTGAGCAACTTCTGGCATATCATAGTCTACTTGCAATTTTAACTCTCTAAGCTTCTCTTTTGCCAAGTCATCACCATATTCAAGTCTTTCTGGTTGTTCAATTATCATCACACTTGAATATGAACTTCCTTCATCACTTCCTTCTTGTTCCTCAGAAGTGACAACAAATGGTGATTCACCAACCTTCTTCCTTTCTTGTTCCATAAGTTGTGCAGCCAACCTTGAATCAAACTCTACTTGTGCTGCATTCTTTGGAACTTCTACTTCTACCATGATTCCTTTACCCTTATCTAATGGATCAATGATGGGTAAAGATGATGATGGTACCTGTGAAGATACTTCTTTGATGATAGCTGATGACTGGAATACATCAACCATATCTGCAGGTCTGTCAACGCTCAAATTCTGTGTGTCAGCGCCCAAATTACTCTTGTCAGCGCTTGGTGTGTCAGCGTCCAAAGTTTGCTTGTCAACGCCCAACTTACTTGTCTCAGCGTCTCTTGTGAACTGCTCCATCATTGCTGTAAAAGACAAGTTCAAATTTGTAGGAGTAACCAGAGATGTATCAAAACCTGATTGCTTCTTCAATTCAGTAAGGGCTTCAGCAACACCCAAAGATTCTCCATCATATGAGCCTTTGCCACTAAAATCAAATGGCTCTGTAGCAGCTTCATGTGAGCCTTTATCACTCAAATTAACAGGCTCTGTAGCAGCTTCCTCTACTTTGTAAGAATCCTCCCCTGATGAAAGAACTCTTGTCTGCCTTCTTCTAGACTCAGCAGTTTCCAAAACAACAATCCTCTCCCTCAATTGCTTGAGTTCAAGGCCTTGTGTACTGACTGTTTGTACCAGGTCTGCATTTTTCTTTTTCAAGCTAATGCAGACAGCCGTCAATTCCATCAATGTGGATGGTTCCAATCTGCCCTCCTATAGAATGGGTATTTGACCTCCCAAAGTAGAGCCATGGGGCATGGATGAGGTCTTAAAGATGTTAGGACTGTCTTGGCCTGCATCTAAGCGAGTACCAATAGTCCCAGCCTCATCCATAGCACCAACCACACTTGTGGTGGTGGTTCACTCTGCTACATGGCTAGGACCACTAGAGGAGAACACTCCAGTAGTCCTTGGGCGTTTTTGCAACCTATATTCAGGTGGGGTAGAAGATGATGTGGATTGGGTGGTAGTTTGAAGGTTAAGGGGTGTTTGGGTCTGTGAAGGAAAGGTGTCAACATTTGGATTACTTGTGTCAACGCCAACATTTAATGTGTCAGCGTTGAAGGATTCTTGGTCAATTTCCATGTGTTGAGGTGAAGGCAAAGGTTCTGGTATTGGGTCAAGTTGTGGTTGTGGGTCTGGTTGGGGTTGTGCTGCTACAATAACAGCAAGCATAGCTTGGGTGAGGGGTAATTCACGGTGAGGGGGTGAGTTCATCTTGGTAAAAATAGCTTTCTTTTGCACAGGGATCTCATAAAAATCATCATGATCCCTTGTGCAGTAATTTTGCACATCAAAAACCATTTGCAAAAATCTGGGATAAGCCAAGGTCATCTTATTCCCTTTGTTTTTACACATGCCATCAAAAATCAGTTTTGAAAAATTAAACTTTTGCCCATTTGTAATGCACACTATTGCACTAGCAATTGATCTGTTAATTTCATTATGTGCAGTACATTTGGGACTCAAACATTGAAGGATGACATGTATGAGGTACTTCCAGGCTGGGGGAAACTCTTGTTTATGATATTTGTTTAAAGTGCCCTCATCAGGGAAAGGATACCCCAAAGCCCGAAGTCCTTGTTCTATTTCATTAATGGGGAGGGTGGTTATACCATCTGCATCATTAAGATGCAAAGCCTGGCGAACCAAGGCTTCAGTAAGCACCCAAGGACGCCCATGAACAATAGATGATAATGTAGTCACATTATTAATTGTTTAGGAACTGACAGTGTTCCAAAACTACTTAATATGAGTGACAGGAATGAGAGGAGCATGAGAAAGAGCATACCGTAATGGAGATGCATTCAAATACGCCACCATCTGAGTGTATTGTGGAAAGAAAGTATCATCAGCCTCAAAATAAGCAATCATGTTATGTTGACTCCTGAATCCCAATACCAAGTCACTTGGTTTAAACTTTGGTGCCATTGTTGAAGAAAGTTGTTTGTGAAATATTGATGAAAAATGAATAATAGGAGAAAAAGTGTTAGACAAGAATATGAAGTACCCTGTTTAAAAATAGGAGCCAAATATATAGGAGAGATAGGCACATGTGATTGGTCAAAAATAAGGCACTTATTTTCAAAATATAATGATGAAAATATTGAAAATAAAATAAGTTATCTTGTGCATTAATTAAAAGTTATCTACTCCCAAAATTACGGCCGCAAAATTCGTCAAAAATAACAACTGGGTAGGTCCCAATGAGTGTCAACGGTAAAAAATAACCCATCAACGCCCAACGGCTATATTCTTATCAACATTTGCCAAAGCCATGTCAGCGTCTAAATTGGTCATAACAACGCTTGGAAAAATATATGTCAGCGTCCAAAAAGAAAAGTAATAAAAATGAAAAAGGACCTTAACAAAGTAATTTATCCTAGTGAAGATAACCTATAAATTGATAATTATTATAGGGCGGCAAACACTGTCCAGTTATGCACACTTGCTTATGCAAGATAGACATAACAGTCCTCTAGTGTCCCTTGCTAACCAAAATTCTTAACAATTAAGTTATCTCATAAAATTCCTTGTAACTCCCAGGTAAACCCATTAGAAATCATTCCCAAGTCTCCCAACATACCACATCCAATTCTAGGCCAAAAATGTCTTGGCAGCATTCATAGTATGTCAACTTTGCATGCTACAGTGCCTCATGATTTAGTAAACTAACTCATACTCACTAGTGGACACAATCTAGAATTGTGATAAGAGTATTACAAGAATACCCAAAAGTCCTAAAGGTTCCTAAAACCTCCCCTTAAACTGTGATACATATGTTGCCCAATAATATGCATGTATATAAAAATTTATGTCAAGATAGGAATATAAATATTCCAACCATCATCCATAAATTGAAACATGCTCCAATGATTCTCCAAGGATCCATAAGCAACTCTGTATCCAATGGTACAATGCTAACAACGCCTGCACACTTAGATCAAAAACCACAAAACTAACATGTTGCAGACAACGTCACGATAACACTTATCAGCGTTAAAATAACCTTTGTCAGCGTTAGACAAATATAGTGGAAAATCTAACTTTTCAAAAAGACCAATAACAATGCATATCCTGTACATACTCGTACAAAAAGATCCCAAAAAACATATTAAGTGAGACTGATCATTCCAATACTTGTTACCAAGTTTTGAAACCTTCTAGTATCAAAAGGTTTAGTTAATAAATCAGACACATTTTCTTCTATGTCAACCCTATCTGGTTGTATTAAACCCTTTTCAAAACAGTCTCTTATAAAATGATGTCTAATTTCTATGTGTTTTGTTTTAGAATGATGTACAAGATTTTTAATAATGCATAAAGTACTGTTATTATCTACAAAAATCTTGGTATGCATGAAATTATACCCATAATCCAACAGCTGGTTCTGAATCCATAAGACTTGTGCACAACAAGCAGCTGCTGCTACATATTCTGCTTCAGTTGTAGAATTGGCCACCACTGTTTGTTTCTTGCATTGCCAAGATATCAACCTACTCCCAAGAAACTGACATCCACCAGTTGTGGATTTTCTATCAAATTTATCACCACCATAGTCACTGTCTGAATATGCAATAAGCTCCAATGGTGAATCTTTTGGATACCATAATCCCAGATCTGGATAACATCTAAGGTACCTAAAGATTCTCTTGACAGCATGAAGGTGACACTCTTTGGGAGTCACTTGATGGCGTGCACATGCACACACAGCAAACATAATGTCAGGTCTTGAGGCTGTGAGATACATCAATGAACCAATCATTGATCTATAGTGCCTGACATCCACATCTTTTCCATCCCCAACTTTTCCCCAAGGATGTTCTCTATCCATAGGAGTACTAGCCCTTTTCTCATGTGGAGAAAAGCCAAACTTCTTCAAGATTTCAGCTACATATTTATCCTGAGAGATGAAGATACCATCTTCTTTCTGCTGAACTTGTAACCCTAGAAAGAAGTTCATCTCCCCCATTGCACTCATCTTGAATTTGTTTGTCATAAGCTTGGAAAAGTCTTCAATTATCTTTGGGTTTGTGGAGCCAAAGATGATATCATCCACATAAACCTGAACAAGTAAGACATACTTACTAGTCTTCTTTGTAAATAAGGTCTGGTCTATGGTGCCCCTTTTGAATCCATTTTCCACCAGATAGGTGGACAATGTGCCATACCATGCTCTTGGGGCTTGATGAAGTCCATACATGACTTTCTTGACTCTATACACCTTGTCTGGATGCTTTGGATCTTCAAAACCAGGAGGCTGCATTACATAAACCTCCTCAACAATTATGCCATAAAGGAAAGCACTCTTCACATCCATTTGATAGACAGTAAAGCCCATGCAGGAAGCATAGGCTAGAAATATCCTTATAGCTTCAATCCTTGCAACTGGTGCAAAGACCTCCTCATAGTCTATCCCTTCCTTTTGTGTATATCCTTGAGCCACTAAACGTGCCTTGTTTCTGACCATAATGCCTCTTTCATCTTTCTTGTTTCTAAGAACCCATCTTTTCCCAATAGGTCTTACATATATGGGACAATCAACCAGCTCCCAAACATCCTGAATAGCAAATTGGTGAAGCTCATCCTGCATTGCTTCCACCCAAATTGGTTCTTTGAGAGCATCAAAAATCTTCTTGGGTTCCTATTGTGACAGAAAAGAGGCAAACAAACATGCTTGAACAAGAGGGGTATCAACCTTCTTGTGTATATTGGCAATAAATCCTCCAAGATTCTGATGAGATCTTCTAGTTTGAACAGGAGACATTACATCACCAATAATTAGAGAAGATGGGTGATCCTTCATTGTAGAAGTAAGAACTCCTCCCTCAAAAAGTCTGTTGTCTTCAATCTCATCTTCCAAGTTAACAATATCTTCTTCAGACTCTCTTTCATCAATATCTGTATGAACCTCTCCATTTCTGCTTGAAGGTTCACCTTGTTCATATCTGGAAGAGAAAAGATGGTCAAAGGAGTTTTCAACGCCTGAACCAAGGTTGTCAGCGTTTGGGCCATCAACGCCTGAACTTGAGTTGTCAACGTTTGAGCCATCAACGCCTGAATTTGTCTTGTCAGCGCCAGATTTTCCTTTGTCAGCGCCTGAAAGACCATGCATGTTGTTAACTGGTGATACTTGAGGACCATCATTTTCCTTTCCAGCAGCAGCAGCAAAAGCATCTGTCCATATGTGAATAGTGACATACTCAAGTATGGGAGATGACTTGTCTGCTTGTGATCCAACCTCTTCATGAACCTGTGTACCTGAAACATCAACAACTAGTTCTTCCACAACACTTGAAGTTGCCTTCACAATTTTTGGATTAGTAACAGGCATATAATTCAAAGTCCTAGATAGAGGTTCCAAGTCAAATAACCAATTTGGACCACTTTCAGGATCACTGGGTTTACTTTCTAAAAACCTAACATGTACCTTTTCAAGTATACGTTTTTCCTTCTTAATGTAAACCCTATATCCTTTACTCTGCACTGAATAACCCATGAAGTAGCCTTCATCACCTTTAGCACTAAATTTACCTAAGGCATCACTAGTGTCCAACACAACTACATGACACCCAAAAGGTTTAAGAAAACCAATATTAGGTTTCCTTCCCCAAAGTAACTCATAAGGTGTTTTGTTATGTATCTCGTTGACTAATGCTCTATTCTGAACATAACAAGCTGTATTTACAGCCTCAGGCCAAAAAGCAATGGGAAAGTGAGCATCAGCCAACATAGTCCTGGCTGCTTCAATTAGGGTTCTATTCTTTCTCTCAGTAACCCCATTTTGCTGTGGGGTTCTGGCAACACTAAACAGTCTAGTAATCCCTTTCTTGGCACAAAAATCATCCAACAGCTTATTTCTAAACTCACCACCATTATCACTTCTAAGCATCTTAACTTCATTACCAGTTTTCTTTTCAATTTGGTTAATAAAGTTAATTAAAGTATCAGCAGTGTCACTCTTCAAAGCTAAAAAGAAAGTCCAAGTAAACCTAGAAAAATCATCAGTGATGACAAAACAGTATGATTTACCATTCAAACTCTCTATATTAGTTGGACCAAACAGGTCCATATGCAGCAAGTGAAGTGGTTTAGAACTAGAGTGCACCTGTTTAGACTTAAATGAGACCTTGTGTTGTTTGCCTTTAAGGCATGCGACACAAGAGTGGTCATTGTGGAAAGCCTTTTTAGGGAAACCATCAACCAAGCCATGTCTCACAAGTCTATTTATATTTTTAAAGTTAATGTGCCCTAGTCTTCTGTGCCATAGATTACTCTCATCAAGTGAAGCTTTAGCATAAAGACATGACAAGTTATTATTCATCCTAATTCCATAAAGATTCACATTATAAATGTCCTTATGCCTAGGTGTCCTATAATCAATGAATTTCTCATCTGTTATTTTAAAATCCTTGCTCAACACCAAGCATTCAGTATCAGTAAAAAGAACCTTATATTTGTTATCACAAACTTGTGATACACTAAAAAGATTATAATCAAGTTCTTTTACCAGAAACACGTTTTCAAAACGCAAGTTGTTGGTGAGAAGAGTTCCTTTGCCTGTGATGGTTCCATATCCGCCTCCAAAGTAAACTTTATCACCATCCTTAATGGGAGTGAAGTTTGTGAGATAATCTTCCTTCCCAGTCATGTGCCTAGAGCATCCACTATCCCAATAGCCATAATCATTACCTGCTTTTGAAAGCCCTACACATAAAGAAAATAAATTAGTTTTCTTTGGGAACCCAAGCCTGAGCAGACTTGGATTCATTTGGTTGTTCAACAAGAACAGACTTAGTTCTCATAACAACCCCTTGTTCATCCCTTTTTGGATGAAACACCTAGTTAACCCTAATTGGTTTTGTGATGACCTTTGAAATATAATTAAATCTGTTACAAGTCATAGAAATCCCATTAGAGTTAGGGTTTTGATCTTGCTTAGGTCTCCATGTAAAGCTAGAAGAAGCTTTAGACCCTTTTCCCTGTGGTTGCAAATATTTACCATTATTTGGTCTGGCAACGTTTCTGTCAGCGTTTGATTTGGTCTTGTCACGATGAAATTACCCTTATCAGCGTTGAACCTAGGGTTTGCTATAGGAACCCATTGTCTATTAGACCATGTATTGTTTTTTTGAAAAGGTATTTGTCCATAAGTGTTAGACCCTTTAGTAAAGAATGGGGTTGGTCTAACAACTTGTGGACTTTGCTCCACAAATGTTTTGGGTCTGACAGTGTTTGACCTTTTGTCAGCGTTGACCTTGGAAGCGTTGACACACTTATAGGCTAAATGTGAAAAGCTACCACAAGTATAACAGGATTTTCTAGACATAACTCTAGGTCTAGAAGAAAAGAAACCTGTTCCATTATCACTAACTTGGCTTTTTGGTGACCTAGTATTCCTATATATTTTTGCATATTTAATGCTAGGTTTTCTAACAACGTTTGAGCCAAGGTCAACAGTCTTGCCAGTGATTGGGTTTGTTAGTTTGATAGGGGTAGAATCATTTGGGCTATCACTAAGCATGCCACCCTTGACGAACAAGGTAGGGTTGGCTTTCTTCCATTCATCCAAATCAGTCAACTTTTTCCTATATTCTTCTACTGTGGTAAGGACTCTTGGTGGAGGAATAAATTCCTCTTCTTGGAGTTCTGGTAAACAAGTCCAAGATAAGTCCTTTCTTTGGACACCATAGAAGTCCCCAGCTGGTGGTGGAACACCAGTATACTCTTTCATTCCAATCCCAGTCATGTCCATAGAATCCCTTTGTTTACTAACACATTCTCCTAGGGTTTGTGAGGCTTTATCAAATCTCTGAATTTTAAGATCTACATTATCCTTATTCTTGATAGCCTCATCTAACTTAACCTGTAGTTCAGCATTGACCCTCTCCATGATGTTTCTAATATCAGTACTAGCATTTAAATCATGTTTTAAGATATTTATTTTATCTTTTAGGTCAAACTCCATTTTTTTATACTCAGCTATAGTCTTTTCAGTTTGAGTAAGAGCAAGTTGATAGTTAGACAACTTGCATCTCTCATTACTCACATCTGTTGAAAACCTTAAAACCTCGTTGTTAAGTCTTTCAGTATTTAGACGACAACCCTTACTACAAAAAGCATCATCATATACCTCATTGTCTGATGAAGATGAGGAGTGTGCCATGAGAGCATAGTGAACATGCTCTTCTTCTTCCATCTCAGCAACCAAAGCTTTATTCTCTTTCTCATCCTTAGCCAAATAGATCCAATCCCATCCAATACCATCAATTTCTTGCATTGCCATCATGGCCTTGGGATCCTGAGCCTTAACAATTTGGCTTGAGGGTTTTCCAGCATCAGATCTTCTTGGAGATCTGCATTCTCTCATAAAGTGCCCCATACGATGACAATTGTAGCATTCAACCTTGGATTTATCAAATCCAGCAGTGTCCTTTGCATTAAAAGTCATCTTCTTCTTGAATCTTCTATTCCATCTGTTTGCTCTTATACTTGCAAGAGCCATGTTCCACTTTATATCCATCTCCTCCAAATGCTCATCACTTATTTGCTCAAGGTCCTCATATGTAATCACTGAACCATTGGGCAATGAAGCAATGTATGCACACACAGTATCCAGATCAATACTAGCAGGCTTAACTCTTGGAGAGTCAATTTTGTATGTGTCAGCGTCTGAATGTGAGGCGTTGACAGGATATGATCCAGCGTTGACACAGGTTGAACCTGTAACTGGGTGCATGTATGAATCCTTCTGATCAAATTAACCTTCACTATGTGAGAAGAAGGCCATGTTTCCATTGGTAGACTTACTTCCATGATCCAAAAGAGTTTCATTCTCCATTAGCCTTAGTTTGTTGTAAACATCATCAAAAGTAGAACTTTTGTGAGTGTTGTTGGCAATTATAGATCTTGCCTCAATCTTCTATGCATCACCAAGGCTTTTAAGAAAAGTGTCAATAATGTCAACATCACCAATTACTGTCCCCATGAAGGACAGCTTGCTTGTAATGTCAAGAAGTCTGCTTCTCACACTACTTAGCTTCTCATTAGGTTGAGCCTTAAAAACAGCATACTCATGTAAGAGTTGCTTCTTTTTCTCTTCCACAGTATCAGCATTACCACCATAGGCAACTTCAAGGGCTGCCCAAAGATCTTTTGTAGACTTATAACCTCTGTATTTGTGCTGATTTTCTTGTCCCAAAAAGAGTTTCAGAATGCTTAGGGTTTTCATATCAACCCTTCTCTTTGCTATGTCCTCAGCAGACACAGCTCTACCATCTTCAGGTTTTTCTTTTCTATCTGCTTCAGAGCATCCTTGAACAGCTGTTCTTGTAGCTATGGCAGCTGCAATCTTTCGAGCTTTATCGAATGTGTTTCCATATTCAATGATTTCCCATAGGGTGTAATCATATATTTGTAGATATTGCTCAAAGTTGAACTTCCAGAGCTCAAAATTGTCTGCATCTAGCATGGGAATCTTAATGTTGTGGTTTGAGGAGGAGGAGGAGTTTGTTTCTGGGGTAGACATAGTGTTTTTAGGGTTTTGTGAAAATTAGGGTTTTTGGTAGTTTAGGGTTCTTGTGTTCTTTTAGATCAAAGTTTCTCAACAAGCTCTAATACCACTTGTTGATCCCGAACTTAGACCGATTTAGCTTGTGTAAACGAGATTAGATCAAGTTAAACACGTAGAGAAACTTTGTTGTGTATAAAACAATTCAAGTATTATGCAGAATTAGTACTTAAACAAGAACACACAAACAGTTGTAAAACAAACTTTCACTTGATTGATAATAACGAACTTTCTTACAATGAAATTGTTAAACGTATGAAAACTTATATGAAACATAACCTAAAGGTCTTCTTTTATAGACATAAGAAGCCTTGTACAAGAGTCTACGTATCAGCTATTCTAGGTAAAGATAATTATAGAAAATACATTGTTGATCCTATCTTTACTAGAAACAAACTAGAAACATAATACGCGTAGACCATATCTTTCTATCAGTGCTTGTCTTCAACCTATCAACGCTTGACTTCTTCTTGTCAACGCTTGATCTGTCAACGTTTGTTTTCTTCTTATCAACGCTTGTTTTCTTCTTGTCAGCGTTCAAGTGTACTGGCTACATTTTATTGCCAATACCGTGACTTGCCAGGCTTGATCATGTGATGTTGTTGGAGTTTACAGCTGTTAAGGATTGATCCAAGTCGTCCATTAGGTGTGGTCAACAAGCATATAGATCAAAACCGTTCAATCTTCCTGCCATACTTGTTTTCTTGTGAGCTTGTGGGTCAGGGGAGGTGGGGATTGGCACATGGGTTGATGGTGAAAGGTGATTAAGGGTGGGTTTATGGTTAAGATTAGTAGAATCACTGATCTGGAGTGGGTGAGGGTTTATTATTGAGTGATCAGTGATTTAGGTTTTAGGGTTCTATAGGAAGAACAGTGAGAAGGTTAATCTGGTTTTGGGGGTGGGCTAAGTGTTAACCGCCTTATATATATATAAATTAATCGGTTAAAAAAAACAATTAATAAGTATATATATAAAAAAACGTGTGAGGGGGTGAGTTGTTGGTCTGGTTGGGTTTGGGTGTGGATATAGGTAGTGTTTTGGGTATGGGTTGGGTTCAAATGACATGGCAGGTGGGGATTGGATGGTTTGACTATCCTTGTCTGGCAGAAAATACCCCTAGATTCTTAAATAATGTTCACATAAGTTTTGTTTAGTACATATACTCTATTTCCTTTGATATATACTTTGGACAAGTTGCTGAAAATGGCCCAATGTATTTGCAAACTTTCATCAAGTATCATTTATGCATAATTTGCATTTTCCAAGGGCTTATCTTGTACACTCTTGTCATTTTAGGGACCCTTTGTAATTTTTGAGTTTTACAAGGGTATAAAATGACAAGTCTTCAAAAGTTGAGGGACCAATCTTGACAATTCTTCAAACTTCAAGGACTTCAATGGAAATTCATGATTCGGGTCCGGTTCTTTGTGCGGCTTCGTTTCTCATGTTCATTTTTGCATTGTTCTTGTGATCTTTTTGTCTTCTTCTCGATATCCGTACCTAAAATACATATTGAACAAACACAAGCATATATTTGACACTTTTTATGATATTTTAACCATTTTAAGCCCGTTTTGGACGATGAGACCATGTATAATTGCGGTCTTATCAGGGCACTTCTTTGATCCATCTGGTTTTTGTTGGCGAACGATGGCAAATTATGATCATCAATCAACTTACGAGTCGATGCTACAGAAAACATGTCGTCACCTATTAAGCTCCACGTCCACCTATCTGGAAAGTTGCTTACAGTGATCCCCTCAAACATATCTTTAATCAGCTCTATCTAGGCTAACTCCGCACCTCCTCTTGGTTGATGACGTAGAGACTGTTCGTATGAACAGGAACATCTTTCATCTCTTCCAAAGCATAGATACGGGGAGCTATATCTTTAAACAACATATCTCCTCTCCACTAGTCCTCCTAGAATGATGTATTTTCTCCATTGCCCAACTTGCGTATAAACAAACTCATAAGATCAATACCTTGCCTCTATAAAACTTCCACTTCATTAATAATGTTTAACCAAATAGAAGGATACGTCATCGATATATTCTTGCCAATTTTTCCTTCTTCACCATGCAACCTTTTAATTACTCGAGCCCATAACGAATTCCATTGTGTTTTGAATTTCCATTTCCATTTAAACATGAGTGCCCTGTTAAGAGCATATAGACTCGAAACCCCCAAACCTCCACGTTCTTTCGAAGCCAACACATGCTTCCAACTTACCCAACATGGTTTCTTCGATTTCACATCAGCCCCATTGAAAAAATGCGCCCTAATAGACTCTAGCTTCTTAAGCACCTGAAATGGCACTTTAAATACTGACATGTGATAAATATGAGTCGTACCCAGCATTGGTTTGAGCAAAGTTAATCTACCACCAATTGACAATGGCTTTAGCTTCCACCTAGATAGTCTTCGTTCTGTTCCTTCAATTATATCACTCCACAAATTAACATGTGACATAAGCCCTCCTACTTTTGCACCAAGATATTTGAAAGGAGTTTTTAGCACTACACATCCAATCTTCGAAGCAGCTTGATCCACCAAATTATTATTGATCGAAATACCCATCAATTTTCTCTTTTTCATATTAATATGAAGGCCCGAACCAAGATAAAATACCTGAAGGACCTGTGTCATAACATTAATATTGCTTGTACTCTAATTTCCTATAAACAATGTATCGTCCGCATAAAAACGGTGAGACAATTGGAGAAAATACCCAAGCTTAATCCTTGTAAACAATACCACATCCACCACTCTTTGAAATGAAATATATAGAATTTCCGTGACCAAAATAAATAAGAAAGTAGACAACGGATCTCTCTATTTGAGAGCTCAATAGAACTGGAAGTCTTTCATAGGACTACCATTAACAAGGACCGAGTCCCTAGAAGATTGTAAAACAACAGAAAATGGCCCAATGTATTTGCAAACTTTCTTCAAGGATCATTTATGCATAATTTGCATTTTCTAAGGGCTTATCTTGTACACTCTTGTCATTTTAGGGACCCTTATGTAATTTTTGAGTTTTATAAGGGTATAAAATGACAAGTCTTCAAAAGTTGAGGGACCAATCTTGACAAATCTTCAAACTTCAAGGACTTCAATGGAAATTCATGATTCGGGTCCGTTTCTTTGTGCGGCTTCGTTTCTCATGTTCATTTTTGCATTGTTCTTGTGATCTTTTTGTCTTTTTCTCGATATCCGTACCTAAAATACATATTGAACAAACACAAGCATATATTTGGCACTTTTTATGATATTTTAACCATTTTAAGCCCGTTTTGGACGATGAGACCATGTATAATTGCGGTCTCATCACTCCCCCATACTAAACCATTGCCGTGCCCTCACGCATTGCTAGAATTAAGTATCGTAGCACTTCCAAAATTCATTTTTGTGACTTTTATTGAAAACGTAAACTTAAATAACTACTACACGCGTTTTAGACATAATGTATCGTTTTCATCACGATAAAGTGACTTTTAGGATCATAGAATAAGAACACGTGAATGCTTCGTTAGAAATAATTTCGTCGTCCTCGATTTTCACCCAATTCCATGCTAAGCATGTAACGAGATCATTGTTATTATAAGTTAGCAACACGATCATATCTCATGAGTGTTAATTACACACCTAAACTCCCTTATTCCTACTTGGTATCTCTTATATTTTATTTTGTCTTAATGATCACGAGGACACATCATTGACTTATGCGTGAATAGAGATTAAGTCTAAAAATAGAGTCTTAACGGTGTAACCAAAATCATTAAATTAATAATTCACCCTAATAGACAACGATGACCAAAAATTCAGTCATCAAGAAGGATCGATAAAAACGGTTTTATAATGGTTTCGAACATGAGACTTATTACCAAGACTTTTATACGCCCCCTAACGGAAGGGCCTTATTATCATAGGTTTACCTCCATCTTTTATTCAACTCCGCCATGGAGCTTTTATTATGACTTCGGTCTTGCCTTGCCTTTTATTATCCGCCATCATCGGTGGTTTTATTATGGCCAAAGACGTAGATCCTCACGCTAAAGCGAATTTTGGATCTTTAAAGCTTCGAAGATTAAGGCTTGATTCACTTTCAATTTGGGCATATATTTTTTGGCCTTGTGAGCTTTAAATTTTTGCTTAATTCTAGGTGAGCACTTGAAATCTTATTATTGGGTGAAGCTTTTGATTATTCGGGTTGCCAATACTTCAAAACCGTGACGCTGGCGTACCTTAATGTTTTCCCAATTTAATTACATGGAAGCTACTAAAACAAATTAGAAACCAACAATAGTGACTAAACCGCTAAATCAATATTTATTAACAATATATTATAAAAGCGTGGGGAGAATAAGCTAATAATTACTACACATGAGATCGTGAAAGATTACGAGACTTATAAATAACTCTATCATTTCTCGTCCTCATTTAAGAGACTTAGCCTAAAAAGTTAAGGAATCGAAGCTAAGTGCTCAACACGCACGGTCGAGTCGAAAATTACTCTTATTCTCACCATCGGAAAACCTACATTCGTGTCTTAAACACTTATGGAAAACTAGAAAATTTAAAATTTGGCCATTTTTAGCCTTATTTGCAACAAAACGAAAAAAAAAAGATAAACTTTGGAAAGCGTGAAGGTTTGGCAAGGCAAGTATCTATTCACCTCATTTGGATATCAGAAAATCTTCAAAGCAAACGACCGAGGCTCGAGCAAAACGAACACGAGAAGCTCCAATCGTGACGATAATGATCATCTAAAAACCACAAGTCACAAACAACCACGAAACAAAGGTTGGAAGGGCACAAATCCCATCATTAGGTTAATCTAAAAAGAAACAATATTTACAAGGATAAGCATGAGAATTCCCCCACGAGGCACCTTGTTTTTGATAACCGAGTCAAAAGCTAGACTCGAATCCCCATAAATGTGATCATTTAGGGATAATCATGGTTCGGTCATTTTTGGTGGGACTTACATGTAATCAAGGCCCAAAAGCAACCGTGAATAAAGGCAAAGCCTTTATACCGGGATCGAAGATCGTGTCTTCGTTTTCGGATGATAAACGAAACAACACGACTTCAAGTAACAACGTCCCAATGGGACACAAGAAAATAGAATGAGAAGAGAAGGGTGGGACATTGGGTGGGCAAAACAATTGAGTTACTCGAGGTAAACTCTCACCGAAAGTGTAGAAAGATCTTCTAGTGACTACTTCGGTAAAAGACCGAGATTTTATCTTAAACGTGATACCGGGGTCAAAAATCTCGTCCTCGGTGGAGAAGTGTGAGGGAACAAATGGGGCTTCCCCCATACTAGGTCCACACAAAACGTCGTCAAAAGAAGTAGACGCGTTTGTAGCAAGTTCAATTAAACGAGGTGATGACGGGGTTATCTTTGGAAAATCTTTAAAATTGATTTTAAAATCATTCCCATTTTCATTTTTTAACTCATTGTTACGAAAACCCAAGTTGATTAAATTGAAAATATTTGGTGTTTCCAAAACAATTCTAGGCACACTTAAAATTTTCACATATATCTTGAAGGCGGGAGGAGGATTTGAATTTTTAAAACGTAAATCGACTAATAAAATATCCCCCTCCAGGCTAACGCAACGGTCCTCATCAAACTCGAAAATCAAAGACGGGTTATCAAGAATACGTTTGATCTCTGAAAAATCGCCATCGGGATCAAAAACGTCTTCTCTTCCTCGTGGAAGAGGTTTAGAAATCAATTTATCGATAGTCGAGTCGCTAGCTCCAACCGTCATGATACTAGGAATGGAAGGCTCTTCGATTGAAGATTTTAACTTTGTCGTTTCGACCTCGACATCGAAAAATGTATCAATGTGAGCAAGGCCATCGGCGGACTTCTCACACGATAAATCCAAAATCTCACATGTTGTGGGATTAGGAGTAAAGGGCTCGTCTCGTGACGATTTTGCCTTGACGGTTTCAATTTTGTCCTTCGAAGGGATCGAACGTGGGTTCTCGAACATTTTAGCAAAATTACTAACACGTCCCTTCGGAATTAATTTTCGTTCATCTTGTAAAAACGAGGGGTCAACGATTTCTTTTAAAACCTTTTCACATTTTTCTTTTTCAAAATCACTTGATGGAATTTCTTCATTCAAAATTGGTGTGTATTGATTTAGAAAATCATCAATAATTTCATCCTCATTAGAAAAATTAGGTTTAAAAGGTATAAGATTTAATATTCCCAAGTATCCTACAAGTTTTTCTTTTGGTTTATTTTCAAAAACATTTTTCAAAACTTCGTTAGATGACGTTTTTGTTTCCTCCACGTTCTTACTAGATGACGATGGTTGCACGACTTTAAAATTCGAGAGATAGGAATCAATACGAGACGTACGAGTCTTAGGAGTCGATATGGCTTGAACCTCTCCTTTGAGATTAGGATTGGTGACATTCGATGAAGAACTAGACTCGTATGAAGCTACTTTTTTCTCTAAGGTCTCAATCATTGAAAGAAGTTCATTTCGCTCATTAGTGTAAGCCTCCACAACTTTATCAACAAGTTTATCCCATCTCTCGTCATTTAGGTCAAATAAACGTTCTAGTTCTTTAGAAGCGGCATCATATTCGTTTTCCAACTTGGCTCTCATGGAGGCCATTTCCTTTAAGTAAAGTTCCTTTTGAGTTTCCAATTGTTTTTCGTAATGTTCCTTAAGATTCGTAACTTGTTCTTGAATCATCGTTAAGTTTTCATTATTACATCTCATATAGTCACAAAAGGCGTTTTGATTCATCTCATCATTTTGATCACAATTATAAGACGAATCATATGACGAATAAAACGAAGACGATGGGTGATCTTGGTTGTAAGATCGAAACTTGTCACCACGATCACATGGAGCGGAGTTATAGATATAACCCTCTCGACCTCCAATAACTTTACAATTAAAACAATTGGCACCATCGGGCGGGCCTACACAATATGGACACGAATAATATCCACCATCATTCGACATGATGCAATCGAGAAAGTCAATTCGAGAATTAAACGTTATAGAGGGTGAAAGAAGAGAATTATGAAAATAGAGGAAGAAATCGAAGAATCTTTTTGTGTTTTTGGTTTTTTAATTTTTTTTGGAATTTTGGTGTATTATGTAGAAATTAATCTACAAAAACTATCCACTAATCAAAGGTCTCGATTAATGAATCCAAGAAGAATGAAGGTAATTACGTGAAGTAAAAACCCTCTTCGACTTTGAAACGTTGGCGAAACGCCAAAACGTTTCGAGGTTCAATAATTAAAACTCACAAAAATAGATTAATAATACTTGATGTGGCAAACCCCTAATTAATCGTCACTTTCAAAATATGCACAAGCGAGCGGAGAAAACGAGGCGGCGCGAAGCACTTAAGAGCCTTTTTTCCTTAGGTCGTGAAATACAACCTCCTTATACCCACCTTATAGTTTGTATTTATCAAGATTAAACCAATTAAGAGTATTTATCTATTTTGCCTTTGACTTTCGTTTGAATTCGATACAACAATAGTGACCGGAACGCTCAACTATTGAGGTGCGATTTCTCGCGTATTTGGATAATTATTGTGTATTAGTTGTTCTACGTAAATACAATATATTATGCACAATAAAACAAGAAAACGATTTTGTGTTAATAGAGTTCTATTTAACACTATTTATTTGTATGGTTAATAGTATAGAAAAATAAAAAGAAGTATTTAAGATAAAAAACGTAAACACTCAAACAAACACGATAAATAAATATGGCTAAACACACCTCCCCGGCAGTGGCGCCATTTGGTGATGCGGTAGTATATACTTTATTTTAGTAGAAAACAAAGCAACACAAAATTCGTCGGTAAGTATTAATCAATACGTTTTAGGAAAAACGTAAAGACGAATAATCGAGTTCGTTCTCGGTGGAGGTATGGTGTTTAGCCAACAATAATTATACGTTATTTAATCGGGTGATTACGCTTTTGAAAAGAAGGAAAAAAAAGAAAACGGAAACGGGCTACGCTCAAATGGACGAAAACGCGCGAACGTACGAACGTCGAAACGCGACCAAACGAAAAATTTCACCTAAAAATTAATTAAAAAATGCTAAAAAGTCCTAAAAATTATAACTAAAAATAAAATATAAACTAAAAAATTTAAAAGTGCTTAAATTATTTTATATTAATATTTAAAGTTAATTAAAAATCCTAAAAAAAATAAATTAACTAAGAAAAGGGCAAAATTCAAACTTTATTATTGTAAACCTAAAGTTTATTATTTAAAAACTAAAAAATATTTTTTTGAAAATAAAAACTTAATTTAACCATTTTTTGTAACTTTTCTCAAATTCTAAACTAAAATAATCCTAGAAAATGAAATAATAAAAAGAAAATTATAAAACTTTAAACTATACAAAAGCAAATTTATTTTTTCTACGTTCTAAATGACAAAAGAAAATTTTGGATAAAAGAATTATATTTTTTTCGACTTTTAAATAATTTTTTATAAATTAATTAAGATTAAAACTAATTAAATGATTTAAAAAATAATAAACTAATTTATTAAAAAAAACAAAAATTTACTGAACGTTCTAAAATCTATTTAAAACTTATAAAAAACAAAAGGTGAGAAAAGAACTAAAATAAGCTATGAAATAAGTTCTAAAAGTTGTTTAACTTAAAATATGGAAACAAAAGAAAACAATATAAGAGAAAAATAGGGGGAACTAGCTACAAAAACAAACCATTGAGCAGATGGTCATGGGGTGGCCATTGTGTCTGATGAGACTAGAGAGGTCAGGGGTTCGAGTTCCACTGCCCTTTTTTTTTCTTTTATTATCAGCTTTTTACACAAACAATAAATAAAAAAACGTATGAAAGAAAGTTACTGCAAAGACTAAACAAGAACGTAGATTAGAGCAGATGGTTTGGTTGTGATCTGCTGCGTTTGCTGCTTGCCTTGAGGTCAAGGGTTTGAAACCCAACTCTCACATATATTTTTAAACCAATTTTGGTTTGCCAAAGTTATACTAATTGGCCTAAAGCCCAAATCACAACAATATAAAACACGCAGTCTCCTTCCTCCCACCTCTTACATCACACTTTATTTTGTCACAAAACTGTCACGAATTCTATTCCTCCTTCCTCCAAACCTTATACGACACTTAATTCTATCACAAATTCGTCACAGATTTGAATTAAGTTAGTGTATTCGCTTAGGATGTTTTTTTTATGTGTTACTTCTTTGGATTGTAAATATTGGAGCAAAAGGGCACCCCTACAAGCGTTCGTGCTTGTGGGGAGTCACAGTGAACACTTCAAATATGGCACACCCACAGCAATGACAACTTCCACAAAATTAGGGAGGTTTAAGTAAGGAGCAGGTATTCAAATCAGCAATCTAACATCCTTAAGGTCTAAAGTAACAGTGGTGACATCATTTTAGGCGCAAATAAGTAAACTTCTAGCTAAAATTAAAGCTACCTAAAAAGCTATCACCTACTGACTTTCTATCTTTTAGGCTGTTATGGTTACACAGTGAACAAATACACCAACCAAATGCTCAAACACATAAACACAAATGTGAGCAGGCAGTTATGCACCAAAACAACAGCCCTCTTATGTTTTCTCTATTGCTGCGGTGAGGTTTACTTGTTTTGCTGTTTGGAATAAGAACGCGCAGGCACAACCACAAAACACAATACACAATCAACTCCACTACGCCAAAGTAAAGGTTCAAAATAGGGACTCTAGATGAAACAGTGACTAACCACAAAAGCACGCATGCGCAATTTTTTCTACTTCTTTCTTTGGTGTACTTGTTGATTGCTGTCTCTTATACTTTCTTTGGTTTGTCTTGTGTGCGGAGTCTATGAACACAGGTTTGAACACCTAAACACACAACAGGCTGCTAGCTAAACTAACTAAAACTTATACTACTACTACCTAGCGAACTAGCAGCTTACACTCTATCCATTTTTTCTTCTATACAACTCTTACATCAAAACATTGAATGAAAACTTTTTACAAAATATATAGAATAGTCATTCTTGCTTTCCTAATAACTGCAAATTAACTAACTCAATAAGAGAATATGATTATCAGCTTTTCAACAGGCTGAGCAAACTCCAAAGCAATGCACACAACCCTCTTTCTATCCCTAGTCTAACGCAGTAATACCAAACACTAATAATCTTAGTAGAACGTGAAAAATAACCAAGCAGCATGTAAAATTAAAACATTAAGCATAAAATCGACTGAAAAGTAAATGAAACACAACCATAAGTTAGTAAATCAAACACATAAAAATCAAGAACAAATAAGTAAACAATCAGTTAATAAATAGTAATGGCAGTTTCATAGACAAATGAGATTGAAAAAGGGAAATCACCAACCTAGGGTCCAAAGCTTGAAGGCTTCTAACACTCGTACAAATAAGCACTTCAACCACACTTTTCAAGCTCATTAAGCTTCCACAAACCCCTATAGCTTATATCACATCTTGTTACCCAAAAAGATGGAACATAAAGAACGCCAATGATGTTCACGCAACAACTACTCAAAACACCTCCAAACCTCCTCTCAACACTTGTCACGTATTCAAAAACTCACAAATAGGGCTTGTTGTCAGCAAACACCAAAGTAGCTTATGCTACAGTATATTGAGAAAGATTTGTTGGTTTTTTTTCTTTTGAAAGTAAACTTAACAGATTTTGAAAAAATAAAGTTGTAAAGGTGTGTAATACTGGAAAACCAGTAAAACCAAACTCATAAGCTATAACACAAGCTCATTGTCAGTGGGCTTATCCTATGTGCTTAATGAACAATTAACTAAAAGAGAAACCCCTGATTTGAGAAAACTTGAAGAACAAACTGAAATTTAAAAGACAATAAAATTTAAATTGCATGAAAAATAAATGACAAGTATTTAAAAGATTGCAAGAAAAATAAATGGAACACAAATTTCATTCATCAGGTTTGTATTAAATTACAAATGAGAACAAAATTTGGAACAAGAGCAACTAAGCTAAGGGTGCCTTTATATAATAGGCTACAGAGAGTTCTAGAAATCTGATATCATACAAACCCTAATGTGCTTGATCTTCCTAAAAAGCCCCTTGAGTTTGAATTTCAAAAAAATGGTCTCACCATGATCCGTGACTTGTCAGGCTTGAGCATATGATGTTGTTAGAGTTTACAGCTGTTAAGGATTGATCCAGGTCGTCCATTAGGTGTGGTCAACAAGCATATAGATCAAAACCGTTCAATCTTCCTGCCATATTTGTTTTCTTGTGAGCTTGTGGGTCAGGGGAGGTGGGGATTGGCACATGGGTTGATGGTGAAAGGTGATTAAGGGTAGGTTTATGATTAAGATTAGTAGAATCACTGATCTGGAGTGGGTGAGGGTTTATTATTGAGTGATCAGTGATTTAGGTTTTAGGGTTCTATAGGAAGAATAGTGAGAAGGTTAATCTGGTTTTGGGGGTGGGTTAAGTGTTAAACGCCTTTTATATATATAAATTAATCGGTTTAAAAAAACAATTAATAAGTATATATATATATATATATATAAAAAAACGTGTGAGGGGGTGAGTTGTTGTGATGGTCAGGTTTGGGTATGGATATGGGTAGTGTTTTGGGTATGGGTTGGGTTCAAATGACATGGCAGGTGGGGATTGGATGGTTTGACTATCCTTGTTTGGCAGAAAATACCCCTAGATTCTTAAATAATGTTCACATAAGTTTTTTTTCAGTACATATACTCTATTTCCTTTGATATATACTTTGGACAAGTTGCTGAAAATGGCCCAATGTATTTGCAAACTTTCATCAAGGATCATTTATGCATAATTTGCATTTTCCAAGGGCTTATCTTGTACACTCTTGTCATTTTAGGGACCCTTATGTAATTTTTGAGTTTTACAAGGGTATAAAATGACAAGTCTTCAATAGTTGAGGGACCAATCTTGACAATTCTTCAAACTTCAAGGAATTCAATGGAAAATCATGATTCGGTCCGGTTCTTTGTGCGGCTTCGTTTCTCATGTTCATTTTTGCATTGTTCTTGTGATCTTTTTGTCTTTTTCTCGATATCCGTACCTAAAATACATATTGAACAAACACAAGCATATATTTGACACTTTTTATGATATTTTAACTATTTTAAGCCCGTTTTGGACGATGAGACCATGTATAATTGCGGTCTTATCAGGGCACTTCTTTGATCCATCTGGTTTTTGTTGGCGAACGATGGCAAATTATGATCATCAATCAACTTACGAGTCGATGCTACAGAAAACATGTCGTCACCTATTAAGCTCCACGTCCACCTATCTGGAAAGTTGCTTATAGTGATCCCCTCAAACATATCTTTAATCAGCTCTATCTAGGCTAACTCCGCACCTCCTCTTGGTTGATGACGTAGAGACTGTTCGTATGAACAGGAACATCTTTCAACTCTTCCAAAGCACAGATACGGGGAGCTATATCTTTAAACAACATATCTCCTCTCCACTAGTCCTCCTAGAATGATGTATTTTCTCCATTGCCCAACTTGCGTATAAACAAACTCATAAGATCCATACCTTGCCTCTATAAAACTTCCACTTCATTAATAATGTTTAACCAAATAGAAGGATACGTCATCGATATATTCTTGCCAATTTTTCCTTCTTCACCATGCAACCTTTTAATTACTCGAGCCCATAACGAATTCCATTGTGTTTTGAATTTCCATTTCCATTTAAACATGAGTGCCCTGTTAAGAGCATATAGACTCGAAACCCCCAAACCTCCACGTTCTTTCGAAGCCAACACATGCTTCCAACTTACCCAACATGGTTTCTTCGATTTCACATCAGCCCCATTGAAAAAATGCGCCCTAATAGACTCTAGTTTCTTAAGCACCTGCAATGGCACTTTAAACACTGACATGTGATAAATATGAGTCGTACCCAACATTGGTTTGAGCAAAGTTAATCTACCACCAATTGACAATGGCTTTAGCTTCCACCTAGATAGTCTTCGTTCTGTTCCTTCAATTATATCACCCCACAAATTAACATGTGACATAAGCCCTCCTACTTTTGCACCAAGATATTTGAAAGGAGTTTTTAGCACTACACATCCAATCTTCGAAGCAGCTTGATCCACCAAATTATTATTGATCGAAATACCCATCAATTTTCTATTTTTCATATTAATATGAAGGCCCGAAGCAAGATAAAATACCTGAAGGACCTGTGTCATAACATTAATATTGCTTGTACTCTAATTTCCTATAAACAATGTATCGTCCGCATAAAAACGGTGAGACAATTGGAGAAAATACCCAAGCTTAATCCTTGTAAACAATACCACATCCACCACTCTTTGAAATGAAATATATAGAATTTCTGTGACCAAAATAAATAAGAAAGGAGACAACGGATCTCTCTATTTGAGAGCTCAATAGAACTGGAATTCTTTCGTAGGACTACCATTAACAAGGACCGAGTCCCTTGAAGATTGCAAAACAACTTTGGATCCATTGGCGAAATTTCTTGCCAAAACCGAATTTAGCTAAAATCTCATCAACATATTCCCACCTAACTGAATCATACGCCTTTTCAAAATCTACCTTGAAAACCATCGCTTGTTTATTTCTCTTCTTACACCAATGAACTAATTTATTTAGGATAAAAGGGCCATCTAATATTTGTCTATCCGCCAAAAACTCAGATTGAATATCATTAACAGTATCTCCAACAACAGTGGATAGTCTATTGGCCAAAATCTTAGCAACAATCTTATACACACTACCAATTAGACTTATATGACATAAATCCTTAACCATGTTAGCGTCTGAAATCTTAGGAATTAAAGTAATAAATGAAGAGTTACCTCCCTTAGGAACCTGCCCCTCAACATAGACATACTTCACGGCATTCACAACATCTTTATCAATAAGTTTCTAGTATCTTCGATAAAATCCGAAAGTAAAACCATCCGGCCTAGGAGCTTTGTCAACCCCACAGTCCCAAACAGCCTTCTTGACTTCCTCATCAGACACGCCACTCTCCAAAAACACGTTCTGATAAGCAGTAACTCGGTTAACAAACTCCATACTTAACCTAATACTTTGTTGTTGAAACGGCTCAAATCTTCTTCGAAAGTGTTCAAAGAATTCTTCCTTAACCGCTTGAGGGGATTCAATCCATTCACCTTCAACTGAGACACCACAAATAGCGAGTTGACTTGTTTTCTTATTGAGAACACTATGGTAATATTTTGAATTTTCATCCCCCTCGTTCGCCCATTTTATTTTTGATTTTTGAGCCACTTCCAAGACCTCAGCTTTTTCCATCTCTTGAATTAACCGAATACCTTCCCTTCTACGATTAATAACATCATCATTAGCATTAACTTTATCAATAGCATCATCCAATTTTCTGATCTCATCTATAAGACTTCTCAAACCCCCATTCTTCTTTTCATTATATTGTTTAATCCAAGCACGGATCTTCTCTTTCAATAAACGTAATTTATTCATGAACTCAAAATAATCATTACCTTTACAAGTACTAGCAGCATACCATGATTCTTTAACAAATTTATCAAAAGCCTTCTATATCGAACCACACATGAAAAAATTTAAACGGTTTCGAACCATAATCATAATGCCTCTATCGCAAAAGAATAGGACGATGATCCAACAAAAATCTATCCAAGGCAATAGTAGAAATAGTCGGGCAACTACACATTAGATTATACGAAATAAGAAAGCGATCCAATTTGCTCATTTTCTTCGCGGTTTTATGACACCAAGTGAAAGCACAACCCCCAAGAGGAACCTCCACTAACCCCGCATTAGCAATAAAACTATTAAAGACAACTGCACCTTGTTTATTAAAAACCGAGCCAAATCTTTCACTGGAATCCCGAATTTCATTTAAGTCCCCCATTAACACCACGTCACCAGTCCAACTACACACAACATAAACTAAATAGTCCCATAACATCTTCTTCTCTCGTGACTCCTGAGGAGCGTATACCGAAATAATAAGCAGATTATTCCCACTCAGAATCCAAGTACCCCGGACAATAGTAAAATAATCAGAAACAGTAAAACTCGATTTGCAATACATGTTTGTGTCCCAAACAACATAGTATACCTCCTGATTTTCCCACTGATTCACTAACAACATAATCAAAAGATAAATCCCCCAACATCTCTTAATACACCAAAGATCTATATTTGCCATTTTTGTTTCTTGTAACGACATGAAGTTCACCTTATTAGAAACACACAACTCCTTAACCCAATCTTGTTTTGCCTTTTGGGTGAGGCCTTGAGTATTCAAGGACATAAAATTCATCGATTAACTCCTCCCACTCCTTGCGATCCAATAATATCTTCTAGATTCTTGATACATCCATTCATATCATATGCCATAGTTTGTCCCACGGACACAAAATCCTCAAACAGCTGTATAATGGAACTTCTTGTCTTGGGCACCTTCGATTTTTTAAATTATCTCGAGCTTGTAAAATCGAAGGCAACACTTATATCATCATCATGCCCCACTTATTACCCACAAAGCCTCCCTCCTCATTTTCGGTCGGTTTACTTAGATCATCAGGTTTTTCAACAATCTTTGCTATAAATTCTCCCTCCAAATCTGGATTATATCCAGGTGGAAATTCTCTACTGCTCCCTTCCTTGCTCACATTAGTGTCCAACTTTTTCGTCTTATTCAACATATCATACACCCCAAACGGATCTTCAGATTTTTGAACTGCCAAGTTTATCCTCATTCTTCTCCTTTGAGTGTCTACTTGCACCATCATCAAAACAAGTATCAGGAACAACTTCAACATCACTATCAACATTCTCGTCAATATGTTCATTAGACATTTCTCCTTGCATCTCGTCATCAATAAAACTGTCTTTAGACTCCTCCTCATCATTGTCATCCTCAAAATCTGGTACCCATCCTGTTACCTTAGTCGCACGCACCGAACACTTTTCTCCATGATACAACATTTCAAAAGTTTCAATGAGAATAGAATTCGTCTTCGTACAGATACACAACTGTGTACTATGAAATCCATCTTCCAAACACTCATCTTCATTAAGAAGCGTACCCCATCTATTTGAAATTTTCTTAAACGTATTCTTAGACCACCACTTACAAGGTACCCTTTCCACATCCACCCATGTTACTCTTTCATCAGGATGGAATTCAGACGAAGCTTGAATGACCTGTGTAAACCACGAACCCACCACCATATTATTTTGAAAACTACATTTCGTGTCTTCATCTTGGAATACTACCATGACCCAAAAACCTCCCATGTATTTCACCACAATGTCCAAAAAACCTTCAGTCGCCAATTTTTTTTTCAATTTATTCAAAGACGAAATTTTTTTCACTTTGCCCAATAAACACAAAAAGAAGTCATCACTATTGATACATGAATCATCGAGCACCATACACCCTCTCACTGACTCCTACTCTTGATGGCCTTGAACCCCATTCACAGCTTGCATATACGATTTATCCTTATCTCATGTTGTAACACCATTAGACTGCGTGTAATCCTTCACATTGGGATACTCATGTTTCCTGCCGTCACCACTAGTATTCCTAGTCTTGCCCGAATTACTAACAGGAGCACGTTGGAACCTTGCTATATTAGCCGATAACTTAAGTCTATCTATCCATACCGTACACATGTTGTTCACTAGTCTATCTTTATTAAAAACATTAATGAACCGCACAAATCCAAACCTTTTACCATTTTTAAACGTTTAGATGGAATGAAAGTATCCAACACATGGCCATATTGCTTGCACACCTTGAACAACTCCTTGGCCAAAGTCGATTTAGGGAAGTTTGTCACATACACAGACGTGGATATCTTAGCCACGTCCTCTTCCTTTGATCTAATGGGCCCATGAAGCGTAATAGTCACCAGAAAAATAAAAGAAACACGAAACCTCAATAAAACCCTAAAAAGACACAAAAAAGAGCCAGCAAACCCTAAACAAGAATGAAACCCTAAAAAATAAAAAACACATAATAAAATCCAATCCAAAGAGATTGCAGACAAAATCCCCAAACCAATTAAAGTCTAATGAATATTGATCCAATCAGTGATTCAATCTAGAGGATAAAACCCCTAATTTACCATCTACGTCGAACTAAACCCTAATTTGAAAGGAAGAGAGATCCACAATACAATCACAAGGATCAGAGGTTATAACATGTTGGATTAGAATAGGTATCGGTCCAATACAATCCGACGTAAAAAATCTCTATGGTCTCAAGAATTACAAATCGTGAAAAATCATTTGCTCTTGGAAGATCAATAATCAATTCTAAGATATCAGGAACCTTGACAACGGAATTACAGGAGAGGTAGTAGATTCATTAGCGCCGAAATTATAGGATCCGCCATTGTTGTTTTTCTATCCATTATTTATGTTAAAGAGGTCTAATATACTGAAGTTATTTATAATTTTGAAGATGGTGGGATTGTTGGTCGGATTTAGGTTGTGAGCCGTCGAGTTGTGATTGTTGAGACAATAGTGAGAATTGTTGTTGGAGGTGAAATTGATTAAACATCATTTGGTGATCAGGGTTAGCATGTGGGTTAAAGTTTGGATAGTATGGCATTTGATTGAACAGAGGTTGAGCCGAATTTGAAGAAGAGTCTTGATTGTTGTTCGGATTCGAAGACTATCCTAGGATTTGGTTGGAAGAGTCGTTAAGCATGTTATCAAATCCATTGAATATTTGGATGCATTTTGGTGATAAAAAAAGAAATTTGGTGTCTATAAAATATATTTGATGTTGTATAAAAATATGGTATGATAGAGGTTTTTATAGAGTTTTTAAAGGTTAAATTTTAAAAAGGGAGTTTTTTTTTAAATAACCGTTTTAGATGGGGTGTAACGGATAGTTTTTTTTTAAAAAAATCGAAAACGCGAAGAAAAGTAGGCTGGTGGTGATGCCGCGTGAGGCCAAGGCACGAGAGGTGAAGCGGTGTGCCGCCGCCGTGACCAAAGTGGCGTCATAATCCACGATGCGAGCCACAACGTCATCGTACCGTGTCCTCTAATTGTAATGTGGTGTGATTTGTTGATACATAGATTTTGCTAGGTTCAATTTTCTCTCGATATCCTCTCGAATTGATCTCGGTCTTAAGTGGAATGATTGTTCTTGGTTACTAAATAAAGGGGTTTGGTTTTCTAGTCTAATAAGAAGTGGAAATGAAAATTTAAATAAAAAACAATTACTTTAATTATGATTAACAAAGACTTGTATTAAATTTAAGATTAAAATCAAGATTAAAAATTAAAATTGAAATTTAAGCAAACAAACATAAAGGAACAGTAAAGCAGACAAACAGTAATCTAAAGGAAAAACTTGATTCGGAACTTTTAAACCTTGATTCGGAACTTGCTCATGCGGAACTTACTGATTCAGAACCTTCCGGATGAAGGTGCTTGGTTCGGAAGTCTGAGCTTGATCCGGAACTTTTGGTTGATTCGGAAGTTTTGAAACTTCCGAATGAAGGACTGGTTCGGAACTTTCCGAATGAAGGATGTTTTCTCTTGATTCAGAACTTATGCTTGACTCGGAACTTTCCGAATGAAGGGTTGATTCGGAACTTTTTGTTGACCCGGAACTTGCTGATTCGGAAACCACTGATTCGGAAGTTAATGCTTGGTTCGGAAGTTTCCGAATGAAGGCTTCATTCGGAACCTTTTTTTGTTGGTTCGGAACTTTTGAATACCCAGATACAGTAGCAGTTTTAGCGAAGAACACGGAACACTAAGTTTAATCAAAATCAAACCAAATACTTAAAAAGGTTTTATCAAATTAAACACAAATCATTTAGACACCATAAGCAACGAATCCCACTAATAAAAACACAAATCCAAACAACTTTTGAAGATCAAATCAAGAAAAATAAAACTTAAGAACTTGAAGATAAAGATGATGATGAACAAGATGAAATGAAAGATTAAACAAGAACTTGTATTGATTGATTAATGTTTTGACAAGATAAAACAAAGATTAAGATTACAAGCTTAAAGAATTAAAGATGAAAATCACCAATCACCCTAGTGGTGATGGTGAAGCTACGAACCAGGAAGAAGAAAGTGGGGAGGAAGAAAGAATGAAAAACTAAAAAACTTAAAACTTCTAAAATGTGTGAGGGGAGGCTATTTATAGCCTTGTCTTTTGGTTGGTGAGTGGGCTTCCTCCGTTCTTCTTGTCTTTTCTTCTTTTCAGAAAAGTTTCCGTTTTCGATTCTGATTCGGGATTTGTCGTCGATTAAATTCAACTCGTCTTTTAATTTCTTCGTTCAATAGACTTGAGTTTCTTCGACTTATATAAATCTTCCATCTTTGGTCCTTTTCTTCGATAAATCTTCGAATAGGCCCAGTGACTTCAAATCTTTTGCATCTCTTGGACAATAGACTTTATCTTGAGTCTTTTTCTTCAGTAAAACCCGTGCAATCCCATGTTTTCTTCAATATTCATCCGGTTGGCTCTGAAAACACAATAAACACAAAAACCACGCATAATTCCAAACAAATGATATTAAATACGTGTTTTGGTCTCGTTTTTAGCCCGAATTAAGTGGTAAAAGGATGGGTGTTTACACACCTATCATTTGTCTGTTTTACTTAAAGTATCTAATGTAAACCGTATAATATTTGAATATAAACGAATAAACAAACATAAATAAACATAATCCAACATTAATAAAAATAGAATCAAACATTTACAGAAGTTAATAAATAAATGAGACTTTTGTCGACGTTCAATCATTTAGCTAAATTAGCATAAGTTTTTGTTCATACTTGTTCAACTAATAAAGAAAATAATAATAAGCACATTTTTACTAAAAGTTTCATGAAACACATGGTTCAACTGTAACGCGTGTCCATGCCTTATTAGAAACAGCTCATTCTAAGTCAGAACGTGCGAAACTCCACACTTCTTTGGCAAATATTGCATAGCAGATATGGAATATTCGAAATGGGAAAATCTTTAATGCTTCTCATCTTTTTCCGTTGATGACGATATCTTCTGCCAATTTAATGGTTAGTGCTTTTAATTCCGTGTTTCCTGCACCTTACCCCACTGCTATGGTCAACCATGATGTCTCTCAAGAGAGTTCACTTCGGTGGATCCCCCCACCAATAATTGTGTGAAGCTTAATTGTGATGCGTCTTATAAACCATACATGACAAGTTTGGGTGTTATTTCTCTTGACTTTACAGGCTCGGTCATTTTGTGTTCTGGCGAGGTATGGTGTGCGTCTGATTCCCTAATGGCTAAAATATTAGCCATTAGAAGTTCTTGTCATTTAGCTATCTCACATGGTTGGCACAATGCAACAATTGAGTCGGACTCCAAATTAGCTATATCGTTTTCCTCTTTAAAAACAGACCCTCCTTGGACCGTTGCTGCAATCATTGATGATATCAAGCTTTGGGTATCCCAATTAGATCTCTGTTTCTCATGGGTTAACCGCAAATGTAATTTAGCGGCTCATAATGTCGCTAAAATAGCCTATAGTTCTCATGAAAAGTTTATTTGGGATGTAACTTTTCCTGATGTAATTACCTCAATTGCGAGGAGTGATATATAATTTTGTGGCTGAGGCCTCACTTTGCTAAAAAAATCTCTACCGTGTAACGTAGAGAAAAGGTGATTGCTTGATTGTCCAATTCGCTTTGTCAATCAAATAAAAGTTTCACTGATAAATTAATTTAACTAATACATAGCTACAATTAAATTGTTAGAAAATAACTTAACTTTATTAAGTGTTCGGTAGATTCAGTATTTAGTTTTTAGTATGTTTCTTTATTTAAGTCGTTTTAAAATATGGAAATTAGGTTACTGATTTTTTAAATCACTGACTGATTGGTGTATTTTGCATACACCTAATAGCATGTTAATTTAGCATAATTATATATTTATTTTTCGTTATACATGTACTTTTAATGTGTTTTGTGATTATGTAGGTTACGAGCGAAATGGAATAAAATTGCCGCTTAATTAATTTTTTGGAGAAAAGGCATTGTGAGCGCCGATAAATGAAGAAGAAATATTGAAGAAAAAGATTTGAGCGCGCCGTAATATTTTCGGTCATCTTTTATTTGTCCGGGCTTCGTTTGAGAAATTATTGCCGTTGGGTTATTTTTAATTGGGTTAAAGTTATTATATCCAAAAGAAAAAAAATTAAAAAGGAAAAAAACCCCATTTGATGGACCGACAAATGAGTGTTTTATATATTGAAAAGGGACGATTGAATTGGGGACATCAAACAATCGCAAAGAGAGAAAAGAAAAGCAAAACAATTTGCAACAGTTGACATTAGCGGCAAGAAAAGAAGACAACATATGTGAAGGAAAAAAAACTAGTAGCCGCAGAAGATCATTAATAAAAAAAAGGAAGACAAGTGGGCAACATATATCAAAAGAAAGAAAAACATTCATTGCAAGTTGAATTTTTTGTTTTTGTCGCACAGTGGAGGTCCAAGACAAAAGGAATTAAAAAAAACAAGATGAACCGTGTAAAGCGGGTCGAGTGCACTGCGATGTCCTGCTAATTTTGTTGTAATTCCTTTCGGTAACTTTATTTATGGTTTGATCATCACTTTTGGATTATCATATTTATTTTAATTTTTTTATAAATTATATTATTTGATTCGATATTATGTCTAATTATTTGTGCAAGACAATTTATTGTTAGTTAACGATTCATAATTATTCTATTTAGCTAAAGAAAAAGATGGTCGTATAATCAATATAAGTTTTACCTAAATAAATTATTAAAACATAATTATTGGGTGGATTAATCTAAGATTTATTATCGCAAGTCATTGATAAACATAATAAGTGCCGACATTAATTCATTCATATTAATTCGAAATAATCTTTGTAAACGAACTAAAAAGTTTCGATAATCCATAAGTGTGATCAACCATAAATATTGGGAGCTGGAAGGGATTACATTTTTCTTTTAATTGTTTACATCTTTATTATATTTTTCTAGCTTTACTATTAGTTTAATAAGTATTTTAATTTTTAATCAGCATTTTTATTATCAAGAGTATTTTAGTCGTTAGATTTCAAAACAAAAACTTTTATTGATCAGTGATCACCACAAAAATTAAACTAAAACCACATATTCCTCGTGGATTCGATACCCGCTTACCCTATCTAGTATAAAGTAATTAGGTTATTTTTGACCGGCACTTCGACGCTAATAAAAATTTGGCGACGCTGCCCGGGAATAGTGAGCTTTTCGTTTAAGTTTTTTGTAATATTTTTTTAAATAAAATAAAAAATACAAAAAGATTTTATTTTTCTTGTTTTGTTTGTTTGTTTGTTTTGTTTTTTGTGAGTGTGCAGGTTAGTGTATGCGCACACGTAGATCGGGACGTACATCACCGTTAGCTTACGATCCCGAAGTTGAGAAAAGTGCAAGGTTGAGAAGGAAAGCATTTCGACAGTTTTTTACTAATCTTGATTTTTCAGGTTTAGCAGAGCTTTTCGCTAAAATGCCAGGTGATGACGATGTTGGCGGAGATGCTAGACAAGATAGTAGCGGAGAAGAATCCCCATCACGGGGTGTTGATTCTTATTACAGGTCGGGGATCTTCGAGGATCCCTTGCCTATCGTTTATCCGAATCCGGTTAAAAGGGTTACAAGTAACTTCAAGATCCAACCGAACCTCATAGCAATCTTGCTAGTGTTTCGAGGTCGTGAGGAGCCATACGCACATCTGCGAGAGTTCTTCTCCATGGCTCACACATCAGGTTAATAACATTACCAATGATGAGGTAAGACTTCACCTTTTTCCTTTTTCTCTTAAAGATCAAGCTAAGGACTGGTTCTCATTTCTTGAGCCAGGTAGTATTAACTCATGGTCTGAAATGCAATCTGCTTTTCTTGAGGAATTTTATTCTATAAGTAAAACTGCTGCCATTAGGAATAAGATTAAATCCTTTTATCAAATCTCAGGCGAGTAGTTTCATGAAGTATTTAGTATAATTAAGGGGTTAT
Source organism: Glebionis coronaria (assembly GCA_025667525.1). Lineage (NCBI taxonomy): Eukaryota > Viridiplantae > Streptophyta > Magnoliopsida > Asterales > Asteraceae > Glebionis > Glebionis coronaria. The sequence goes on from CM046874.1 coordinate 485,926,215, forward strand.
TAAGAACATGCCCTCATCATGATGTTCCAAAATGGGAGCTTGTCAAAGTCGTCTATGATGGGTTGGATTATAACAACCAACAATTTGTTATGGCAACTAGTGGGGGTATGTTTTTCTCGCGACCTATGGAGGAAGAATGGGAGTTTTTTGAAAAATTGAGCAAAGGTTCCAAGATCCAAGCTTTAGTGGATCGAAACAACCACCCATCTTCCGCCAATTCTGTGTCTAACCAACGTGGCACAAATTCTGAAATTAGCGAGTTAAGTAAGAAAGTTGATCTTTTGTTGAGAAATCTAGGAAAAGGCGTTCCAAATGTGTCTAATGTGTCGCATAGTAGGTGTTCAATGTCTGGTGATCTGATTCACTCAGTCGATAGTTGTCAAAGTTGGGGAGCGCCACCAAATGAGGAGGTGAATAGAGTCTATGGAGGTCGCCCACGAAATGACTCATTCTCCGAAAGTTACAATCCTGGATGGCGCAATCACCCCAACTTCCGTTGGAAAGATGAAGACAATCGCCCTAATAATGCCCAACAACAACAGTATGGTTACAAACCAAGGTATGAGGGTGGTGATTCATCTAACTTCCAACAAAATTCTTACTATCATAAACAATATCTAAATCAAGGCCAAGGGCAAGATGATAACTGTTAGGACCTTCAGAATAGTTATTTGTAATAGGTAGACTAAGAGGTATGTAGTTCCTCCTGGTCCTAGTAGTAGTAGGAGCAACACGTGCTCCTGGTATTATAGAAAGTCAAACTTTATTATTTAAGAGTATTCTGTTAGGATATGCATGAGATATGTTAGGAAAGGATGTACATATCAGTTTTACACGTTTTGGTTTAATAATGTATTAGGGTTTCCTTGTAGTATAAAAGGAACCTTAGGTAGAAGGGTTCAATACACCTTCATCAAACATTATTCTAGTTCATATTAATATTAGAAATCCTTAGTAAAGGATCAAGTCGTTATAGTTATTCTTTTCTTCTTGTTCATAATATTCGTATTCCGCACTTATATTGTGTGATTTATCTAGAGTCTCTCTGTGAATAGACTTGTGATTACAGAAGTCGTTCACCGTTCCTAACAGGCTGCAAGATCCACATCTAGTGGACCCAACAAGTGGTATCAGAGACTGGGAGAGTCTCTGTACAAGAAGAATCAATTTTTCTTATAACTAACATCTTTTTTTAATCATGTCTGCCTCGATTTCTACCCAAACAAGAGAAGATAGCACCCCTAAAACACAACAACCTCAGCAGATCATTGCTACGGTTTCCAACACAAATGGCAAGTTTCCTCTTCTGAAAAAGGATGAGTATGATAGTTGGGCAATGAAGATGGAATGCTGGATCACCAACACTGATCAAGATCTTTGGAAGATTATTCTGAATGGAAACAGCAAGAGGTTTACTGGAAGAGACAAGAATGGTAATATTATTCTTCTTGACCCTAAAACTCATGAAGAAATCACAGCTGTGTAGAAGGAGATCAAAGCAAAAACTATTTTGCTTCAGTCTCTTCCTGATGATCACATGGGTGACTTTTATCACCTGGATGATGCTAGAGAAATCTGGAACGGGATAAAAGCATGGTTTGGTAGGAATGAGGAGTCAAAGAAAATGCGCAGATCCATGCTGAGAGATGAATTCACAGACTTCAAGATCTCAGAAACTGAAGGTATTCATCAAGGGTATGACAGGTTCCAAAAGATACTGAGCCAGTTGAATCAACTCAGGTCGAAACCTGACAATGGAGACATCAATGCAAGGTTTCTTAGAGCCTTACCCTGCTCATAGAATCAGGTGGTAATCTCTCTTAAAGCAAAAGGTGGGCTTGACTATCTTAATTTTGATGATCTGTTTCATAAGCTCAAAACCTTTGAGCCTCATGTGAGAGGATACTCAATTGATTCTTTTCCCACTCCTGCTAACTCTGCCTTTGTGAGTTCCATGGGATCTAGTCCCATGTCTTATACTAGTAGCCCAAGCTATACTGTGTCTTCTCAGCATACTTCTACTCCTGAACCTAAATCCAAGTCTGGTAGCATGGTAGAAGCTGTTCTTCACTCTTTTGTTGCTGATGTTGATCCACAACAGCAACTTGCTTTTGATGACTTCAAACAGGTTGATAAACTTGACCTCTATGAAATGGATCCCAAATGGCAGATGGCCATGCTCACTCTTTGGGTTCACAAGTTTGAGAAGAAAGCCGGTCGAAAGTTTAACTACAACCCAAGAGAGCCAACAAGGTTTGATAGAAGCAAGGTTAGATGCTATAACTGCCAGCAGCAAGGTCACTTTGCTAGGGAATGCCCTAATAAGAATGACTATGAGAAGAGCAGGTATTCAGCTTTCAAGATTCAGGAGGTGAAGGATGACAAGAAGGCTTTGGTGTTTGTTGAGTATATGGTCAACTGGAGTGATCATCAGAATGCTACCTTGGAAACAGCTGAACCCTCTAATGATGTGTTTGCAATGATTGCGGGGAATCTGTCTGATGCCGAGGAAGCCGAAGAGTTTGCTCTTATGGGCATCTCACCTTAGGTACAACATTGTCCTCTTGGTTGTCATGATAAATATTCAAAATTGCTGTCTCAATATAATGAATTAAATGAACAAAATGATAAGCATTTTTTAGAGGTTCAAGCATATAAGAATTCTCTAAAAACATTGGAACAACAAAAGAGGTGGCTTCAAGATACTCAACGAGAGTATGAGGATAAAATTAGAATTCTGAACATTGATTTTGAAAACACCACAAATATGCTTAAATACACTGAAAAGGTAAAAGATGGCAGTATCAAGGATAAGCAAGACATGAAGGAAAAATTGAATGCTACACTTTTAAGATTTGAAAAATGGCAAAATGCACCTAAGAATCTTTCAAAGTTAATTGATAGTAGCATGTCTGGTAGGACTAAAAGAGGGTTAGGATTTGATAAATATATTGATTCAAAAGATGTGGTTGATTTATCTTTTTCAAGTGTCTTTGATCCTGACAAGGAGGAAGAGGGAAAACCTAGCTACAATAGGTTTCAACCAGCTGCAGCAATGCATGCTGTCCCTCCACCTCTTACAGGAACTTTTATGCCCATTTCTAGGCATGATGACTTGGATGGATCACAGATGCATGAGTCCCCAAAAAGTTATACTAATACTAATGACTTTGTCTCTTGTACTTTCAGTGACAAAGCTAGTGACTCTGCATCATGTGGTTCAAGTGAAGAGTCGAGACCTACAAGCTCCAAGACAAATGACCATGCTGCTACTAGTGCTAGGAAGAGTGAAGAGAGAGTTGCTTCTACTTCAACTGTGACTAGTTTTGGTTTATTGAGTCCTAGGAATAATGTTTCTCCTAGAGTTGTGTGTAATAAAGTTAGCAGTATGAAACAATGTCATTTGAATAAAAGGTCGTTTAAGACATGTTTTGTTTACGGAAGTAAACTTCATTTGATTAAAGATTGTGATTTTTATGACCAACATCCTTCTGTTTATCAAGCATTTCCTGCTCCTGGTCCACCAGGAGTTGCTTCAAATTCTTCTAGAAGACTAAACCCATGTGCCCAATCTTTTTCTTCTTCTAGAAGGACCTCTCCTTTAACTTCTGATCATTGGAGAAACACTAGATTATTCCCAAATAGACCAACCAGCAACTATTTTCAGAACTTTAATCAGAATTATGCATTTAATTCAGGCCAAATGTATTTTGGGTTGGGAAATTTGGGTGCTGCTGTTAAGCCCTCAACAGGTTGTTCTTGGTCAATCAATAACACCCATATGATGAATAGGCAACCTAAGAACAACAGTGGATCTCATCAATCTTCTTGGCTATCTACTAAAGATCCACAAGGCAGGCTCAAACCTAAAAAGGTTTGGGTCCCCTTAAGACACTAACTTTTTCATATATCCTTTTTTGTTGTTGTAGGTTACTCCATACCAAGATCATACTCTAGGGATAGTTGATAGTGGATGCTCTAGGAGCATGACAGGAAATAAAAGTCTTCTATCTAACTTTGTACCATTTCAAGGCGGAAACTATTTTGGAGGTGGTGAAGGAAGGATCACCGGAAAAGGAACGATTCAAACGCCTATCCTTAACTTTGAGCAGGTCTACTATGTGGAAGCACTTCAACATTTCAACTTGATCTCTGTCTCTCAGATTTGTGACAGGAAGCAGTTTGCCCTCTTTATGGATACTGATGCACTAGTGTTATCCAAAGACTTTAAACTCACGGATGACTCTCAAGTTCTACTCAGAATCCCTAGAAGACACAACCTCTATAGTATCAAGCTGAATGAAGTCAATCCTACTGGTCAACTAGCATGTTTGGTTGCTAAAGCCTCAGAAGATGAAGCCACTAAATGGCACAGAAGGATGGGACATGTGAACTTCAAGACCATTCACAAATTAGAAAACATGAATTTGTTCTCTAGTTTACCTCCTAAAACTTTCAGAAATGACATCAATTGCCTTGCTTGCAACAAATGCAAACAACATAAAGCAACCTTCAAGACCATTACTGCTCTCAGCCTTATAACTGAACCATTGCAGCTGCTACACATGGATTTATTTGGTCCTACCTCCATTAGGATCATTGACCACAAACAATATTGTCTTGTGGTAACTGATGGGTATAGCAGGTTCACGTGGGTTTTCTTCTTGGCTGCTAAAAGCGAGACCTACTCAATACTCAAGGACTTTATTACACTTATTGAGAATCAGTTGTAAAAAGGTTAAAGGCATCCGATGTGATAATGGAACAGAATTAAAAAATGCAGACCACATAGCACTTTGTAATTCTAAAGGTATCAAACGAGATTATAGTGCAACAAGAACCCCTCAGCAGAATGGTGTTGAAGAAAGGAAAAACAGGACTCTAATAGAAGATGCGAGAACAATGCTTGCCGATTCCAAGCTTCCAACCATGTTTTGGACAGAAGCTGTCAATGCTGCAAGTTATGTCTTGAATAGAGTTTCTATTACCAATCCTCACAAGAAGAATCCCTATGATCACTCACAGCTAAAGTTCCTAGCATTGCTCATTTGAAGTCATTTGGGTGTCCTGTCATCATTTTTAATACTATTGACTATTTGGGGAAATTTGATGGTAAGGCAGATGAAGGATACATAGTGGGATATTCAGCTCTTTCTCGGGCTTATCGTGTCTACAATCTCCAAGCCAAACGAGTAATTGAAACTATTAATCTCAGGTATTTTGAGGAGAAGTCAAACATACAAGGCAAGGGTCCTGAATGGTATTTTGATCTTGATTATCTTAGTGTTTCATTGGGATTTTTTCGTTTCAAAACTAACCATGATGCAGGTCCACAAGTGTTTGCAACTTCTAGTGCAGGTGCTCATTCTAGTTTTTCAGACTCAGATGAGGAGGATGATATTTTTGTCGTTCCATCCTATTCCACCACAGTCTCTTCTAATGCCAATGCTAATCCTAGTGATGCTACTCCATCAGACATTTTGGACTCACAAGGAGCTCTTGACACATTGCTCAAGCAACAACAAGATGCTACTACAGCAGCTGCTCAAGGAGGTTTTGAGTTTCCTTTGAGTAACTCTGCTGATAAAGCTACTCCTAGTACTCCAAATGTTACTCCTAGTTCTAGTTTAACACCTATCGGTAGTCCGGCTAGCGATCCCACTTCCTCTACTAGATTCTCTGGTCCTTCTGACCTGGGAAACTATCTAAAGAAGTCTTCTACTAAGTTGGATGATATTCATAAGCAACCAATAGATGGCATTTTCGACTCTGCTTCATATGATGATGACTTTGTTGAGGATCTTAATAACTTGGCACCAGAAGTGGATGTAGCTTCTAATCAAGTTCTGCAGTCGCATAAAGACCATCCTACTACTCAAATCATTGGAGATCCTGGTTCTACTGTCAAGACTCGCAAAATGCATAAGAAAGCAACATCTGATCATCATGCTCTTGTGAGCTATATTGAGGACCAAAAGCGTAATAATCATACGGACTTTCAACACTGTTTGTTTGCTTGTTCTCTTTCACAGGTGGAACCTAGATCAGTCTCTCATGCTCTTGAGGATCAAAGTTGGGTGGAGGCTATGCAGGAGGAGATGCAGCAGTTCTTGTTTCAGAATGTTTGGATCCTAGTAGACTTGCCAGATGGGAAGACAACAATTGGTACCAAATGATTTTCAAAAACAAGAAAGATGCAAGGGGTATTATGGTGAGAAACAAGGCTAGGTTGGTTGCACAAGGTCACACACAACTTGAAGGCATAGACTATGCTGAAGTTTTTGCTCCTGTTGCTAGGATTGAGGCCATTCGTCTGTTTTTGGCTTTTGCTTCTTATGTTGGCTTTACGGTTTTTCAGATGGATGTCAAGAGTGCATTTCTCTATGGCAAGATTGATGAGGAAGTTTATGTCACTCAACCTAAGGGCTTTGTGGATCCACTTCATCCCAAGAAAGTTTACAAGGTGGTCAAAGCTCTATATGGACTTCATCAGGCTCCTAGAGCTTGGTATGAGCGTCTTTCCACTTTCTTGTTGAAACATGGCTATAGAAAAGGCATGATTAACAAAACACTCTTTCTTAAGAGAAATACCAAGGACATCATTCTTGTTCAAGTGTATGTGGATGATATTATCTTTGGTTCTACTAAGAAGGAATGGTGTGATGAGTTTGAACAACTGATGAAGGGCGAATTTCAGATGAGTGCTATGGGAGAGCTTACATTTTTCCTTGGTCTTCAAGTCAAGCAACAGTCGGATGGAATCTTCATAAGTCAAGACAAATATGTTCATGAGATACTTCAAAAGTTTGATATGGACCCTCTTAGACCAGCAACAACACCTTATGAAGTAACTAAAGTCAAACTCAAGAATGAGCCAGATCCTCCTGTAAATGTTCACATGTACATGTCAATGATTGGCTCACTCGTGTATTTGACTGCATCACGTTCGGATATTATGTTTGTAGTAAGTGCTTGTTCTAGACATCAGGTGGCTCCAACTGTTTCTAACTTGAATGTAGTCAAGAAAATTTTCAAGTACATCAAGGCTCAACCCAAGCTAGGCTTGTGGTATCCTAGAGAATCACCTTTTGTTCTTGAAGCCTATAGTGATAGTGACTATGCAGGTGCTAATAATGACAGAAATTATACTACTGGTGGTTGTCAGTTTTTGGGTCGAAGACTTATCTCATGGAAATGTAAGAAATAGACGATAGTAACTACTTCTTCAACAGAAGCTGAATACGTAGCTGCTGCTAGTTGTTGTGGACAAGTCATTTGGATACAAAATCAGATGCTGTATTATGGGTTCAACTTTATGAACACCAAAATTTTCATTGACAATCAAAGCACTATCTGCATTGTGAAGAATCCTGTTTTTCATCAACGTACAAAACATATTGAGATTAGGCACCACTTTATAAGGGATGCTAATGAGAAAAAGTTGATACAGGTTCTTAAGGTTCATACAGATGATAATGTTGCTGATTTATTGACTAAAGCCTTTGATGGTCCTCGGTCCAACCACTTGGTGGTTCACATTGGAATGGTCAATCCTTGAGACCTAGGATTGAGGGGAGGCTAAGCCTAAGGGGAGGCTTAGTGTACATATTTACTTGCACAGACTAACATATTGGTAGTTTCTAACAACAGATTTCTTGGGTATTTGCGGTGTGTGCTACTTCTAGTGGAGGATTTTGGTCACTTTTGGTGGTAGTTTTCAGCTTCTAGTGGGAACAAATCCATCAATGTCATTTATGGTTGGCTTCTAGTCTTGGTTTGGGTCCCTGCTCACTTCGTTGACTTCTATTGACCACATTGTGCTTCTAGTGTTGACCCTTACGCGTTTTGACTTTTATTCAACGCAAGTTACTTCTAGTATATATATCCTTATTTAACTTTGGTAACTGGGATTTGCAAATAAAGGTAAAAGGGGCAAGTGGTTACTTTTGCATTAGCTACTTAATTTGAAAGGGAAACCCACATTATTAGGGGTGAATGAACAGTTAAAAGACCATTATTTATGGTCAAATCCCACACTTGACTCATTCATCCCAACCATAACACACACATACGCTCCTACTCTTTCAATCTCCAATCAATCATCTTCCACCACTTCCAATCATTATCCATGGCTGCTCTGCTATACAAACCCGATCATAATAAGGTGGCATATCTTGGAGATCGTCCTAAACGCGACGAGTTCACAGACATCATCGAATTTATTGAGGCTTCTAACCTCAGGTATGCTTTTACGGTTTGCCCGACTGTTTATGATAGTGTTATTCGCCAGTTTTGGGCCACTGCCCACCTTGTGGATGTTTTGGGATGCCCACTTGAACTCCATGCTACTATAGATGGACGTTCTTATCTGGTGTCTGAAGCTTCTATTAGGTATGCTCTTCATCTTCAGGATGAAGGTGGTGTTGTCTCCATCCCCAATTCTGAGGTATTGGATGGGATGGCTGATCTTGGTTATAATCATGGGGGGGAAGTTTAACTTCCAGAAAAATAGGTTTACCCCCTAATGGAAGCTTCTAGTGCACTTTTTGATTCATTGCTTAAGCCCAAAGTCTGGGAGTTGGGATGCATTTCCCATTCCTTTGGCTACTGGTTTGATTTGCATAGCACAGGGTCGTGTGTTTAATTTTTCTTGCTACTTGTTTGATGGGATGGTTTGAAATCTTAGTAGTACTGGCTCTAGGAAGAAGTTTTTAATGTACCCTAGGTTCTTGCAACAGGTTCTTATGTGCATACCTAGAGATAGGGAGGAGTATGAGACCCCCAAGCTTAGTTCTAAAGTATACTCAAATATGGCACTTGGTTTTAAGGGAGCTTGGAGGCCTCTTACTGATGTTATGTTAGGCGTTGCCCAAGATCCTCCTAATGTTATTCCTCCGGCTGCTGAAGTCGAGGAGGAACTTCCATTAGGGGATGATCTTATGGAGGAGGAGCATCCTGCTAGTGGTGAGCCTCATGTGGTGGTAGAGGAGCCAGCTAAGGAAGTGGTGGTTGAAATTCCATCCACTTCCAAGGCTGCACCCTCTTCTCTGCCACATAAGTCCCCATTTGTTGATACTCCCCCTTCTAGTCCAGCACCACATTCTGCTGAGAAGCCGTCTAGTTCCCGTGCTCATAATGCTGACCCCTTTATTGCTTCTGGTTCCAATGAAGCTTTCCCTGATCCAAGTCCTCTTGGTGGGGAAGCGGAGGAACCTGTTTCACTAACTTCTTTGCTCGATCTCATGCACAGGTATTATGCAAGGATTGTTTCTTTGGAGACTGATCTGAATCAGCATCGCAAGCTTACCCGGGAATTTGTCCTTCTAATGGCGGACAGGATTAAGGCTTTGGAGACGCAGCAGAGGAGGCGAAAGAAGAAATTTGTTCTTTCTGATACTGATGAGGATATTGAGGATATTGAGGAGGATGGGTTGACTTTGTTGGCGAAGGCTGCTTTTGCTGATAAGCCGTATGCTGATTTGCCTGTTCCTCCTAGTCCATCCAGCATCCCTACTGCTGCTGCTAGTCCTAGACCCATGAAGAATATTGTTGGTTCTTCTGCTGGTACTTCTGTTGGTCCATCTGCTAGGCCGTCTCATGATCCTAAGGGGAAAGCCCCTATGACTGATGCACCCTCACCTCCAAGGAAGCGTACTCGCAGACAACTTGAGGAGGAACGGTTGGGGGAAGAGGCAGCACAATGATTGCAGGCAGAGATGGATCAAGCAGCTAGGGCTGAGGAAGAAGCTCTTCAACAGCAGAGGCGTGAACAGTTGAGGCATGATGCCATGCATTGGGATGATAATGATTGGATGCGGGTGCTTACTATTCTTACATCTGATTACTCGCAGTTTACTGATCTTTTGGGTGCTGATGTGAATGAAAATAATTGTATCCCACGGGCAATAACCTTAATGCGCAAACAACAATTGTCTCTTGCTGCTCAACTCCGTGAAAAGCGTCATAAAAGACCTTTGTCAAGAACCGAGGAGAGGAAGTTAATGCAGCGGTATGTCAAATATCAGTCGGCTACTTACTTTAATGTTGGATGGACTTGGGAACGGGTTAGGGGATTGTCTTTTGACGAGCTTAAGGATCTGTACCAGAAGATGATCACGCGTCAAAACACACCGGTTCCTGAACGCTTCATCTATCGCCCTCCTCCAAGAGTTGTTCCCACTTCTCAACCTGCTGTTGCTCATGGTTCTTCATCTGGTGTTCCTCCTGTTTCTACTGGTGTTCCATCTGTTGTTGCCACTTCTACTGTCGGTCCTACAACCACACCTTCGGTTGTTCATCCTACTTCATCTCTAGTTCCTACCACCACCACCAATGCTACTACTACCAGCCCTACTACTCCTGCAATGGAGCAATCCTCACCACTGGTGACTGAACCACACCCTACCCCTTCTACTGGTGCAGCAGACTTTGATCCTTTGGTTGGTCAAGGTTTTGATTCTACTCATGCTGATACTATTGCTGCTGGGAAGGTAAAGGTTGAATCTTCTTCTGGTGTTCCTGCACCTCGTCGTTCCATTCGAAAGAAGAAGGCTAGGCGTGGTAAGTCTTTTCCTTTTGAGAAGCGTGCTCCTGAAAATCTTATTGATGCGGCTTCCGACAGTGAGACAGAATTGCCACTGGGTAAGGGTTATATTGTTGCGTGGTCGGTTAAGCCATCCCCGATTGCTGCTGGTACATCCACACATAGGATTTCAACCAGTGATGGTTATGTTCGTTATGTCTCGGGCTTGCAAAGTGTTTTGACATGGGCAGATCGTCGGGATCTTATGTCAATGTATGGGTTTGTGGATGCTGGTATTCCTGCCTCTCCGAGTGAGGTGGCCAACTGGCCTGGGTTGACAATGTGGGGTGACTTGAAGAAGATGCTTGACTCTCCTCCTGATGCTCCTCATTCTGGTGTCTGGAGAGATCAACCTCGCTGGGTGATCAAGATATGGAAGCTTTATGCTGGTTGTGGGGTTCATATATTGGAGTTGGAGTTTGGTTCCATAGTGTTCATGCTCACGGATATGGAATATCCTTTGACGATTGCTACTATGGAGGCCATGCTGGAATGTCATTTGCAGATCTCCAATGCCCCTTTAGGGAATGAGTCTTCCATGGCTACTACTTTGGTGGAAGGGATCCAAGCCCGGTTGCAAGCTAACAAGGTTGTAGCGTCTGGTATGTGATGGGTATGTTTTTCTGTTTATGTGATTATACTAACATTCTTTTCACCAATCTGTATAGTGCTTGGTGACTTACATTATAGTTAAAAAAAATACTTTTTATATAATATCTGCTTATACTTTAAACATATGATGGATTTCACACTTATACATAATATAATATCTGCTTATACTTTTCCATCATAAATTGGTTTTCATTTGACTGTTTTGCACTTGGGCTGTTTTGTGTTACTTCTGGTGTTGGACCTGGTCAACACAACAAATGGTGCTCAACTCACCATGTCTCACAGACAAGAAAGAATTGATTCACCATGAGGGTACGGCTCTGGTGTGATCGTCAAATCCGTTGATGGTTGCAAGGTTACCCAAAACTGGATGGTTTTCACTTGCCATGGTCCTAGACTGAAAAGTGGCTAATCCAAGGGGGTACGGCTCTTGGTAAAGATCTTATCAAATCCGTTGATAGCTATAATAGCTTGCTCAAATCTATAGGGTTTTCAGCTCACCGATGCTTAATTGCTAAGAGTTGGCGAGTCCAGAAGGGTACGGCTTCTGGTAAAGACATATCAAATCCATTGACGGCTGTGATGGTTTGCCTAAAATCATCAGGGTACCCCCACTCACCATTGATTCACGTTCTGAGAGTTGGGCTGGGTTCTGGTCTCCCAGGGTGATGCTTATTCCACCATAAAGACTGGCTAGCCCATGAGCGAGCAGCTACTTGGTAAAGGCTCATAAAATCTGCTCATGTTGCTGTGAAGATTCAACAGGATGCAGATTTGTTTCAAGCTTTCAAGAAGCTTCTAGGTGTTCTTTGTTGCAGCAATGTTCTTTATGCTGATGGTTATGATGCTGCTGTTTCATTTGTTGTTCCAATCCTCAAGCTGTTTTGCACGATTTACTAGGAAACTTGAACTCAACAGGTCAAATTCAAGTTTAGGGGAGGATTGTTAGGACCTTTGGAATAGTTATTGTAATAGGTAGACTAGGAGGTATGTAGTTCCTCCTGGTCCTAGTAGTAGTAGGAGCAACACGTGCTCCTGGTCTTATAGAAAGTCAAACTTTATTATTTAAGAGTATTCTGTTAGGATATGCATGAGATATGTTAGGAAATGATATGCATATCAGTTTTACACGTTTTGGTTTAATGATGTATTAGGGTTTCCTTGTAGTATAAAAGGAACCTTAGATAGAAGGGTTCAATACACCTTCATCAAACATTATTCTAGTTCATGTTAATATTAGAAATCCTTAGTAAAGGATCAAATCGTTATGGTTATTCTGTTCTTCTTGTTCATAATATTTGTATTCCGCACTTATATTGTGTGATTTATCTAGAGTCTCTCTGTGAATAGACTTGTGATTACAGAAGTCGTTCACCGTTCCTAACTGGCTGCAAGATCCACATCTAGTGGACCCAACAATAACCGTCTCTTGAACCTTGACCAAAAGTTTGATAGGCTTATGGATTCATTGTCTACCAATAATCAAGAGATCAATAGAAAATTTGAGGTCACCAATCAAAGACATGAGACCACTACCAAATCTGTTGCAGCTCTTGAGAGACAAGTTGGTCAATTGGCAGATCAATTAAACAAAAGAGATGAGGGAAAGCTACCGAGCTACCCCACCATGAATCCCGCACACAAGAGAAATGGAAATGAGCACGTGAATATGGTAACATCTCTTCGAAACGGTAAAATCTACAACAATGACAAGGGAATTCCAAATTCTCTTGATGACAAGGATTTCGTTCATGATGACGAAATTATTATTGAAGGTAAAAATTCTGATAATGTTAAGTCTGGTTCTGAGTTGGTAAATGATTTTCTTAAGCCAACAGCACATAATCCTAAAGCTACTGGATCTCCTGAAGTTGGAGAAGGTGGTGGTTCTAGCACACCTTACCCTACGGCTTTGGAGAAATCGGCACATGCAAGGTTAGCTAAAAAGGGTCCTCATGCTGAGGATATGTGGGAGACTTTCAAGCAAGTTAAAATTAATCTCCCCCTTATTGATGCTATCAAGCAAATTCCTGCATATGCCAAGTTTTAAAAGGACTTGTGTACTCAGAAGAGGAAGCTAAAGGCGTCTTTGCCTAAAAAGATTGACCTAACTGAGCATGTTAGTGCAGTCTTATCTAGCTCCCTTCCTCCTAAATTCAAAGATCCTGGAGCACCGTTAATTTCAGTTGTGGTCAGAAATATCGCCATTAAGAAGGCGCTCCTTGATCTTGGTGCTAGTATCAACATCCTTCCTACTAGTTTGGTCGATAAGTATGACTTAGGAACTCTTCGTAAGACAGACACCATTATTTCCTTAGCCGATCGATCTACCAAAATTCCTAGAGGTATCTTAGAGGATGTTATTGGGAAAGTTGATGACTTATATTACCCAGTTGACTTCTTTGTTATGGACACCGAGTCATCATACAAGGATGTTCAACCGACTATTATCCTTGGGCGCCCATTCTTAGCCATGATAGATGCTAGGATTAATTGCCAGCCTAGTGCCATGGATATTTCATTCGGTAATAAGAAGATAAGATTTAATGTGTTTAATTCTATGAATTCTCCTACGATGAATGAATGTTACCAAGTTGATGTGACCGATGAGGAAGTCCAAAATCATGCATCCCGTATGCTCAAGGATGATCCTTTGGAATTATATCTAACTGGTGAGAACGAGGAGATCTTGATGTTGCTGAAGTTCAAGAAATGCATGAGTGTTTGGTCAGTTCATTGGACCATCAAAAACCACCTTGGTCTTATAAATTGGAGCCCTTGCCTTCTACTTTTGACACGACCACGAAGCCGTCTTTAGAGGTACCTCCAACTCTTGAACTAAAACCTTTGCCATCCAATCTCAAATATGATTTTCTAGGTCCTAATAATACTTTACCCGTTATTGTTGCTTCTGATCTTTCTGAATCACAAGAGGAAGCACTTCTAAAAGTGCTTTCCAAGTACAAAGCAGCAATGGGATAGACAATTGCAGACTTGAAAGGGATCGACCCTTCATTATGTATGCATCGAATTGTTACGGACCCAGATATTAAGCCATCAAGAGATGCACAAAGGCGTCTAAATCCTAATATGAAAGAGGTAGTGAAGACGAAAGTTCTTAAATGGTTAGATGCTAGTATCATCTATCCCATCTCGGATAGTAAATGGGTAAGTCCCACTCAAACGGTGCCTAAAAAGGCCAGGATCACCATTGTGGAAACCTAGAGTGGGGAAAAACTCACAACCCGACCAGTTACTGGGTGGAGAGTTTGTATAGATTACCGTAAGTTGAATAATGCTACATCGAAAGATCATTTCCCACTAGCCTTCATTGATCAAATAGTTGAGAAGCTTTCTGGTAAGAAGTTCTATTGCTTCCTGGATGGGTACTCCGGTTATAATCAAATACCCATCCATCCTGATGACCAGGCTAAAACGATGTCTACGTGTGTAAGACTCCCAAAATCTGACATGGAACAACTAGGCAACGAGGGGGTAACACGTCATAGTACAAGAAACAATGAATTACAGTTCATACAAAGCTTACGAAATAAAAACATGTACATTACATTATAAAAGGTCAGAGTTTTTAAACATAGGTCCTAGAGTTTAGAAGCGGAAAATTATATTATTTCGTCTCAATTTATAACCTAAAGTTGCCCAAAATATAGAATAAACTCCTGACATTTTTTACTGAAAACAGTCTTTTTAAAGCATCACAGAAATCTCCAAGCTGCGATAATCTCCTGTGGGCCCCCATCCAAGCAAAGCTAAGTAATAATACCTGAGATTAAACATGTAAAATCGTCAACACAAAGTTGAGTGATATTCATAGGTTTAGCAGTAAACGTGTGGAACACAATAGAATTTGTAAAACACGTAATGGGGGGGTTAACTATGTACATTGTGCATAGTCATGATGCATATTATTGCTGTTTAGTCTCATGAACCGACGCTTAACTCAAACGTAAGTTCCTCTAGGGAGTATTCAGCCTAAATACTCAAGTATAAACGAATAATAGTGTGTCAATGTAATCGGGACGGGGATTGTCAATACCGATGGATCCACCCACAACATTCGCGCTTAGCGCAAAGCATAAGGGACAATTAACGGTTCATGATAGGATAGGAAACTCAAGGCTAACGTCTAAAAGCAATAATACCATTGAAATCATCTGTAAAGCATACACGTTCTGGATAGCATACAAGTTATGGATAGCAATACAGTTTTTAATTTGGTTGTGTTCCACCATGTAAAATCTCACCCCGTGTTTAGAAACCATGTACAAGTAAAAGGGGCTATGAACTCACCTTAGCCACGAGGTAAGTCAATCACGGTACTCAACATCTGAGTAGAAACGGTAGTGGTAGACGATCACCGACGATATGGATGCCCGGGGAAACACGAAAATCGTAACCTATCAAAATAAGGCGCGCGCTAAGACTCGAACTAGAATATCGATATGTGCCAAATATAATATGACTCAACTGTTTTCAAAGTATTCATGTTTCTAAACCATTGACACGAACCAAATGAATCCTTTTATCCAACGTTACTCGTTAAAACACTTGTACACTTGAAATTGACCCGTTATACGACGCCAAGTTAACGCAAGTCAAACTATTATTTACCCTTAATTGGACCAGTAGCTAATTAATTTATATAATGACTAAGCACTTGAGTAAGTCACCATGTCCGATGGTGAATACTCAAACTCACGCAACACAAACATTGGACTAAGTGTCCAAAATAAAATCAGCAAGTACACCCCGAATGTACACACCGATCTACCCTATCTAGACTTGTCCGTTTTACATGAAAATTGGTGACAAGGTCACTTATAACCTGTATAAGACCTCACCAAAATTTGAGCCAAAGTTCACACTTTAAAATCCATCAGCTCGACACTTTACTCGACTTTAAATTTTGGGACAGATTTGTATACTTGTTTTGTAAAACCGTTTGGATCACTTTAAAAGTACTAAATAGACAATTCGTCTTTTGAAACCACTACTAGACTCATCAAACTAAATTTGTAAACTTTGAAAACCAGTAGTTACCTTTATCTAACCAAGCTTAAAATCCCCGAGAGTCGACCCAAAATCAGCCACAATTTCGGATTGTGCCGACTTGCGTCTCCCAGTACACGAAAACTACAACTAGCATAACTTTTGACTCGTAATGACTTAGAAGCTCTATCTTAAACCAAAACGAGCGTCTCGGAAAACTCTACAACAATATCAAATAATCTCAGTCTTTCATAGACCTTAAACCCACGAAACAATATGTTATATGCTGCTGTCCCAAAATACCTTTTTAGAAAACAAGTCAAATCAATTTTCCAAGCAAAACCACTCATTCCTATACCTATAGAATCATCATACTATCATACCCATCAACCAAACACTCCTAAAAACACTTGCATGTAAAATTTAATAAAAAACCCAAGATCAAAATACAACTTTTTGTGATCAAAATAAGATGATCTTACCAAAAATGACACATGCATGATGATTAAAAACATCATACAACCATGAAATCATAAAATTTAGGAAACATGATATAGGTGATTATCCATATAAACATGATATGAATAATTAATAATCGCAGCGGAAAGATCACCTATTAACGGATCCATAGAGTCATATAATTAATCAAAAGAATAGACAATAAAAGCATACCTTTGTAGCGTGATTCGGTAAGATCAAATGAAGACAATCACCACAACCCGATCTTAATGTATAGAAACCCAAGTGATCAAAGTAGATCACCTCTATGTAGAAACACACTACACGTTAATGTATACCATCTTGATGCTAGTCTTTATAACCCAAAACTCTTATTAAGCCTTAATCAAAATAACCAAAAATAAACAAATCACCTACTTTAGATGATTTTGCCGTCACATCATTTTGAGAGAAAAACACCATACGTTTTTCCTAAGAATGGTTTTTCTCATATTTTAGTCAATGATAAAAGTCATCACTTTATCATCATTTCAAAAACCAAAACGTATACAAAAAATATAGGGAATATTAATTTGGTAATTAAGGCTTTAAATGGGCATTTATATGGTCATTACCATTTATTTATATTGACTAATAATAAACTAAGTATAACCTTAGATATTATAAGCCTAATATTAAACCCGAGTTACGTAAGTTAAGTATATACCATTAATACAATAAACACGGTATATAATAAGTGGCACCTCTATGTATATGTGTGTGACCCCATAGGCTCACATGTATCTAGCCGTATAATTATTTATTATGACACGAGCATACTCCAACAGCTCCCACTTGCGCATGTCATAATAATCAAGTAATAATACAAGCAAAGGTTAGCGTCTAGCAACACGCCAATGCCCCCAGAAACATATGAGGATAGTTTCTTAAATATTTCATTTAAATGGTTTAGATATCAGTCATCCTTTTGTTTCAGATACTATGTTAAACATTAGAAATGGATCAAAAGTCATTCTTAAGTTTAACTATTCTGTTTCTCGATATAGATATTAAACTAGATTACCAAATCAATCAAGTATCATCTTAATTGCCTTTGGGTGTGGCCACACATAGATCTGTACAATTCATCGAGGGGCCCAATAGTATTCAACTCCAATACATGTGGAAGAACAAATCCTCTTTTGACTACACGTACCGTTCATGTGTTTCACATCGCACCTGAAAATGGTCTTTATAGTAGCCTTGTTCAGGACAACGTTGAACCATATCAAAGATTGACATTCCACACATACAAAACCTACTTGCATCTCAAGTCTAAGGATGAGAGATTCAACCACTTGCGAGATTCACTATTGACGCTGATCCATGCAATGAATTCTCGTAGGTTGGGTCAATCCAATGTTCATCCAATGAACACATGTGAGTTTGGCGGCATCATCAATTAATATTTATTCCAAATGAATATGACCAACTCACATTTGTCTTAATTCCACAATACTCCCGTATCGTCAACTGACAATGGATAATTTAGAATAAATAAATTATTCATGGATTAAACATGCTAACATAGAACACAGTAGTACAAATGAAAACGATTATACCAAGTATATCAATTCATTATTTAGTAAAACTGCTTAACGTTCTATTATCCAAATACTAAAAAAACAAATATACATGAGACAAATCTAAGGTCAAAGTTCAATGTTCCAAGCATGATGAACATGTTTGGCTACAAGACATTGAATTTACATAAGGACCTATTGAGTTGTCATCTGAGTGAACTTTGAGAATACTTATTTCAGAAACTCACAAATAGTGAAGATTTTGAATAATACGATGACTGTCATTTTGTATATGTGCGCTCAAGTGCTAATACAACAATACTAGCATCGCCATAGTACATTACCTAGGTTGTTTGAAGCAAGCAAAAAACCAATTTACGATAATCTTCTTAACAGCTTCCCAAACTGTAAAGTATTCTTATTTTACTAATGAGTAGTGCAACAGTGCTTTTCGTCAAGCACGTCTTGGTGGTAGTAATGTCATTTAAGATTAAATCCTACTATTGCTAGAATTGAGTACCATCTCAATCAAAGTAAGAATTAGTGTATAAACTCAACACTAATCTCCTTACCTAAATTCTGTAAACGATGAACATGTCTATAGTAGTCTAATGAATTTCACTTAGATACCTTTTGACCAGTTCATCTTGCATTCATGCAAGTATTAAAATTAGTCTAATACATAACATATCATATGTAATGAATCCATTGGGTAAACTAAAGGTTTCCATGTACATGTTCAATCTAATCAAGTGAGATAGAACCTTGAGACTTTCTCAATGATGTATCATATTTAGACTTATTAACCGCATATGACTTATCATAATAAGCATATGTTCCAAGGTTATATGATTTGTTTCTTATATCTCTCAATGGAATATATTCCAAGCCAAGGATTAAAATCTAGCTTAGATGGAATAATATTTCCAATATGTTAACAACATATGAGATTTAAGAACAAACAAAACAATATGCTCCTACTAGCTTAAAGAGTTATCTTTATTTTAATCATGATCATATCCTTGATTCAAACTTAAGATTCCAGCTCCTAGATGCATGCTCTAATCCACACTTGGATTTCTAGAGTTTGTACACCAATTTCCATATTTCATATTCATGAAGTAAAGTATGGTAATTAATATCCTTATTAATTTAACACTCGTAAATAAAATAAAGCCTTAAATCATGATCAATTGCTTGAGCATGCCTTAAACTCTATTCAAAGAGAGTGTGTATAAATGTATACAATTTTGTCCATATCTATCTTCTCATAGAAGACCATGTATAACCTATCGGTCTTACTGATTAGTGAAAGCTAATCAAATTCCAAAATTGATTTTCTTTTATGGACTACATCTAGCCATTCATAGTTTTGAGTCATTCATTAGATTCCAAATCTAAAAACGAGTCTCGATAGTTATGAGGTTCACTATGATCCTCTAACTCATATTCCTTAACATTGACATGACATTCATATCTTCAGGTGCTAGAGCTTTCCTTGCGGATATGTGAATGAGAGTTACAACACTTTGTGGCTTTTGCATTTACATGCTCAGCCTCATTATGTCGTTTGCTAGTCTATTCAGAAGGTTGTATTTTATTTCTTACTTTCTACAAAGATGCACAAAGGCTCCCACTTGCTTCTTGTAAGAGGATACTTTCTCCAACTACGTAGCATGTCGAGCAACAATGAATTGTTCTCATTTGGGATGTATAAAATAAATTAAGTGTTCTTGATTCTAGTTTGTTAATAACACGCCTAACGTGATTTCAACAAATTCAAGACTCCAACTAGAAATTAATGGGATTCATCCCATTCCATGAATTGATGGTTTCTTAGTTACCTTCTTGTTTGGAACCATACTGAATAAGCATGTGACTGATTCAAATTTTTTTTAACCTTAATAAGATACGAGAGAGAGAGATAGTAGTTAATGTTATCAAGGATCAAATAATAAAATAGTATTTGATTTTACACATGAGACATAGTGTTGCGATTGTGAGACATTATCACAATTCCTTAAATAACCTAATACTCTTTGGCTCACATATTTTATAATTTGGTCAAACCAAATTGCATAAACAATATTTCAAGCAAATTGCATGCTATAAAGTATGATTGTTTTAGCAGTTCAAGAACTTAATGTTCATGTTTTGACAAGAAAACATAACATGTTAATCGCTAAATTTACTTTATAAGGTATTGAACAATTCAATAATTTCATTGTATATGCCCTAGCAGGAAGATACAACAATTCAATTATTTACTTTATTTTATAAGTCTTTGAACAATTCAAGGAAGTTCATGTTTATGTCTTTACTTGAAAACATAAACATATTACAAATAGAGTATTATTGAATGCCTACTTTTGGCTTCAATAGTATTTTCAAGTTAATTTACATACTTCATATTTATGTATTTACAAGAAGACATATGCTTATTAGCTAAAACATTTAGGTAATGTGATGAAGTAGTTTTTATTATTTCTTGACATTAGTTCTCTATAGACAACATACATCAATATGTATAAGTCCTAATAGAATATTATAAGACATATTGTGTTGTACATTGCACACTCTAATATTTCTCCCACTTGAGCATGGCACAACATCATATATGAATAATATTAAAATATCACAGATATAATAAGATTTAAGTCATACTCAAATCAAGATTGTATAGAAGGGTTATGCAGAACTTCATCGTTTAATAAGCAATCATGCATAACTATTTTTAGATAACATTTCGGGAAGCGACATCAGATAAGCGACTAGTTATCTTTTAAAATAATATGCAATAAGGCTTAGAAAACTATGATGTTATTTCAAGACAATCTAGAAATTAAGTGGGTCACTTACAAGATGATAAGCTCATAGCTCCCACGGAATAAGACAACTTTACAAGTGTGTCCTATGGTTAAACAATGCATTGCTCCCATTAGTTTAGACAACATTTTGAATGTATCTATACTAGTGAAAAATCATGTAGCAATTTGCATACTTTCTAGTTCTTTGAATGTCTACACATTATCGCCAATGTGAGTCTCGTAGACTAGTGAACATGTACATAGATAATCAAAGAAAAGTATCAAGTTCTACTATATTTATGATGGGATTTCCATCAATGCCATTAACTTGAAAGTTTTGCATGCAATTCCTCTTTCTAGTTTACCTCAAAGGTGTGTAGAATCTTATGGAACTTATTTGAGTAAGGAAAATATACTAGGAAAACATGCTAGTAATTTCCTTTCTTCTCACAGTTTATTGAGACTTCAATTTCTAATCAAGACTCATACAATATCTTAACACTTTAAGATGTGCAACCATACTTAATCGTTTTGTCTTGTAACTTACAATACAATGCGATTTCTTGAGTAGGTGTGTTTTAAGTTTGATTAGAACTGAGAAGATTCAAGTGTTCCTATTATAGCTTTCTCATACAAGGAGAAAGGATGGGAACAAGTCTTATTCTTACAAGGAAAGAAGACTTAGTTTGTCTTCCTCTATCACAAAAGGAAACAAACTTTGTTTACGGTTTGTGTTGCATAAAATCATTAATAGAAATACAAAGTTCATATTTAGTATTTTCGATAATTATCCTTTTAAAATTAACTACCCAAGTTTTATAAAAAACAATTAATTTTACGAAAAGGATAAGATCCTCATTGAGGTTCTACCATCACATCAGTTGATCTGCTAGCAATGATAGATTCAATAGGTAGATGACGTTCATCAATTGCAAATCTTGTGCAATTCTTAGATCCCTATGGGACTCATGACATAAGTAAACATTTCACTAAATGTCAAACTGGCATGTTTTGTCCCATCCTTGCCTCGGTCAAGGTCTTACCGTTGTACCGATTAAGTCATCCAATTTGAGAACATGCGAGAATAAGTCTAGGTCTCACGCATAGATAATAATCACCTTGGGTTAAAATTCACATCCGTCTCACAAGATGCAAAAAGTAATTGCAAGTGATCTCAACGATTGGACGGCATGACTTAAATTTGAGACGGGTATAAAAGTTTGATTTACAAATCAAATGTGTGTACGAGGAAGCATGCATTCATCCATCGTAGCAAAAGTCAAAAAGATTTCTTAACTTAAGTTTAATCTTGTTTTACTTTATGCGTGTCAAGTTGTGCAAGTTAAAGACTAATATAAAACCTAAGTGGAATTAATATTAGATTAGACAATACATAAAAGAAATAACATTCATAACACGTTACGAGTTATTATGAAAACAAGAATTTAGTTTTAAATCATATTTAAACTTTAAACTAAATCAAAGATTTAGTTTTATAATTGGTTTATGATTGGTTTTAAGTTTTTATAAAAACATTTGCAAGTTATAGCAAGATATCAAGCAAATTAGCAACCACACAACCACAAGTATGCAAAGCCTCAGACCGATGAAAAACCTATGCTTGATCTCGTGAGCCATCACGAGGGCCAAGAAGTCAACTAAGGGTAAGTCAACACAACCACAAAGTGGGCTCCCACTTGCTCCAAGACCATCAAGAGCAAGTAGAACCCAAAGTGAACATGAGGCCCAAAACTGCCATAAATTTTTAGTCGACTTCTAAAGCCCAAAACCTATAGAAGGAGTCCTCCCTAGCCGAAGGCCCATGAGTTGTGAATTAGCACACCAAAATTGGGCTTCTATCTCCTTATAGAACTCCGGGAAATTGCGTTTTAGTGCAGGTCACTCAGCAGCTCCGAATTTCACAATATGTCTTTAATACTTTAGCCATTCCCATCACGATCATCGGTTACATTTGATTTATGATTAACAACAATTAATCTATCACTAACCTACTGTAAAATGCCCAGACAATGGCTATAAACAACATCAAAAACATATTAATGAAGCCGAAACAATGGCAAATCCCCAAAACTAAAATTAAATGCAAATCAACACACAACATGTCACAATTGGTATAGGTTTTCATCGGCTTTCCATACTAAACATAATAATACCATAAGATTATGAATATAACAAGGTTTTGGCTAAGTCCATGGCCAAACATGCATGTATTTTCCATGGAAACAAAATTAAACAACAAGAAACACTTGTTAGCCAACGAAATCGAAGAAATAATCAACAATTAATTAAACCCCCAATTGGTACGTGTAACCAATGGCATTAGGATATTAAAACCACATTTTAAAAACCTTATAATTATCATATAATTACAGAAATAATGGTTATAGGGGCTGTTTAAAACCTGTTTCAAGAATCATTCCAAAAAATGCGTTTTTGGTCATTTACACGTACCCGATGACAATACCAATTAAGATATGCGTAACCGGTGGCCATGGAATAAAAGAACACAGATCATAAGACCATATTGGGGTCTGTTTTATCATGAAAATCAAGCCCCATGGTCTGTTTTAATTTTTTATTTATTAATCCATCAAAAACACGCGTTTTAGCCACTTTTACGCATACTCGATAATCATATGACATCATATGATGGCTCGTGATACCACTATAGGTGATTATCCATATAAACATGATATGAATAATTAATAATCGCAGCGGAAATATCACCTATTAACGGATCCATAGAGTCATATGATTAATCAAAAGAATAGACAATAAAAGCATACCTTTGTAGCGTAATTCGATAAGATCAAATGAAGACAATCACCACAACCCGATCTTAATGTATAGAAACCCAAGTGATCAAAGTAGATCACCTCTATGTAGAAACACACTACACGTCAATGTATACCACCTTGATGCTAGTCTTTATAACCCGGAACTCTTATTAAGCCTTAATCAAAATAACCAAAAATAAACAAATCACCTACTTTAGATGATTTTTCCGTCACATCATTTTGAGAGAAAAACACCATACGTTTTTCCTAAGAATGGTTTTTCTCATATTTTTGTCAATGATAAAAGTCATCACTTTATCATCATTCAAAAACCAAAACGTATACAAAAAATATAGGGAATATTAATTTGGTAATTAAGGCTTTAAATGGGCATTTAAATGGTAATTGCCATTTATTTATATTGACTAATAATAAACTAAGTACAACCTTAGTTATTATAAGCCTAATATTAAACTAGAGTTACGTAAGTTAAGTATATACCATTAATACAATAAACACGGTATATAATAAGTGGCACCTCTGTATATATGTGTGTGACCCCATAGGCTCATATGTATCTAACCGTATAATTATTTATTATGACACGAGCATACTCCAACACATGATGCATGTGCTTGAATTTGATATCATTAGAATCACAAGAAAATATTAGATATGGGACTTTAATTTGTTTTTAATGAATCAAGGTGAAAATCAAATTTTTGAGGGTGTTTTTGGTGGGATGTCACGGCAAAAGGAGGGTGGGGAGAGAGTGTTGGTGATTTTTTTATAAACTTGTAGTGTGTGTGTAGTTGTGGAAGAAAATGCCCTTTTTATATGGTGGTTTAAGTGGAAGGACCAATCTTGCCAAGTTTGAAACTTGTGGACTTAAAAATAATTTATAGTTTTTTAAGGGTAGAAAATGGTTATTGGTAAATATTAAAAATATTTACGGGGCTCGGGTTTCGTAAAAATACTTTTCAAAAGTTACAATGCATCATAAAAATGATTAGATGATTTCCCGACACGACTTAATACGAAATTAAAACGAAATCATCGAAAATATTAATTATCGAAATAATCGATAATAAAATATAAAATGTTGGGCATCCGTCGGTATCGCGATCACTAGGAATTCTCGTTGTACATTGTTTTTGAATAAATTCGTTGTAAAACGCACGCGGGTGATTTTAAATCAAAAACTAAATAATTATAGAAAAATAAAATAAGAATTTTATAATTCCATACAAAGTATTTATCGATGATCAGAAAAATACTTAAAAAGTAGAATTTAAAAATCCTCAGGATTTACATATAGCAATACAAGAAAACGTAATACGGTTGAAATTTCAAGAAGCACGAATAAAAAGAATAAAATAATGCTGAGAAAGTACGGGTTCTCACAGTCTTCCCCCCTAAAGGAACTCTGGTCCCCAGAGTTCTCCTGAAAATAGTAGAAGATGCAAACAAGAGGAGGTACAAAGTGTAGAACAAAATTCATTGCTTCCCAGGAAATTTCTGCATCACGACGAACCTTAACAATTGGAACTCACTATGCTTCAGTTTCTTAAATCCTTTTCATATAACTTTTCAGTATTGGATTAGAATAATGATCTTTCAATACGGAGATACATCAAGAGATAGAGTTGTTGGAAATACGTGCGATAAACAATCAAGAATGAACACAAGAATCCCTTAAACAGGCAAGGTACGATAAAATGAAACAAGATTGTAAATCAACAAGGGGTCGCAAATCGTGCAACTGTAAAACGTGACAATCTTAAAACGTAATAATCCAGTTACAAAAGAACTAGAAGGGAAAAAAATGAATTTCATATGATCATTCAAAATATAGGCTGTCAAAATCAGTTGTCTAGTATTTTGGTATTACTTTAAAACTTAGTTTTAAATATTTTCTTTATTAAAAGAAAATTTTACCAGGTGTAGTGATTAAAATCAAACTATCTGTATTTAGTGAGTATGATGTTGCTATATCTTTTTCTTGATCAGAATTTTCAAAGCAAAAGTAGAATAGTTCAAAATAGTTATGCTGATCGGCTTAAGAACTTTTGGGTGACTACATGAAATTATCGTTAAAACTCTGGTTTATCGTTACCATTAGAGAAAATTCAGATTTTCCAAGTTATTCAGAAACATTGTTTAGAAATTATAATTTAATTTAATAATTTCATTAGGTTGATAGTAAAGTACGATATAATCAAATTCTTTAAAAGATACAGTTTGATATCCTTTGAAACACTAGGTAAATTTCCAAAAGAGGATATATAGATCCGGTACTTAACTTGATACAGTTATTTTGGTAATTTAAACATTTGATAAAATGTATAAAACGTTCTTAAAATTAATAATAATTTTTAGAAATCCAAGAAGGCGATTAAGGTATCAAATGATAAACACGTGACATTTTCTGGTTTTCAAAAGGTGACAAGACAGCAACGAATATGAATCATATAAAGGTCAACAATCTGTGTGCGAGCGATAACACAAGGGAATAAAACGAAAATCGTATCAATTCTTAACAAACGTGATAGAACAGTCGCGTCAATGATAAAAATTATAAGAAACAAGGATTATCGCAAGTCATCACTTCTTGAGTGCAGTTGGTGACACCAATAACGGCTTATTAAGTTCTCGGTGGTCGAAATATGATCGAAAGGGAAAAGCCACACAACGAATTTTCGAATCAAAGAAAATTATTAAGAAGTCGATTGAGAGTAAGTTCAGTAAAATGAGAACATTATCAAAGAAAGGCGAAATCAACACATGATTCACACGAATGAATTTCAAGACGACAAAGTCTAACACACATCATGACAATTACACGAAATCATCGTTCACGTCCATTAATAAATCATTAATCGCGTCCAGAGACGTTTCGTAGGTCTACCAAGATAGATAAAGAAGATCGATTGATGTAGAAGCATAACAACGTTGAAACTTTCAAATCTGGTACCAATGGTAAGAATTTAGGCAAATGGTAACGAAAATTGTATCATGAGGATGATGAGGTAACAAGTAAAGCAAAGATTCGCTGAGTAAGGAAATCTGTGCTTAAGGCATGTACTTTGTTCAAGACAAGATAAGGGTTCATATGTGTAACTCACGAATTGTTATTACTCACATAATATGTAAAAGTTTTCTAAACTTCATTTTATCAAACTTTTTAAGGAACATAATTAAAAAGTTGATTGTTGGTCAAATATTTAAGGCGACTACTATTTGGCCTTGCATGGCTCCTTCTAAATTAGGCATAGGTGATCAGGCCATGCATAATTTAGGACTAGCAATGTGATGCTCAGCTTCGTCAAACCAGTATTACATATCATATAATTTAAAATATGTATATAATAGCATTTGTAAAAACAGGAATCAAAATAACATATGAAACTTTTCGCCTTGATAGGTGTGAAAACACCCATCCTTTTACCACTTATTTCTGGCTAAAACAAGACCAAAACACGTATTTAATATCATTTGTTTGGAATTATGCGTGGTTTTTGTGTTTATTGTGTTTTCAAATTCAACCGGATGAATATTGAAGAAAACATGGGATTGCACGGGTTTCATCGAAGAAAAAGAGTCAAGACGAAGTCTATTGTCCAAGAGATGCAAAAGATTTGAAGTCATTGAGCCTATTTGAAGATTTATCGAAGAAAAGGGCCAACGATGGAAGATTCATATATGTCGAAGAACTCGAGTCTACTAAACAAAAGATTATAAGACGAGTTGTAATTATTCACCGACACTTCTCAAATCCAAAGTCGGAAACGTTTATTTAGAAGAAACGTAAAGACTAAAGAAGAAAGAAGAAAAGAAGCCCAAAACCAAGCCCATTCACAAAGCCCACAAGACATGCCTATAAATAGGACTTTACTTCACAATTTGGAGGGAGTCTTAGTTTTTCATTTTTTTCATTCTCTCTAGTTTTAGAGAGAGAAAGTTCTTAACTTTCTCTCACTAAGATTTTTCTTTTCTTCATTTTTACCTTTTCAAGTTTTAAGCTTTTTTGTATTTTGGATTTCACTAATCTAATTCAAGTTAAGCTTTTTGTTCCTTAATCTATTTCTACCTTTCTTTATTTTATTTTGATCTTAATCCGAAAAGTTAAGGCCGATTCGATTGGTTCTCAATTCATGTTAACTTTGATGTTTCGTGATTAAGAGGTTAATCTTTATATTCCTACATAAGCTCTCCTACGTTTAAGCTATAAGCTTTTGATGCTTATTAGCTTCTTTGTATTTTCGGCTTATTCATTTTTAAGCTTTGTTCTAAAAAGTTTTCTTATTTCATGTTCGGTTCATTAAGTCTCGGATAGTAGTGTTGTAAAAGTGAACGAATTTGTGCTTATTTACTCTTTGGGAAGTTTGAAAAATGCTTATTTGATTACTGCTTATTGGATTAAGCTTATTTTCTTTCTTGGACGCCTTTGCCATCTCAGTAGGTTTTACTGCTACGATCGCCTAGAGTGCGATCAGTTGTCCCTTCCCTGGTATGATCCACGCCCACGATCACTTGCTTTGATCTGGGGTGCGATCGGGTCGCTTGTCCTTGCTACGATCGCCTAGAGTGCGATCCATTGTTACGATCTGAAACCATGATCTAGACCACGATCACTAAGCTGCGATCGTGGTTGTGATCTGTTAGTAAGATCCCCCCATCGTACTGGAGAGTACAATCCATCTCCTTGATTTCATCGCATTGAGTGCGATCGGACTACTGTTTGAACACGATTCATCGTGTTATTTTGGATACGATCGGGTTGCGATCTGGATTACTTTTGAGTACGATCGCATTACGATCGGACTCAGATTTATGTTTTGTTTTTGCTTAATTTTTCAAATCTAGTTTTTCCCGCTCTTTTACTTAGTTTATTTCCAACGTGTTTTTAAGTTTTTGAATTGTCAAGTTTTAATTTCTAAAGTTGCACGCTCTTATTTGTAGTTTAATTTCAAGACTTCTAATTCTCTCAACGACAATTTTAATTACTTGCTTTTAGTTTAAATTTAGATAACTAAAAACCAAACCCCTTATTTGTAACCAAGAACAATCATTCCACTTAGAACCGTGATCAATTCGAGGAGATACCGAGATAATCTTGAACCCCATTGCAAAACCCAGTATCAAATGGCGCCGCTGCCGGCTCTTCTCGTTAAGATCAATAGTTTTTTGTGAGAACTTGGATTTTGGGATCCGTTCACCGTGAACGTTACTTTTTCTTAAAAAATTTCAAAAACCCTAAAAAATATAAAATTTTCAAAAATACAAAAAAATTAAAAAAACATAAAAACCAAAAATATTTCTGCTTTGTTTTTGCTTTGTTAGTTCTTTTACAGGTGCATGCGTACACGATCCACATCTTATCAAGAGCCCGAGCCTCTCGAAGACTTAGACATGGCCGGTGTACAAAACAACAACAATAACCCACCTCAAAACAATAATAACAATAACAACCCACCTCTCAACAATAATAATAAGAACAACAATGAGCCTCTACCAGACAATCGCCCGATGATTGAACTGCTGTAAGCCCATGTAGATGGCAACAATGATCCAATTGTCATACCCGCGTTTTCAGCCAACAACTTTGAGCTCAAATCCGGTTTTATCCAGATGGTCTCTGCTCAATCATTCTTGGGGCGTACCATTGATGATCCACATGACCACATCAAGAGATTCCTACAACTCACTAATACGGTCAAATTCAATGGTGTTCCACAAGAGGTAATCCGTTTACAACTTTTTCCCTTTTCTTTAGAGGGACAAGCCCGGCATTGGCTTGCTAAGGAACCTCCACAGAGTATTCTTACGTGGACGGATTTGGAGACCAAGTTTATCAACTACTTTTTCCCACCCTCTCGTACTACCGCTTTGCGGAATGAAATTATCAATTTTGAACAAAAGTACGATGAGTCTTTTAGTGAATCTTGGGATCGTTTCAAAGATCTTTTAAGAAAATGCCCACAACATGGTTTTACCAAAGTACACCAAATTAACACTTTTTATAATGGTTTAAGCATGAATGACCAAGATTCACTAAACAGTGCCTCGGGGGGTAATCTTTTGGCTAAGACTTCCAATGCTGCTTTGGATATCATTGAGAATAAGTCTCGTGTGCAAACCAAGAGTGTGCGGACCAATGTCGCTAGTGCTAGTACTAGTGACAGCGACAAGCGAATTGATAAAATCACTGTGCTTCTTGAATCGCTTGCTACCCAAACCGCCAGCAACACCAACAACATCAATGCTAAAAACGCTCAAGTCAATGCTGTTAGCCAACCATGTGAGATATGCGGAGGTCCTCACTCTTACACCACTTGTACTGCCACCCAAGACTACCATTCTGAGAATGTGAATGCAGCATACGGTACCTATCCTCAACCCTCTTATCAAGCTCGTCCTCAAGGTGACCGCAACTTGCTTAGCTACCGCTCTAACAACTATCTCTCACCACCCGGTTTTACTCCTAACAACCCAAACCAACAACAAAACCTCAACCGCCCTCCTCAACAACAACAACAATCTCGTGGACCATACATACCACCTCACAAACAACAACATCCACCTCAAAGAAATAACCAAGTTTACCAGCAACCTGCTTATCAACCACCCGCATACAATGCTCCTCCCAACCAACCCACCGCATTACACTAAGACACTGGAACCTACATGAGGACTAACGATGTTATCGTGGACAATCTCCAACAGGAAGTCCGCAACTTGAAAGCAGACCTGGTGAAACAAGGGAACGATCTGAGAGCTGATATGAGAAACACTTTGGATAGTCAAACGAATGACTTAAAGAACATGATGGCTAGTTTCTTCCAAGTTAATCAACCCTCTTCTTCGGGTACTCTTCCGAGTAACACCGTTGCGAATCCAAGAGGGGAGATGAAAGCAATCACCACTCACAGTGGCAAAGGTACCAAGGAACCCGAGTTTCCTATACCTCCACCGGTGCTTGTGACTAAGGAGAATGAGTCCCCTACTCCTATTCCTCATCCTTCTACTTCCCCAATTTCTCCGCCTCTTACTTCTACCCCTCCTCCACCCAAGGATGTGAGTGATCCTTCGATTCCAAAGCCTTCCTCTTCTTCCGATATACCTTATCCCTCAAGGTTGAGGAAAGAGAAGCTCAAAAGCAAGGATGATATTCAGGTTTCAAACTTTCTCAAAATGTTTAAACAATTGAATTTTAACATCTCCTTCGTTGAGGCTCTCGCTCACATGCCTAAGTACGCGAAAATGTTCAAAGATCTTCTTAGCGACAAGGAAAAGCTTCTTGATATTGCTAACACCCAACTTAATGAGAATTGCTCTACAGTGCTCTTAAGGAAATTGCCAACCAAGCTTGGTGATCCGGGTCGTTTCTTAATCCCTTGTAACTTCCCGGGAGTAGAGAATTGCATGGCCCTAGCCGATCTAGGTGCCAGTATTAATCTAATGCCTCTAAGCGTTTGGAAGCAATTATCTCTCCCTGAGCTAGTCCCCCCAAATTGACTTTGGAATTAGCCAACCGTACGGTTGCTTATCCAGTGGGGATAGCCGAAGACGTCTTTGTAGGAGTCGACAAATTCACTTTTCCTGCCGATTTCGTCGTCGTCGACTACGAGATGGACCCTCATGTGCCATTAATTGTTGGTCGTCCATTCCTGAGGACCGGTCGCACTCTCATCGATGTTGAAGCCGGTGAGCTTATCATGAGAGTGGGTGACGATAAAATCGTTTTCAACATGGGAAAGTTGTCTAAACAGCCTTATTCTAACGAGAGTGTTAATTGTATTGACGTTCTTGATGAGGCTTGTGAAGAACACTTCAAAGATGCTTGCAAAAGTATTCCTACCTCTCTTCCCAATGTTGAGACCGTTTCCTCTATCGACTCACCACTATCTCTATTTGGAGAAAGTGATTTCCTTTGGAAAGATTTGGAAGCCACCATGGGCGATGTGAACTTAGCTACTGACGATTCTCCCACCGATTGGGATGAAGATCTTAGCCTCATTGAGAACATTCTTAAAGAAGACAATATTTCTCCACCATCTCCCACGGTTATTGCTATCGATGCTCCGACTTTGAAAACACCTCCCATCGAAAATCCTCCGGATTTAGAACTTAAGGAGTTGCCGCCCCATCTCGAGTACGTGTTCCTTGAAGAAAACAAGAAGTCGCCTGTCATCATCGCGAAGGACCTGAAAGAAGAAGAGAAATCTCGCCTCATCGCCGTGCTTAAAGATCATAAGAAGGCAATTGCTTGGAAAATTTCCGATATCCGCGGAATTGATCCAAACTTTTGTACTCACAAGATTCTCATGGAAGATGACTTTAAACCCGCAATCCAGAGCCAAAGAAGGGTTAATCCTCGAATTCATGACGTCATCAAACAAGAGGTTATCAAACTTCTTGATGCCGGCTTGATTTACCCTATTTCGGATTCGCCGTGGGTGAGTCCCGTCCATTGTGTGCCCAAGAAGGGCGGAATAACCGTTGTTTCCAATGAACACAACGAGTTGATTCCCACTCGTCTCGTTACTGGGTGGAGAGTTTGTATTGATTATCGCAAGCTCAATGATGCCACGAGAAAAGATCACTTTCCTCTTCCTTTCATGGATCAAATGCTCGAGCGTCTTGCGGGTAATGATTATTACTGCTTCTTAGACGGTTTCTCCGGGTATTTTCAAATTCCTATCGATCCCAAGGACCAAGAAAAGACCACATTCACTTGTCCCTATGGAAAATTTGCTTACAAACGCATGCCTTTTGGTTTATGCAATGCTCCTGGGACGTTCTAACGGTGTATGATGGCTATCTTCCATGACATGGTGGAAGACACTATGGAAGTATTCATGGATGATTTCTCAGTTTATGGCGATTCTTTCTCGGCTTGCCTTGCCAATTTAGAACGTATGCTTAAGCGGTGTGAAGACACTCGCCTTGTTCTTAATTGGGAAAAATGTCATTTTATGGTAAAAGAGGGCATCGTGCTAGGACACAAGATCTCCAAAGACGGTCTCAAAGTAGACCGTGCTAAAGTCGATGTTATCGCTAAGTTGCCTCCACCTTCAACCGTGAAGGGTGTGAGAAGTTTCCTTGGTCATGCGGGCTTCTACCGTCGATTCATCAAAGATTTTTCTCAAATCGCCCGCTCGATGACCCACCTCCTGGAAAAAGATACTCCTTTTATCTTTTCCAAAGAGTGTATCGAAGCCTTCAACTCGCTTAAGGATAAGCTAATTAAGGCACCCGTCTTGGTTACCCCTAATTGGGAGCTGCCTTTCGAGTTGATGTGCGATGCTAGTGACTTTGCTATTGGAGCGGTTCTGGGCCAAAGAGTGAACAAACACTTCCAACCAATCCATTACGCTAGCAAGACAATGACTGGGGCTCAATTGCATTACACGACAATCGAAAAAGAGCTTTTAGCTGTTGTCTATGCCTTTGAAAAGTTCCGCCCCTATCTTGTCCTTTCCACCACAATCGTTTACACCGATCATTCCGCGTTGAAGTACTTGTTGACTAAGCAAGATTCCAAACCAAGACTTCTTCGCTGGGTTTTGCTACTCCAAGAATTTAAGATCGAAATTCGCGATAAAAATGGAGCTGAAAACCTAGCCGCGGATCATCTCAGTAGACTTGAGGATCCTTACCAAGGGGATCATCCGAACAAAGAAATCAATGATTCTTTTCCCTTGGAGACCTTAATGTCTATCAACTCGA
Source organism: Glebionis coronaria (assembly GCA_025667525.1). Classification (NCBI taxonomy): domain Eukaryota; kingdom Viridiplantae; phylum Streptophyta; class Magnoliopsida; order Asterales; family Asteraceae; genus Glebionis; species Glebionis coronaria. The sequence goes on from CM046874.1 coordinate 485,959,777, forward strand.
CTGCTGATGCAACCCCGTGGTTTGCGGACATTGCAAACTACTTGGCGGGTGGAATTCTCGTTGACGGGTTAACATCCTAGAAAAAGAAGAAGTTCTTTAGCGACATTAAGACTTACTTTTGGGATGACCCGTATCTATTCAAGCAATGTGCTGACTTGATTATTCACCGATGTGTTGATGGACCGGCAGCTTTCGAAATCCTTGACGCTTGCCACAAAGGACCCACCGGTGGTCACTTTGGTCCCAACTACACCGCCAAAAAAGTGTTTGAATCGGGATTTTATTGGCCCACCATTTACCGTGATGCTCACGAGATGGTTAAACGTTGTGATGCTTGCCAAAAACAAGGCAAGATTACACATAAAGATGAGATGCCTCAGAATTTCATTCAAGAATGTGAAATCTTTGATGTTTGGGGTATCGACTTTATGGGGTCATTCCCTTCATCTAAAGGAAACAAATACATCCTTGTTGCCGTTGACTACGTCTCCAAATGGGTTGAAGCCAAAGCTTTACCCACTAATGACGCAAGGGTGGTTTGTAACTTTTTGAAATCGCTATTCGCTAGATTCGGTGTGCCTCGTGCCATTATTAGTGATCGCGGGACTCATTTTTGCAACGACCAATTTGCTAGAGTCATGGCTAAGTATGGTGTAAATCATCGTCTTTCCACCGCTTACCACCCACAAACTAATGGCTAGGCTGAAATATCCAACCGAGGATTAAAGCGAATTCTCGAAAGAACCGTGGGAGAGCATCGTGCCTCATGGGCTGATAAACTTGATGATGCTTTGTGGGCTTTTCGTACCGCTTACAAGACTCTGATTGGTTGTACACCATATCGTCTCGTGTACGGGAAAGCGTGCCACCTCCCCATTGAGTTGGAGCACAAGGCTTACGGGGCCTTGAAGTGGGCTAATTTTGATATCAACAAAGCCGGTGACCTACGCAAGATCCAACTCAATGAGCTGAATGAACTCCGGAATGAGGCTTATGAAAATTCTTTGATCTATAAGGAAAAGACTAAGCTCATTCACGACTCTAAGATTAAAAACCGAGAGTTCCAAGTTGGAGACAAAGTTTTACTCTTTAACTCTCGGTTGAAAATCTTTTCGGGCAAGCTGAAATCTCGTTGGTCCGGCCCATTCACCATTGCCCAAATTTTTCCATATGGTACTCTCGAGCTCGCTCAACCTAATGGAACTAATTTTAAGGTGAATGGCCAACGAGTGAAGTTGTAGTTTGGTGAGGACATCTTTCAAGAGATGATTCCATCCCTCACCACGTTCCCCATGAACTAATTTTGGGTCGAGTCAGGCTCGTGACTCGGTTATCAAAAACAAGCGCTCCTCGGGAGGCAGCCCGAGTTTCTATCCTTTTCTGTTTTAACCTCCTAAGTGTAGGGGGACCTATATAGGTGTTTGTGTTTGTGTGGTGATGTGATTACAGGGATAAGTACACTCTTGGAATCTTTGAAGAACCGTGCTCCCATGTTATCCGAATTCCGGTTCTATCTCTCAACCATCATGATTCAATTTTCTTCATACTCACATTTGAAATTGATCACTTTAGTCGTCCCTTCCTTAGCTTGATTTAACCAACGTGCACAATGTCATAAGTGTAGGGGAGACTTTTCCCACATGCTTAAACGTTGAGGACAATGTTTATCTTAAGTGTAGGGGGGACTTCTATCGAAGTTTTAAGTGGACTTTTCCATGAAAATGCCTTCATTTGACCGGAAAATCATCTTTTTCAACATTTTTCAAATTTTTAATTAACTTTGGCCATTTAGTCATGATTTTTAAATTTTTATCGTTGCTTTCATATGTATATATCCCGCAATAAAGTCAAAAATATTAATAAAGTGGTGTAGCTAGCTTAGAAGTCTTTGACATATTAGGCCCGTTGCGATTATTTTGACTCAACCCGAATAGACTTATCCAAGTTTATTCTAGCTAGTATCCTTAACCATGTAGACCTTAATTGGTTTATTAGGCTAAGTATTCACGAGTCTCATTACTTGAGATTTTAAATTGTGGAGAACGAGAAATGATAGAGTCAATTATAAGTCGGTATTCTTGCACAAGCTCACTTGGTGTAATTATTTGCCTATTTTCCCATCACTTGCTAATAATTTATCTGCAATAAGCAAGGTCGTACGATTTGAAAAGTTACTTAGCTTCTAGCCCAAGATCGTTTAAAAGTTGCTCGGTAATGATAAGAGTTCATAGCCAAGGCATAACTTATGAAGCGGGGCGCGAAGATTGGCGAGTCCGAAAAGGCCCTAACAAGGCATGAGGATTCCATTTTATTGCTGAAGATCCAAAGTGATGTGAAAAGCATTATTCCCAAAATCAATATGAAGGATCAAGACTCACGACGAAAAGCAATCAACTCCCATAAAGATCATGGAGAAGTCTATCCAAAAAGACCCTAAGAAGGTATGAGGATAAATAGATCCAAGTCCGAAAAGGAGGCCGATCGTTGTATCTCAAAATCCCAATTAGAGATTGAAGAAATAATCATGAAATCGTGGTCAACAAAGTTGGAGTACCCCTCAAAAGTCTCCAAGTGAAGAAACTCTATTAACGATGAGAAGACCATTATCTCAAGAACGTCTCTCGAAGATATGAAGTATGAAGTACATGCCAAATATCGGCCCAAGAAAGGTCTCAAATCGTGAACCAAGTTATGCCAAGATATGAACTTTTTGATATCCCGAGAAGCAGTTTTAAGAGATTTTGTCCTTTAGCTAACTATTGATCAAATCGTCCTACTTTGCTTTCAGCCTAAATAACTATCGAAATAAGTCCGAAAATGCATCTTCATGATCATTCTAAGACAAAAATAAAATATAAGAGATACACCTAGGAATAAGGGAGTTTAAGCATTTAATTAGGCCATGTGTGTAAGTGTTTGATTTGCTAACTTATAATAACAATGATCTCGTTTTTAAGCTTAGTTTGGGAAACGTGAAACTTGAGGGTGATGAATCGTCGCAGCACCGAAGCCCTAATGTAAGTCTTAGATCTCTTTGCAAGTTATTTCCACGTAGCTATTTTCTATCATTTTGTTTACTTTAAGGTTTTAAGTTCTCTTAGTACTTTCATTTTTGTTTAGTAATATTTTAATAAGGCCAAGGTTGATTGATTATGAGAAAAGTGTAAATTTGCTTTATCATTAAGCATTGCATGAGGGCATGGCAATGGTTAAGTGTAGGGGATTTGATAGGTGTGAAAACACCCATCCTTTTACCACTTATTTCTGGCTAAAACAAGACCTAAACACGTATTTAATATCATTTGTTTGGAATTATGCGTGGTTTTTGTGATTATTGTGTTTTCAGAGTCAACCGGATGAATATTGAAGAAAACATGGGATTTCACGGGTTTCATCGAAGAAAAAGACTCAAGACGAAGTCTATTGTCCAAGAGATGCAAAAGATTTGAAGTCATTGAGCCTATTTGAAGATTTATCGAAGAAAAGGGCCAACGATGGAAGATTCATATATGTCGAAGAACTCGAGTCTACTAAACAAAAGATTATAAGACGAGTTGGAATTATTCACCGACACTTCTCAAATCCAAAGTCGGAAACGTTTATTTAGAAGAAACGTAAAGACTAAAGAAGAAAGAAGAAAAGAAGCCCAAAACCAAGCCCATTCACAAAGCCCACAAGACATGCCTATAAATAGGACTTTACTTCACAATTTGGAGGGAGTCTTAGTTTTTCATTTTTTTCATTCTCTCTAGTTTTAGAGAGAGAAAGTTCTCAACTTTCTCTCACTAAGATTTTTCTTTTCTTCATTTTTACCTTTTTCAAGTTTTAAGCTTTTTTGTATTTTGGATTTCACTAATCTAATTCAAGTTAAGCTTTTTGTTCCTTAATCTATTTCTACCTTTCTTTATTTTATTTTGATCTTAATCCGAAAAGTTAAGGCTTGATTCGATTGGTACTCAATTCATGTTAACTTTGATGTTTCGTGATTAAGAGGTTAATCTTTATATTCCTACATAAGCTCTCCTACGTTTAAGCTATAAGCTTTTGATGCTTATTAGCTTCTTTGTATTTTCGGCTTATTCATTTTTAAGCTTTGTTCTAAAAAGTTTTCTTATTTCATGTTCGGTTCATTAAGTCTCGGATAGTAGTGTTGTAAAAGTGAACGAATTTGTGCTTATTTACTCTTTGGGAAGTTTGAAAAATGCTTATTTGATTACTGCTTATTGCATTAAGCTTATTTTCTTTCTTGGAAGCCTTTGCCATCTCAGTAGGTTTTACTGCTACGATCGCCTAGAGTGCGATCAGTTGTCCCTTCCCTGGTACGATCCACGCCCACGATCACTTGCTTTGATCTGGGTTGCGATCGAGTCGCTTGTCCCTGCTACGATCGCCTAGAGTGCGATCCATTGTTACGATCTGAAACCACGATCTAGACCACGATCACTAAGCTGCGATCGTGGTTGCGATCTGTTAGTAAGATCCCCCCCCCCCCATCGTACTGGAGAGTACGATCCATCTCCTTTATTTCATCGCATTGAGTGCGATCGGACTACTGTTTGAACACGATCCATCGTGTTATTTTGGATACGATCGGGTTGCGATCTGGATTACTTTTGAGTACGATCGCATTACGATCGGACTCAGATTTATGTTTTGTTTTTGCTTAATTTTTCAAATCTAGTTTTTCCCGCTCTTTTACTTAGTTTATTTCCAACGTGTTTTTAAGTTTTTGAATTGTCAAGTTTTAATTTCCAAAGTTGCACGCTCTTATTTGTAGTTTAATTTCAAGACTTCTAATTCTCTCAACGACAATTTTAATTACTTGCTTTTAGTTTAAATTTAGATAACTAAAAACCAAACCCCTTATTTTTAACCAAGAACAATCATTCCACTTAGAACCGTGTTCAATTCGAGGAGATACCGAGATAATCTTGAACCCCATTGCAAAACCCAGTATCACGCCTATAAGTTACTGGCTAACTATTTAAATCAATAATTCGTATAGTTACAAGGGTTCTTTATAAGACCGTACTAGAACAATTTGTGAAAATACATTGTAAAATTAATATAAATTAATTTTATAAGATAGCATTTAATAATTTAAGAAAGCCTAAATGAAACCTTTTGTAAAATGATTCGCAAACAAGACCAGTTTGAGTTTATATGGTAACATGACAATAGTTTATAAAGTAGCGAGTGGGTTACAAGAGGGAAAATAAGGAGTAGTTCAAGACAGTCAACGAAATGGTTACAAGGTGATAAGGTTTCAAGAGGTTTAGCCGAAACCGTCAAGAGACACGTGTCAAGATGATAACAAACGATATGAAAGCAAGATCTTCAAAACTCGGTCAAATTCAGTGGTACGAAAGAAGCAAAGAAAGACAAAGTAGAATGACAAATAAGTCATATATAAAAGAAAGGATAAAGGAGTCCGTATGTGTGCACATCCTGATTTATTTGACAAAAATATACTTTTAAGAAAGTAGGGTATCAGTTAACAAATAGTATAACCACCCAGAAAAGTTTCTATATTAGGAAGTTACCGAATTTCTAAAGTTCAAGATCTATGTATATGTATGACCGAACTCAAAGTTACTATTTTATACTTGTTCAAACGCAATCATTGTTTTTAATTTGCAAAATATCATTAGTTAAAGTTTTACGAGCTCAAACGAACTCAAAAACGCTTGAAATCATAATTTAAAGTCTATCAGTTTTGACTTTTGGGTTTGACTAGACCAATTAACTCACTAAACGATATTCTAAGACCCAAAGTCTAATGCATTTCGATGTAAAACAATGTTTTGAACAACTTTCTAGTTTTACCCGGGACTTGAAACGGAATAAAAATGGACGGAAATGCCCTTGCATTAAATCTGTCAACAAAATGATATTTTAGCATTATTCAGAAAATAACTTCTTAGATTTTACAATCTCAAATTAGCGTTACTTGCTCAATTTTAAAGTTTACTGGTCAAATTTTATGTCCTAAACGGACGTCTCAACAAGTAGAAATCTATATTTTTATGTCTAAAGTTATAAAAATATTTTCTCGACACTGTTAAACTTCCTGTAAAGTTTCTGTACAAATTATATTTTTCGACACAGCTTGAAATTAAATCCAATTTATAATAACCCAGAATTAATGTACACACAATACTTGTGGATTCCATAAAGACGAAAGAAGATAAACTGTATAATTAGTCATGTAAAGAAAACACAGTATGGAAATGGTTCAAGAATGCCAACGGTAATCTGAGAGATCAAAAACGACGCATATCATTCGTGTCTTCGGCTGCAAGATGCAATGCAGGAAGGTCTCTTGGCGGTATGATTTTTCAAAATCACAAGACATATCGAGAAAGAATTAAAACATTAACAAGTCGCACTCCTGGGCGAGGAGGTTTAATGAAAAAGGGAGGATACAAGTAGGATCGTATTCCAAACCATTGTCACAGAATAACTGACGATCATGTGTTCAAGGTACAACGGATGTTGTAAGTCGAAGTCGAAATGTAGAATGGTCAATGAAATAAGATGTAATCCATGTACAATTGTCGTGTAAAACGGTGACGTAAAGGTCAATCAAGATTACGAAAACTCACGATATTATTCAGGTACTGATTCAACGAATGCTTCGAGATGTGTGACTCACACGATGTCCTTTAGTCTTTTTTGGAGACACATTGAGCTACACAATGGTCTATACACTAGACATTCAATCACGAACGGTCGAAAAGAAAATATGCGTATCAATATAGATATTTTAAAGGAAATAGACAATGGAAGCAACATGCACGGTAGTAAAAAATGGAAATCAGAAGTTTCATCGAAAACAACACTTACTCAATCCCGAACAATGGTATCTCGAGAGTATGCACAACATGTATCAGTGAGTCGACAAAAACAGACGGTTCAAAACGAACGAGCATATGAAGTCAGTCGTATCACGCATAAATGAAATAGCAATAGTACTCAGAAGAATGAGTATAAAAAGTCGGCAGTACACGCGCTCTGAATACAAGTATGTAACGTCATAACGATATAAAATCATCGTAACCAGATCAGTTCACAAGAACAAGAATTCCAGAAATACAGTAAGAGCAGATGTAATCACAGTAATATCAAATGATAATCTATGAAGCACAAGGATTTGAAAAGACATAGTAATTATCGCCATTAAGGTAATGTAATATTTCAACATGTAATCACGAGAAGAAATATTATAATGATAATTAAAAGTAAATAATAAGGATTAGAGAGTTGCCCGCAAAGATATCGAACAACATTAGCAGATTCTGTGGTTTACACTTTAAACATGAAATAATTGAACTTTCGGTTATAGACTAAGTTTTGAAAAACGACTCAGTTCCCTATAACCACCACTCTGATACCACTCTGTGAGACTCCCAAAATCTGACATGGAACAACTAGGCAACGAGGGGGGTAACACGTCATAATACAAGAAACAATGAATTACAGTTCATACAAAGCTGACTAAATAAAAACATGTACATTACATCATAAAAGGTCAGAGTTTTTAAACATAGGTCCCAGAGTTTTAGAAGCGGAAAATTATATTATTTCGTCTCATTTTATAACATAAAGTTTCCCACAAGATAGAATAAGCTCCTGACAGTTTTTACTGAAAACAGTCTTTTTAAAGCATCACAGAAATCTCCAAGCTGCGATAATCTCCTGCGGGCTCCCATCCAAGCAAAGCTAAGTAATAATACCTGAGATTAAACATGTAAAATCGTCAACACAAAGTTGAGTGATATTCATAGGTTTAGCAGTGAACGTGTGGAACACAATAGAATTTGTAAAACACGTAATGGGGGGGGGTGGGGGGGTTAACTATCTACATTGTACATAGTCACGATGCATATTATTGCTGTTTAGTCTCATGAACCGAAGCTTAACTCAAACGTAAGTTCCTCTAGGGAGTATTCATCCTAAATACTCAAGTATAAACGAATATTAGTGCGTCAAGGTAATCGGGACGGGGATTGTCAATCCCGATGGATCCACCCACAACATTCGCGCTTAGCGCAAAGCATACGGGACAATTAACGGTTCATGATAGGAGAGGAAACTCAAGGCTAACGTCTAAAAGCAATAATACCATTGAAATCATTTGTAAAGCATACACGTTCTGGATAGCATACAAGTTATGGATAGCAATACAGTTTTTAATTTGGTTGTGTTCCACCATGTAAAATCTCACCACGTGTTTAGAAACCATGTACAAGTAAAAAGGGGCTATGAACTCACCTTAGCCACGAGGTAAGTCAATCACGGTACTCAGCAACTGATTAGAAACGGTAGTGGTAGACGATCACCGACGATATGGATGCCCAGGGAAACACAAAAACCGCAACCTATCAAAATAAGGCGCGCGCTAAGACTCGAACTCGAATATCGATATGTACCAAATATAATATGACACAACTGTTTTCAAAGTATTCATGTTTCTAAACCATTGACACGAACCAAATGAATCCTTTTATCCAACATTACTCGTTAAAACACTTGTACACTTGAAATTGACCCGTTATACGACGCCAAGTTAACGCAAGTAAAACTATTATTTACCCTTACTTGGACCAGTAGCTAAGTAATTTATATAATTACTACGCACTTGAGTAAGTCACCATGTCCGATGTTGAATACTCAAACTCACGCGACACACACATTGGACTAAGTGTCCAAAATAAAATCAGCAAGTACACCCCGAATGTACACACCGATCTGCCCTATCTAGACTTGTCCGTTTTACATGAAAATTGGTGTCAAGGTCACTTATAACCTGTATAAGACCTCACCAAAATTTGAGCCAAAGTTAACACTTTAAAATCTATCAGCTCGAAACTATACTCGAATTCAAATTTAGGGACAGATTTGTATACTTGTTTTGTAAAACCGTTTGGTCCACTTTAAAAGTACTAATTAGACAATCCGTCTTTTGAAACCACTACTAGACTCATCAAACTAAGTTTGTAAACTTTGAAAACCAGTAGTTACATTTATCTAACCAAGCCTAAAGTCCCCGAGAGTCGACCCAAAATCAGCCACAATTTCGGATTGTGCCGACTTGCGTCTCCCGGTACACGAAAACTAAAACTAGCATAACTTTTGACTCGTAATGACTTAGAAGCTCTATCTTATACCAAAACGAGTGTCTCGGAAAAATCTACAACAATATCAAATAATCTCAGTCTTTCACAGAATTTAAACCCATGAAACAATCTGTTATATGCTGCTATCCCAAAATACCTTTTTAGAAAACAAGTCAAATCAATTTTCCAAGCAAAACCACTCATTCCTATGCCTATAGAATCATCATACTATCATACCCATCAACCAAATACTCCTAAAAACACTTTCATGTAAAATTTAACAAAAAACCCAAAATCAAAATACAACTTTTTGTGATCAAAATAAGATGATCTTACCAAAAATGACACATGAATGATGATTAAAAACATCATACAACCATGAAATCATTAAATTTAGGAAACATGATGCATGTGCTTGAATTTGATATCATTAGAATCATAAGAAAATATTAGAGATGGGACTTTAATTTATTTTTAATGAATCAAGGTGGAAATCAAATTTTTGAGGGTGTTTTTGGTTGGGATGTCACGGCAAAAGGAGGGTAGGGAGAGAGTGTTGGTGATTTTTTTTATAAACTTGTAGTGTGTGTAGTTGTGGAAGAAAATGCCCTTTTTATATGGTGGTTTAAGTGGATGGACCAATCTTGCCAAGTTTGAAACTTGTAGACTTAGAAACAATTAATAGTTTTTAAAGAGTAGAAAATAGTTATTGGTAAATATTAAAAATATTTACGGGGTTCGGGTTTCGTAAAAGTACTTTTCAAAAGTTACAATGCATCATAAAAATGATTATATGATTTCCCGACACGACTTATAATAAGTGTGAAAACACTTATCCTTTTACCACTTATTTCCAATAATAACAAGACCAAAACGTGTGATTTATGTCGTAAAAGTCGGAATTATGCGTGGTTTGTGTTTTTATTGTGTTTTAGGACCTAAATATGAAAAAGGAAGAAAACACGGGCTTTCACGGGCTTTTACTGAAGAAAACGGGAAAAGACGAAGTCAAAAGATCAAGAGTGCAAAAAGAACGGAAGTCCAAGGCCTATTCTGAAGATTTATCGAAGAAAAAGTCAAAAGACGGAAGTTTAACGAAGTCGAAGAACTCAAGTCTAATAGAAGAAGAAAATTAAAAGACAAGTTCAAATCCCGAGACGACAAAGACGAAGAATTAAAGTCGAGTCGAGAAAACGTGAAGAAAGCAAGAAAGAAGATGCAACACATGCACTCCTTCCTCCTTCCCTATAAATACCCTCCTAATAGTCATTAGGAGGGGAGTTAGAGTTTTTAGTTAATTTTTCACTTTTTAGTTTTTAGAGAGAGAAAGTCTTAAACTTTCTCTCACTAGTTCATCTTTTACTTTTAATCTTTCAAGATTAACACTTTTGTATGCTTATTTTTATTAATCAAGTTCCATTTTAAGCTTTTATCTCTTAATCTCATTCTACTTTTCTTTGATTTAAGATTGATTTTGGTGTGATTATCATGTGATCCGTGTTGTTCTAATTGATTTCATGCTAAAAAGTTAATCTTTTGATCATTTTATAAGTTTTCATTTGATTAAGCTTTAAGACTTTTGTGCTTATTGGCTTACTTTTATGATTAGCTTATTTTTATTATTAAAAAGTTTTATTAAAAAGTTTATGTTTTTATTGTTTGATCTAAAAAGTTGCTTGATTTCGAGTTAGATAAGTGGATTAAAGTGCTTATTTGATTTGGTTAAGTATTTGGATTGATAAGTTTGGTATTAGCTTATACAAGTTAGCTTATTACCTAGCTTTTCCATTTCCATAGATTTCGGAAAGGGTTTCAACCCCCTTTTCCGATTGGCTTTCCGACCGGGGGTCCTCCCCTATCCGTCTCCCATTATTTTCGGAAAGGTTGTTATCTCCCCTTTCCGATTGGTGCACATTCCGACGGAATCACTTCTCAACATTCCGATCAGGACTAGATCATATTCCGACGGCAAGAATTTTGTATATTCCGATTGGGATTGTTCCCATATTCCGATTAGTAGTCCTTGTTCATTTTCCGATTGGTTGTCTTATCCTGTATTCCGACGGTATCACCTTGTTATATTCCGATTGGTTTAATCTCGCTGCATTCCGATTGATTTCTTCTTTGAGCATATTCCGATTGACTATTGTCCCTATATTCCGATTGAGTTGCTCCTCCCACTTTCCGATCAGCCGATCGGAATATATTCCGATCAGGAGCTCTTGTTGGCTTGATTTGGTTTCTTTCGATATAACTTTCTTATAGTACTTTTTATTTTTCTAAAATTTTTCCAAGTGTTAGTTTTATTTAAAGAGTTAGTATTTTTCCATTGTCACCTTTAAGTTTTATGCATTTATTTTTACTCGTCATTCAAATTAATCTTTTAACTTCCATTTTACTCAACGACACTTTAATTACTTGCTATTAGTTAAAAACAAACCAACCAAACCTTTGATCCACCAGAAGACGATTGAGTCGCACTTAAGGCCGGTTTTCAATTCGAAAAGATTCGGAACTATAACGAACTTGAACTTTCATATAGGGTGTCAAAAGCCTTGTATTAAATGGCGCCGCTGCCGGCTCTTTTCGTTAAGATAAACGGTTTCTAGTGAGAGACGCATTGAATTTTGGGATCCGTTCTTTGAACGTTATTTTCATTGCTATAAAAAGTTCCAAAAATCCTAAAAATTATAAAACTCTTCAAAAACACAAAAACATTAAAAAACCTATAAAAACCAAAAAGATTATATAGATATTTCTTGTGTATATTTTTCTTCTGCAGGTGCATGCGTACTAGATCTACAAACTATTCTGAGCCCGAGAATCGTGAAGATTTAGATATGGCTGGTGTTAACAACAACAATAATCACCCACCTCAAAATAATTTGAATAACAACCATAATAACAACAACAACAACAATGTCCTTCAACCTGATTTACGAACCATGGAGGAATTGTGCCAACCCACCATGAATGGACGCGGAGGCCCGATTGCGCCAATGCACGTCACGGCTCAGGAGTTTTCGTTGAAGCATCATATGATACAACAAGTGCAAACGAACCCATTTCGTGGAATTCCGGATGATGATGCCAACAAACACCTCGACAAATTCATTACCATTACCCAAAGCATGAAGTGCCCCGGTGTTTCTATGGATGACCTTCGCCTTCAACTTTTTCCACACTCGCTTTCTCACCATGCCGAAAAATGGTTTGACCGTCTTCCTAAGAATTCTATTCATACGTGGAACGACATGACTCAACGCTTTTTATCGCGCTACTTCCCACCATCCATGGTCACTAGCCTTCGTAACCAAATCAGTGGATTTATGCAAGAGAATGATGAATCGCTTTTCGATGCTTGGGAACGTTACAATGATTTGATCGACCGCTGTCCTAATCACAATATGCTCCCCGTCACTCTCATTGACACCTTCTACAATGGTCTCACCTTTCGTGATCGTGACACGATCAATGCCACCGCCGGTGGTACTTTTATGAAAAGGAGACCGGAGGAGTGTCGAGAGTTGATTGAAAACATGACTACTCACCACAAGAATTGGGATTCTTCCGCATCCTCAAGATCTAATCAGAGAGTCAATGTTTCGTCTACTTCTTCTACCACCAACCCGTCTATTTTGGAACGTGCTATTCTCGATATTAACAAAAGTCTCCAAATTTTGACTTCTAACCAAACTCAACAAGCTAAAGCCGTTGTTATCTCCTGCGACACATGTGGTGGTCCTCATTCCTACAATGAGTGTCCTTCTACTCACGGCAATTATTCTGAAGATGTTAACGCAGCTTACGGCACTTATCCTACGGGAGGCTATCAAGCCCGCCCTCAAGGAGACCGTAACTTGCTAAGTTATCGTTCCAACAATTATCTTGCTCCTCCCGGTTTCCCTCCTGCAAACCAAACCCAACAACAAAGCTTTAACCGGAACAATCAATCCCAACCTCGTGCAAACAATCAGTATCAATCCCAAAGAAACCCATACCCAACTCAAGGAAATTCTCAAGCTTACCAAGCTCCACCTCTCAATCAACCGATGGCCGTAAGTCAAGACGTCGAGACGTTCATGAAGACTAATCGTGAGATGGTGACGAATCTTCAGAGTCAATTTGTCAACTTGAAGAATGACATGGTGAAACAAGGGAGCGATATTCGAGCCGAGCTAAGGAATGACATGGCCAAACATAGCAATGATATTAATGCCAACATGCAAAACTCTTTCAACAATCAAGCTCTTCACCTTCGTGATATGATTGGTTCGCTCATCCAAAGTAATCAACCCTCTTCTTCGGGTACTCTTCCGAGTAATACCGTTGCGAATCCAAGAGGGGAGATGAAAGCAATCACCACTCGTAGTGGAAAAGGTTATATGGAACCCGAGCTTCCTACACCTCCACCGGTGATTGTGAACAAGGAAAAAGAGCAACTTTCCCCACCTCCTTCACCTTCTATCCCCATTTCCCCACCACCCGTGGTTGTGAGTGATCCTATTCCCTTAAAGCCTTCTTCTTCATCCAATATACCTTATCCTTCAAGGTTGAGGAAAGAGAAGCAAAAGAGCAAGGATGATATTCAGGTTTCAAACTTCCTAAAAATGTTTAAACAATTGAATTTTAACATCTCCTTTGCCGAGGCTCTCGCTCACATGCCCAAATACGCTAAGATGTTTAAAGATCTTTTAAGTGATAAAGAAAAGCTTCTTGACATTGCTCAGACCCAACTTAATGAGAACTGCTCCGCAGTGCTCTTAAGGCAATTGCCCACCAAACTTGGTGATCCGGGTCGCTTCTTGATTCCTTGCAACTTCCCGGGAGTAGAGAATTGCATGGCACTTGCTGATCTAGGTGCCAGTATAAACTTAATGCCTTTAAGTGTTTGGAAGCAATTATCTCTCCCCGAGCTAGTCCCCACACGAATGACTTTGGAATTAGCCAACCGTACGGTTGCTTATCCAGTGGGGATAGCCGAAGATGTCTTTGTTGGCGTCGATAAATTCACCTTTCCGGCGGATTTTGTCGTCGTTGATTACGAGGTGGATCCCCGTGTTCCATTAATCGTTGGACGTCCATTTCTGAGGACCGGTCGCACTCTCATTGATGTAGCCGCAGGCGAAATCATCATGAGAGTTGGTGACGATCAAATTGTCTTCAACATGGGTAAGATTTCTAAGCAACCTTATTCGTATGAGAGCGTTAATGCTATTGATGTTCTCGATGAGGCTTGTGAAGAACATTTTCATGATGCTTGCAAAAGTACTCTCTCTTCTCTACCCAATGTTGAGACCGTTGCCTCAATTGCTCCAGCATTGACTCCTTTTGGAGAAAGTGACTTGGATGATTTCGAAGCTAGCTTGGGTCCTCTCAATATTAAGTATGATAATTTGTCCACCAATTGGGATGAAGACATTAGTACTATTGAGAGACTTCTCAATGAGGACCCATTCTCTCCTCCTGCTCCTAAAGAGGTGACTAATGATGATCCATCGTTAGTTTCACCATCTACTGAGGATCCTCCTACTCTCGAGCTTAAGGACCTACCGCCTCATCTTGAGTACGTTTTCCTAGAAGACGACGAGAAGCTACCGGTCATCATCGCAAAGGATCTGAAAGAAGACGAAAAAGCCCGACTTGTCGCTGTGTTGAAGAAGCATAAACGCGCTATCGCTTGGAAAATCTCGGATATCCGTGGAATTGATCCTAATTTCTGCACACATAAAATTCTCATGGAGGACGACTTTAAGCCCACAATTCAAAGTCAACGAAGGGTGAATCCTAAAATCCATGAAGTCATCAAAAAAGAGGTTATCAAACTTCTTGATGCGGGTATGATTTACCCTATTTCGGATTCACCGTGGGTTAGTCCAGTCCATTGTGTGCCTAAGAAAGGCGGAATCACCGTTGTGCCCAATGCAAACAACGAGTTAATTCCTACCCGTCTCGTTACTGGGTGGAGAGTTTGTATAGACTACCGCAAACTCAATGATGCCACGAGAAAGGATCATTTCCCTCTACCTTTTATGGACCAAATGCTTGAACGCTTAGCTGGTAATGAATATTACTGCTTTCTGGATGGTTTCTCGGGTTATTTTCAAATACCCATCGATCCCCAAGATCAAGAGAAGACAACATTCACTTGTCCCTATGGCACCTTTGCTTATAAAAGAATGCCTTTTGGCTTATGCAATGCCCCAGGGACTTTCCAAAGGTGCATGTTGGCTATCTTCCATGATATGGTTGAGCAAACCATGGAAGTCTTCATGGATGATTTCTCGGTCTTCGGGGATTCCTTCTCTACTTGCCTTGCCAATTTGGAACGTATGCTTAAGCGGTGCGAAGACACTCGCCTTGTTCTGAATTGGGAAAAATGCCATTTTATGGTAAAAGAAGGCATTGTGCTAGGACACAAAATCTCTAAAGCCGGTCTTGAAGTTGACCGTGCTAAAGTAGATGTCATAGCCAAATTACCTCCACCTTCAACCGTGAAGGGTGTGAGAAGCTTTCTGGGTCATGCGGGCTTCTATCGTAGATTCATTCAGGATTTCTCTAAAATCGCTCGCCCGATGACCCACCTCTTGGAAAAAGATACTCCTTTTATCTTTTCTAAAGAGTGTCTCGAAGCCTTCAATCTTCTTAAGGACAAGCTAACTAAGACACCGGTCTTGGTTACCCCAAACTGGGAGCTGCCTTTTGAATTGATGTGCGATGCTAGCGACTTTGCTATTGGTGCGGTTTTGGGCCAAAGAGTGAATAAACACTTCCAACCGATCCACTATGCTAGCAAAACAATGACGGGTGCTCAATTGCATTATACGACAACCGAAAAAGAGCTTTTAGCTGTTGTCTATGCTTTTGAGAAATTTCGCCCCTATCTTGTCTTATCCACCACCATCGTATACACGGACCATTCCGCGTTGAAGTACTTGATGACAAAGAACGATTCTAAGCCAAGACTTCTTCGCTGGGTTTTGCTCCTTCAAGAATTCAACATTGAAATTCGTGACAAGAAGGGAGCCGAAAACCTGGCCGCGGATCATTTGAGTCGACTTGAGGATCCATATCAGGGGGATCATCCGAACAAAGAGATCAATGACTCTTTCCCCCTGGAGACTCTAATATCTATAAATCTCAATCTTGATGGCACCCCGTGGTTTGCAGACATCGCAAACTACTTAGCGGGTGGTATTCTCATCCAAGGGTTAACATCCCAACAAAAGAAGAAGTTCTTGAACGATGTTAAGACTTACTTTTGGGATGACCCTTATCTATTCAAACAGTGTACTGATCTGATTATTCGTCGATGTGTTGACGGACCGGCCGCTTTCGATATCCTCCAAGCTTGCCACAAAGGACCCACCGGTGGTCACTTTGGTCCCAACTACACCGCTAAGAAAGTGTTTGATTCTGGATTCTATTGGCCCACCATTTATCGTGACGCTCACGAAATGGTTAAGCATTGTGATGCTTGCCAACGTCAAGGCAAGATCACACATAAGGATGAGATGCCACAAAATTTCATACAAGAATGTGAAATCTTTGATGTATGGGGCATCGACTTTATGGGGCGATTTCCATCATCCAAAGGGAACAAGTACATCCTCGTCGCCGTCGACTACGTCTCTAAATGGGTTGAAGCTAAGGCTCTTCCTACGAATGATGCGAGGGTGGTTGTGAACTTTTTGAAGCAGCTTTTCGCTCGATTTGGCGTTCCTCGTGCTATCATCAGTGACCGCGGGACTCATTTTTGCAACGATCAATTTGCAAGAGTCATGGCAAAGTATGGTGTCACTCACCGTCTTTCCACCGCCTATCATCCCCAAACCAATGGGCAAGCCGAAATTTCCAATCGTGGCTTGAAGAGAATTTTGGAGCGTACTGTGGGAGAGCATCGTGCCGCGTGGGCCGATAAGTTAGATGATGCTCTGTGGGCTTTCCGTACTGCTTACAAGACCCCGATCGGTTGTACACCTTATCGTCTTGTGTACGGGAAAGCCTGTCACCTACCCATCGAGCTGGAACATAAGGCGCACTGGGCCTTGAAGTGGGCTAACTTCGACATCATCAAAGCCGGTGATCATCGCAAAGTTCAACTCAACGAGCTAAATGAACTAAGGAATGAAGCTTATGAGAACTCGCTGATCTACAAGGAGAAGACGAAGATGATCCACGATGCTAAAATCAAGAACCGAGAGTTCCACGTTGGTGATCAAGTTCTACTCTTTAACTCTCGGTTGAAGATCTTCTCCGGCAAGTTGAAGAGCCGTTGGACTGGTCCATTCACCGTCGCCAAAGTCTTTCCGTATGGGACCATTGAGCTTTCTCAGCCGAATGGGCCCAATTTCAAGGTGAATGGCCAGCGTTTGAAGCTGTACTTTGGTGAGGACATCTCACAGGAGATGATTCCATCCCTCACCACGTTCCCCATGAACTAAAAATTGGGTCGAGTCAGGCTCATGACTCGGTGAACAAAAACAAGCGCTTCTCGGGAGGCAACCCGTGTTCTATCCGTTACTGCTTTCATAATAAGTGTAGGGGGAGCCCCGCATATGTTTGTTGTCTTGTTTCTTGTGCTGTGCAGGGATTAAAGCTTCAGAGAGCATCTTGATGACTTTTGACGCACCGTGATACCGTGTTTTCCATCTTCCCGTTTCTATCCTAAACTCTTGTGATTCAATATTTCATATTCTATATGTTCACATTGAATTCACTTTAGTTGTCCTTTCCTTAGCCAGATTTAAACAAAGTGCACAATGTCCTAAGTGTAGGGGAGTTTACTCCCACATGCTTAAACATTGAGGACAATGTTTATCTCAAGTGTAGGGGGAACTTCTATCGAAGTAAGTGGTCTTTTCCATGATTTTTCCCTCACTTTAACCGGAAAATTTGATTTTTCGACATTTTTCAAAATTTTTAATCTATTTTGGCCTATTTGTATAGTTGTATTTGCCTTTGTTATGTTTCCTTTGCTAAAATAAATTTTTAATAAAGTGGTTTTAGATTTTTCTTAGTCGTGAACATTTTGACTCAATCCGAGTTTACTTGCCTAAGTTTACTCTAGCTAGTATCCTTAACATGTTTAAGTCAAGTTTTGCTAGGCTTTTATATAGGGAGCTATAAAACGCGAAAGTCTTAACTCTCACGGGTTAAGAACAAGAACTTTTTGCAAGTTCCTATAATTGATCCTAGAGAGTCGTTTATCAAGGGAACTGTAAAACGCGATTTCTAAACTTGAAAAAGTCCAAGAATTTGCAAGATCCTATAGGCGACTCGAAAACCCAAAACTTTGATTTAATAGGCTAAGCATCCACGAGTCTCATTCCTTGAGATTTTAAACTGTGGAGAACGAGAGATGATAGAGTCAATTATAAGTTTGGTATTCTTTCGTGAATTTATGTGAGTTAATTATGAGCCTATTCTCCCTCCGCTTGCTAATAAATTATCTGCTAATAAATAAGGTTGTACGATTTAAAAGGTTACTTAGCTTCTAGCCCCAGATCGTTTAAAAGTTGCTCGGTAATGACGAGAGTTCATAGCCAAGGCATAACTTATGAAGCGGGGCGCGAAGATTGGCGAGTCCGAAAAGGCCCTAACAAGGCATGAGGGCTACATTTTGTTGCTAAAGATCCAAAAGTGATGTGAAGAATCATTTATCGAAAATCAGTATGAAGGATCGAGACACACGACGAAAAGCAAGAACTCCCCAAAAGTCATGGAGAAATCTATCCGAAAAGACCCTAACAAGGTATGAGGATATATAGATCCAAGTCCTAAAAGGAGGAGGATCGTTGTATATCAAAGTCCAAAATAAAGATTGGAGAAAAATGAAGAAGTCGTGGTCCAAAGATGAAGAATCTCTCAAAAACTTCAAGTGAAGAAATTCCTATTATGAAGAGAAGACCATAATTTCAAGAACATCTCTCGAAGATTCGAAGTATGAAGTCGCTGCCAAATATCGGCCCGAGAAAGGTCTCAAATCGCGAACCAAGTTATGCCAAGATATGAACTTTCTGATATCCCGAGAAGCAGTTTTAAAAGATTTGGTCCTTTAGCTAACTATTGATTAAATCGTTCACCTTATTTTCGGACTAAAGAACTATCGAAATAAGTCAAACAATGCATCCTCGTGATCATTCAAGACAAAAATAAAATATAAGAGATACACCTAGGAATAAGGGAGT
This sequence comes from Glebionis coronaria, assembly GCA_025667525.1. Taxonomy (NCBI): domain Eukaryota; kingdom Viridiplantae; phylum Streptophyta; class Magnoliopsida; order Asterales; family Asteraceae; genus Glebionis; species Glebionis coronaria. The sequence goes on from CM046874.1 coordinate 485,979,086, forward strand.
CTAAGTGAATAATTAGCCCACATGAGTTCGTGATAGTTTGCTAACTTATAATAACAATGATCTCGTTTCTAAGCTTGGTATGGGGAACGTGAAACTTGAGGATGATAAACGTTCATGGCCGCCTAAACCCAATGTAAGTTTTTAATTTCTTTATTTATTTTTATCTTTTATGATTAATATTTAATAAAGGCCAAGGTGGGTTATTTATGATGGAGAATGTGAACCGTGCTTTAAAATTAATGCATTGCATGAGGGCATTGCAATGGTCAAGTGTAGGGGATTTAATAAGTGTGAAAACACTTATCCTTTTACCACTTATTTCCAATAATAACAAGACCAAAACGTGTGATTTATGTCGTAAAAGTCGGAATTATGCGTGGTTTGTGTTTTTATTGTGTTTTAGGACCTAAATATGAAAAAGGAAGAAAACACGGGCTTTCACGGGCTTTTACTGAAGAAAACGGGAAAAGACGAAGTCAAAAGATCAAGAGTGCAAAAAGAACGGAAGTCCAAGGCCTATTCTGAAGATTTATCGAAGAAAAAGTCAAAAGACGGAAGTTTAACGAAGTCGAAGAACTCAAGTCTAATAGAAGAAGAAAATTAAAAGACAAGTTCAAATCCCGAGACGACAAAGACGAAGAATTAAAGTCGAGTCGAGAAAACGTGAAGAAAGCAAGAAAGAAGATGCAACACATGCACTCCTTCCTCCTTCCCTATAAATACCCTCCTAATAGTCATTAGGAGGGGAGTTAGAGTTTTTAGTTAATTTTTCACTTTTTAGTTTTTAGAGAGAGAAAGTCTTAAACTTTCTCTCACTAGTTCATCTTTTACTTTTAATCTTTCAAGATTAACACTTTTGTATGCTTATTTTTATTAATCAAGTTCCATTTTAAGCTTTTATCTCTTAATCTCATTCTACTTTTCTTTGATTTAAGATTGATTTTGGTGTGATTATCATGTGATCCGTGTTGTTCTAATTGATTTCATGCTAAAAAGTTAATCTTTTGATCATTTTATAAGTTTTCATTTGATTAAGCTTTAAGACTTTTGTGCTTATTGGCTTACTTTTATGATTAGCTTATTTTTATCATTAAAAAGTTTTATTAAAAAGTTTATGTTTTTATTGTTTGATCTAAAAAGTTGCTTGATTTCGAGTTAGATAAGTGGATTAAAGTGCTTATTTGATTTGGTTAAGTATTTGGATTGATAAGTTTGGTATTAGCTTATACAAGTTAGCTTATTACCTAGCTTTTCCATTTCCATAGATTTCGGAAAGGGTTTCAACCCCCTTTTCCGATTGGCTTTCCGACCGGGGGTCCTCCCCTATCCGTCTCCCATTATTTTCGGAAAGGTTGTTATCTCCCCTTTCCGATTGGTGCACATTCCGACGGAATCACTTCTCAACATTCCGATCAGGACTAGATCATATTCCGACGGCAAGAATTTTGTATATTCCGATTGGGATTGTTCCCATATTCCGATTAGTAGTCCTTGTTCATTTTCCGATTGGTTGTCGTATCCTGTATTCCGACGGTATCACCTTGTTATATTCCGATTGGTTTAATCTCGCTGCATTCCGATTGATTTCTTCTTTGAGCATATTCCGATTGACTATTGTCCCTATATTCCGATTGAGTTGCTCCTCCCACTTTCCGATCAGCCGATCGGAATATATTCCGATCAGGAGCTCTTGTTGGCTTGATTTGGTTTCTTTCGATATAACTTTCTTATAGTACTTTTTATTTTTCTAAAATTTTTCCAAGTGTTAGTTTTATTTAAAGAGTTAGTATTTTTCCATTGTCACCTTTAAGTTTTATGCATTTATTTTTACTCGTCATTCAAATTAATCTTTTAACTTCCATTTTACTCAACGACACTTTAATTACTTGCTATTAGTTAAAAACAAACCAACCAAACCTTTGATCCACCAGAAGACGATTGAGTCGCACTTAAGGCCGGTTTTCAATTCGAAAAGATTCGGAACTATAACGAACTTGAACTTTCATATAGGGTGTCAAAAGCCTTGTATTAACTTAATACAAAATTAAAACGACATCATCGAAAATATTAATTATCGAAATAATCGATAATAAAATGTAAAATGTTGGGCATCCGTCGGTATCACGATCACTAGGAATTCTCGTTGTACATTGTTTTTGAATAAACTCGTTGTAAAACGCACGCGGGTGATTTTAAATCAAAAACTTTGATTTAAATAAATATGGAAAAATAAAATAAGAATTTTATAATTCCATACAAAGTATTTATCGATGATCAGAAAAATACTTAAAAAGTATAATTTAAAAATCTCATGAGTTACATATAGAAATACAAGAAAACGTAATAAGTTGGAAATTTCAAGAAGCACAAATAAAAAGAATAAAATAATGTTGGGAAAGTACGGGTTCTCACAACGTGTCCATATGGGACGTTTGCATTTCGAAGAATGCCATTTGGCTTGTGTAATGCACCCGCTACCTTTCAGCGATGCATGATGAGTATCTTTTCTGACATGGTTGGAGAATCTGTAGAGATATTTATGGATGATTACTCCATCTTTGGTCAATCCTTTGAAAACTGCCTTGATCAACTTGCAAGTGTGTTAAAAAGATGCACCGAAACTAACCTGGTGCTTAGTTGGGAGAAGAGCTATTTCATGGTTCGCGAGGGAATCGTATTAGGGTATGTTGTGTCTGAAAAAGGATTTGAGGTTAACCGTGACAATGTTCAAGTAATTTCGACCCTTCCTCCTCCCACTACCATCAAAGGTGTGCGATCTTTTCTTGGTTATGCCGGGTTCTATTGGCGATTTATTAAAGATTTTAGTGAAATATCAAAGCCTCTTTGTAATTTACTCTTAAAAGATGCACGATTTGACTTTAATGAATCATGTCTTAAAGCATTCAACATGCTTAAGCAAAAGCTTGTAGAAGCCCCTATTCTGCAGTCAACTGATTGGTCGAAGCCTTTCGAGATCATGTGTGATGCGAGTGATTATGCCGCTGGGGCGGTTTTAGGACAGCGGGTCGATAAGCAACCCGTTGTAATCTTTTATGCTAGTAAGAATTTTTCAGAAGCTCAAATGAATTAGACCACTACTGAAAAAGAGTTGTTAGCCGTGGTTTCTACTCTTGCTAAGTTTAGGTCATATATTTGGGGGCATTCTAAGGTGATAGTATTTTCATATCATAGTGCCTTAAGACATTTGTTGACTAAGAAAGAGACAAAACCGAGGTTGCTTAGGTGGATTTTGCTTTTACAGGATTTTAATCTAGAAATTCGGGATAAAAAGGGGTCAGAAAATGTAGTTGCCGACCATTTGTCTAGAATTATCCCTCCGCCGTTCAACCCATCTGATGTGATTAAGGAAAGCTTTCCGGATGAAAGCTTATTTGAGGTTTCTAAGGTTCCTTGGTACGCAAACATAGTAAATTACCTAGCTGTTAAAAAGCTTCTGGATTTTTGGTCCAAACAACAAAGAAAATACTTCTTCTCTCAGTTGAAGCATTATTTTTGGGAGGATCCGGAGCTATATAAAGTGTGTGCTGACCAAGTTCTTAGGAGATGTGTTCCCGACCATGAGCATATGGACATATTGGCTCTTTGCCATTCTTATGCATGCGGTGGACACTTTGGTGCTACGAAAACTAGGCATAAAATCCTACAAAGCGGTTTCTTTTGGCCGGCTATATTCAAGGATGACCAGTCTTTTGTAAAAGCATGTATTCGTTGCCAACAAGTTGGTGGGATTTCAAGGCATGACCAAATGCCTATGAATCATATACTTGTTGTTAAGATCTTTGATGTATGGGGTATTGACTTTATGGGACCATTCCCCACTTCCCATGGCAATGTGTACATTTTAGTGACAGTTGATTATGTGTCTAAGTGGGTAGAGGCTGAGGCTACTAGAACCAATGATCATAGTGTAGTTCTTAAGTTTGTTAAGAAGAATATCTTTGCTAGACATGGAATTCCTAAGGCTATCATTAGTGATGGGGGTTCTCACTTTAAGAACTTTAGATTTGGGAAATTATTGAAACACTATGGAGTTAATCATAGGATAGCTACCCCTTATCACCCATAGACTAGTGGACAGGTTGAAGTATCTAATAGGGAGATTAAGTGAATATTAGAAAAGACCGTTCGTAGTGATAGGAAAGATTGGTCCTTGAGGTTAGATGATGCCTTGTGGGCATATAGGACGGCTTTTAAAAATCCTATTTGTATGTCACCGTATAAGTTGGTATATGGCAAGGCGTGTCATTTACCGGTTGAGATAGAGCATAGGGCTGAATGGGCAACTAAGACCGTTAATCTGGATTTAGAGAAAGCGGGTAGTTCTAGGAAACTTCAATTATCTGAACTAGATGAGATTAGACGTGATGCTTATGAAAGTTCTAGGATTTATATGGAGAAAACCAAAGCTTTTCATGACCGACATATCACCAAGAAATCTTTCTTGGTTGGTCAAAAAGTTTCGTTATTCAATGCTAGACTTAAGTTTTTTTCCTGGAAAGTTGAGAAGTAAATGGACGTGTCCATACGTTGTGACTCAAGTCTCTCCATACGGAGCCATTGAAATAAAAACTATGGTGGATGGAGAGCCGTTTAAAGTTAATGGACATCATTCGAAGCCGTATGTTAAGTTGGAGAGTGAGAATACCGAAACGGTTGATGTGGTTTACTTGGAACCACTACAACCATCTTTGTAGCTCATATGAGTTATGTCTGGCTGAAGACGGCAAACTTAGCGCTTCGCGGGAGGCAACCCGTGGTTTGTGGTTTGTAGTGTGTGTATTTTCTTTTTCAATTTATTATCTTATTTTGTGTGTGTTTAAAACTTTGTGGGTGTGTTCACTACAAACCCTCACGAGACAAAACTCGTCCAGTCGGGCTACCGAGTGGTTTAAAGGCTTGTTGCATACGCTAAATGCAACCGTGATTCCTACGAAAGTGAGTTAGGTTTTTGTTTTTGTGTGAGTTTGTCAAATTGATTTTTAACCAAAATTTCAATTTAAAGTTTTTGCATTAGGGACAATGCAATGCTTTAAGTTGAGGGGGTGGCACATGTGTTACATGTTTTTGTGTGAAATTTTGGTCAAAATGGGTTAAAATGTGATTTTTAGGAAAATTGAAATTTTTTAAATCACATTATAAGAGTCTTGTGCTAATTAGATGTGGAAGTTTCTTCTACGTATATGTTTGTTGAGTGTTTTACAGATTCTGAAGATTAGCTTGTGGATGACTTATTAGAGAAAGCTAGAGGATTTGACCATAATTATCAGGTGCACCCGATTTCATTGTATAATTTGGTTATAAAATTGATTTGATTGTTTGCATGTAGTTAGGCATATGTATAATTCAGATGATCAAACCACGCCGATTGAATTTCCCTCTACTTACATTTGCTTAGATCGAGTAGAAAGTTTGAATAAATAATATGAAATATAGTAATGTAATAGTTGGGTTAGAACACTTGAAATTGATCTTATTCGACTCCCCGCTCGCGCACGGTGGCCTTAGAAAATAGTTGGAGAACTGTCATAATTATTGATGGTAGTCATATGCTGGGCTTGCCTATCTGATTCGTCACCCGCGCAAGGTGATACTTTAGTTGTTAGCATGGGTCAGACGCCAATTTTTATGATGGATAGCATTGCACTTAGCTGAGACAATTTTATGTGAAATAACCCAATCCTTGTATTGTTGTAATGAAATTAGGAAGATTAGTTTAATTTAGTGCATTGATTAATTAGATTATGTGGTAGATAACTCCATCATATGATGTACCAATAGGCACGAAGTATAATTGTTCCCATTTAATTAAAACGGATAAATTAACTGGTTCCCATGTGCCAATGTGTCTTAGTATACACCTGTAGGATAGATATTCATTTTTCTGAATGATTGGTCTTTATATCAACCTTAAAAGGAGTGTATAAGCGTTCGGGATAACTTGTATAAGAAACGGTCCCGAATGGCTTAAAAAAGAGCTTATGTGCGATGTGAAAAAAAAGAAAAAAAATGTGAAAAAGAAAAAAAATGAAAAAAAAGTGAAAGTATGTAAGCTAAAGTATGATGGCTTATGATTTGCTCTTATGGTATATAAAGTCCAATGTTATAAAAGGTGTAAGATATTCTCACCTCTTGTTTTAGATTAATGTTTAGATTGATTATAGGTGTGCATTAGGTAGGTTGGTCACATGGTTAATTATATGAAATGTAAAGTAAATGGAATATATGGGAATGGTTATGCTAAGTGTTTAAGAAGGACAAAAATAATGGTAATCATTTTAGATTATCTTTCATGTAGGATGGTTATTAGTGTAATAAGTTAAATTTGATCTTTTTGATGAAATTTCAATGATATGATTAAAACTTATGAAATTAACATGCTTGTATATTTTTATTTTATTTTTACTAGAGACCAGTAAAGGCTTTAAGTTTGAGAGGGTTTGATTGGTGTATTTTGCATACACCTAATAGCATGTTAATTTAACATAATTATATATATTTATTTTTCGTCATACATATACTTTTAATGTGTTTTGTGATTATGTAGGTTACGAGCGAAATAGAATAAAATTGGCGCTTAACTAATTTTTTGGAGAAAAGACATTCTGAGCGCCGATAAATGAAGAAGAAATATTGAAGAAAAAGATTTGAGCGCGTCGCAATATTTTCGGTCATCTTTTATTTGTCTGGGCTTCATTTGAGCAATTATTGGCGTTGGGTTATTTTTAATTGGGCAAAAGTTATTATATCCAAAAGAAAAAAAAAATAAAAAGGAAAAAAAGCCCATTTGATGGACCGACAAAGGAGTGTTATATATATTGAAAAGGGACGATTGAAGTGGGGACATCAAACAATCGCAAAGAGAGAAAAAAAAGCAAAACAATTTGCAACAGTGGACATTAGCGGCAAGAAAAGAAGACAACATATGTGAAGGAAAAAAAACTAGTAGCCACAGAAGATCATTAATAAAAAAAAAGAAGACAAGTGGGCAGCATATATCAAAAGAAAAAAAAAACATTCATTGCAAGTTGAGTTTTTGTTTTGGAGGTCCAAGACAAAACGAATTAAAAAAAAGAAATATGAACCGTGTAAAGTGGGTCGAGTGCACTGCGATGTCCGGCTAATTTTATTGTAATTCCTTCTGGTAACTTTATTTATGGTTTGATCATCACTTTTGGATTATCATATTTATTTTACATTGATTTATAATTTATTTATAAATTATATTATTTTATTCGATAATTATTTGTGCAAGACAAATTATTGTTAGTTAACGATTCATACTTATTCTATTTAGCTAAAGAAAAAGATGGTCGTATAATCAACATAAGTTGTACCTAGATAAATTATTAATCATAATTATTGGGTGGATTAATATAAGATTTATTATCGCAAGTCATTGATAAACATAATAAGTGCCGACATTAATTCATTCATATTAATTCGAAATAATCTTTGTAAACGAACTAAAAAGTTTCGATAATCCATAAATGTGATCAACCATAAATATTGGGAGCTGGAAGGGATTACATTTTTCTTTTAATTGTTTACAACTTTATTATATTTTTCTAGCTTTACTATTAGTTTAATAAGTATTTTAATTTTTAATCAACATTTTTATTATCAAGAGTATTTTAGTCGTTAGATTTCAAAACCAAAATTTTTATTGATCAGTGATCACCCCAAAACTTAAACTAAAACCACATATTCCTCGTGGATTCGATACCCGCTTACCCTATCTAGTATAAGGTAATTAAGTTATTTTGACCGGCACTTCGACGCTGATCATTGACATTAGTTTTTTTATCTTTTTTTAAGGCATAATTTTTTTTATAAAAAACAAAAAAACTAGCAAGAAGCTAGGTAATACAACTCAACAAAAAAACACTTTAACATATCAACCTAAAAGAAAAAATCAAACTAGCCTAAAGACAACCTAACCTTAAAAAACGACACCAAGATAATCCTAGAAACTCATCTTTAAGCAACGACACCTATGTGACACGCCAATAAACTTCAAAACACCATTTCTAAGAAGCTAATATTGAGCACTTAAATGCCTTTGTGGTTGAAAATTTTGATCGAAATTATAATCCTCTTCGATATCATCATCCTCGTTTAAATACACCGAATCATCCTCTTTAAATTCATAAAACACAGCTTAGCGACAACCTTTTAAAAAGGCGAGAAGGGTTGTGTTTGAAGTCCTTCCTTTGAATAGGGTTTAAGGATATAAATTTCTTTATTTTTTAGATGTTTGAAATAGATAAAAGAGCCTAATCGATATAACTTGAATCCGCCATCTTATACTTCGACATAGTTAGTATTAGATGGGCTAAATAACCTTCATGTAGTAAACCCACCACCATAATCTTTTATAGTTTTATGGGACTCCGTAATTTTTGAATCCATGTAGGCAGGCCAAAAGGAAGTTAATACAACCTTATTTAAATTTTCAAACGTACCAGTATTAGATAATGACTTGTCATTCGCCTTTAGAAATATGTAATTGTTGGCATGCTTCTACATACATGAACCCCTGACATCTGATATCCTCATATCAGATTCAAATTTCAAACTTCCGGCATTGGGAACTGGGTCATTTACCGGAGATGCTAGATTTGCAGCAACATTGACGAAATTTACTTCGATCCGGGTGGGCAAACTGTTTCCATATGATCTCCCATCAAAACAACCAAAAGCATGATTGTTTACCATTCTATGTCAATTTCATCACCCTTTTATACATGTCTTTCGGCATCAAATATATTATTCGAGTCATACCTAGACTTGTGAAATCCAACATAATTCTTTGACCATCCATACGAGTGACCTTGAAATCTTTTACACTGAAAGACCTTAGTATCATTTGAAGTTCCGAAAGTGAATTAATAAAAAAAAATTCACCCACCGAGGATTTTACCTTCGTTTCTAGTTCTTCGAGGGAGAAAGCTTTACACCCAGTATTTGCTTTAAATGGGAAGGTATATGAAACACCAAATTGACCTCCTTAGATCCTTCCTTAGATCTAGAATGATATCTATCAAATCTAGCAATGGTTGCTCTCAATTCTAATGTCCCGATCATAATCTGATTCAAACGGTTTTCGAGAGCTTAAATATTTCCAAACCGAAAAACAAGAAAACCTAAATTTGTGACATGTTTTACTCACCTTTTTAGCTACATACGAAGTAGCAATCTCTCCGACCTATGCGAATAAATCATCTAGATTAAGCTTGTTCCACTCTGATGGAAAATTGGTAAAGTAGAAGTTCACCAAATCTTGGCGTGGAACTTTCGTTCCCTCATTGCTTCACCTGCACACTCATCTTGCTCTTCCTCTTACCCTTATTCCCATATTTTTCTCAAACAAAATAATTTTTTTGTGAATTTATCAGAATCAATTTAGAGTGTGTGAAGACAGGAACCAACAATATTTCTTCTTTCTACCTATTAAATTATAATATTGTAGATGATACCGTTGAATTTGGTTCGATAATTTTTAATAAAACTTCCGCTTCATTTGTTGATTTTGTTTGTTTCATTACTTTGATTACCAAGAAGTGCTATCAGAGATAAGTTCGTTTATCCAGGAACTAACAGAAAATGAAAATTTACGGTTTGTTTGATGTCAAGAATTGTTGTAACGTCGATGGAATATTTTATGGTCTTAGAATCGATTGATTTCGACGCTAGTATAATCAGGTTTTGGTTCCCATTAACTTATATATTATCGTACATAATGGTGCTTTTTCACTTTGGTATTGGGATATTTCTTTAAAATCGGGTTTGCATTTGAATTTCTCACAATGTTTGGTCTTTTTTGAATCTGATAAAATCTGGGTTACTTGAATATTTGGTTTTAACTGTGACACCAAAATTGTTTGGTTTCTTTGAGGATTGGTTATTTGGATTGTTTAGTTTTTGGATATTTGTTTCGTGATCGTGATTATATATGTGGATTTTAGTATTATCAAGTATTTTATTTGGGCATTTAAATTATTACTGCTTGTTTATGAAGTTATTTATCAACTTGTATTTGTTTCATAATTGGATAATAACTTTTAAGTTGAACCGTATCAGATAAATGGGTTATTAGAATTAAAATTTGATACTTGAATGTGTGGATTTATTTAGTGTTTTAATACCTGGTTATATTTAGGACGTTTGGATTTTGTTTAGTCGTTGTGTATCTGTTAGTTTGAAATTTTTATTGTTCTGTTATCAGGTTTTTGAAGTTAGTTACGTGAATTGATTGTCTTCGTTAAATATCGTTTGATCGAGTTTTGTTTTGTTTGATTGATCGTATGGGATTTTTTAGTTAACATTTGATTGTCTGTTTTAGTCTTTGATGTTTGCATTAGAGGAATTTTGTCTCAAATTGTTGTTTAAAAGCGATCATTTGTTTTAGGTTGATATCTCCAACATTTGGAAATTTAAATATGGTTATGAACATATGTAGGATTTCAATTGATGATGTAGATTATTAGAAATTAACTTAAAGTATAAAGGGTGTTATGTAAATTTGATATTTAGTTTTTGTTTAGTTTCTTAATCTGGGTAGGTTTAGAATTTGGCAATTATACCACTTGTGTTTTCCATAGATAGGGATAAATAAAATTAGTTTTATTCATGGTTGTAAAAATCGTGAACCGTTAGCCGGACAGTTGACCACCTTGTAGCTTGTGATCGTTTTAGGCGGGACTAATCATGGATTAAATTGATTGAAATTTCAAGCAAAATTTGGGAATTTTTGGCAATTTTAGGTATCACTAACGAGTTTTAAATATTTATGATAATATTTTTATTAAAGCCAACTTGTAGTAATTATAAACATTTACTATAAGTGATGACAAGGTGTCATTTTATACATATTCAGGGTCCTTTAACCCTGATGCCTAAATGTACCTTAAAACGCCATATATCCTTCCTTTGTGTTTCTAAAATTTTGGAAGCACGTGAATGAAATGGAGCTGATTTGGATGTTCTTTGGACATTTTTGAAGTAATTCAGGAGAAGCCAAGACAAAGGTACACGATTCCGTGAAGAAACACAAGACCAAGAGTTACAAAAGTTGTAGACGTTGTCTCCACTATCCATATGACATCAGAGGTCCATGCAAGACGAAGTCGGAACAAAGTGTGACGTCGTAAAAAATGAGGCGGTGGAAAACCTAATGCTATAGTGACGACTAGATGATGTCGCGACTATAATCATGGTTTTAGCCTGTAATGTTTTTTATAGTTATGATGATCTCATTGGTCATATAAATACTCCACACCCTATACTTCGCACTCGTCTATACTGCAAGTCACCTTTAGTACACCCCTATGAGCCTATACTTTTCGCAGTTTTTTGTGACTTTTCGGTGAATTCCGTATTATTAATAAAGAGCATTGTTTGACACTCCACTAAATGTTACAACCGAATCGCCCTAACCTTTCGTGAATCTACTCGTTTTTAGTATATTTTTCAATTACCCTAGTCAATTGTTTACTTTATTACATGGATGTTAAATCATGTCGTAGCATGTACACAGTTTTAGAGTGGTTGAAACCCATGGTAGTTTATATATTGAAGAAGAACTTGGGGTACAAAATTATTGTTTCAAATACCCTTATTTTATGAGCAAATAAAGAAAATCTTCATGTTTATTGATCTTTCTAATTCGATTCATTAGTGATTAGGTAACTTTAGTAAAACTCAAGCGTAGGAATGTTATTATAAACCAGAATTATGTATATTATGTTGTATATTCCATTTCAGTGGATGGTAAGGAAAAAATTCATATATGAAAAAAATTAAAAAGAAAAAAAGAAAAAAACAAATAATAGTATACGAGTTGTCTTCCCGCTATTGTTAAGCCTAGAAAGAAAAAAAAAAGAAAAGAAAGACATTGATGTAGATTTTTTATATTATAGAATTCATGGTCGTGTCTTGGTTTAGCAACATTTCATAATGTGATTTCATGAATATTTGACTTGCCACTATTAAAATACTTCAATTATCTAAATTCGACTTGTCCATACCATTACTCATAACGTTACAACCCTTTAAAGGACATCTTTGATAGTAAATGCTAGGTGGTTACACTAATATGATGGAGGTTAGATCCTTTATCAAACCTTTGGTAACCTGTATGCTATCACAGGTGACATGTGTTATATTTTTTTTGGTTTCATTTTACCTTATATTACTTAAACATACACCCGAGTGATGTGAGGATTAAAAACTTATGAGAGGTGCTAGCATATATATTTCGTGCTTTACTAACAAAGGTTTATTTAGTTATACTTTGGATATTTTTATTGGTCCAGTTAAATGTTCTCAAATAACTATCTTAGTTGAAAAATCTTGTTTGCTTGAGGATAAGCAAATCTTAAATATAGAGATACTTGATGAGCTGTCATTTTAAACATATTGTTACGGTCGTTTAGCCCTCATATTTGCATGAAGGTACCTTAAAACGCCCTAAATACTTTTATGTTTGTGTTTCTATCATTTTGGAAGCACTTGGACGAAATGGAGCTTATTTGGATGGATTTGGACGTTTTTGAAGTAATTATGGAGAAGCCAAGACAAAGATACACGATTCTATGAAGAAACATAACACCAAGAGTTATAGAAGATGTAGACATCATCTCCATCTATCTAGACGACGTTAGAGGTCCAGGCAATACGATGTCAAAACGAAGTGTGACATTGTTATAAATGAGGCGTTAGAAAAACCCTAATGCATTATTAACCGCAATTCGTGACTACAACCCGACACTGTCGCATTTTTTTTCTATATATACAAACCTCATTATTTTATCAATTTGTGTAGAAATTTTGGGATACTTTGAGAGCAAGTTTATAGGTCGATTTTAGGTTCTCAATCCCCTACTTTCAACATTGTAACTCCATGTTCATTTGAAGACAAATGTATTATTCAGTCTATCATTCAATATGTCTTTGTATTGTTTGATTCTTTGTTATTTATATTCTTTTAACATGCTTGGCTAGATCTTTATGTATTCACTTATGATTCCATAAAACTTATGTTGTAAATCCTATTTTACAATTGGTTCTTGTTGATTTGTGTGCATGTTAGGCTTTAGAAAACCAGCTTTTTCTATACATTTGCTGGTGATATGTCTAGAGAAACGTGATTGAGTTGAAAGGACACCTCATGCTTACATCTCTATACCGTTGAGCATACAATGTGGTTAATCTCCACTGAGGTGATTTTAATGCAATTGTTTACGCTTGAGTGCCTAGTAATTTCCGCATACCACTATGCTAGGTTTTATAATAGGTTTTTATCTCACTTGTTCTCATAGAGATAGCTTTTTCATATAATTAGCTAATATATTCAAAAAAAAATAAGTACATATTTAAACCACAAGGTGTGTCAGACAATAGAAATAGGAGAATCACATGAGGAGTAGTGCATAATTAAGTGAATACGATTATCTTACCATAAGAGTTTGTCACCATAGTTAACGTCTAGATACTTAGTAGTAAATAGATAAAGAAAAAAACCTCTTTAAATCATTGATATAATTTGCTTCCAATTTTTTTAAATAATAGTTTATTTTTATTTCAACCTTTAGAACCTAGTACACTCGATACAAACCTCCCATAGTACTTCCCTAGAGAACAATAAATAACCTCGAGTCCTTACCCATACTAAACTACTTCGATTAGGTGCACTGCTAGGGGTTGTATTGCTTTTTGCTAGAACCTTACGACATTTGCATCAAGTGATCAAAACAATTTTATGATATATAGTTTTGGGTGTTTTGGCAAGATTTGTACGTATTTGAAAAGTTTGACCATCGTTGATCTCTGTTAATCGTCGTTGACCATGGTTGACAAATTTGTTCGATCCATTTACATAAATCAAAAAAGTTAATGACTTTGTAATGCTTAAGTGGGGATTCATCGACCGAGTAGATTTTTGTTTTGCAACACTGATTTTATTTGAACATTTCTATTTGAATTTGATTTTATACTTGGTCAATTCGTTAATTTTGAATAACGTTTTCTATTCGTTTGTCGAATTTGCTTCCACAAATGTATAAAAACTGTTTTGATTGAATAAAACTATGGTTATAAATAGCGTGAGGCGTTGCGGTATGTCCAAGCTACACGCTTTAGCGGTTAAAACAAAGCTTTAGCGTTTTTAAAGCGTGACCTATGACGACACAACATATAAAAATATCTATTCGTTTTAACATATTTCAATTTTATATTATATTGAGTTTACAGTAAGTGTTGTACATAATAATTAGAGCACAGGGAATCCGTAAGCCATGGCTTGGTGTCATGGCCTAAAAAGTGGTGCCACGTTAGCATTTTTCCCATGGCACCAGTGTTTCCCACAACACCAGTTTTCACTGGTATCCCTGAGCCGTGGGAAAACTGGTGCCGTAGGAATTTTTTTTAAGTTAATAATAATAAACATTTTAAAATTAAAATAAAATTCATTCAAATTAAAAAACATTACATAAAAAAACATAAAAATCATAAAATTTAAAAAACATGAAATTAAAAGACATAAAACTAAAAAAATTATTATTTGAGAGCCGACTAGTCACGTGGTTGATACGTTTCCCAGATTCGTGCCTTTTGGGACTCGACGATTGCGGCGTCGACCGGATACATCCCACTTGTGTCAATTTGTAGCACCTCTAAGTCCTCCGCAATCTTTTGAGCTTGGATCAACCGTCTTCGGTCCTCGCTCTCGGAAGCAAGCACAGACAATTTGGCTTCACGGTCCAACTTGTATTACTCCGCCATAAATTCCGTGTAAGCGGCCGGGTTAGAACCGGTGCTAGCGGTCGAGTTGGAACTTGTACGTTGACTTTTGTTAATTCAGTGCATACTCGGTGGTCGAGGCAAAGCATCTTCTCCAAAGTATTCTGGTTCTTCGTCGGTGCCCATTAGACGACTTCTTCTTTCAACAGTTGAGTCGGAGTTTTTCCACTTGTGTTTGTTTTTCAAAAAGTTCCAAGCATCCCAATGCTTAAACTCCCCCCCCCCAACGACTTGCTCATACAACCGGTACACCCTTGACATCCAATTCTCATCACTCTCCCCACTATGAACCGCGGTTTCGTTCACCAAATTATTAAACTTCTTAATCGCTTGGTTCATCGGAGTCCACTTGCCCGTTATCATGTTTTTTGTACGCTTCTTAAAACCCTTCTTTTTCCCGACCGAGTTGTACTCATTGCACACTTTATACCAAAAAGAATCCTTTTTTTGATCCACTCCGGTTTTTGGATCCTCGGACACTTGGATGTAAACCTCGGCCAAAAGCTCTTCCTCGGCTTGAGTCCAAAACGCACGCACTTGTTTTGGTTCTTCTTCGGTGGCGTGATCTTTTCCTTTATTTTTTTTGGCCACCGACTTCTTTCGTGACTTCTTCGACGTAGGGGTCAGAACGACTTCTTGATCGGATGAGGAGTCGGGGACTTCTTCAAAGTGGTGTGATGCGTGCTCGGAAGGTTGTTGCGAAGTGGTGTGATGGTTTGTTGTTGTTGCATTTGTTGTGCCTCAAATTGTTGAAACAACAACAAATCTTTGGAGCTAGCAAATTGAGATGCGGAGTATTGAGGTTAGTATGGGGAACGTATCCCGGATTCGAAGACGAACCCGGAATTTGGTTGGTTGGGTCGTTGATCATACCGAAAACCCATTGAGGTGTTTGGTTGGGGTTGAGATTAGGATTCAGTTTTTTTTTTGAAGAAATGGGAGATAAAAGAGTATAAGAAAGTGTGTGTGAAGTTTGGTAATAAAAGGGGGTTATTATATATTTTTAAAAAGGTAAAAATGGAGTTTTTGGTTTTTTTTTTAAAAGTCAGCCCCCCAACGGTAATATGACCGTTAGATTAAAAAAAAACAAAAAAAATAAAAAATAATAAACAAATCACCACCGCGAGAGCTAGTGGCTATGGCGCAACGCCCACGGCGCAGCACCAAGGAGCCCACCGCGGTGGGATTTTACTGCGCGGTGGCCTTGGCGCCACGCCAAAGCAGTGGACTCCCCTGCTCTTAAAGTTAGAAAACCCTCCTTACATGTGATAATATTCTTTTTTCAGAGTTAAACTCAAAAAATCACCGCACCTTGTGTCGTAATGTGCCCAAAGGCGGAGCCATGTGTTAGGTACTGGGGCGTTGCCCCCAACCAAGCTTTCGCGGTACATAGAAAAAAATTAATAGCAGTAAGAAATAATACTAGTGCTCTCAGTTAAATAGTTAAAGTGCCCTCAACACTCTAATAGTCGACAAAAATAACTGACCTCTTTTTATTGTAGAAAGCGTTTTTAGGCGGTAACCTTAGTCGGAGACAATGGAGTGTTAGATCTTTAAGTGGGGGAAGAGGAAATATATTAAAGTTAGAAAGGTAAAGGTGAATTCGATAGGCTAATTGGTGTGGACCGGTTATAACACGTGGTACCTTCTTTTGATTTATTAACTTATAAAAACAAAATTTGAATATATTCGGTTTCTTTTTTCTGTGGAAAATATATTAGATTCAAAAAAACATTTCATCTTTCAGCTCGTTGATCTAACGAAAGCACCATTTGTAGAATAGTTTTATTTAAAAACTTTAGTATAAATGAATGTGTATATTCATGACTTTTATTTTGAAAAACGATGTTTTGCGACTTTTACTTGACTAATTTACGAGTTTCGGATTATTATTAGTACATTATATAGATTTAGAACAAATATAATGCATCTATTGAGAGGATTTAGAGACAAATTCGCGAGTTCATACATGGTATATGTTAACATCAAAACTATTTCAATCGATTTTATTGCGACATATCGATCGGAATTTTTCAAAATGTTATGATTTTGATAAAATGGTCACAAACAATCTTTTAACGATATTTGGTATGTTTTAGTTTTTGTTTATTTTTGTTTAACAATAAGTACAAACTACATCGGGATGGAGCGTTTTTGTGATTTTTATTTAAAATGAAGTACCCAACCCGACTTGTTTTATGCTACAATGAAAACTATTTTATTGTTTGACGCCTCTCGTGATCACGTTTTCTGACTACGTTACTGAGCATGCCTTGACCTATTGCGTAACATAAAGATCACGCCTTAAGCTTTAGTGCGCCTTAAAAGAAACCTTAACGGGCTATTTAGAACCATGAATAAAACTATATTCGTTTACTTCTTTGCTTCTCTCTTTCGTTGATTACCAACAACTAAAATAACAAATTGAACCTCATTAGTCATTATCATCAAGTTTTTGTTTTTTTTGTATGTACCTGTTTGAGTTATAGCTACAATTATCTCGTTGTCACTTATGGTTACGTTTTTTTAAAGGCATTTATCAAATAGCTTCTTACATAACTCTCTTTATCAAATTACATCAAATTTTAACACTTTACTAAAATAAACCACGATACATAGATATGTGCATCACGTCTCATAAGCTTCATGCATCATGGTGCACCTCTCATTTGTGTGCATTATGGTGCACAAGACTTATGCATCAAACATATTCCTATGCATATTTGATGGTGCACCTCTTCTTTTGTATGCATCATGATGCATAAGATTTGTGCATCAAACACATTTGCATGTATTATAGTGCACTTCTCATTTTGTATGCATCATGATGCACAAAAACTATGCATCAAACACATTTGCATGTATATTTGATTGTGGCACACAAATGTTACTATGTGCTAGTAAGTGATAGGAATGCACTAATTAAATACCATTTTGCTACCTAAATAGTTAATATTTCAATACATCACAAAATATTAATAGAACGAAAATATCAAATTACTAATAGAAATAGATTCAAAAATACATACAAATACTAAAGTACCAAATTATTTAGAGTCGGGTCACCAATTAGATCCGAATTACATCTTAAAAAAATTCTTTCAAAATGGTTACCCGAATATTACGTTCAAGTTTAATGGTATCGCTTACTTGTCTAACATTATAACTACGTATAAGTGTCTTCATGAACAATAACATGAGTGGTCCACAATCGAAATGCATCATGGCCTACAATCGAAAATCATCACTTTCCTACACGGTGCACAAAATGAAATGCATCATGGCGTACAAAGTGCATCACGGTGCACCAAACCAAATACATCACGGGGCATAGGTGGTGCATCAAGCTTCACTTTCCTATTCAATTTAACACGATGCACAAAAGGAAATGCATCTTGGTGCATAGGAAGTGCACCAAGTTTCAGTTTGCTATTGAAGTTAACTAGGCGCACAAAATATATTATGCACCATGAGGCACATAGTGCATCACGGTGCATTAATAATATGTGTGCATCATAGCGCATGGCTTATGTGCATCTGAAATTTGTTGTTAAATTGAGTTAAGCGCACACATTGAGTTATGCACCACGGGGCATAAAGTGTATCATGGTGCACAAAGATGAGTGCATTATGGCTTATAGATTGTGCATCACCAACATCTTTGTGCTTCATGTGCATCACGGGACACAAGTAGTGCACCAGGTGCACAAAACTATTTTGACAATACATCAAGCGCACAGTCTTTGGTATATAACTTATCTTCATGCAGTTTAATTTACAGTCGTTGGATTTTAACATCTAACGATTATAGTTAAAAGTTCAATTTGGTAAAGTTTATTTGCGCAGGTTATTTTTGAATTTGAGCCTTTAAAAAAGATATTTAAAAAATCTATATCACTTATAGCCGTTCAAAAAAAAGAATGGTTTCAATTTATAATATGATACCAGCGAATAAAAAAACAATGATAGATTCATGATGGATGGCCAAATCTGTAATAACTGTGTGTAAGCTTGGATCTTTTTACAGAACATAGTAGTCGTATTGATTGTTGTACTACATATTAATAAAACATTTTGTCTTCACATCACGAAAGTTATTCAAGCGGCAAATGTACCTATTGCTACTATCATTTATGTGGTCTGCCTATCGTACTTTTAGTACAAGAAAGAAATGATAGACCAACCCTGGCCGTATAAGATAATGTCATGTAAATGTTCATTGAGAATAAATGTGTAGTAATGTCATGTGAGCTGAAAAAAAGAACCACCAATCAACGAAATTTGTCTCAAATAATACAAAGATAGATCTATACTTAGAAACAGCTACAATAATATCGTAGTTAAAAAACAAAAGCCTGTCAGATATATAGTGTTTAGATTGAGAATATTTGTGGCTGTATCCTAAAACAACATACGGACTGCATAGACATATGTAAGATTCGCCGAGAACTAGTAGTAACTTTTAGGATGTTAATGTCAAATACAGACATCAAATTATTTACCTGATTATCAAAGATCACATTTTCTTGATCGTAAAACAGAGATATATATATTTACGCTAGAAAATACAATTTGCAAAGCAGAAACTATGGCTACTAAAATCATTCGTAATGACATCTCAAAGCACAAGTAGCAAATACTATGAGCAACACTTAAATTATTAACATCTTTCATATAACCACATTCTTACATATACTGAAATACATGTTATACGTAATTTAGTTCTCCGTGAGAGAATAAGTTTTTATGGAATCATTCACATATATATTCATAAACCACTCTATACTAATTAGGGTTTTATCAAATTTTACATAGTTGTGACATCCATTCTTAAATATTCAATAGTACGTATAGTTGAATGCAACAACACAATAATAATTATTATGTCTTGTCACATTTAATAAACTAAAGTTCTAATTAAATGATGAAAATTTTCTACAAATAATTCTTAATAATATAAAATATTATTTATAACAATATACTATAATGTAGGAGTAACAGGAGAAGGCTCACTGTTGGAAATAATGCCACTAGTTCCACCCTCCCCACCACCACTACCACCACCATCATCCGCCACCGACGTCGTATTTGCTGCCACCATGATGGCCGTGGACGTACTACCACCAGCACCACTTCTTTTTCTTTTTTTCTTCTCATATGGAATACCTCTAGCTTTTGCTTGACTATCTTTAACTTCCCTTAAATATATCCTCACAGCTCTTGCACCAAAAGGGTTCGATTCTGGCTGCCCACCGTTCTCTTCATAGGCAGCCCGTAGACGCCCGATGAGCGCGTCAAGGCTGCCCCATGCTTGCTTAAGTGAGCAAGCACAAGGTGCTGGAGGGTTCGGGAAGCCAAAGTACGGACAACCTGTCACATGTACTTTGGTCTTCCCAAACTGGTCTAGGTACTTTAGGAACTCAATCACATGAGCCCCGCTGCATCTAGCAAGTGTTAGCGGCGGCTTGTGGTTTTTTAAGTATTGTAGGAAAGTATTCCAGTCACGACGCTTTTGTGACTCGTATCTACTCAACGGTGGAGCAGGTGCAAGAGTTCTTGATTTCCCTGCAGCTAGTTCCACCTGATCATCACCAGGATTTGGCGGACCAGAAGGCCCGCCAGATCCTGATACTAAATCCATAATAATAAACAAGATTGAGAGCTTTGTGCTTTTTGGATTTGGATTGAATTTGATTGATTGATTGTGGAAAGAGGGTTGTGGCGTAGAGAGTGGAAGAAGAAAGATAGAGAGAGATTATGATGGGACGTAATATAGAAAAGAAATATGAATGAAGGCTCCTCCTTCTCGCCAAGGGCAAAATACTACTAATTATTCTTGTAGGATCCACGGTTTCTTTTAAATATTTTGAGGGCCATATTTGCATGGTTTAACTTTCATTTCCACATAAAATACAAAATAAATCTAGATTATATATTTATATAAAATAGTACGTTTTTTTTTTTTGAACGGCGATTTTATTAAAAAGCAACAACACAAAACTAGCAAGAAGCTAGAATTACACGATTAAACTAGGATTCTTTAACCATTCTATCCAACTAAACTTAGATTTAAAACGAGAGCTAATCCACGTATAAGAAATTTGAACCACATCATCAAACACATTCGCCTCTTGGATCACTTGATCGCTGAATAACTTCTTGTTCCTCAAGTTCCAAATCTTCCACCACAAAACATAACATATGCCTTCCAGGAATTGTCTCGCATCTTTCTTCAATCTTAGAGCATCCACCCACGACTTCCAATCATCAAAGGAATTCCACATAGCAGGCTCCAATTCCCACCATCGAAAAACCTTAACCATGACACTCTTGACAAGTCTACAATTTAAAAACAAGTGACAGTTTGATTCCACAGCTTCTTCACAAATCGGGCACATAATCGACTCCAAATCTATACCCCTTCGGGACATCCGCAGCCTAGTCGGCAAACCATCATGAAACACTTTCCAAGCATGAATATTAATTTTAATCGGGACCTCTTTAATCCATCTTGTTTTCTGAGCAGCCACCGGTAAATAGTTATCGTCAATTATGATACGAAGAGAAGCTACAGAAAACACACCGTCACCTGTCAAAGACCATGACCACCTATCAGAAGTATTGCTAAAACTGACCCCGTCAATTACATCTTGAAGTAAATTCAGTTGAGTCAATTCCACTCCTCCCCTTGGATACCGACGCAACGACTGCATCAAATTCTCATGCGAAAATTTATCGCAAACAGTGATATCCTTCATATTTTCCAAAGCATACACACGAGGAGCTAAATCTTTGAACTTGATATCACCTCTCCATCGATCCTCCCAGAATAACGTATCATCACCATTACCTATCTTACGCTTAAAAAGGGACATAATATCAATACCTCGATTTTTAAGAACCTCCACTTCACGAACAATGTTAATCCATATAGATGGATACACCATAACAGCCTTCGCTCCAATTTTTCCATCTACCCCATGTAAACCTTTAATAACACGTGCCCACAAAGACTTCCCCTGCGTTTTGAATTTCCACACCCACTTAGCCATAAGCGCCCTATTAATAGCATATAAGCTTGAGACTCCCAAGCCTCCACGTTCTTTAGACCTCAGAGCATGTTTCCAGCTTACCCAACTCAGTTTATTAGACTTACCATCAGCTCCATTAAAGAATCTTGCCCGAATAGCTTCTAACTTGTTCAACACCTGCATTGGAACTTTGAACATAGACATTTGGTATATATGAATTGCCCCTAGAACAGATTTGAGCAAAGTTAATCTACCCCCTATCGATAAAGTCTTTAACTTCCATCTCGACAATCTCTGCTCCATTCCTTCAATCATATCAGTCCATTCATTAACACGGGACATGAGACCCCCCACTTTAGATCCAAGGTACTTAAACGGGTGTTTAAGAACATTACAACCAATATTATTTGCAGCCTGCTGAACTAACGAATTCACCACCGAAATTCCCATCAGCTTACTTTTCGACATATTAATCCGGAGGCCCGAGGCATAGTAAAACACACGAAGAACCTTTGTCATGATACTAATATTACTCGTACACCACCTGCCAATAAAAAGGGCATCATCCGCGTAAAACATATGAGTCAAATGTAAATCTGCCCCGATCTTAATTCCAGCAAACAGTCCCTCATCCACGACCCTTTGGAAAGAAACGTGAAGACTCTCCATAACCAAAATAAAAAGAAAGGGAGATAGAGGATCTCCTTGCTTGAGACCTCTACCAAATGGAAATTCTTTCGTAGGGTTTCCATTAACAAGAACCGATCCCCTTGACGATCGTAAACAAGTTTGAATCCAGTGTCTCCATTTATCCCCGAAACTAAACTTGCCTAAAATCTCATCAAGAAATTCCCAACTGACAGAATCATATGCTTTTTCAAAATCGACTTTGAAAACCATAGTTTGTTTATTTCTCATCTTGCACCAATTAACAATTTCATTAAGAATAAACGGCCCATCCAAGATTTGTCTATCCGCCACAAATGCTGACTGAATTTCATTGACTAAATCCCCAACAACTCCGGCAAGTCTATTGGCAAGAATCTTAGCAACAATTTTATACAAGCTACCAATTAAGCTTATCGGACGAAAATCTTTAACCATATTAGCATTTGGAATCTTAGGAATAAGAGTGATGAATGATGAATTACCTCCCTTAGGAATATGACCTTCATCAAAAACATGCTTCACCGCATTAACCACATCTAAGTCAATAGTTTTCCAATATCTCCGATAGAAACCAAACGTAAATCCATCCGGTCCTGGAGCTTTATCCACACCGCACTCCCAAACAGCCTTCTTAATTTCCTCATACGAAACATCACCCTCCAGAACTTCCTTCTGATCACTGTTGATACGTCTATCGAACTCCATACTAAGTCTTATTCTTTGATGTTGAACCGGTTCGAATCTTCTACGAAAATGGTCATAAAATTTATCCTTAACATCTTGGGGAGACTCAATCCAATCCCCATCAACTAAAACCCCGCGGATTGCAAGTTGACTACGTTTCTTATTAAGAATACCATGATAATATTTAGAGTTTTCGTCCCCTTCGATGGCCCATTTGATTTTTGCTTTTTGAGCAATCTCCAAAGTGGCAGCTTTCTCCATCTCTATAATACTATTAAAGACTTCTCCTCTACGATTAATTATGTCGTCAGTAACTCCACCTCCATCAATAATACTATCAAGAATGTTTAGCTCCTCTTTAAGACACCGCAATCTGCTTTTAGAAGTATCCTTGTGTTTTTTGATCCACAGACGAATCTTATCTTTCAAAAATCTAAGTTTAGCCATGAAATTGGAATAATTATCACCATGGTTAACCTTAGCCGATTGCCAAGATTCTACAACCATCTGATCAAAACCCTCTAAATCAAACCAAGCATGAAAAAATTTGAAAGGAGTAGGACCGAAATCACAATGTCTCTCCCTCAAAAGAATTGGACGATGATCAGATAGAAATCTGTCCAAAGCGATAGCGGTAATAGCCGGACATCTGCACATAAGCTCATCCGAGATAAGGAAGCGATCTAATTTGCTCATTTTCGTAGCGTTTTTATGACACCAGGTATACATGCTCCCCCCCATACTAACCTCCACAAGACCCGCGTCTGAAATAAACTGATTAAAAACACGAGCACCCTGTTTGTTAAACACCGAACCAAATCTTTCACTAGGATTCCGAACTTCGTTGAAATCCCCCATCAACACTACTTCTCCCCTCCAATTGCGAACAACCGAGCCAATATACTCCCACAGCAATATTTTTTCTCTAGACTCCTGTGGAGCATAGATAGAGACAATAAGCATATTCTTTCCACTCGGAATCCACCTGCCCCTAATAATGACAAAATAATCCGAAACAGTGACACTTAACTTATAGTATACACTTGTATCCCAAACACACACAATGCCTCCAGAATTTCCAACAGCATTACTAGCAGCATGATCGAAAGAAGAATTCCCCCAACACCGTTTAATACACCAGGTATCAATATCCTCCATCTTTGTTTCCTGTAACGAAAGAAAATTGACTTTATGAAAAGTACACAACTCCTTTACCCAATCTTGTTTAGCCTTATGGGTTAGGCCTTGAATGTTTAAGGACATAAAATTCATCGATCGACAGGTTCACCTCCTTGTGACCCTATGATATCTTCTAAATTCTTGATACATCCGTTCATATCATATCCCATAACTTGTCCCACCGAGACCAAATCCTCAATCATTTGTATGATGGACCCTCCCGTCTTAGTGTTCTTTGATTTCTTGAATTGTTTCGAGCCTCTAAAGGTATGATCAGCACTAGTCTCTTCGTCTCCTCTTGGACTACCCTCACCCTTTTTATCGTTAACAAACATACTACCCTCCATATGTTTGCTCCCCTCATTAGTACTAATATCACCCTCCTTATCTGGAGTGAAACCAGGTGGATATTGTATGCTACTCCCCTCCATAGTCGCACTATTAACCACATTCTTATTTTTATTTAGCAAATCATAAATTTGGAATGGATCATCTGACTGAAATACATAAGCCGCACAAGTTTTGTAACATGTTTAAACGACGATAATATTTTACTATGGCCGGATGAAACGAGTTTTGTTGTTGAGAATATGCACATATTCTTGGTAATCTTGTTCACCGTTTCTAAACGCCTATGCTTATGTTATTTACTTATAATATAAGCACCTTATATGTTCATAAGCCCCTGGTAGCATTTGGATTAGTTTATGTTTAGTAAGCTAATAAGCTTATCTATATGATTTCGTATATGCTGGTAAATGATCAAAAATGAGAAATGGAATGGTTAAAAAATATAAGCAATACTCAACGTAAACTGGTAATTTGTAGTAGAATATGTTATATAACCAAACCTTTATAAAACCGTAAATTTGAGGCTTATCAAATCGATGCCCACTCTTATAAGTTAAACAAAACATTTGATTTGAATTTATTTGGGTCATATAAGCTAACAAACTCGTAAACCCTCACATCTTTTCTTAAGTATTCAAAACGTTTGTTAATTTTCGTTAGAAAAAAAACAACTTACATGGTAAACTAAAGCTACGCACATTTGGGTTTATATCGGTTTTTTTCTCACCTCCACCATACACGCACACGCCAAATGATGGCCCAAAGATTTCGATCTTTGTATATCAGTAACTAAAACCATTCAGTTTTTTACAAGTATGATTAATTGGTTCTTTAAGACCAAGTTTATTAACGATCTGATCCAACCGATCGGTAGCTACATGACAAAAAAATATCAATATTATAAGAAAAGAATACAACGAGAGAAAAAGAATGCAACAACCTAGTCGCTTTGTGACTTCCAAATCGTTTACCCAACCTTGCCACATGAGTCTGCCACATCATCATTACCATCATATCTTCATTGCTCCCATGGTCGATTTTTGAAGCCAACTGTAAATCGTCTATTTTCCGCGCACTTGTCAATCATCATTAGTATTAGCAAGTAGAATATTTGCTTGATACTGCCTTTCAATATCTTCTTTCTTTCATGCAATTGTAATTACATAGGGCATGCGATACAAATGAGACTTGTGTGTGTGAATGCAGTAGAAAGAAATGGCTGCAAATTCTTTCCAGTGAAATTAGGTATACATAGTATTTGGACTATGTATCAATTTTTGTTGTTAATGGGCCTATCCGATTGGTGTTTTCATATATGGGCTTATAAGATTTTATGAGATAATCAAGTTTGTGTTTAGATAGTTTTATAAGATTAATTTTTAGTATGTGTATTGATTAATGAGCACATGTATGATTAAATAATAATATATATTAAGTTGGGTTGGATTGTTGATAAATGATAAAAAAGTTGAGATTGATTGTATGTATAGATTGTATAGATGAAGAAGTAAAAAAAATAATACTTTAATAAATGATTGGGTTGGATTGAGTTGTGAATAAACATAGTCTAATGTATACTAGTAATTTTAAGCGTTATTTACCGCAAAGACCCTATAGAAAGGGACATGTCTTGAAGAGACCTTTTTTAAATGTATTTACGAAATTAGCTCTGTTCTCCGCGCCAGTATTGGAGTGGACCAAGTAACCAACACGTGTCACGTTGTTATTAAACCAACAATAAAAAAATAAAAAAATGTTCTCCGTGCCTCTGATGGAGCGGACCACATTAATGCAGCTAATAGTCTTGTCTTGTCAGCTTTTGCAGAAAGCTACTTCCCACTAATAAAGTTTTTCGCGTCTGTTTTCAAAGGATATAGAGTTCTCCGCGCCAATTGTTAAGCGAACACCATATAAAACAAATTATTTTGTTTCCCAATTTATAACTTGACTTGACAATACATACATTACTGTGACATTAATTTTGTACGCGTAGCATTGACTTAGTGATACAAGGTTTTTGCAATGGGTTCAAAATATTTCTCGGTATCCTCTCGAATTGATCTCAGTTAAAAGTGGAATGATTTGTTCTTGGTGACAAAAAGTGGATTTGGTTTTCTATTCTACTAAACAAGGTGAATGAATAAAATGGTAATGAAATAAACTTAAACCAAGCAACGAATAAAAAGCAAAACTTGAATTAAAGCTGGAAAAATACTCTTAAGAAAAATACCCCATGCGGAATGTAAGTCTTATGCGGAAAGTATGGCCATTCGGAAAGTTCCCCTATGCGGAAAGTTAAATTCTATGCGGAATACTTGTATGATTCGGAAAAATTGCCTCATGCGGAAAAAGATCTCTATGCGGAATATCAAGGCCTATGCGGAAAATTTGTTATGCGGAAAAACTTGCCTTATTCGGAAAGTATATTCTATGCGGAAAAAGTGAGCTATTCGGAAAAATGATGCTATTCGGAAAAAATTGCTTATGCGGAAAAATCACTCTAATCGGAAAATCGGGTCTATGCGGAAAGATGAACTTCTATGCGGAAAATATGAGCCATTCGGAATATCTGGGATATTCCGAATAAAGAAGAAATAAAACCTCTACTCGGAATAATTGAAATATTCCGAGTAAGGCAAACGGGAGCTAGTCTATTCGGAATATCTGTCTTGTTCGGAAAGTCTGGGCACGAAGAACAGTTACAGTAACAGCAAAAACAGGGGAACCGGATCTTGATCAAAATCAATCTAAATACGCAAAAAGGTTTTACCAAACTAACCAATAATCATTAACATACCATAAGAAACAAATCCCACCAATAAAAACACTAAATCAACAACTTTTTAGAATCAAACTAGAATCAAAAGAAACTTAGAAACTTGCAATAAAAATGATGAAGAACAAGATGAATAGAAAGATGGAATGGATTGATTAATAGAAGAGTAACAAGGTTAATGATTAAGGATTACAAGATTGAAAAGAAAAATGAAAAATCATCAAACACCCTAGTGGTGTTTGTGATGAAAACCACGAACCAAAAGAACTGGAAAAGAAAAAAAAATGAACTAACTCTCTAATTGTGTGAAGGGAAAAACTATTTATACTCATAGTGGTTGGTTGGTGAGTGGGATTTCTCCCTTTCTTCTTGTCTTCTCGTCTTTTCAGAAAAGTTGACGTTTTCGATTCTGATTCGGGATTTGTCGTCGATTAAATCCAACTCGTCTTTTAATTTCTTCGTTAAATAGACTCGAGTTTCTTCGATTTATGAAAATCTTCCGTCTTTAGTCCTTTTCTTCGATAAATCTTCGAATAGGCCCAGTGACTTCAAATCTTTTGCATCTCTTGGACAATAGACTTTATCTTGAGTCTTTTTCCTTGATAAATCCCGTGCAATCCCATGTTTTCTTCAATATTCATCCGGTTGGCTCTGAAAACACAATAAACACAAAAACCACGCATAATTCCAAACAAATGATATTAAATACGTGTTTTGGTCTCGTTTTAGCCCGAATTAAGTGGTAAAAGGATGGGTGTTTACACACCTATCAAATCCCCTACACTTAACCATTGCCATGCCCTCATGCAATGCTTAGTGATAAAGCAATTTTACATTTTTCTCATAATCAATCAACCTTGGCCTTATTTAAACTCTACTAAATAATACTAAGAGGACTTAAAACTTTAAAATAAACAAAAGGATGGAAATAACTTGTAAAGAAATCGAGGACTTACATTAGGGCTTTGGTGTTGCGAAGATTTATCATCCTCAAGTTTCACGTTCCCCAAACTATGCTTAAAAACGAGATCATTGTTATTATAAGTTAGTAAATCAAACACTTACACACATGGCTTAATTAAATGCTTAAACTCCCTTATTCCTAGGTGTATCTCTTATATTTTATTTTTGTCTTAGAATGATCATGAAGATGCATTTTTGGACTTATTTCGATAGTTTATTAAGGCTGAAAGCAAAGTGGGACGATTTGATCAATAGTTAGCTAAAGGACAAAATCTCTTAAAACTGCTTCTCGGGATATCAAAAAGTTCATATCTTGGCATAACTTGGTTCACGATTTGAGACCTTTCTCGGGCCGATATTTGGCATGTACTTCATACTTCATATCTTCGAGAGACGTTCTTGAGATAATGGTCTTCTCATCATAATAGAGTTTCTTCACTTGGAGACTTTTGAGGGGTACTCCCTTTTTGTTGACCACGACTTCATGATTATTTCTTCAATCTCTAATTGGGATTTTGAGATACAACGATCCGCCTCCTTTTCGGACTTGGATCTATTTATCCTCATACCTTGTTAGGGTCTTTTCGGATAGACTTCTCCATGATCTTTATGGGAGTTGATTGCTTTTCGTCGTGAGTCTTGATCCTTCATATTGACTTTAGGAATAATGCTTTTCACATCACTTTGGATCTTCAGCAATAAAATTGAATCATCATGCCTTGTTAGGGCCTTTTCGGACTCGCCAATCTTCGCGCCCCGCTTCATAAGTTATGCCTTGGCTATGAACTCTTATCATTACCGAGCAACTTTTAAGCGATCTTGGGCTAGAAGCTAAGTAACTTTTCAAATCGTAAGACCTTACTTATTGCAGATAAATTATTAGCAAGTGATGGGAGAATAGGCAAATAATTACACCAAGTGAGCTTGCGCAAGAATACCGACTTATAATTGACTCTATCATTTCTCGTCCTCCACAATTTAAAATCTCAAGTAATGAGACTCGTGGACACTTAGCCTAATAAACCAATTAAGGTCTATATGGTTAAGGATACTAGCTAGAATAAACTTGGATAAGTCTATTCGGGTTGAGTCAAAATAAACGCAACGGGCCTAATATGTCAAAGATTCCTAAACTAGCTACACCACTTTATTAATATTTTTGACTTTATTGCGGGATATATACATATGAAAGCAACGATAAAAATTTAAAAATTACAACTAAATGGCCAAAGTTAATAAAAAATTTGAAAAATGCTGAAAAATAGGATTTTCCGGTTAAATGAAGGCATTTTCATGGAAAAGTCCACTTAAAACTTCGATAGAAGTCTCCCCTACACTTAAGATAAACATTGTCCTCAATGTTTAAGCATGTGGGAAAAGTCTCCCCTACACTTATGACATTGTGCACGTTGTTTAACTCGAGTTAAGGAAGAGACGACTGAAGTGATCAATTTCAAATGTGAGTATGAAGAAAATTGAATCACGATAGTTGAGAGATAGAACCGGGTTTCGGATAACACGGGAGCACGGTTCTTCAAAGATTTCCAAGATTGCAGTTATCCCTGTAAGCACATCACCACACAAACACAAACGACCAAAATAGGTCCTCCCCTACACTTAGGGGGTTAAAGGGATAGATACTCGGGCTGCCTCCCGAGGAGCGCTTGTTTTTGATAACCGAGTCACGAGCCTGACTCGACCCAAATTCAGTTCATGGGGAACGTGGTGAGGGATGGAATCACCTCCTGAGAGGTGTCCTCACCAAAGTACAACTTCACTCGTTGGCCATTCACCTTAAAATTTGGTCCATTAGGTTGAGCGAGCTCGAGAGTACCATATGGAAAAATTTGGGCGATGGTGAATGGGCCGGACCAACGAGATTTGAGCTTGCCCGAAAAGATTTTCAACCGAGAGTTAAAAAGTAAGACTTTGTCTCCAACATGGAACTCTCGGTTTTTGATCTTAGAGTCGTGAATGAGCTTAGTTCGTTCCTTATAGATCAAAGAATTTTCATAAGCCTCATTCCGAAGTTCATTCAGCTCATTGAGTTGGATCTTGCGTAGGTCACCGGCTTTGTTTATATCAAAATTAGCCCACTTCAAGGCCCAGTAAGCCTTGTGCTCCAACTCAATGGGGAGGTGGCACGCTTTCCCGTACACAAGACGATAAGGCGTACAGCCGATCGGGGTCTTGTAAGCAGTACGGAAAGCCCACAAAGCATCATCGAGTTTATCAGCCCATGCGGCACGATGCTCTCCCACGGTTCTTTCAAGAATTCGCTTCAGCCCTCGGTTGGATATTTCAGCCTGGCCATTAGTTTGTGGGTGGTAGGCTGTGGAAAGACGATGGTTTACACCGTACTTAGCCATGACTCGAGGAAATTGGTCATTGCAGAAATGAGTCCCACGATCACTAATAATGGCGCGAGGCACACCGAATCTAGCGAAAAGAGCTTTCAAAAAGTTTCAAAAAGTTACCGAATCTAGCAAAAATATTTTTGGTTTTTATGTTTTTTTTACTTTTTAGGATTTTTGAAAATTTTATATTTTTTAGTTGTTTTTGAAAATTTTTTATGAAAAAGTAACGTTCACGGGGAACGGATCCCAAAATCCAAGTTCTCACAAAAAACTTTTGATCTTAACGAGAGGAGCCGGCAGCGGCGCCATTTGATACAAGGTTTTTGCAATGGGTTCAAAATATTTCTCGGTATCCTCTCGAATTGATCTCAGTTAAAAGTGGAATGATTTGTTCTTGGTGACAAAAAGTGGATTTGGTTTTCTATTCTACTAAACAAGGTGAATGAATAAAATGGTAATGAAATAAACTTAAACCAAGCAACGAATAAAAAGCAAAACTTGAATTAAAGCTGGAAAAATACTCTTAAGAAAAATACCCCATGCGGAATGTAAGTCTTATGCGGAAAGTATGGCCATTCGGAAAGTTCCCCTATGCGGAAAGTTAAATTCTATGCGGAATACTTGTATGATTCGGAAAAATTGCCTCATGCGGAAAAAGATCTCTATGCGGAATATCAAGGCCTATGCGGAAAATTTGCTATGCGGAAAAACTTGCCTTATTCGGAAAGTATATTCTATGCGGAAAAAGTGAGCTATTCGGAAAAATGATGCTATTCGGAAAAAATTGCTTATGCGGAAAAATCACTCTAATCGGAAAATCGGGTCTATGCGGAAAGATGAACTTCTATGCGGAAAATATGAGCCATTCGGAATATCTGGGATATTCCGAATAAAGAAGAAATAAAACCTCTACTCGGAATAATTGAAATATTCCGAGTAAGGCAAACGGGAGCTAGTCTATTCGGAATATCTGTCTTGTTCGGAAAGTCTGGGCACGAAGAACAGTTACAGTAACAGCAAAAACAGGGGAACCGGATCTTGATCAAAATCAATCTAAATACGCAAAAAGGTTTTACCAAACTAACCAATAATCATTAACATACCATAAGAAACAAATCCCACCAATAAAAACACTAAATCAACAACTTTTTAGAATCAAACTAGAATCAAAAGAAACTTAGAAACTTGCAATAAAAATGATGAAGAACAAGATGAATAGAAAGATGGAATGGATTGATTAATAGAAGAGTAACAAGGTTAATGATTAAGGATTACAAGATTGAAAAGAAAAATGAAAAATCATCAAACACCCTAGTGGTGTTTGTGATGAAAACCACGAACCAAAAGAACTGGAAAAGAAAAAAAAATGAACTAACTCTCTAATTGTGTGAAGGGAAAAACTATTTATACTCCTAGTGGTTGGTTGGTGAGTGGGCTTTCTCCCTTTCTTCTTGTCTTCTCGTCTTTTCAGAAAAGTTGACGTTTTCGATTCTGATTCGGGATTTGTCGTCGATTAAATCCAACTCGTCTTTTAATTTCTTCGTTAAATAGACTCGAGTTTCTTCGATTTATGAAAATCTTCCGTCTTTAGTCCTTTTCTTCGATAAATCTTCGAATAGGCCCAGTGACTTCAAATCTTTTGCATCTCTTGGACAATAGACTTTATCTTGAGTCTTTTTCCTTGATAAATCCCGTGCAATCCCATGTTTTCTTCAATATTCATCCGGTTGGCTCTGAAAACACAATAAACACAAAAACCACGCATAATTCCAAACAAATGATATTAAATACGTGTTTTGGTCTCGTTTTAGCCCGAATTAAGTGGTAAAAGGATGGGTGTTTACACACCTATCACTTAGCATAGTGGATATATTCGAATTTTACTACTTTTTTACTTCTTCATCAGTTTATACCCTAAATTTACTTCTTCATCCTAGTATAGTAGTTCATCACCAAAGTTCATTTTAAGTAACCATTTTAAATAGTGGGTGACCAAAGTTCATCTCATAATGCTTGATTAGTTATATGATTGAAGAAGCAAAGCATCCATCTTGATTGGAAAGTAGCCAGTTAACTGCAAGTTGCGATAGTGTCTCGAACATGAGTTTATATCCCAAATAGATTTTAACTTAAACACGAGTTAAAGTTTTTGCTTAAAAGATTTGATTACTTTAGTATTCTCGAACATGGCAAGATTTGTTCCCATAGATGTATGTTTTATAATTATTTTAATTTAATGTACGTGAGTATTAGTATTAATATTGTGTATTAATTTTTATTATTTTAGGATTATCCTGCGAAACTTACATGTAGAAGTAAGATATCCTTGATTGACGACATTAGGAGTAAATTAGAAGACACCCCTAAAGAAGCTTTATTTAGGGCATCTTGTTTAGGTTGGCTTTGGGATTTAGACTTTACCAGTGACGAAAATTGTGTATTGATACATTATTTAGGATGTTGTCAAGGATATAGTGCATAAGAAGATGGCATAAATACCCGTTTCACTTACTATGTAAATGGGCATCAATTATATATTGGGAGGGAGGAATTCTGTCTAGTCACCTCCTTGAAATTTGGCGTGGAATTTAAGGAGGAATTTACATCAGGCCCTATGCCATTTAGGAGACGAGTATTTGGATCAAGGTATGATGGTCGTGTGATACACGCTGGACAGCTACTAGAAAAGATTTTAAGCGATTCTTTTTATGACTTGAATGACAACGATGCGGTTGGCTTGTGCTTGTTAGCGTGGATGGACTTGATACTTTTAGGATATGAGATATCACATTGTGTCCCAGAATGGTACTATAGGATAGTGGATAATAGGGAAGCATTTAACATGTACCCATGGGGTTCGCACGTATGGCCCACTCTGTATTGGCAGCTTAGGGATTCGGTAGGATGGCGTGTTCATCATTTTATAAATGACCTTCTAGAAGGGAAAGTGCATAGCTATATGCTAACTGGATTCACATGGGCATTCAAGGTATTGTTTTTTATTTAGTAATATTAGTAAATTGAACGTACAATAATTGTAACATTTATTATTTTTTGCAGACCTAGATATTAGAGAGCTATAGAGAAAATAGTGTGCATCTTTATAGATATGTACATAACCATCCTAGAGTGAATCGTTGGAGGCGTCTGAGAAGGTTTTATCAAAGGCGCCTTCCCACTTTAATAGACGTAAGTAGTTATTAATTATTCGTTTATTTTTGAAATGTTTTATTATAACACTAATTACATAAATAATTTTTAGGGAGTTGTGCCTGTAAATGTAACACCAGATCCCGAGGAGGGTCAGGCACGTTGTTGGATTGACAGCAGGGCATATTTTGATGGTGAGATACACGATCATCTGCCGATACCTCCTCGAGCTAATCCATACGTCCGTGATGATGTTCCACAAGACGTATATCATCTTTTGAGTGAACATTCAAAACAGATAAAAGATGTGTATGATTTAATCAAGGTAAATTTCATGACCTAGTTTGTGTTATACTAATTATTATAATAATACGTGTTTAGTAGTTTGTTTAATTATTTTATGCAGGATTTGAGGCGACCAGAAACTTGTGCAGCCCGGTCAATCATGGTGTTAGTTCGTTGCTGAGTGGTGTGCCTCGTACGCATGTATAATTTATGAAGTCATTTTAAGTGAATATATATTATATTATTTTAGTGTAAATTAAAATAAAATGAAAATGTTGAAATGCAGGACTTCATGGGTCCGTCTAGAAATTTTGATGACCCTCCGAGTAGTCAATTTTTCAAGGGTGCTAGGTGGTCGTCACCTAATATGTTGGTGTATCCGTAATCTTTCCATAATAGTGCCCAAATGCCTACACACGGTCAACCAAGTAATATGAGGAACATGTCACCCGTCCCCACTCCACAAACTAACATGGGGCCACCACTAGGATTTGCTGTGAACAATCGTGAGTCGATTTCTCGCATTGGCGAATGTGGTCCATCGAACACTCGTGCTGAACACGGTGTTGTATTTGTAAGTCTACCATTAAGGTTTATGGTTTTTACAGTTGTATTCGCTATCTTTGTATATCTTTAACGAATTGTTTATACTATTTTCAGGATGGCATGAATCGAGAAAAGAGAGAATGTCGACCTGGAAGACAAAAGCAAAGTCCATACGTTTTGTTGCCTCCAACGACGATATTAGTCCCGAAACGAGTTAGGAAGACCAAAACCAAGCAGCATTCCCATAACATATTTTCTTTGGATTTTAGTATTCCAACAACAGTCATACTCGATAACGTGGATTTTTTAAGGTGATTATTATGATATTTAAATATTTAACTAATTTAAGTATAAGTTAGATAATTACTCTTTAAATATGATTTTTCTTGTATAGGTTCGTCGAGAATCGTATGACGACTTAATGACATTCTTACAAAGGCCTTATCGTATTTATTTGGACTGCCACATGAGGGGTTATGTTGTCGAACTAGAGTTTTGGTTGTCACTAGTTCCTGATTACACTGGGACTCTCAGTGTTACTTCATATATTTCATGGGAGAAACGGGGTTGGTTGACAGACGATGTAAGTTTATCAACTAAATTAATTTTGCCTATTTAGTTTAAATTGTATGAACATAGCTAAGTTATATTATTTAAATGCATAAACAGCAAATGAACGCATGGATAGAGTTGATAATTAGAACTAGGCCCCCTAATAGTATGTGGACAGTTGCAAAGGAAAAGACTACAACACTAGACCCACTGGAAAACAAGTTCACTTTGGATTTCGATTACTTCATTAGAGGAACTATTAACGGCACGAGCCCGCCGTACCCTTCGTGGGATGTTGCAGAACGGATACGTATTAATTTGTACATGTTTATTGTGTTTAAAATATGTTATAATGCTTATTAATATAACTAAAATGTTATCTGTAGGTTTTTCGCCAATCATGCATGGCAATCACTGGGTCACAGGTGTTACAAACCTAAATTTATCAACTTTCACTATATAGGACTCGCATTATCTTGAAAGAGGGCAGATGATTTGTGACAACTTAGAAAATTGGACAAATACTTTGAATATGTTTTTGTTTACTGATGGTCACTTTCAAAGAACAAGACGTCCTCCGTATAAATTCTCGTATAGTTACAACCCATCAGGTGTCAATGTCCTACAACAGGAAAACAGTTACGACTGCGGCGTTATTACATGTTGGCTATTAGAAAAACTTATTCAAGGAAGATCGCCCGAGTACATAAGTCAACCTACAGCTTTCTTTGGACAGTTTAGACTTGAAATGGCAAGAAGGTTTTATGAAAAACGTTGTGAGGAGACTGATGATTGTGGTTATGATGCGGCTTGATGTTGTTTGTTTGTATTTTATAAACGTGTTTCAAATAAAAGGTTTTCATTTGTCATGTGACATACATTATTTGCGTGTTCTTTAATGTAGTATTTATTGTTTATTTGAAATAGAAAATAAATACAAAAAAATGATTACATCACATAAAAGTAAGACGTATGTAAAACAGAAAGGCAATAAAAACAGAAACTTAAAAAACGATTACATCGTACCATAAAGCATTACATGTGAGCAATACTATTATTTTTTATTTGTTTTAGATGCTACACTATAAATTCATTTTGGCGATAGTTGTGAAGAATAAGTGATTCTTTGTATGGTCCAAAAAAAAGAACCACCCTTTCCTTCAATCCCTGGTACCGTTTCCAAGCTTTCCGAATTACGATTCCATACTTGTAGTTGGTGAAACCATAGTTGCGGGTTCTCATTAACCTGAACTATTGGTTCAGCCGAATTGTTAAATCCTAATAATTTTGGGATTTGCTCTATAGGCATCTCAATGTTGAATAATTCTTGAACTGAATTAACAAACACACCAGTAATTTGTAACTGCCAAACACGAAATACACGTGTGTATTCAGTGTTGTAAGATCCCGAAATCACCAAAGTATCTCCTAACTGGACAATATAGTAAGGTGGTGGAATTGTGGAAGTTATCACATTAGGAATGTATATAATTTGAAAGTAGCAGTCAATCAAATCAAACGATATAATCATGTAGGATTTGGACCAGTTATCGTTAGGGAAAAAATTATTTTCAGACCCAACCCAATATGTTTTACTGTCAACCACAGCTTGACCTGACTGTTTTAACCTAATTATGTTGCGTGGTAAACGTTCATTTTCGAGATTGATCCAAGTGTTTGAACTCATTTTTCGCACCGACACATACCATGGACCCTCACCATAGAATGGGTAGTTTATTTTTAAAAGGATCAGGTCTAGAGTGGTCGGGTTGATAGCAAAACCAAAAATCATTTTTGGAGCATCAGGTTGGTTTAAATAATTTGGTGTTAAAATTGTTACTATTTTTGGAATAGACGGGTTGAACAACACAAATGCGAAAGCATTAGCATATGAAAAGCACCATATACCTTTAGAAGTACCAACATGTTGAATCTCATCTAGATTTTGAAGATAATTTAAAGGGGTGAATGTCAAGTTATCATCGACCATATACATTCTACCGTTTGTGACATGCTTACATTCCAAAATGAAAAAACATGTGGATGAATAACGCGAACCGTATTCTCGACGAAAGCTTTGACGGTCTATGGTTGCTCGCCATCGTCGTGATACCCTATGAAACCGAAGTAAAGAAACGACCGGAAATCGCAACATGATTTGTCTTTGGATTTCAAATGGTATGTAGGTAGACATATTAGTTTGTGTTGTCTTTAGAAAAACTGAATTTGATAAATGAGCCTAATATGTTAATTTATTTATAGAAAATGAAACACATTCTTTATACACCGTGGGACATGACACTTCACTAAAAAAATGTTCTTCGCTTGAATATTGAAGCAGAAAATGACGTCAGCATACACTTTATACACCGTGGGACATGACACTTCACTGAAAAAATGTTCTTTGCTTGCATACGGACTCCTTTCATATAAATATACACATTAGGAATAAATTAATTCATAAAAATCACCAACATACAAATGAACTCATATCAACAGAAATTTGTAAGTGAGTATTCTGATGATGAGGTAAACGAAGAAACTGGTTATGCTTATGATCCAAATTTTACAAAACTAGGGTCCTCATTTCCATTCTTATCAGA
This sequence comes from Glebionis coronaria, assembly GCA_025667525.1. Classification (NCBI taxonomy): domain Eukaryota; kingdom Viridiplantae; phylum Streptophyta; class Magnoliopsida; order Asterales; family Asteraceae; genus Glebionis; species Glebionis coronaria. Next base: position 486,017,052 of record CM046874.1, read on the forward strand.
TGATGAAAATGGGGATTCTGTTGATGGTGAAGGTCCAAATTTTACGAAGCCTGGTTCCTCATGTGCGTTTTCACCAGACGACAATGTTGAGGAACAAGAACAAGTGAGTTGTAATGATTGGGACACACAACCACAAAAACCTTTTACCATAAATGGAAATTTTTTATGCCATTTATGCCTGATGTTCCAGAAACCCCTTTATAAACTTCCAAAACTAGTCATTCTAGTCATACAAATAAAGATATGGAAGTGCATGTCTGTAAAACCTTTTTAAATATGGAAGAATTAGACCTAGCTAATAGGTTAAAAGTGATCAAGGAAGGTTACCAATTTAGAAAAGATAGAACGAACCCAGATAGAGCCGACTATAAGTGTTATCATTTCAACGACTGTAGTTGGAAGATTTGGTCTAGGCGATGGGTTAATACGGATGTTTTCGAAATTACCCAAATGAATGATATTCACACTTGTTCCAAAACACAAACATATCCAAACCATCGCAATGCAAACAAAAAGGTCATAGGTTACATTATGAGGGAGAAGCTAAAAGATGATAAGAGTGATTTAAAAAGTAAATAAATAGAACAAGATATCATGGCACAGTATAAATATAGTGTATCTTATCAACAAGCGTGGAGAGGTAAGGACTATGGGTTGGATATGATACGAGGGTATCCATACGAATCTTTCGAAATGCTACATATTAATGCTACTACCTAAATCGGCAAGGGCCAAACATCCCTCAATCTCGGAAAAATCACAAGGTAGTACAAATTGGCCCGGATCTTCTTCCATTCTCGGCATATGCCTTTTAGGTTTTCTTAGAAGAATCGAAGCACAAAATTCTTCAAGGTGAGCTTTCGTAAGTTCATGGAAACTCTCTTTTAGAACGGTGGATGGAATTTGAGGTAAACGAGGATGTGCACTCTTTTCCTTGGTCACCACCTTCTTTCCCTCGACTTTTGAACATGAAGTCGTTTTTGAGGTCGAGGGTAGAGACGAATGCACAACTCTAAAAGCATCCAAGTTAGGGCAATCACACGACTTTTTCTGTGAGTCGATGTAGTGGCTTTGACGTGTTCCTTAGAGTTATTCACAGTGTTACTTGGTAAAGCACTCGAAGACGAACTCGACTGTTTGTTCATGATAGCCGCAAACATGTTCTTAATCTCATTTTGACTTTGCTCAATTTTATTATTTTTCCCTTTTCAAAGTGTTGGAAAATTCGTTTAAATTTCACCAATTTGGTTTTCTAATCTCTTCATGTTAGCGTCATTTGATTTAACGTAATTTTGAAAATCCTTTGACACATTTTGATTTTGATTAAAACGTTTGGTTTTGATTCCCAGCTTGAAAATTTTCCTTGATTTTGTTGTTTTGAAAATTTAAATTTTGACCATTATTAAATTCCGGTTTTGATTGTTGTTAATAAAATCTCGATTTTGCCAATTCAAATTTTGACCTTGATTATAGTTTCCTTGATTCCCTTGTGGATTATTTCCTTGAAAATGTTACGTTGAAAATTGTTGCCTTGTTTACTATAATTCGTTTGTTGTGATGGACCGGCATCATTCTGAAAATTTCCTTTTAACGCATTAACACTCGACGTTTGGCCATCCGTAGCCGCACACTCGTAATATTTATGAGGTCCACCACACAACGTACACGAAACCTCAACCGCTTTCACCGTTGTTGTAGCGTCTTTCTTTTGCATCTCAATCAAGAACGACATAAATACATTCGTCAATTTATCGACTTTCGCGTCAACCCTCTCAATGTCGCGATTAGCATGGCTAACATTGGCGACATTGGCAACACTCGCTGTGCTACGGAGTTGAAAAACCTTAGATCTATTTTTGTAATCATTAATGAGTCTTTCGGAGTTTTACACAAAAAGTTACCCCCTGCGGCGGAATTTCACGAATCTTGCTTATGAAGATTAAGACCGTTATAAAAAGTATCGATTTGGTGCAACTTAGAAAATCCATGATGAGGACATTGCATAAGCAATTCCTTAAAACGATCCCACGCGTCTCTAAACGACTCATTCGATTTTTGCTCAAATCTCGTGATCTCGTTTATGAAAAACGTGGTTTTAGACGGTGGAAAAAAATGATTAACGAATTTGGACACGAGATCGTCCCACGTAACTATGGAGTTAGATGGTTCTTTCTCGTATCAATCCTTGGCGGAGCCATCGAGTGAGTAAGGAAAAAGCATAAGCTTGATGACATTGGTGTTAGTGTTCTTAAACTTGCTCGTAGCTAAAAGACGATTAAAATTCCGAATGTGATCGTGAGGATTATCCGCCTCGCAGCCCTTAAACATTGTCTCTTGAATCAATGCCAACATTCCCTATGTGATTTCAAAATTTTCCTCTTTGATTTCGGGAATCACGATTGCGTCTCAATAACCCTCGGTTGGTGCTTGGAGCAACTCCATTATCGTACGATTCTTGGCCATCTCGTCTACGGTTTCAACAATGATATTAGGAACGTTCATTTCTAATTCATGTCTTCGTTTTTTATTCCTTCGATTTTGATTACATCGATTCGACACGTTGTTAGAATTCAGATAATTCGACGATCGAGTGCGCATGCACTAAACATAGAAAATGGGGGTAGCAAAGAAGATTCTATTTGGGATTTTTAAACTTTTTCATTTTTTTTGATTGTTTTGTTAATTTTTTTTGGATTTTTGGTGTATTACGTATATAATTAAACCCACAAAAATCTATCCACTAATCAAAGGTCTCGATTAATGAATCCAAAGGAATGAAAGTAATTACGTCAAGTAAAAACCTTCGTTCGAATTTGAAACGTTGGTGGAACACCAAAACGTTTCGAGGGTTCAATAATATAAGCTCAAACAAATAGATTAATAATACTTGAGTTGGCAAACCCCTAATTTATCGCACTTTCTCAATACGCACAAGCGAGCGGAGAAACGAGGCGGTGCGAAGCACTTAAAAGCCTCTTTCTTTAGGTCGTGAAATACAACAACCTTATATCCACCTTATTGTTAGTATTAATTAAGATTAAATCAATTAAGAGTATTTATTTATTTTGCCTTAAAATTCTCTTTGATCGATACACTCACTAATCATCGGAACGCCGATTAATGAGGTGCGTTTTCACGCGTATTTGGATAAATATTGTGTATTAATTGTGCTACGTAGATACAATATATTATTCACAAGAAAAACAAAAAAAATTTTTGTTAATTGATTTCAATTTAACATGATTTATTTATATGGCTATAATAGTAGAAAAATAAAAATGAGTACATACGATATTCACGCTTTCCCAAAATGGAAAGTAAAAAACGTACAACTCAAACAAAACACGATAATATAATGGAACTCACAAAAACACCTTCTACGATAGCGGCGGCAAAATGATTGTAGTATTTTTGTTATATACTTACTTTTAGGAAAAAACAAGCAAAAACAATGGTCGAAGTATTAAACAAACACGTTTTAGGAAAAACGCGAATGCTCGACAAGTAAGTTCGTTCTCGAGAGGGTATTGTTTTGTGTGCCAATATTAATAAATGCTATTTGAATTAGTATCGTTTTTGGTGGTAAAAAGAGAGATTAATAAAAGACGATTACGCTAAAATTACATTACGACGTAAAACGTAGAAAACGTAAAACGAGACGTAAAAATAAAATTTAACTAAAAAAATAAAGATTACCAATAAATCCTAATAAAAATAACTAAGGCTAAAAAATCAATAAAACTTTTTGTAACTTTTTAAATTAATTAATATTTATTTTTTAATACTAATTAAAGCCCTAAAAATAAAATAAATTAACAAAGAGCCCAATCCAAGTTTTTATAATTTGTAAACCTAGATTATATTTATCTAAGTCTAAAAACTATTTTTCAAAAAAATAAATTAACTTTTACTTTTTTTAATCTATATATAAAAACAGAAAATAGAAAAATGAAAAAATAAAACAAAAGACAAATGTGAATAATGTAAAACCAATTTTAGAAAATCTTAAATGTATACTAATAGGTGGAAAAAATAATAGAAAGCAAAACTAAGTCTGATAAGCCAGATAAGTAGCTTAATAAGCCACAACTTATTAAAGAAAAGAAAGTGAAAAAGAGAACAAGAGAAAGAAAGAGGAAAGGGCTAACAAGAAAAGCCTCCCAACACATTGGTAAGCTCCCCGACTCCTATTCGATAGGTCAAGGGTTTGATACTGGGCTGGGGTATGTTTTGTTTTTGTTTTCTTGGAGCAAAGGCATCCCCAATAGCTTTTTGCTTTTGGAGAGTCAATAAAACGCTAAAACAAGCAGTAAATAAGCTATCACAAGCCAGAAAAGCATACAGTTCTACACAATAAGCACATATTAACTACCACTTATGCCCGATATTTGACACAACACAGTGTCTTGTTGTCAGATATCGGGTAGAACACACAATTAAGATCTCATACAACTACTTGTATTAAACTTTTTGGTGATTTTCAAATAAGCACAAAACCACCATAAGCTGTGAAATCCCAAACTAACAATAAGCAGACTAAATCAAACCTATATGCTAACAGAAATCAAGATTTCACACCTTAGATCAAACTACAACTACTAGAAATCCTAACTGATGAAAACATATGGTTTTGGAAGAAAAATAGTGAAACTTGCAAACAAAACTTACAAACTAATCTACCCAAACCAAACTTGCAAATTGTCTAAACAGGTCATAGAGAATGTGCAGTCTAAGATTGAGGGATTGTTGTCACCCAAGATTCCTAGAACACCTTTACCCAAACACCCCTTTAATTTCTGCTAGAAAAAATTTAACAAAGGAATTTCAGCAATTTAACTCTAAAACTTTTCAAATAAACAAGAGCATAATTCAAACAACAAATAAGCATCGATTAAATACTAATGAAAGAATAATGAGCAGTCAAACAAAAAATCTCAAAAATCACACACTTTAACAAAAATAGAGGGTTCAAGACGAATTTTACCTAGTGGGACCCACATCTAGGCCCCACTATGGCTGATGCCATCTCCATCTTAGCAAAGCTTGAGGCGTTTGACTTTTGGAAGGACTATGGTAAGAAATGAAAAGAGAAGGAACAAATATCTTCAACAAAAAGGTAACAAAGCACCCTTTTTTGGGAACCTGTTATGAGCACAACATAAACCACATAGAACCAATTCAAGTCCACAAGCAACTCAAGACCAGTTGTCAGTTGAATCTTGAGTTTCTTATGTACAGTGAGTGAGATTAGAGTAGAAAAAAACCAAAAACTTGAAAACCAATTTCTGCAAATGAATTTTTACCAACAAGAACTTAACACAAACCAAATTTTTTTAACAAAAATCAGCTGTCACTTACTTTTTGAAAATTGGTTAAGATTTGTGGATCCTTTAAACAATTTTCACAAAAATTTCTTTTAGAAAACTAGGTGAATAAATGAAAGATAAATTCCATAAATTCAAAACACGAATTTAATTAACTCTAAACTAGAGAGCACAAATTTTTGCAAAATTAAAAACAACATTTTAATTATTCATTAATTTGAAAAATTTACAAAAAGCTGGAACAAGAAGATCCACAAGTCGACATTTCCTTATATATTACCTAACTGATCATTCTAGAACAAAAGAATAAAATATAAACCCTAGCTATGATAATTCCAGAAGCGCCCTTTGAATTTTGAATTTTGAATATTGAAAATTCTGGTCAAGAGCCCATGTGATCTTATGGATGAATCATGTGAAGTGAATTGTTGCAAACCAATCCAAGTCGTCCATTAAGCATTGGAGAGAAAGGAATTAACCAAGGAAGTGGATATGGTCAGTTTGGGGATTGGTTGTATGAAAGTGATGGGCAAGGGACCATTGGTGTGCTCACATGGATGTTGTGGGGTTGGATTTGAGGGTTAGGATATGATAAGATGACCATCAATTGTAAATCTGGAAGGTTTGGGGTTTCAATTCGAAGGATTTAATGGTTTTGGTAATTAGGGTTTTGGGTGAACAGTGTGTGAGTGTAATCGAGTTTGGGGATTTTGTTAGGTGTTTAGCACCATAAGTATTAAATAATACTTATTTTAAAACAAGTACTAAATAATACTTATTTAAAAACAAGTATTAATTAAAATCTGGTTTAAGGGCATGGGCTAGTGGGTCGGGTAAAAGGGTATTTGGAATGGGCTGGTTGGGTGGACTTGGTATTCTAGTGGGTTATCGGTTTGCTTTGTACGGTTTTAACCCTTTTAGTTTCAACACTTGTTCATTTGGTTTCTAGACTTGATAAGCAGAATATTAGGGCTTCTCCATCACATATAACTTTGGCAAATGGCACATTTGGTCCCTCAAACTTTTGTAAACTTAGAAGAGGGACTTTTCTTGTAATTTAACCATTCTTCAAGGGCTGATAATGACCAATATTGAAACTTTAAAGACCCACTTATAATTTTGAGCATTTACAAGGGACTAAAATGAAAAGTCTTTAAAGTGTAGGGACAAAACTTGTACATTCTTCAAACTTGAGGGACTTTTCTTGAAAAATCAATGCTCGGGTCCGGTTCTTTGTGCGACTTCGTTTCCCGTGTTTGTTTTTGCTTGATTCTTGTAATCTTTTGTTGAATTCACGATATCCGAACCTACAAACATGCAATGAAAAATACAAAGGGTTTTGCACAGTTTTTATGATATTTTAGTACATTTTAAGCCCGATGTGGACGATGAGACCATGTATAATTAAGGTCTCATCAATGCCATAATTGAAAAACCGCTCTGATAAAGAGATTAAGTGCCACGTTTATGGTGTCATATCAGAAACACGGTATAATAAAAGGTCTAGAATGTAACTTTATTTATAAAGCATAATATCTTAAAATTAATACTCTAACAATAGAAATCCCCAAACAACGAGCTTCAAAATGTAAATGCTTGAAATCATAAAAATGTCATGAATAATTTATTGACTCTGGGTAACTTTAGACAAGCCCACAAACTCTCAAAGCCCAGCTTCCCGCTTAATACCTACCGCATGGAAAATAAAACGCGGCTGAGCAAACGCTTAGTGAATGGATATAAACAATAAAGGATGTAAAGTAAAGGGATACAACAAAAGCTGCAAAATGTAATAAATGAACAAGAGAGAAAATAAGGAGCATCTAAAGAGAGTGAAAGAAAGAATAACGGAGTGCCCATGAGCTCACATCACACATCACATATCACGTCATAATCATATAGTCACATAAGTGTACATGGGGCGCGACACCCATGTACCGAATGCGATATGGGGCATATAGAACATACCACCTAATAAGTGTGTAAGCACTTATCCTTTTGCCACTAAAATCAAGGGAAAACAAGACCAAATCATGTGTTTAATATCGTAAAAGTCGGAATTACGCGTGGTTTTGTGTGAAATAGGTACAAATGATCAAAAGGAAAGAAAATACGGGATTTCACGGTCAAATGTTAAAGAAAAGTCCAAGAAAGAGACGAAGACAAAGTTAAAAGACCAAAAGTATGCCAAAGATCACGAAAACCGGCAAATTCGACACGGATTTGAAGAAATGAACAAGGAAGCCGAAATCAAGTTCGTTTTTAGCGGATTTAATCTTTTTGAAGATATTCGAGCTTAGTGGGTCCCACATTTGCTTATTGGGCCCACAAGCCCATTTAAGAAGATGTTTTATTCTCTTGTGGATAAAAAGGCCCAACATAAGCCCTAAAACAATTAAACGGGACCGTTGGAGTTTTATAAACATGGCCCAAATCAATGAAACGGATGGAATAAATTAAAAAGAATGAAGAATTTGAGTTGGGCCTTAAAAATTCGTTTGGTCAAATGAAGAGAAGAAATAAACATTTTGTTTATTCCCCCAGTCAAACAAAAACCCTGGTCAACCCACTCACACCACACGTTTTAATAAAACATTTTTACCCACCCCATAACTTTCGATATCACCTATGTATCCTCTCCCCTTTTCTCTCACATCTCACAAAACCTAAATAACCCAGATCAAGTTTTTACTGTTCAAACCCTAATTCACACAAAAGATGAGTAAATTTGGGGCTTTTGTCTAAAACGTGTGATTCACACGATTTGGAATTAATTCCCCCAAGAATCAGAGAAGAACACCATGGTGGTCCTCATCTCAAATCCGACGTGGCCCTTTTCCCCCCTCATTTGATTGGTTTTCACACCTCACCACAACCCATCATCCAATCAAAATAGACCACTTCAGCATCAAAGAAACACAATATGCGACAGGCTGGCAATCCACGTGAAGAGACCTCATGTCCACCGTTTGATCAAGAAAAGGAAAAGAGAGAGAAGAAATATCGGCCAGGATTGATTTACGTGAGCACCAAGTTCATCAAAGAGATTAGGGTTTTCCTATAAAACCCTCCCCACAACTTGTAATGGGGTATTACATTTTTTCTTTATTTACTGTTTTTCTTAGGAGTAGGATTAATTTTAGTTTTAATTTTATTTTATGCAAAATTAGATGTTAGGGTAATTGTATTTTCAATTTCTTTCCAGTATTGTAATGATTTTTATTAATGAAATTTATTTTTGGTTTAATCTTATCTCATCTTTTAATTTATGTCAAAGTTTTATTATAATTAATCTTTAATCTGTTTTTCTCAATATTATTATTATTTGTTCTTATTATAATGGTTAAATTAAAGTAAACGTGGATTATTAATTTCCCCCACTGGGAAGTTAAATATAAAACTGGTTCGGTTCGAAGATATGTTTATGTTTATGGTTCGATGTTGATGATAATCGGTTGAGAAGGGGGTGTTCGTATTCGGTTCACAAGAGTGCTCAGTGCACATCTTCGTCCCAAAGGCTATCGTCAACAGGTTCGTCTTCACTTTTATTTTTCTTGTTAATGTTTCTTTAGATTTCTGTTTATTATATCTCCTATGTTTGTTTTGCTGGAATCTGCTTATGTTAGGTTGGTTATAGTAGGTCTGCTTGTTTAGTTAAGTTTCTTTCAAGTTTGCATAATATTTTATTATAGTCTGGTTTTGAGATTTGCATTGAATCTGTTTTAGTTTTTAGCTTAATTGATTTTGCTTTGTTTAGAGTTGCTTATTTTAAGTCTAGGATTTATTTGTTTCTTTTTATAAGTATATTTGCTTCAATAGGTCTCTACTACTTTTTAGTTGATGATATAAGATTGTGAGTTGCTTGTTATATCTGCTTGTTAAGATATTAGTTTGTTTTAGATTTGGTTGGATGTGCTTATTTTCGGTAATATTTGAAACTGCTTATTTGATTTCTTTGGTATATTAGTTTATCTGATTTTGTAGTGGCTTATCTTTTTGGTTTTACTTATTTTAGATTCATTAGCTTATTTTTATTCTTCTGCTTAGTAGCTTATTTCAGTTTGATTAATTTGGTTATATGTTTATTTCTGCTTAGTTCCTTTTTTTTGCTGTTTAGCTTATTTGGTCTATTGGTTTTGTTTGTTTAAGCTGATTACAGAAACAGATCCTTTTGATCTGTTTTGTTTCTCAATTTCCAAAAAAATAATAAAAAATAATAATATAGCAAAAAGGTCTCCAAAGGGGCTCGAACCTCTGACCACCAGCTTAACAGTCATACGCCTTAACCATTTGTGCTAGTCCTTCTTTGAGTTCAGTTACACCTCTTTTTATTAATATAGTCTATTTAGCTGTCAAATTTTAATTGTTTAAATTCATGTTTTTGTTAGTTTAATTTTAATATAAAGTATTTTTTTTTAAATTCTCTTTTATAAAGTTCAAATAAAAATAAAAAGATAAAAAATATTTTAATTACTTTTAGAAATTTTAAATTGTTTTTATATTTAGTTTTAAAAATTAGTTTTCAATTAATATAGTTTTGTTTAAAAATAGATTTCATTAAAAAGTTTTAGTTAAAGAATTAATTAGTTTAATTAGATTTAAGTTTTATTTAAAGTTAAAATAGTTTTCACATTTGTTTAAAATAGTTTATATAGTTTTTATTTAAGTAATTTTAATTACAGATTCTCTTTTTAAATTAGATTAATTAGTCTTTTAATAAATTTTAGTTTTTAAATTACCAAAAAGAGTAATTTTACCAAGAACAATTAATCCACGTTAAATTGGAAATCAATTTAAGTGAGTCAAGGAAAACGAACATTTATTGTTAAAAAGAATTGCAAAAATTCTTACATTAAAATGGCGCCGCTGCCGCTTCGCTCGTTACGACTGACGATTTGTCGTGAGACGATTTGGATTTTGGGATCCGTTCGATTTTGAACGTTGATTTTTCTTGTTCAAAAAATCTAAAACATAAAAAATCAAAAAGATAAAAATACAAAAAATTAAAAAACCATCAAAAGCAAACTCTTTCCTAAGATTTGAACCAAAAAAATTAAAAAATCCAAAAGTAATACTTTTCCTAAAGTATTACACCAAAAATACTCCTCTTTATCCTCTATCGTGTTTAATTCTTTTCTCTACCCCTCTTATTTTTAATTTTTCATGGATTCGTACTGCGTAAGGTGTGGGAGACCATGGAATGGTTATCAAACATGTCAATGGTGTACATGTGAGCGATGCGGCTATTATATCGACAATACACAACTTGGATTTTGTCCACTTTGTAATTCAGCCAATTCTTACTTCACCTCTCCCATATATGAGGATCCATATCCGCAAAATGCACCGGATTTTTCTCCATACCCGTGTTGCAACTATTGTGGGGGCCCTCACGATACTTCTTATTGTCAACCGATGAATTATGAGCCACATCCGTGCTATAATTCCGATTTTCAAAATTTTGAACCCTCACAATACTCCGTCGTTCATCAACCTTCTTTTGAGGAACAAATCACTATTTTGGATGGAATTTTAGAAAGCTTAAAACAACTCAAAGTTAGTTCGCATGACGAAAGCCGACAAGAGCAAGTATCTAATCTTAGTGCTTCTACTCCTCCTCTTGTGCGTTCTTACTATTATGATGATGATGACGATGAGAATTCTATTTCTTGGAATGATCTTGTTGCTCAACAACCTAGTGCAATTGTAATTCCTTCTCTTGATATCCCAAATGCATCTAAGGATTATGATACATCAAGTGAGATTAGTGATTATGGTCTCGACAAATTCTTTGATGAAGTTTGTGATGTGCCGACTTTTGCGGAGCTTACGGACGAGGTCGCTCTTACGGATGACATTTCTCCATGTTATGAGGATTTCACGTTTGAAATTTCTCCTTTTCACCCATTTCCACCGGGAGATGCGGGCGATGATGATTTATTCTCTCCGACTTATGAGAAGTTCACCGATGAACTTGCTCTTTTAGATGAGGTGGAAGACGTTATTCTTCGCGACAAATTATTGAAAGTTCATCTTCTTATTTCTCAAATTGAAGCGTTGAATTCTACTCCTATCAATGAATCTTTACCTCCGTCTTTTACTCCCGTTGAGAATAATGACCCATATATGGAAGAAACTGACAATCTCTCAATACCTCCGGGTATTGATGATGACACGGAGGGGGACATTCTCTTTGATAATTTTATTAATGAAGATATTGTCCCAAGTCCCCCTCCCGAGCACCTTTCCTCCCAACCTTTCGAATCTATTACCGAGGATGAGTGTTTTGACCCGGGAGGTGACATTGACCATTCTATGATTGATACCTTTACGGCTTTGCCGAATTGTGACCATCCATTGCCTTTGGGGGATGACAATTTGTCTCCTTTACCCCCCCCCCCCCCCCCCCCACCGCCCGTGGATCAAGACTTCACTTACTTTTCTTATGTTGAGAGGACCTTTTCCACTTTCATGAATTATCCTCCTACCTCTCATTTATTATGTTCCTCCGGGACCGAGGATAAGATTTTTGATCCCAGTATTACATTATACGTTTCCCCATGGACCATTTAATTCGGGGTCGAGTCAGGCTCGTGACTCGGTTAACAAAAACAAGCGCTTCTCGGGAGGCAACCAGATGATCTATTTTTTTATCAATTTTCTACAATAAGTGTAGGGGGAGCCAAGTAGGTTGTTTGTGTTGTGATGTTGTGCAGGGATGTGTGCTTTCATGATCCACTTTTGGTGTTTTTGACGAGACCCGTGATCCCGTGTTTCCCGTGTACCCGGTTCCTTCGATAAGTTTTTGCTATTGTGATTCATACATGTATATAAATAAGTCGAATAAATGTAATCACTTTAGTTGTCTCTTCCTTAGCTCGATATTAAACAACGTACTCAATGTCCTAAGTGTAGGGGAGTTTATTCTCTCACATGCTTAAACATTGAGGACAATGTTTATATTAAGCGTAGGGGGATTTCTATCGAACTTTTAGTGGGCTTTTCCATGAATTTGACCCCATTTAACCGGAAAATTTAAAAAAATTTCAACGTTTTTCAAATTTTTGATCTATTTTGGCCTAATAGTATTTCCATTTATTTTCTTTTCTTTCCTTTTGTCATCGCATCGTATTTATATTTTCCATTTCTAAGAATAAAATAAAGTCATAAATAAATAAATAAATAAAATGGTTTTAACAAGTTTAGATATCTTTGATATATTAGGCCCGTCGTGAATATTTTGACTCAACCCGAGTTTACTTATCCAAAGTTTACTCTAGCTAGTATCCTAAACCATATGGACCTTAATTGGTTTATTAGGCTAAGCATTCACGAGTCTCATTCCTTGATATTTTAAATTGTGGAGAACGAGAGATGATAGAGTTGATAATAGGTTTAAGGGTTAATTTTTGCTTATATGAGTTTTTGTGGCTCTTTCTTCCCGCTTGTATATTTAATTGCTTAATATATGGGGATTTTTGCGGTGTAGATTCGATATCTTAACTCTTAGCCAAATCTTTTATCTCCTTGTAATTAAAGCATGAACACATTGAGGGTGCCAGCGTTGTGGACTTCCGACTAAGGTGGCTCATAACCACTAAGTAGGAGGTCTTCAGACCATGGGACCGCGGAATTTGGCCTAATATATATATATATCATAAATAAAGAAAGAACAAGATTAAAACATGACCTCAAGGAGCCTTAGGGTGAGGCATGTAGCACGAACCTTGTCATTAGAGCCTTAGGATGTATGGCATGGTAAGTGTTGAATAAAATTGATCAAAAAAATCAATTCCCTCGTTTGTCGTTCAAGGAGCCTTAGGGTGTGGACAATAAATGAGGAGCATTTTTACATCTTAAAGAGCCTAAGGGTATATGATGTAAACTTTCTATACTCCACGTAAAGTCAACATGACTTTGAAGGAATAATTAATAAGTAGTACTATTGGCCAAATTTTGGGTCCGGGAATTTATTCCCCAAATCGTGTTAAATCATCCTTGATGTGGCTTACTTTAGTGACAACATTTTTGAGGACGAGGTTAGGTTTTGAGTGTCGGGTTTGCACCGTTTGGCCTTCATTTTTGGACTAATAATTATCAAATAAGTCAAATGAGCCTACGGGTGATGACAATCAATAAAATCTAGAGATACAATGTAGCAATTGAAGAAAGAGTATTACACAAATATCTTATATGAGTGGTTTTAACTTATGGACTTATGGTAAACAATGATCTCGTTTTTAAGCTTGGTTTGGGGAGCGTGAAACTTGAGGGTGATTAATATTCATGACACCAAAGCCCTAACTTAAGTCTTAGATTTCTTTACGAGTTTCTTTCATCAAATAATTTCCAAGTTAATAAATTGCTATAACTTTTGTTTCCTTTAAAGTTTTTCATCGTAGTAGTAATAGCATATCTTAATAAAGGCCGAGATGGGTTAATTATGAGAAAAATGTAACTTTATGCTTTAAAATAATGCATTGCATGGGGTCATTGCAATGGTCAAGTGTAGGGGATTTAATAAGTGTGTAAACACTTATCCTTTTGCCACTAAAATCAAGGGAAAACAAGACCAAATCATGTGTTTAATATCGTATAAGTCGGAATTACGCGTGGTTTTGTGTTTTTGTGTGAAATAGGTACAAATGATCAAAAGGAAAGAAAATACGGGATTTCACGGTCAAATGTTAAAGAAAAGTCCAAGAAAGAGACGAAGACAAAGTCAAAAGACCAAAAGTGTGCCAAAGATCACGAAAACCGGCAAATTCGACACGGGTTTGAAGAAATGAACAAGGAAGCCGAAATCAAGTTCGTTTTTAGCGGATTTAATCTTTTTGAAGATATTCGAGCTTAGTGGGTCCCACATTTGCTTATTGGGCCCACAAGCCCATTTAAGAAGATGTTTTATTCTCTTGTGGATAAAAAGGCCCAACATAAGCCCTAAAACAATTAAATGGGACGGTTGGAGTTTTATAAACATGGCCCAAATCAATGAAACGGATGGAATAAATTAAAAAGAATGAAGAATTTCAGTTGGGCCTTAAAATTCGTTTGGTCAAATGAAGTGAAGAAATAAACATTTTGTTTATTCCCCCTGTCAAACAAAAACCCTGGTCAACCCACTCACACCACACGTTTTAATAAAACATTTTTACCCACCCCATAACTTTCGATATCACCTATGTATCCTCTCCCCTTTTCTCTCACATCTTACAAAACCTAAATAACCCAGATCAAGTTTTTACTGTTCAAACCCTAATTCACACAAAAGATGAGTAAAATTTGGGGCTTTTGTCTAAAACGTGTGATTCACACGATTTGGAATTAATTCGCCTAAGAATCGGAGAAGAACACCATGGTGGTCCTCATCTCAAATCCGACGTGGCCCTTTTCCCCCTCATTTGATTGGTTTTCACACCTCACCACAACCCATCATCCAATCAAAATAGACCACTTCAGCATCAAAGAAACATAATATGCGACAGGCTGGCAATCCACGTGAAGAGATCTCATGTCCACCCTTTAATCAAGAAAAGGAAAAGAGAGAGAAGAAAGATTGGCCAGGATTGATTTACGTGAGCACCAAGTTCATCAAAGAGATTAGGGTTTTCCTATAAAATCCTCCCTCACAACTTGTAATGGGGTATTCCATTTTTTGTTTATTTACTGTTTTTCTTAGGAGTAGGATTAATTTTAGTTTTAATTTTATTTTATGAAAAATTAGATGTTAGGGTAATTGTATTTTCAATTTCTTTCCAGTATTGTAATGATTTTTATTAATGAAATTTATTTTTGGTTTAATCTTATCTCATCTTTTAATTTCCTGTCAAAGTTTTATTATAATTAATCTTTAATCTGTTTTTCTCAATATTATTGTTATTTTTCTTATTATAATTGTTAAATTAAAGTAAACGTGGATTATTAATTTCCCCCACTGGGAAGTTAAATATAAAACTAGTTCGATTCGAAGATATGTTTATGTTTATGGTTCGATGTTGATGATAATCGGTTGAGAAGGGGGTGTTCGTATTCGGTTCACAATAGTGCTCAGCGCACCTCTTCGTCCCAAAGGCTATCGTCACCAGGTTCGTCTTCACTTTTATTTTTCTTGTTAATGTTTCTTTAGATTTCTGTTTATTATATCTGCTATGTTTGTTTTGTTAGAATATGCTTATCTTAGGTTGGTTAGAGTAGGTCTTCTTGTTTAGTTAAGTTTCTTTCAAGTCTGCATAATATTTGATTATAGTCTGGTTTTGAGATTTGCGTTGAATCTGTTTTAGTTTTTAGCTTAATTGATTTTGCTTTGTTTAGAGTTGCTTATTTTAAGTCTAGGATTTATTTGTTTCTTTTTATAAGTATATTTGCTTCAATAGGTCTCTACTGCTTTTTAGTTGATGATATAAGATTGTGAGTTGCTTGTTATATCTGCTTGTTAAGATATTAGTTTGTTTTAGATTTGGCTGGATGTGCTTATTTTCGGTAATATTTGAAACTGCTTATTTGATTTCTTTGGTATATTAGTTTATCTGATTTTGTAGTGGCTTATCTTTTTGGTTTTACTTATTTTAGATTCATTAGCTTATTTTTATTCATCTGCTTAGTAGCTTATTTCAGTTTGATTAATTTGGTTATATGTTTATTTCTGCTTAGTTCCTTTTTTTTGCTTTTTAGCTTTTTAGCTTATTTGGTCTATTGGTTTTGTTGGTTTAAGCTGATTATAGAAACAGATGCTTTTGATCTTTTTTGTTTCTCAATTTCCAAAAAATAAAAAAAAAAATAATATAGCAAAAAGGTCTCCAAAGGGGCTCGAACCCCTGACCACCAGCTTAACAGTCATACGCCTTAACCATTTGTGCTAGTCCTTCTTTGAGTTTAGTTACACCTCTTTTTATTAATATAGTCTATTTCGCTGTCAAATTTTAATTGTTTAAATTCATGTTTTTGTTAGTTTAATTTTAATATAAAGTATTTTTTTAAATTCTCTTTTATAAAGTTTAAATAAAAATAAAAAGATAAAAAATATTTTAATTACTTTTAGAAATTTTAAATGGTTTTTAAATTTAGTTTTAAAATTAGTTTTCACTTAATATAGTTTTGTTTAAAACTAGATTTCATTAAAAAGTTTTAGTTAAAGAATTAATTAGTTTAATCAGATTTAAGTTTTATTTAAAGTTAAAATAGTTTTCATATTTGTTTAAAATAGTTTATATAGTTTTTAATTAAGTAATTTTAATTACATATTCCCTTTTTAAATTAGATTAATTAGTCTTTTATTAAATTTTAGTTTTAAATTACCAAAAAAGAGTAATTTTACCAAGAACAATTAATCCACGTTAAATTGGAAATCAATTCGAGTGAGTCAAGGAAAACGAACATTAATTGTTAAAAAGAATTGCAAAAATTCTTACATTACCACCCATTCACTAAATCGTATAACATATGAACCCTAGGATGCATCTATACACCCCATGCAAAACAAAGTCATACTACTTACACTAGCTCATGACTAGCATGCAAACCCATAATAGCATCATATAATTTGAGCTAATGAAAGGGAACGTCGGGGAGTGATACACCGCCCTAGATAGAGTCATGCCACCGGTGCATCAGATGAATGGTCATGGTACGTCCATGACTAGTTCAAATAGATTGGGCAAAAGGGTAAGAAAGCATAAACATAAAGCACACAGATCAATAGGTATACATTATAAAGCATGTGAAGCATACGGAAGCAATATCAAGTATAAGGGTCGTAATGAATTAAAGGGATCAAGTAATTCATATCAAATCAGCACATAAACACAAAGGGATCATAGCAATGGCTTAGGGGAATCATACAAAGATGTGCAAAAAGGATTAAGAATGTCCTTACTAAAAGGATAGAATATCCGTACCTTAACGATTGCGTAATAATAGAAACGCAGGCAAATGCTAATGAATTTTAATCACATGTCACCGGAACTTCAAAGATACATACAAATACATATCATATATCAAACACAATTTATAATCAAAAGTTACAATAAATAGGTGGTTGACATACTAAAAACCATAGTTTCCATATTTAAGATATTATACCGATATTTAAGGTAAGTGTTGCCAAGTAGTTACCCTATCATAAGGTTTCTTAATTTTTTTTGTAAAAATTCACAGAGGCTCTCATATGATTATATAAGGCCTATGTAAGTTGGTTTAATTCCATTCATTACCCAAAGCCTATAATGACCTAAAAGCCTAAGACTTGCACAAAAACAGTCTAGCAAAAACATGCCCAAATCATGGATGTTTTTGACCCACTTAAAAAATTCCATAATTTTTAGAATAATTCAGGGGATGCCTAACATATTAACAACATCCTCTGAAGTTTCTTAATAAACTTCATTATATTTTATGCGTTAGAATTTTTATGGTAGATCTAATATTTTCATACTGAAAATCAGATTTTGTCACCTTTGACTAAATCACTAATTACCCTAACCATCCGACCACTTAAAAATAATTGGAGACCAGATACAAAAACTAGATTTAAAGTTTTTGGTCATAGGCACTTGAATCACATCAAAAACTATCTTAAAACTCATTTTATGACTCTTACAAACTAGGTCAAAATCCAAACTGCCCAAAACCCTTGATTTAGTTTTACCCATCTAATCTATTCTATGATTTCAAAATTATGATTATAATGTTATACGCACTTATTTAAGACCCCTAAGGGTTTTTTAAACATAAGAATTAATCAGGTAAGGTTTTGAAAAGAATACAACCACCATAACATAAGATTGGAGTTTATAAGAACCATAATATCAATATACATAAAAAAAAATTAAGCATACTCCATGGTGACACATGGATTTAGGGCTTAGTAAATTTATATGAGATGTATGTAATGATGATGGGATCAAGACTGTACCAAAACACCAAGAATGGGGAAGGATAGATGAATAAACCCCAAGAACATCTAAGAATCCATGGTTTCTACAATGAATGTGTCAATAGAAAACCTTAAATTTTTTTTGAAAATGGTGGAGTGTTTTGTGAGAGCAAAGGAAACATGTTTATTATGTTTTTATCTATTTTTCACTTAAGCATTATTTTGTCATAAAAACAAATATTCTCCCCTTTTTTTTACTTCATAAAACCGGCCAACCAAGACCAAGATAAGAAGAAAAATGATTTTTGCCGATTTTAACAAGTTTACAATACATATCCTTAAAATCCTTAATACCTTTTCTTAATTTAAACCCTTAATTAATTTAGTAAGTAATTAACCAAAATAAATCAACAAAATATTTTAAAATAAACATATAGGGGCCAGCCATATATTATTTTTTAAGATATATTTTTTTGTCATTTTATATACTATATATATTATATCCTTTTAATTTTATAACATAAGTTTTAATTATTTAAAACTTCATCATTAATTTAAATACACATTTAAATATCATGAAATGAAATGAAATTTTTTCAAAATGAAATGATATGAAATTTTATGAAATGAAATGAACCTTTAAATTTTTAAAATGAATTTAAATGACCAAATTTCGTATTTTCAAAATGCGAGTTTTACACCTTCTCTCTATATATGATGTTTTATCACTCACTTCTTCTCTCTAATATGTAGATCTTAGATCTATACTTGTTCTTCTCTTAGTATTTCTCTTTATAGATATGGAGATCACTTAGGTTGAATGCAAGACATCTGAGATCAAGCTTCATCTCGACACCATGTCTAAGATCTCTTTTCTTAGATCTCTAACTCTAGAAGACCATCATCAAGAGACCTCTCTAAGCTTTGACCCTTCATTTCTTAATTGTGTGGATGTATTAAGTGTCACCTATACATCCACCATTGTTGTATCTATGCATCCACTACTTGCGTAATAATGTGGTTAGTATTTTAGTCCTCAAAATACATAGTGTGAAGGGAGTTCTTATACCGTGTGAAACAACACGACATCCTAGCTTAGTTGTCAGAAAATATTGTAGGCGATGTAAAAGGGTGTTGGTCATATCCATTGTGCAAGGACCCGATGTTTAGCTTAGTACCAGATAAAGTGTAAGTGATGTATAAGAGACTTGTTTTACCCATGTAAAAGAACAAAACATCCTAGCTTAGGTGTCGGTAAATATTATAAACGACGTGTAAGGGTTTTTCCACCGGTAAAAAGGAGGTTTTTGATTAGTGAAGTCGAACTCCCGAGTAGGTGACTCGAGGAGTGGATGTAGAGCAAGGAAGGAGTCCTTGTAGCCAAACCACTATAAATCATTGTGTCGGTTTGCATTTTCTTTTCTTGATTACTTTATCCTTATACTTGTATTGCTTGCGTATATTTTGATCACTTAATGTGCTACTTGATTCAAAGTTTAGTCCTTAAAACGTATTCACCCCCTATACGACTCCACAATTGGCATCAGAGCCATGTAGCTCTTATTTTATAAAAATGGTTTTTAAAATGGGGCACGATCCATGTATCAAATTATCTTAGAAGCGAGATACTATATGAGAAGCGTTACTTTGTTTATTGTTTGCAAATTTTGTTGTTTAGTATACTTTGTTATATTAGCTTGAAGATTTCCATGAAACATAAAGATGTCTAAAAAGGATTGGTGAGTGTCGTTGTGTGTCTATAAACAGACTTACCAAATACGATTTTTAATGAATGTTTGGCAAACCTCTTAATTTTGTTGAAAAATCATTTCTGTAAACTCATAGATAAGTCTCATAAGTAAAAATGATGTTTAACAGCTGTATTATGTTAAGATTATGTAAATCTTTATATATCTAGAGAGAAAGTGGAGAGAAAGGGGGTTGCACACACACACACATACTTTAGAGACAGAAACAAGAGAGAGAAATAAATGTAACTATGTGAAATTGAAATGAGAAACTAACCCCTCTCCAACTAAGGAGATGGTTTATATACCCAAGCCTACAAGATGGGCTTGGGCTTACAATGGGACACCGACCATTCTATAATGGACCGGGCTTATGCCTTGTTTCTTTAACTTATTGTTAGCCTCAAGATATTGAGTCAACAAGAATGCTCGGTCATATGTTTATTATGTATCGTATTTTAGAACGTTTTAATAGGTAGTAGATTAGTCTTGTTTACGGGCTTAACTTTAAGCTAAAGTTCATTCATAAGTAACTAAAGCCTAAAAGGAAAGCCCGACCCATTAATATATAGCCCATACAAGCCCGCATGTGGGTAGACTATATATACCCTCCTCCTAGCATGTTAGGAGGAGGTTGGCTCATTTGTATTCTAATAAGTGTGAAAACACTTATCCTTTTACCACTTATTTCCAATAATAACAAGACCAAAACGTGTATTTTATGTCATAAAAGTCAGAATTATGCGTGGTTTGTGTTTTTATTGTGTTTCAGGATAAAAATATGAAAAAGGAAGAAAACACGGGCTATCACGGGCTTTTATCGAAGAAAACGACAAAAGACGAAGTCAAAAGATCAAGAGTGCAAAAAGAACGGAAGTCCAAGGCCTATTCTGAAGATTTATCGAAGAAAAAGTCTAAAAGACGGAAGTTTAATGAAGTCGAAGAACTCAAGTCTAATAGAAGAAGAAAATTATAATACAAGTTCAATTTATATCAACAAATCCCGAGACGACGTCGAGAAAGACAAAGAATTTAAATCGAGTCGAGACGAGAAGAAAGAAAGAAGGAAGCAATACATGCACTCCCCACCTCCTATATATACCCTCCTAATGTGTCATTAGGAGGGTGTTAGTTAGTTTTTTAGCCACTTTTCATTTTTCTAGTTTTATTTTTAGAGAGAGAAAGTGTTTAACTTTCTCTCACTAGAATTTCATCTTTTCTTCCTTTCATGTTTAAGCTTTGATTTGATCTTGTATTTTGGAATCATTAATCTACAAGTTCTAGTTAAGTTTTTTTATCTTTAATCTCTTTCTACCTTTCTTGATTTTTACTTTAATTTTGATTCGAAATCATTTTTCATATTGTTTCATCTTGATGTTTATGTGATTAAAAAGTTTATCTTTTTGATCATATCTAAGTTTTTGTGCAAATTGAGCTTTGAGCTTATTATGCTTATTGGCTTATTTGGTACTTAGCTTATTTATCTTTTAAAGTTTTCTAAAAAGTTCGTCTTTTTAAAGTTTGTTTTGAAAAGTTGCTTATTTAAAGTTACTACACGATCCCACCAAATCATTAAACCTGGCGGCAGCTCGCTCTTTGATCAGTGATTCACCGGTCACTAGATTTTGAAAGTTCTTGTTTATGCTTAATTGTTCTTCTAACTATCGATTTGGTAAGGATTCGGATTGAGTTATTAAAAGAGTGCTCATTGGTGCTTATTAAGTTTACAAACCATCGGAAAAGGGTAAACCCTTTTCCGATTGCTTATTCCGACGGTCCCCTCCTTCATTCCGATACTAGGTATCGGATTAGGGCTTTACATTCCGATCACTGGATCGGAAAAGGGTTTTGTATTCCTATTACTATTCCGATCGGGATTCCGATGGGGGGGAATTATTTTGATATTCCGATTGCTTTGAGTTACATGTATTCCGATCATTTCTTTTTCAGACATTCCGATAGGACTTAGTTTCCAGCATTCCGACGAGATTCCTTTTGTATGCATTCCGATAAGATTCCGACGGCTGTGTTAGTTGTTATTCCGATAGAAGTTGGTTGCCACTATTCCGATAGGTTGTATTCCGATTGCTTTCCGATCGTATTCCGATGGGATTCCGACTAAGATCATTCCAACGGGTTTAAATTCTTGTTTTTACAAAGTTTTCAAGTTTTTAAATTCACTTTTAAGTTTTTAAGTTTTTAATCATTTATTTTTTTAACTCGTAATTTAGTTTAATTTTTAAAGCTTTATTTTTACTCAGCGACATTTTCTTATTTGCTTTTAGTTTAAAATAGATAATATCAAACTCCCCCTTTTAGTGACCATTACCGACTATTCCACCATTAACCGTGATCAATTCGATTAGATACCGAGAACGATATCGAGTACACAAATGCTAAAGCAAGCTAAGCAAAAGTCATGTATTAAATGGCGCCGCTGCCGACTCTTTTCGTAAAGATTAACGGTTTTTAGTGTGAAAAATTGGATTTTGGGATCCGTTCTTTTAGGAACGTTATTTTCAAGCACAAAAATTTTCAAAAATCCTAAAAAATATAAAATTTTCAAAAATACAAAAACAATAAAAAAGAGAAAAATCAAAAATATTTTATTTCCTTTTAGTGTATGCGTACTCGATCTACGTCTTATCATGAGCCTGAGACTCTTATTGACATAGATATGGCCGGTGTGCATAACAATAATAACAACCCACCCCACCCCAATTTGAATAACAATAACAATAACAACAATGTTCCCCCACCCGACCTACGCACAATGGAGGAGTTTTGTCAACCAACCATGAACGGACGCGGAGGACCGATTGCGCCGATGCATATCACGGCTCCTGAGTTTTTATTGAAGCTTAACATGATCCAGCAAGTTCAAAACGCTTTCCCTTTTCGCGGATTACCCGATTATGATGCCAACAAACACCTCGACAAGTTCATCACCATCACTCAAAGCATGAAACTACCCGGTGCTTCCATGGATTTTCTTCGCCTTCACCTTTTTCCACACACTTTATCCCACCATGCCGAAAAATGGTTTGATCGTCTTCCCAAAAACTCAATTCAAACATGGAATGACATGACTCAAAAATTTTTGTCACGCTACTTTCCACCATCCATGGTCACTAGTCTTCGCAACCAAATCAGTGGATTCACTCAAGAACCTGATGAGTCGCTTTTCGATGCTTGGGAACGATATAATGTCTTGATCGACCGTTGTCCAAACCATAACATGCTCCCCATTACTTTGATTGATACTTTTTATAATGGTTTAACTTTTCGTGATCGTGATACGATTAATGCTGCCGCCGGTGGTACATTCATGAAGAGAAGACCTGAGGAGTGTAGAGAGCTGATAGAGAATATGACCACTCACCACAAAAATTGGGATTCATCTGCATCTTCAAGGAATAAACAGAGGGCCAATGTTTCTTCTACATCATCCAACTCAGAGCTAACCGAACTTACTCGCCAAGTAGCTGAGATGAACAAAAACTTCTTAACCATGGCTACGAACCAATTTCAACAAGCTAAAGCTTTAGCAACTTCTTGTGAGATTTGCGGGGGTTCTCATTCATACACCGATTGTCCTTCTACTTTTGACAATCCGTAAAATGTGTATGCCGCTAACGGTAACTTTTATACGGGAGGCTATCAAGCACGTCCTCAAGGAGACCGTAACTTGCTAAGTTATCATTCTAACAACTTTCTATCTCCACCCGGTTTTTCTCCTCAAAACCAAAACCAAAACAATTTCAACCGCAACAATCAAAACCAACCTCGAGCTACCAATATCAATCCCAAAGAAACCCATATCCACCTCAAGGAAATACTCAAGCTTACCAAACCCCACCTCTCAATCAACCCACGGCATTGAACCAAGACCTCGAAGCTTACATGAGAACCAATAGAGAGATGGTGACGAATCTTCAAAGCCAATTCATTAACTTGAAGGGTGACATGGCAAAACAAGGGAACGATATTCGAGCCGAGCTAAGGAATGACATGGCGAAACAAGGGAATGATCTTCGAGCCGATATGAGAAAATCTGTGAGCAGTCAAACGAATAACTTAAGGGATATGATGGCTAGTTTTTTCCGAGTAACACCGTTGCTAATCCAAGAGGGGAGATGATAGCAATCACCACCCGAAGTGGCAAAGGTTCAAAGGAACCCGAGATTCCTACACCTACACCGGTGATTGTGACAAAGGAAAACGAGTCCCCTTCTTCAATTCCTCCACCTTCTACTTCCATCCCTCCACCAACCAAGGATGTGAGTGAGAATTCCATTCCAAAGGCTTCATCTCAACCCAATATACCTTACCCCTCAAGATTGAGGAAAGAGAAGTTGAAGAACAAGGATGATATTCAGGTTTCTCACTTTCTTAAAATGTTTAAACAACTGAATTTCAACATCTCCTTTGCCGAGGCTCTCGCTCACATACCGAAGTATGTGAAAATGTTTAAAGATCTTCTCAGTGATAAGGAGAAACTCCTTGATATCGCTCAGACCCAACTTAACGAGAATTGCTCCGCAGTTCTCTTAAGGAAATTACCCACCAAACTTGGTGATCTGGGTCGTTTTCTCATTCCTTGCAATTTCCATGGGGTAGAGAATTGTATGGCCCTAGCCGATCTAGGTGCTAGTATCAACTTAATGCCTCTAACCGTTTGGAAACAATTGTCTCTAGCCGAGCTAGTCCCCACACGAATGACATTGGAATTAGCTAACCGTACGATTGCTTATCCGGTGGGGATAGCCGAAGATGTCTTTGTCGGTGTCAACAAATTAACCTTTCCGGAGGATTTTGTTGTCGTTGATTACGAGATGGATCCCCGTGTTCCATTAATCGTTGGACGTCCATTCTTGAGGACCGGTTGCACTCTCATTGATGTAGCCGCGAGCGAATTAATCATGAGAGTTGGTGACGACAAAATCGTCTTCAACATGGGTAAACTTTCTAAGCAGCCTTCTGAATACGAGAGTGTTAATTTCATTGACGTTCTTGATCAGGCTTGTGAAGAACATTTCAAAGACGCTTGTAAAAGTGGATCTTCTTCTCTACCCATTTTTGAGACCGTTGCCTCTGTTGCTCCATCACTAACTCCATTGGGAGAAAGTGATTTCCTTTTGAAAGAATTTGAAGCAACTTTGGGAGATGTGGACTTAAAATATGACGATTCTCCCTCCGATTGGGATGAAGACATTCGTACCATTGAGAAACTTCTTAATGAAGACCATATTTCTCCACCGTCTCCTAAGGAAATCTCTATCGATGATCCGAATTTGACTAAACCTTCCATCGAAAATCCTCCGGATTTAGAGCTTAAGGACCTACCGTCTCATCTCGAATACGTGTTCCTTGAAGACAATAAGAAGTTACCCGTCATTATCGCTAAGGATTTGAAAGAAGACGAAAAATCTCGACTTATCGACGTGCTGAAGAATCACAAGAAAGCGATTGCTTGGAAAATGTCCGACATTCGTGGAATTGATCCTCACTTTTGCACACATAAAATTCCCATGGAGGACGACTTTAAACCCACTATTCAAAACCAAAGAAGTTTGAATCCCAAGATACATGACGTTATCAAAAAAGAGGTTATCAAACTTCTTGATGCGGGAATGATCTACCCTATCTCGGATTCACCATGGGTTAGTCCGGTCCATTGTGTGCCTAAGAAAGGCGGAATCACCGTTGTGCCCAATGAAAACAACAAGTTGATTCCTACTCGTCTCGTTACAGGGTGGAGAGTTTGTATAGACTATCGCAAACTCAATGATGCTACGAGAAAGGATCATTTTCCCCTTCCTTTTATGGACCAAATGCTTGAACGTCTAGCGGGTAATGACTATTATTGCTTCTTAGACGGTTTCTCCGGGTATTTTCAAATTCCCATCGATCCTAAAGACCAAGAGAAAACCACATTCACTTGTCCTTATGGAACATTTGCTTATAAATGAATGCCTTTTGGCTTATGCAATGTCCTGGGACTTTCCAAAGGTGTATGATGGCTATCTTCCATGACATGGTTGAAGAAACTATGGAAGTCTTCATGGATGATTTCTCGGTCTATGGTGACTCTTTCTCTTCTTTCCTTGCCAATTTGGAACGCATGCTTATGCTGTGTGAAGACACTCGCCTTGTTCTAAATTGGGAAAAATGCCATTTCATGGTAAAAGAAGGCATCATTCTTGGACATAAAATCTTAAAAGCCGGTCTTGAAGTGGACCGTGCTAAAGTTGATGTCATAGCCAAATTACCTCAACCTTCAACCGTGAAGGGTGTGAGAAGTTTCCTTGGTCATGCGGGCTTCTATCATCGATTCATTCAAGATTTTTCTAAAATCGCTCGCCCGATGACCCACCTCTTGGAAAAAGATACTCCCTTTATCTTTTCTAAAGAGTGTATTGAATCCTTCAATCTTCTTAAGGACAAGCTAACTAAGGCACCGGTCTTGGTTACCCCTAATTGGGAGCTACCTTTTGAATTGATGTGCGATGCTAGCGACTTTGCTATTGGAGCGGTTTTGGGCCAAAGAGTGAACAAACACTTCAACCAGTCCATTATGCTAGCAAGACAATGACGGGGGCTCAATTGCATTATACCACTACCGAAAAAGAGCTTTTAGCTGTAGTGTATGCTTTTGTGAAGTTCCGCCCCTATCAAGCCGAGATATCTAACCGTGGATTGAAGCGAATTCTTGAGCGTACTGTGGGAGAGCATCGTGCCTCGTGGACCGATAAGTTAGATGATGCTTTGTGGACTTTTCGTACCGCATATAAGACTCCTATTGGTTGCACTCCATATCGTCTTGTGTACGGGAAGGCATGCCACCTCCCTATTGAGCTGGAACATAAGGCATATTGGGCCTTGAAGTGGGCAAATTTTGATATCAACAAAGCTGGTGATCTTCGGAAGATTCAACTCAACGAGCTCAATGAACTGTGGAATGAAGCTTATGAGAACTCATTGATCTACAAGGAGAAGACCAAGATCATTCATGACGCAAGGATTAAGAACCGAGAGTTCCACGTTGGTGATCAAGTTTTACTCTTTAACTCTCGGTAGAAGATCTTCTCGGGCAAGCTGAAGAGCCGTTGGTTTGGTCCATTCACCCTCGCCAAAGTCTTCCCATATGGCACCATTGAGCTTTCTCAGCCAAATGGGCCCAATTTCAAAGTGAATGGCCAGCGAGTGAAGATGTACTTTGTTGAGGACATCTCTCATGAGATGATTCCATCCCTCACCACGTTTCCCTTGAATTAGTTATGGGTAGAGTCAGGCTCGTGACTCGGTTAACAAAAACAAGCGCTTCTCGGGAGCCAACCCGTTGATCTATCATTTACCGTTTTCATAATAAGTGTAGGGGGGAGCCCCGTATGTGTTTGTTGTCTTGTTTATTTTGATGTGCAAGGATTAAAGCTGCAAAGATCCACTCTCGATGACTTTTGACGAACCGTGATCCCGTGTACCCGTCTTCCCGGTTCTATCCTAAACTCATTTGATTCTCTATTTTATCTTCTTCAATATTAAAATAGGAATCACCATAGTTGTCCTTTCCTTAGCAAGATTTAAACAACGTGCACAATGTCTTAAGTGTAGGGGAGTTTACTCCCACATGCTTAAACATTGAGGACAATGTTTATATCAAATGTAGGGGGGACTTCTATCGAAGTAAATGGGCTTTTCCATTAATTTGTCCTCACTTTAACCGGAAAATCTAATTTTTCGACATTTTTCAAAATTTTAATCTATTTTGGCCTAGTAGTATAGTAGTATTTTCCTTTGTTATCGTTATTTACTTTCTTTTCTAGAATAAATTTTCAAATAAGTGGTTTTAATTTTCAAACGTTGTGAATCTTTTGACTCAACCCGAGTTTACTTATCTAAGTTTACTCTATCTAGTATCCTTAACGTGTTTATGTCAAGTTTTGCTAGGCTTTTATATAGGGAACTTTAAAACGCGAAAGTCTTAACTCTCACGGGTTAAGAACAAGAACTTTTCGTAAGTTCCTATAATTGATCCTAGAAAGTCGTTTATCAAGGGAACTTTAAATTGCGAATTCTAAACTTGAAAGAGTCTAAGAATTTGCAAGATCCTGTAGATGACTTGAAAACCCAAAACTTTGATTTTATTGGCTAAACATCCACGAGTCTCATTCCTTGAGATTTTAAATTATGGAGAACGAGAGATGATAGAGTCAATTATAAGTTTGATATTCTTTTGTGAATTTATGTGAGTTGATTATAAGCTTTTTCTCTCATCGCTTGCTAATAAATTTAATTGCAATAAATAAGGTTGTACGATTTGAAAAGTTACTTAGCTTCTAGCACAAGATCGTTTAAAAGTTGCTCGGTATTAATTAGGGTTCATAGCCAAGGCATAACTTATTGAAGCGGGATGCGAACATTGGCGAGTCCGAAAAGGCCCTAACAAGGCATGAGGGCTACATTTTGTTGCTAAAGATCCCAAGTGATGTGAAGAATCATTTATCAAAAATCAATATGAAAAATCGAGACACACGACGAAAAGCAAATAATCCCCTAAATATCATGGAGAAGTCTATCCAAAAAGGCCCTAACAAGGTATGAGGATAAATTGGTCCAAGTCCTAAAAGGAGGCAGATCGTTGTATATCAAAGTCCAAAATAAAGATTGGAGAAAAATGAAGAAGTCGTGGTCTAAGTATGAAGAATCTCTCAAAAACTTCAAGTGAAGAAATTCCTATTATGAAGAAAAGACCATAATTTCAAGAATGTCTCTCAAGATTCGAAGTATGAAGTCGCTGCCAAATATCAGTCCGAGAAAGGTCTTAAATCGTGAAGCGAGTTATGCCAAGATATGAACTTTAAGAGGTCCCGAGAAGCAGTTTTAAAAGATTTTGTCCTTTAGCTAACTATTGACTAAATCGTCCCACTTTATTTTCGGCCTACATAAACTATTGAAATAAGTCAAACAATGCATCCTCGTGATCATTCAAGACAATCATAAAATATAAGAGATACACCTAGGAATAAGGGAGTCTAAGTGAATAATTGGGCTACATGAGTTCGTGTTAGTTTTCTAACTTATAATAACAATCATCTCGTTTTTAAGCTTGGTTTGGGGAACGTGAAACTTGAGGATGATGAACATTCATGACGGCCAAAACCCCAATGTAAGTCTTTGATTTCTATCTTTTTAGTTTCCTTAAAGTTTAGTATTTAATAAAGGCCAAAGTGGGTTATTTATGATGAGAAATGTAATATGTGCTTTGAAATTAATGTATTGCATGAGGGCATTACAATGGTCAAGTGTAGGGGATTTAATAAGTGTAAAAACACTTATCCTTTTACCATTTATTTCTAATAATAACAAGACCAAAACGTGTATTTTATGTCGTAAAAGTCCGAATTATGCGTGGTTTGTGTTTTTATTTTGTTTCAGGATAAAAATATGAAAAAGGAAGAAAACACGGGCTATCACGGGCTTTTATCGAAGAAAACGAAAAAAGACGAAGTCAAAAGATCAAGAGTGCAAAAAGAACGGAAGTCCAAGGCCTATTCTGAAGATTTATCGAAGAAAAAGTCTAAAAGACGGAAGATTAATGAAGTCGAAGAACTCAAGTCTAATAGAAGAAGAAAATTATAAGACAAGTTCAATTTATATCAACAAATCCCGAGACGACGTCGAGAAAGACAAAGAATTTAAATCGAGTCGAGACGAGAAGAAAGAAAGAAGGAAGCAATACATGCACTCCCCACCTCCTATATATACCCTCTTAATGTGTCATTAGGAGGGTGTTAGTTAGTTTTTTTAGCCACTTTTCATTTTTCTAGTTTTATTTTTAGAGAGAGAAAGTGTTTAACTTTCTCTCACTAGAATTTCATCTTTTCTTCCTTTCATGTTTAAGCTTTGATTTGATCTTGTATTTTGGAATCATTAATCTACAAGTTCTAGTTCAGTTTTTTTATCTTTAGTCTCTTTCTACCTTTCTTGATTTTTACTTTAATTTTGATCCGAAATCATTTTTCATATTGTTTCATCTTGATGTTTATGTGATTAAAAAGTTTATCTTTTTGATCATATCTAAGTTTTTGTGCAAATTGAGCTTTGAGCTTATTATGCTTATTGGCTTATTTGGTACTTAGCTTATTTATCTTTTAAAGTTTTCTAAAAAGTTTGTCTTTTTAAAGTTTGGTTTGAAAAGTTGCTTATTTAAAGTTTGAAAGTTCTTATTTATGCTTAATTGTTCTTCTAACTATCGATTTGGTAAGGATTCGGATTGAGCTTATTAAAAGAGTGCTTATTGGTGCTTATTAAGTTTACAAACCATCGGAAAAGGGTAAACCCTTTTCCGATTGCTTATTCACACGGTCCCCTCCTTCATTCCGATACTAGGTATCGGATTATGGCTTTACATTCCGATCACTGGATCGGAAAAGGGTTTTGTATTCCTATTACTATTCCGATCGGGATTCGGATGGGGGGAATTATTTTGATATTCCGATTGCTTTGAGTTACATGTATTTCGATCATTTATTTTTCAGACATTCCGATAGGAATTAGTTTCCAGCATTCCGACGAGATTCCTTTTGTATGCATTCCGATAAGATTCCGACGGCTGTGTTAGTTGTTATTCCGATAGAAGTTGGTTGCCACTATTCCGATAGGTTGTATTCCGATCGTATTCTGATGGGATTTCGACTAAGATCATTCCGACGGGTTTAAATTCTTGTTTTTAAAAATTTTCAAGTTTTTAAATTCACTTTTAAGTTTTTAAGTTTTTATTCATTTATTTTTTTAAATCGTAATTTAGTTTAATTTTTAAAGCTTTATTTTTACTCAGCGACATTTTCTTATTTGCTTTTAGTTTAAAATAGATAATATCAAACTCCCCCTTTTAGTGACCATTACCGACTATTCCACCATTAACCCTGATTAATTCGATTAGATACCGAGAACGATATCGAGTACACAAATGCTAAAGCAAGCTAAGCAAAAGTCATGTATTATATTCTCTCACTCTCAATATAATATTCACCAAGTTTCTAACCATTCTCACTCTTTTCTCTCTCTACTTTCTCTCTCTAGAATTCATCTATCTTCAATCTACCTTTCTTGTTTAATCATCACATATTATATGGGACAACAATTGGTATCAATCGCCATGGGGTAGATTTGTGATTGGTTGTTGTTATTTCATTTGATTCGTAGGATTTAATCCATAAATCATCTCGGATTCAATTATTTTTTTTGTGTTTTTTGTGCTTTAAATATTGATAACAATCTTCTACATAGTTGTGGTAGAGATTTGGGTGCTTTGGATTGGTTAAAATCACGGATTTCTAAGCAAAAAATCTCATTTTTACTTATTTTTCACGAAAAAGTACCCATATTGCGACACTTTAGCTTGATTTCCATCGCAAAGGCCAGGGTTTACATATTGCGACGCGTATTGCGATAGGTTTTATATATTGCGACAAGTATTGCGACACCACATTGCGACAAATTTTCCTTTGGCATTGCGACAGGGTCATTCTTTGGCATTGCTACAGGTTCATTTTCGGTATTGCGACAAGTTAATTTCGTGACATTGCGATAGGTTCAGTTTTTGGCATTGCGACAGGTTAAATTTTGGCATTGCGACAGGTTTAATTTTTGGTATTGCGATAGGTATTGTTTTTGGCGTTGCGACAGGTTCAGATTAGGCATTGCGACATGTTCAGTTTTTGGCATTGCGACAGGTTCAGTTTTTGGCATTGCGACAAGTATTGCGACATGATCAGTTATTGGCATTGCAACAAGTATTGGCATTGCTCGAAACATTTTTAGACTTAGCCAGTATCTAGACTAATTTCGAAATATCGTTTCCAAAAAAAAATTAAAAGATTATTTTTTACTAGACCATTTTTAGGCCACTTAAGCTTCGATTTCAAATTTTGGCGATGCGAAAAAATTTGGTCGACCAAAAATTCAAATTTTCGGACCAAAACTCAAATTTTTAGGCCAAACTTCAAAATGTTCAGGTTTTATTTTTTGTTAAAATTTTCATTTTTCAAAATTTTTCCCTACTAGTTATTGGCTATTTCTAACTCGATTTCAAAATTTGGTGATTCATAAATTTTCGGTTTACCGTTATATCAGACTGAGAATTTATTGTTGGTCTGAAAAAAATCGCAATTTTCGAAATTTCAACCACAAACCAATCACTCCATATCTACTTAAGATCAGAATTCAATTCATCAATTGACATACCATCATCATGGAAAAGAGCAATGAGTGTTCAGAAGTGACAACTCTCGAGATGGAACGATTACAACAACGGACACGTATCATGAGAGAAAGTTCAATGAACGGTATCAGAGGAATTCAATCAACTTTTGAGTCCATATCAAGATTTTTACGAGTCTTAAGGGAATCTACTAGCACTTTCACAAGAACATTCACCCAAGCCATGTATAAACTTGCCACACAGCTTGTCAAACAAAGACTCATTGGTAATGAATGTCGGACCACTTTAACTGAACTCAAGACAATACTTGTAGTGCAATTTAACTCTGAATTCATCGAGTCTCCAAGTACAAGGGATTGCTTCAAAAGGAATAATGGACTGGATGCTCTCTCCTACAAAGATTAAATCACCAAGAACATTGAATTCATTACAACCTACGTCAACAAAACAATAATTCACGTACAAGAGTTAGACAAACGGTTTAAGGCAAGTTGTGGTACAGTATCGGGTTATGAGAATGAAGTTGCACATCACGGAACACAAAGCATGGTCCGCAAAATGATCATACCATACATGGGAAAGAAAGCAGCAACTCTGGCACACAAGGCATCAGTTCTGAGACTGTCATCAGCAACACACCTTCCTATGATAATGGCCTGATTTACGATTCTAAGCCATTGAAAGAGGTACACAATGATGAATATAATGTGTTTGTCAATGCTAATACGCATGAGCATTGTGATCAAACTCAAACCCTTATTGACACATGTATGACGGAAAAGGTTGATAGTAATACCATACCTGATCCCTCAGACACGTGCAATAATAAGTCTGCCAATGATCAACATGTAAATGAGTATGATGATGAGGAGCGTATTGCGCTAGCTAATTTAATTGCAACTTTACAAAAAGATGTCAAAAAAACTAAAAAAGGTCAAAAGCAATTAAAGAAGGAAAACGCTACGCTCACTCAAAATTTTGAAGAATGCAAAGCTGCTCTAATTAAATCTGATGAGACCCTCGAAAGTTATAGAGATGAGCTTCTTCAAAAGACCAAAGAGCTTGAGGGTTACAAGGGTAGTGCGTTAAAAAGTCAAAAGGACGATCTTGAAAAGAAATACAACGAAACTCTTGAGTTATTAACCGAAGAGAAACGTCAATTTAATGTTTTATTAATGGATGAACGTCAAAAAACGTACATTGCTACCACCAAAGTTAAAGAACTTGAACAACGACTTTCGATGAATAACACCGAGACTGCTAAAATTCTTGATGTTAAGAAACAAGAGGTTGAAAATTAAAAACAAGATTTCAAAAGTCGACATGAAAAAGATACTAAAAAAGTAACGGAACTAGAAAAACAAGTCGAAGTTTTGAAGAAAGTTGTTTATAAAACGCGTGACTCTATTCAAACCATAAGAATGATAACACCTCCGTCGATGTTTAAGGGTCAAGATAGCTTTGCAACTCCTGATTACCTTGCCCAAGCTCAAGCTCCGAACCGCCGCCTTTATATGGATGAGTCCGAATGGACCGATCCTGAATGTCCTCTTGTTAATGATGAGACATCCCTTTGGGAAGAAGAGAGTAGATCACCGGTCAATAAAGAGTTTGTGAAACCATATAATTATGCTTATGAGAATAGTCTATATGGTCTTTTCACTACACAAAAACAGAAGTTTCGTGAGGAATTGTTTTTAGAAAGCAAATAAAGAAGAATTAAATGGAAGAAAGTTTTTGCCACTAAGAAATCTAACATTTTTAAATATATCAACTATTTTCCTCTTGATGTTTCTAAAAGCAAAAGTAGAAAAACACTTGGTATTCTTAAACATCACATAGATAATTTTCAATCAATTGTTGAAAGCGATTGGCAAAAACGTCAAAATGATAAGTGGAAAAAAGAGATTCCTCACGATATAACCTTGCTTGTGAAAGAACTTATGATACCAAATACGACAACGATAAAAGCCATTGTTCTTGAATCTGAAACATTAACTCGATCTGAAATGTTTGATGATTTGAAATACGTCGAGTCTCTTGAAAGAGAAATTGATGAACTTCAGACGGAAAAATCAGAGTTCTCGAACGAATATGATCTCCTCTTAGAAGAATGTCTCTCCAAAGATATTTTGTGTGTTACTCTTCAATCTTGTGCTGATATCGATGAATATTCTGATGTCGCATGCAAATACCTTGTTAAGATCAAAGAGTGTGAGCATCTTGAACTTGAGCTTTCGAAACACAAAGAAAATGTTGATAAAAAGGCTTTTGAGTTACTTCAACACCGATCTGATTTCCTTCAAAAACATTGTCATTCTCTTGAACTTGCTTTGCAAGCCAAAGTCAGAAAAGGTCCAAATGATAATAACTTGCAAGTAAAACTTTCCTCCTTGTGTCGAGAAATGAACGAAAAGGGTATGGAAATTACAGACTTGAAAGCTTAGTTTCAAGAAAAGGACATAGCTATAGAAGAGTTGAAGAAACTCGTTGCCAAAATGGGTTGGAAAACTGTGGAACCTAAAGTTGTGAAACTTGTTGTTTGACAACCCAATGCCTACAAGGATCCAAAGCCATCTATTTTAGGAAAACCGATTCCTTTCTCCAATTCTTCTCATGTAAAATCTAGGTTACCCCCTAAGACTGATGTGCAAACAAGTGTTCCAAAACCATCCATATCACCCTATGTTCATCCACTTAGAAAGCACACTGTTGCTAAACCCAACCATGTGAATGCACCTAGCACTTATAGGACTCCTCCAAAACGTGTGACATTCGGGTCCACAAAGGAGTCTGTAACTTCAAATGACTTCGTTCATACCAAAAACCTAGATGATGCTAAACAAAAAGGGAAGATTTAGAAAGAAAACATCGTGTATTTAAAACCTAGTGCACCAAAAACCGCTAGAGTTCAACACACTCCCAATGGTAGTCAACCAAAACCTAGGGTCCCTCAACAACAACCTAGGAAGTGGAAACCATCAATGGGTACTCGTGTACTAAACACTGCGACTGAAAGATCAACAAAACCTAGGTACACACAGACTTTCGTGAATCCCAAATTCCCTGTATGTCCCACTTGCAAAAAGGGCATTAACAATTGAAATCATGACCATTGCATTCTGCAATACCTTTATGAAGTAAAATCGCGTGCCTTTGCACAAATAAAGAATGCAGAATCCCATAAGACAACAAGGAGATACAAACCCGTAAGAAAATCAATAACAAGAAATCTGAAACGTGAATTCAAAAAGGACATAGTTTCTCTCCAAAGAAGTCTTCCGCTGTGTAAGAGCAAACTACCCCTAAATCTAGTCTTCAGTGGAAACCAACGGGTTGGATCTTCACGGAAGTTGGTCTTAAGTGGATTCCAATAAAGAAGAGTGATGAAACCTGTGCTAGCACGAATGCGAATGTTTTCACCGTAGACAAGGAATTTGTTACTCCTAACACTAGTATTTGTACGAACTCCTCTTCTGTTATTGCAGGTACAACAGCGGATTCTGAACCCTCTTCTTCCTCTTCAAAGGGTTCCAATTCTGTAGATTCGATATCACCTTCTTCTGCTGTACAAAAGTCTATTTTAGATTACTTTCGAAAAACTTGAGAAAATACAAAAATAAAATAAAACGTAAATATCATAGAAAAACAAAATAAAAATTGAAAATTTTTCAAAAATACAAAAAATATTCTTCTCGACATGTCTTTCAGTATCGATAATATGGACGTGCCTAGAAATGTCGCTCAATAACGACACAGGTGTGTACATAAAGCTCGAATGAAAGTTGTAAATATTTTTTCAAAACATGTCATTTCTACTTTTAATAAAGTAAAATGTCTATTCTGGACAGTTTTTCCAACAACGGGTAGAGCAATCTATCTTGGGCTGAGCTTGTCACAAAGCATTCAACGTTTTGAGCTCAACACAATGGCTTGTAATCACTTTCAGATTGCAACCCGGATCGATATTCACGGGGGAGTATACGATTTAGTGCGCTTACCCTCAGAAAAAGAAGATAAATCTTCTTACACTTGAATGGATTCGTCAAGACATTCAATGTCTATGAACTCAAGTTTATGCTTTAGAAAAGACTCTTCGCCAAAAAGAAATAGAGTTTTTCAAAAAGCGTTGAACACAAATTTTTTCAAGAATTTTTCAATGATTATTCTATATCTTTTAAAAATTGTGTGTTCCACAACTCCCATCCTTAAAAAGCGAAATGTGGATCACATCCTGACAATGACAATTCAATTGGATCAATTTTTGAGGGGGAGTGTTCCAACTAATTCATGCTAGTAAGACACATTTTTCTCCCGATGATTTTCAAGACTATTTTTCAAAATATATTTTAATCAAATTTGGCATCTCTAATATCAAACGATTTTATATATTAGAGATAGGGGGAGAAAATGTGATCTAAAAGACTCAAGCACTTTAACTCTTACCTACATGTGCGAAGCACTTTCAATTATCAATGCACATGTGAAGGGGGAGCATTTCTGAAACATCAAAACTATCAACGTGTTAAAATGATTTATCAAATACGTTGATTGATTTTCAAGTGGTTTTATGGTTACAATCTCATACCCACAACATCTTTAATCCACTACGTTATTGGTGTCAAAAGGGTGGTTTGGTTTAAGTCCTATGATCCAACCAGAACCGGAGTGGTCTTCCCGGGGAAAATCCAATAGATTATTAGAAGTCCTTAGGAAACATGGAGTAAAATGTGAATCTAGCTGAATGCCGACTAAGTACTGATGCTAGCACTGGAACAATCACAACAAGGTGCTAGTAATGATGTCTTGGTAAGCATTGAAGGGGTTAAAGAATGAAAAAGAAATGTAAGGATAAAGGGTGTAAATAAATTAGCCCTCCATACAACTTAGGCAGAAACTGGGTCAACACATCATGAAGACAACTCATCATGGACCCAGTGATGTAATGCACAACTCTTACCTAGCTACTTAGGCTTCTCTCAAAAGAAGTTTGTTTTATTGTCACGGAGAACAACATGACTTCTATTAGCTTTCTCACTCCGAGATAGTTGATATTGAATAGATGGCATCTGCTCCAGCCTCCGACCACTAAAAGTGCACAAACCGAGTCTAGAGCCTAGAGATCAATTAAATCTCGTTAGGACACGCGGATGACGAACAAGATAGTCCTACGCTATATACTTGCGATATTGCTAGAATACTCAGAGTGATACTACTTAGTATTCACAATGATGAGTGGAAATCCTTCCAGTCTTAACATCAAACAGCACTGCGGTAGGTAATGTGTAACATTCTTTACGAACGGAACATGTGTAAACTGAAAAGCAACAGTGGTTTGAGTCTTAAATGAAAACTCGTTTCAGGTTTCTACGCAATATCTTTATGATCATGCCAGAACATTCAGAGTGATATTCATTAATATTCACAATGACGAATGGAAATCATTATAGCCTCAACATCAAACAGCGCTACGGTAGGTGACTTGCGAGATTCTTATGAATCAGGCTTGTGTCAACTGGAAAGCAACAATGGTAATATTCTTCAAGAATCAAACTTGTTCCAGGAATTTGAATTGACGACTTTAATCAAACGGATATTTATCCAATTGATTCACTCTTTATGTTCGCAGTCTTGCTTTGAGACGGTCGAGTAAACAGAACGGCTAGTACAACTGCTAAACCCTGTAAAGAAGATTCTTAACTGAATCTACCTAATCACAGGTACGGTATTTAATATCGTATAACGGTCTTCACCGACCGGAGGTAAAATGCTACCAATTTAGGACGAATGTCAAAGCCATTCAGTCCGTGTCTATGTTTTGTCTCGAGAAGGTGGCGTTACGGTGTACTCATCAAAGTCAAAGATTCAAAACCACATACTCATGCCTAAAGACATATTTAACAATTAATAGTGTGAGCATGTGGATGAAGACACAAGATCGCAAGATGGCAAAGACATGTCAAGGATGATTTGAAGATCTCAAGATTAAATACATAGTCAAAAGACAATGACAAAGGCTCAAAGATCACAGCATGAAGGAACAAGACTACTATTACACGTGCAAGACTCATTTATGGCGAGATTAGTGATCTCTACAAATCTCCAAATGACATAGGGAAATGACCTCTCATTGGGGGAGATTGTTAGCCTCAAAATATTGAGTCAAACAAGAATGCTCGGTCATATGTTTATTATGTATCGTATTTTAGAACGTTGTAATAGGTAGTAGATTAGTCGTGTTTTACGGGCTTAACTTTAAGCTAAAGTTCATTCATAAGTAACTAAAGCCTAAAAGAAAAGCCCTACCCATTAATATATAGCCCATACAAGCCCGCATGTGGGTGGACTATATATACCCTCCTCCTAGCATGTTAGGAGGAGGTTGGCTCATTTGTATTCTCTCACTCTCAATCTAATATTCACCAAGTTTCCAACCATTCTCTCTCTTTTCTCTCTTTACTTTCTCTCCCTATAATTCATCTATCTTCTATCTACCTTTCTTGTTTAATCATCATATATTATATGGGACAACACTTATATTACTAGACTATGAGCTATCACAAATATGTTGTTGGAGTGATCAATCCTACCTAAATACGTAAAAACGTATTTCCAATATGTTTGTTATCAAGTCTCGTAAGTCCTATGCATTTCCGTTATGTCAAAATACAAGTTTTATGGGAAAATTGTAGTTTGTCACAAAGACATACGGACCCAAATCAGTGGTCCACGAACCTAATTCAATTTGGGTCCGCGGAGTCTATACTCCTTTGTGTTGTAGTTTTCAGCCAATTTCAAAAGGCCATAACTTTTTAACAGTAAGTTCGTAAAAGTCGTGCCACATATCGTTTTTAAAGTAATTGAGTCTACTTCCATAATAAAACACTCTTAGTACTGGTTAGATTCATAAGAAGGTGAAACAAGTCAATTTCAATAGGGTGTCTAAAAATATGAACTTACTTTAGCTTTCTATCATACTTCTCTCGAGTTGGACATTTCCAACTAGTTTGTGTTTGAATAAGGATGTGTTTACATGCTAAAAAAATCATTTTGTTATACAAAGTAAACTAATTAACTTTGGTATACATCGTCATAGTTAAATAAAAAGTAAAGAATAATATTTCTATGCTAAATTCTACTTGCTTTGGATTATGAGATTGCATATATTTTATTAATCACTGAAGTTGTGATTGCTTCTATTTGTGATACATAACTGTTAACCTTGCCATGTTACTCATTTGATTGCTTGTCAATTACATGATTATGCACAATAGGACACTTGCTAGAGCTTATGCTATAAGTTAGAAAGTTGTCTTTCACATTGCTTGTAAACTTTGCTTACTCCCTTTGCATATGTTATACTCTTACTCGAATGTAGTAAGTCTCTTATAAATAGGAACTAAGTAACTTGTTAAGTACACCATCTTGGGTTATTCTCTAAACATATAGTGTTATTGAAAAAGGGTGTTTGGTATAAGATAAAAAAATGATGTTAAAAAGAATCCTTAGGATTTTTATTATCCTTATGTTGTGTGCTAATGGATATTTGTGCATATGACCATCTTGCTTGTGTTAAAGTTTGTATACTTACGTGTTTTTATGAGTTTCCCTTTTACTTACAAATCACTATCTTTTCATTCCTAGATAACCATTGTATTACACCTATATGCTTATGTGTTTTCTAATTGTCTTACATTATATATGCATATGTTCTTTTGTGTCGACATTTATGTGCACGTGTTGAAATCAGTTTTCAAATATAGTTCCATGGGATATGTTCAGTAACACTCAAATTGTTATGGCAATAAGAGGTATGTTTAACCCAAACGGACCCATAAGACAATGGGGAACAAACACTTGAGTCTCTTAATTTGTAGGTATACTTGAATGTCAGACTTGAGGCCGACAAATAGTTGTTCAAGGTAAATGACGGGTTATAGGAATCTCTTTAGTACATACAAATTCACGGATAGAGGTGATATTATTTTTGGTGGAAACGACATAAGAATAATCATTAGTAAAGGGTTGGATTTTTGGACATGCTTACCACTCGAGTATGATATGCTATGACTATGCATGCTACAAAGGTACATTATCTTGATCCTTAGTTTATATTACAACATACATATAAGGAACATGGTTGTTTAACAATTCCTTGAGTCTATCTTCAAAATTAGGGTCAAAATTATGTTTTCCTCCAACTGTTTGTGTTTTCCCTTATAATTAGTGTTATACTTAATATTGATAAGTATAAAACTAACTCATGGTAAAGTAATGCAGTTAACACAATTATAAAGAAAATAATACAAAAAAGGTTTTTCAACGCTTAACTCTTATTATTTAAAGAATTATACCCTATTGCATGCGAAACTACAATAAGGATTGAATATACAATGTGTGTTTGTGATCTACTCACTAACGAACTATATCAATCCTAACGATTAATAAGTTCGACGATTAAGCCAACAGGAGTTTAGAACTCAAGTGCTATCTATCGTATATGGAAGAGAGAATCTATTTGTGAATGACTAAAGCATTGAGTTCACAAACTTAATTCTCTGTTTTATAATGCATCCTATTTATAGACTTGAAGGCTGGGTAAGTGACAACGAATTGCCATGTGTAATTCTTGTCTTTAACTGAGGTACAAGGTACATACTTGTCTTAACCTAAACTAGGTATGAGGACAAAGTCCTTTACAAGTTCAGTACCCTTGTCTAACCTAAAAGGGTAAGTCAGGTTAAGTGTGTGTGTACTACAACTTAACTTATTCAAACTTATCCCGCCTTTTCTTTAGTTTTAAATATAGCATTGTTTCTTCTGGGAGATCGTATGGGGCTCAGTGAGTTATTGTCATCATTCATTGAACCCATCACCTTCTTCTTCGTCTCAGGTTCATCATTCATTGAGTCTCGCCTCACTGAATACTCGAGTCTTTCTCTTAAACTCGGGCTGAGCTCTTGAAGGTAACTCACTGAGTGACTATTCACATAATGACTTCATAATGTTCAAGGTTAAATAATATACTTATGCGTATTAATGTTCAAATCCATCAGGGAGGTCACCCTGTACATAATTGGCCATCCTGATGATCAATCTGTACAAGGTTGATCTAACAACCTCCCCTTATTTAGATATAAAATACGCCTAAGTCTATTTTATAATAAGTGAGCAAAGAGGCTTCTTCTCATACTGACTAAGCTACTAATGAAGAGTCTTGTTTTAAACAAAGTAATTCTTTGTATTCATCATTACAAAGACTTATCAGTCTATTACAAGAAAAACATAGAAACAAAAATAGCATAGTACTTAGGCTTCCATTGCCTCTTTCTTCACTCTTAAGGAGCTTAACACTTTCTCTTTATCGGGTCTTCTTGTTATCATCTCTCTAACCTTAATTAAAAACATTTTGTTCTCTACAGTTTGTAGTTGTCCAGCCATGACCAGGTAGATAAAGAATCCCCCACTGTTGCACCTGCTAATGTCACTCACCCTTTTGAAAGCATTATCACCAAACTCATCGATGAATAAGATACCCCTCTTAGGTTCTTGAATCACCATATTTTATACAAAGGGAACATTTCCATGTAGAGTCTTATTGCATTCCAACCTAGGGATTCTTGTTTCAGTATAATACTCAATCCAACTTCTTTTTCTTCCCTGAATCTTTGTAGGGTCCTGTTTTGCCAAGGGTAGTTCCTCAGTGATACCCAACTGTTCATTCGCCTGCTTTAATCTCTCATAATACTTACTGAGAGAATTAAGTAGTTCAGGTACACATTTTTTTGTTTTTGTCCTGAGGATCCTTCCTATCTCATCCCATTCACTGAGTCCAAAATCCCCAAATGAGAATTTCTTCATGAATTCAAAATTTCACTAATCATTGTTTCTAAAGACAGACACAAAGACTGGTTTGGTGTGTGGTATGATTTTAAGATTTGTGATAGGCTCATTCTTCCTCCTCTGAGTAGTAATGCAAGTGTATTTATCAAACAACTTCTTTAATTATGTGCTTCTTTTTTTGTTTCTTCATCGTAATGGCTTTATGTTCTTCTTTTT
Organism: Glebionis coronaria; assembly: GCA_025667525.1. NCBI lineage: Eukaryota > Viridiplantae > Streptophyta > Magnoliopsida > Asterales > Asteraceae > Glebionis > Glebionis coronaria. The sequence continues at coordinate 486,059,280 of CM046874.1, forward strand.
GCTTTTTGATGAACTCTTGACCGCCAACCACACTGAGGAGTTCCTTTGGATCACCACCAACTTCCTTAACAAACTCAATGGACACCTTGAGGATTTCATCTCTTGTCGCCTCACTAGCCTTAGCCCTCTCCATTCTGTCTAAGTACTCTTGAATTTGACCTAGAGTCATCTTGTACATTTTCCCATTGATCTCATAAGGAACTAGTACTGGAGGATCATGATCGTGCCTTCTTTACCTTGAAGCCATCCCTAACTTCTTGGGTTGAGACTAAGTTTCATCAGCAATTCTTTTGCCTTTTTCCACCTTTGACATATAGGACTCAGGTGGAATGGAATTTAGTGGAGTTAGATTTGAGATTTCATGTTTCTTAGGTTGTTCAACTACCACTATCTTCAAATTCTTTTTTTGTGGCTCATCAGTCTCCATTCGTTCATGCTCCCCCTCAGTTTGAGTGGGAGGTTCTTCCCAAGTTAGTAGCTTTGGTGGTTTATTCTCCCCTCAAAAGTTAAAGGATCAAGCTGACTGATTCCAACTTTTGGTAATTGAGGAGGTCTTGAGGGGGAGGGAGTGGTTGGACCCTTAAAGGCTTGATACATTTTAGTGACCATTCTCTTCATCAACTGAGTATCAGCCTTGATAGACTTCACATCCGTCTGAATGGTCGACTGAGTATTTTCCATTGTAGCAATCTGAGTCCTGAGACATGGAATGTCAAAGGCCTCAAAGTCTGAGAAATGTCTGAAAGAGTTGCTGCATTGGAGATATATCTCTTGAATGCTTTGCTGAGCTGAAATTCAGCTTTAGGATCCATGTGCACATCTTCCTAAATAACGTCGTACCTAGACTTGATAACCTGATGGTCAGTCTAAAGAGCTGCAATTCTAGTGAGGACCTCAAACATTTTCTCATCCTTGAGAATCTCTAAGAGGTGGCGGACCTTGGAAGTGGACTCAGTGGTGCTATTGACAAGTACATCCAAGGTGTCCTTTAAAGCGACATTAGCTTCAACAATAGGTAAAGCCTTGTTCAGAAAGTTAATCTATTTCTTCTCTTCATGGCTTGTGTTTACCTCACTAATGAAATCCATTTGATTGTCAACTAGACCTTTGAGTTCTTTCTCAGCTTCACCAAAGCGATCACCATACTCCCTGAATTCACCAACTATGGTAGTCACCTTCATAGACAAGTCTTGATGGTTCTGAGTAGCATCCTCTATTAGCTTTTCATAAAGGTGTTTGAGCACACCCCTGAGAGTCTTAAATAACACCCTTTTAGTGATAGGTTTTGTGTCATCAAATTCTGAATCCAAAACCTCATTTTGTGTTCCCAATGAAGAGGTGTCAAGGTGTACCCCAAGAGAGGGCTTTTGTGCCTCAGGGGAGGGCTTTTGTGCCTCAAGGGGGGCTCTTTATGAAGGGATGCCTCAGGGGAGGGCTTTTGTTGAGCCTCGGGGGAGGGCTTAATGCTAGAGATTGGAGGGGACTAAGGCTTTTGTTTAGGTTGAGGTGGGATCTGATTGTCATCAGTCTCCATATCATCCCCAGCCGCAATCATATCTTCATCATCACTAAACCCTTAGAGTTCATCCTTAGACTCCTAGAACAATGTAGCATAGTCCGCAACGGTTAGTGACTTGAGTGGTTTATCCAGCTCCCCTTCAAAAGAAGGTTTGCTTTTTCTTAGGTCACTCCCTACCCCAAATCCTGTGGATTGGGTTGTATCTATCTTATGCTCAGAGGTAGTTCGTGATTGATCAAGAGTGGAGGTGTGATGCGTATCATTAAGGCGTGTTACCCGTGGGCGTCTCCCTGAGTCTTTCGGATCAGTTGTGATTCCCTTAGGCAAAGACTTGGGATTAAGTGTTCCTTCATTAGGATTTGTGGAAGTGAGATTCCTATCAGCGGAGTGTGTTGCCCGTAGGCGTCCCTCTGAGTCTTGGGAATCAGAAGTTGTTCCATCAGGCAAAGACTTTTGTTTTAGTGTGCCCTTATAAGGAGTTGTGGAGGTGATAGACCAATCAACGGGGTGTTTTACCCTTGGGCGGTCCTCTGAGTCTTTGGTCTTGGTTTTGTCCTCAAGCAAAGGTTGTGATTTAGTAATGCCTTCATCAGATTGGTGGATAGGCAGTCCCATAGTAGAGGGCTGTTTATTTCCCTTCATATTAAGAGGACCAGTAGGTTGGCCCTTCGATCCTGGCTGTGATGTATTAGGGCCTCCCGTAAGCTCTTTCCCTTGAGGTATTTGAAGCTTAGTCAAGGTGGTCCTTTTGATGTTGGCCTCTTTCTTACGTGTCTTGAAAGCCTCAGGGCCCTGTACCTTTGGGTTTGTCTTTGGCACAGTCCGAGTGTTCTTGTTCCCTTCTTTGGAGAAAAAGGAGTGGGAGACACGGATGATGCACGATCGATCACCTCAGTCATGTAAGCCATCAATTCAATGAGGTGAAATTCAGATGTTTTCTTAGAAAAATTTGTGGAACTCAGGATGGTGGGTGAAGGCCTAGAATATTTTTCTAGAGTGTAAGATGAACCCATCAACTGTTCTAAGGCGCAAGATATGAATCTAGGGTAAGATACATACTTTTGCCTTGACTCCTTCAGGAGCCTGGTTACGAGATCATTAAAAATGATCTCTCTTATGTCAACCTTCAGTCCATTTATAAGACTGAAAGTTAGCATCTGCTGAGTAGAAATAATTTACTTAGTAGAAGAATGGTTCCCACCGAGTACCTGAATCACAAAAGTGACCATGGTCCTCCAAGACATAGGGAAATCAATTTTGATCAATAGGGTTTTATCTACAAGTAGATTAGGGACCCCGATACTTTTAAGTCCATTTTTTACTGACTCATTGTCAAGATGTTCAACATAGCTTCCTTTGTTGTAATCAAGTCCATTGGCTTCACAAAAAGTTTTAAAGTCTAAAATCAATGGTGTCTTCCCATTGTTCACAATGAACCTGATGACCGAACCCTTGTGTGACTTGGTCTCAGACCCATGAGACCCTTCAGGCCCTTGGGTTGGGGTTACAACCACAGCTGTACACCATAACTTCCTGAGATTGTCATGGTACAAGACTGAGGGGGGTGTTAATAAAAGCATCAACCCAATCACAATTTTTAAGAAATTTACAAATAAGTTTGTAGGCTAATATATTACGAGGGGACTAAAATTCCCCCCATAATTGTTTCTTGAAAAATGTACCCCCTCATTAATAAGATGTTTAGCCTGAGGGGCATATGGAATAGCCATGGATAGTACCATTAAAGATATAATTTTTGAAATATTAAAGAGAAAGGACAATGGCACTTGTGGTAATCAAACCAAGGCTTGTTTCTTGTTATAATGCAACGGATGGTCACCAAGTGACTTAGTGCAAGCTTTTGCGTAGATCAAAAGAGAGATATAATCACTAAGTAAATTCGATCGCCTATTCAAATACGACATAACAATAAAACAAGTGTATGATGTGAATACATTTTGGAAATACCCTTTGCTTGAATCAACGTTTGAACACACTTTACTTTGAGAGAAACAATTTTGCAGATTATATTTGCTAAAAACTTTTTTTGTGTGTGTTTTGTGAGAGATGTGTATTTATAGGCACGTATGTGAAAAGACAACTATTTGAGATAATTTCTAATTATTTCACATCCACAATAAATGTATAGCCCAAGTGGTACCACATTTTTCTCGGCAACGGTTTCGTTACTGCATACCAATCACTTTTTGCAGAGATGACGTGGGGTTTTGTACGGTTGTAATTAAAGTTTTACAACATAACGAGTTTAAAAAGGCATGCAATAAATGCTTAGTGGGTAATTTGGTAGTGGATCCCCTTGACAAGTTGATGACTGATGTGTCGTGGAATGTATATGTCAATTAGATACGTTATAGGGTAAAATAGAAAATTACCTTTAGGATAAAGTAATAGACTAAAATTACCAAAGACAGATTTAATTAAACACGATGACGAACCAAGTTCGTTGTACACGAAGATCAAGTGAATTTGAGACGTTTTTGTTTCGATATGGATAATTGGTTTGAATGGGTTTTCGGTTTTTAAACTAAAATTACTCCTACGATTTTTAATTAATTTCCTAAGGTGCATGAATCGTTCCCCATTATATAACTAAGGACAATTATTTAAAATTAAAACTTTTTAAACTATTAAGAAATTAAACTATTAAAAATTAATTAAAACTTAACTATTTAATTAAATTTACTTTTACATTATTTAAAAACTTTATTAAAACTAATTAAACTAATTAAAGAAAAACTATTTTTAAATCTCAAAATTAGATAAAACTATTTAAAAATTAACTATTATTTTTTTAACTAAACAAAATCTATTTTTTAAAAAACTATTTTATATAATGTCTAAACTAATTAAAATCTAAAAACTCATTTTTATCTTTTCTAAAATTACTAAAATTTATTTTATTTTGTTTTGAAATTATTTATTATTCTTAAAACTTGCAAAAGTAAATAAAATTATTTTAAAGTTAAACAAAATTTAAATCTATGTATTAAAACTAAATCAAAATCTGACAGACATGAATATATAATAATAACAGAGAATGTAATTAAAGCAAAACAGCAAGGTGGTCAAGCTGGTTAACACGTTTGACAAATAACCATGAGGTCATGGTTTCGAGTCCCGTTGTGGACTTATTTGGATGATTTACTATTTTTGCAATGAAAACGAACCAGAGTCATAGGGGTGACTATTTTAGATATGAATTATGAAAACTGATAATTATATCAGATATGGACTATCAGACCAGTTGAGTATGATAGAATTAGTAACTTTAGCAAAATAAGAATAATAGCAATTCTAAACGTAAATCAGCAAAACTAACAGCTAAAAACACATTTCAACAAAACTGAACAACACTGAACAATCAGTTTAAATCAATCAGTCATTCAAGCAAATTAAGCAAGTAAAACTAATTCATATCAGCTAAATTACTGATATCAGCAGAACTTAAACTTTCAGCAAATTAACACTAACAGCAAAATACATGCCAGATTTAAAGCAAATAAAAATCTAATCAAACTTTAAGCAAAAATCACAATACAACTATCAAATAACAAAATAGTTCAGCAGTTGTTGACAATATCTAAAACTCTGTCCTAACAGCTAAACATACAGCAGTCATGTGAACAACTTAAAAACCCAATCTCATATTAGAAACAAAACTGAAATTATCCTACAGATCCAATGTTAAACCTAGCAGCCTAATAAATCTGCCAAGCCTAAGCAGTCAATAATCATCTATATTCCAAACTTAACAAGTTCTTACCAAACAGGTTTATAACCCTTTATTTGAAACTGATTAAATTAGTATTTAATAGTTTAATAAACTTTTACACTCAAATCCAACAGTTAATTCATTTAAACATAAATCTTTCAAGCAAACTTAATCAGACTACCCAAAACAGTAACATCATAAATCATAAATCATTAAGCTAAACAACTTAAACATAAAGTACATAAAATAGAACAAAGGAGTAAACCTATTGTAGATAGCCTTTGAGAAGAAGGATGGCGCTGGGCCTCCTTATTGAACCGAAGCAGGACCGTTATTCACCACCATTTACCAATCACCAAACCTCGAACCACCTTTTTACAAACTTTCAGTGGGAAAGTTTTTTTTATCTAACTTTTACTTTATCTTTTAATCCAAGCTATTTATTTCAGCTTAATTAAATAAATTTTTTATTATAATATCAAAATTAGACAGTAAAAGATTCATAAAAAAACTTTAACAGTAAATAAGAGAGATGGAAAGATTATGCCAAATTAAACTTTTATTAAATCAATAAAAATCTTACAATACTATTCAAAATTGAAATACATTAAATCCAACAACTAATTTAACATTATAACTTTAAGTAAAAATTTGAAATATAAATTACAATAAACTAAGGGGGTTTTTATACTTGAACCCGAGGCTTGGGGTGAGGAGTTTGTTGAGCAGAATAATCTATCTTGACCGTCAATTTGGCATCTTCATACTCTCTTTCATCACTTTCTTGATCCAAAGGCTGAGAAATACCCAACCTTCACACGGATCGCCAACGTGGCAGGTTATTGTGCTAGTTGTGTTTCTTCCAAGATGAGGTGGCAGGTTTTTATTGGAGGATTGGTTGTGATGTGCTTTCACAGCCAATGATAGGCTGCTACGTTTGATTGGTATCTCCACCTTCTAGCCCCAAAAAAATTGGGGTTTTATTTCCCATATGTGTGAATCACACGTATCTAACATAAGCCCCAATGTATTTGATATATTTTTGTGATTAGGGTTAAAGTGAATAGTAGCTTTACAGGTTTTAGGGTTGGGGGTGAGAGAAGGGTGTAACTTTGGGAGTAACGAAATAAGTGTGTGTGTGAGTTGAAAATGTGTGTGGGTGAATATGTTAATAAACTTTGACCAAGAACGTATTTATTCTCACAGTAAATATTACCACCGTCTCGATCATGGGCTTAGGTCCGTTGTGCTAGTTCTCCCATATACTTCGTTTAAGGCCCAAAGTAAATACTCCCAACCGTCTCTTTATTTTGGTTTGACTTTGGGCTTGGGCCCAAGTTTATAACACTTTATCCGTCCCATTTATTCAAATTGGTCTCTTTGTGGGCTTTTAAGCCCAATGGTAAAATATACATCCTCTCAAATGGGCTTTTGTGCCCATTAATCAAAAATGGGACCCACAATCCCAATAAACTTCATTTAAGTTTAAATCCGCTAAAATCGAGCTTGAATTTGGCTTTGTCGATCTTTTCTTCAAACTCGTGCCGTTTTTGCCGGTTTTCGTGATCATCGGTACCTACACACATGAAACGACAAACAAACATATACAAGGCATTTTTTATACATTTAATGCATATATTCATTGTTTATTGATATAATTGATATGAGTAATTTAGCTCATATCAAACTCCCCCTTGCTAAGCAATTGCCGTGTCCTCACGCAATGGTAAAATAAAACACTAACTACACCATTATTCAACTTTTTGACACTTTATTTTGCAAAGACATAATGTATTGCTTTCATTATTTTAATAATAACTTTTAGGATCATAAAACTTAAATAGATTCATCGTCCTCGACTTTTCACTTTTCCATGCCATGTTTAAAAACAAGATCATTGTCAATCATAAGCCCCAAAAATTAAAACAACTCATACAAGTAATTTGTGTTAAACTCAATCTCCTATTATTCCTGATTGTATCTCTAGATTTTATTTTTCATTCACCTAAAGGATCATTTGACTTATTTGATATTTATTAGTCCAAAAATGAAGGCAAAAACGGTGTAAACTCAACACTCAAAACCTAACCTCGACTTTAAAAACCGTTGTCACTAAAGAAAGCCCACAGCAAGGATAACTTAACACGATTTGAGGGATAAATCCCCGGACCCGAAATTTGGCTAATAGGACTACTTAAAAGCAACAATAAAACCTCCAAAGTCAATTATGACCTTATTAATGGAGTTAGCAACAACTACATCATATCACCTTGTGTCTCTTTAAGATGCAATTGTGATCCTTATTTAAAATCCACACCCGAAGGCTTATTGGATAAAAATAAGGGAATTGACATTCACCATCCCACCTTATGGCTCATGATGATGAAGTAATTTTTATTAAACACGTCCCCTTGCCATACACCCTAAGGCTCTAATGACAAGGTTAGTGCTACATGACTCCCACCCGAAGGCTCCTAGAGAACATGTTTTTTATTTATTCTTCTTATTATTATGATATGTATAGTAAGCCAAATTTCCGCTATCCCATGATCAAAAGTCCATGACGCTGACACCCTTAATGTGTTCTCACTTTAATTACAAGGGAAGAAAAGAAGGAGTTACGAGTTAAGATATCAAGCCTAAACCGCTAAAAACTTCATTTATTAAGCAATTATTATTCAAGCGTGAAAAATAAATACAATGAGATTAAATCAAACACAAAAATACTTATACAAGAAAGAATTAACCTTAGAAACTAATGATTAAACTCTATCAACTCTTGTTCTCCATATTGTAAAATTCCAAAAATGTGAAATCAATGGATACTTAGCCTATTAAATCAAAGTTTTGGGTTTTCAAGTCATCTATAGGATCTTGCATCTTCTTATACTTTTTCAAGTTTTAGAATTTGTGTTTTAAAGTTCCTTTGATAAACGACTTTCTAGGATCAATTATAGGAACTTGCGAAAAGTTCTTGTTCTTAACCCGTATGAGTTAAGACTTTCGCGTTTTAAAGTTCCCTATATAAAAGCCTAGCAAAACTTAATTCAAATACGTTAAGGAAAAGCTAAGGTAAAAACCAAGTCGAGTCAAAAACTATTTTTATTTTCACCAACGAAAAGCCTATATTTGTGTCAAAAGCACTTATTTTCTTTATTAAAACTTAAAAATAACACTAAAAATTTAAATTTTTATGAAAAACGAGAAAAACGATTACATTTAGACACGAGAAAAGCAATTTTAAGCGATTATATCGATTGACTCCCCCATGCTAAAACCAAACATTGTCCTCAATGTTTCTTAGCTCAAGAGTAACACCCCTCTGCTAAAACACGAAGAGTCTAATACAAAATCCTAACATGGAAAGAGCACGCAAATCTATAAGCAGTTTATTAATTATGCCTCAAGATAAAACGTTAGTCGATAAAAATCAAAGGATAGAGAGTGCCCCTTTTGACAATCAAAGTATGGGAGATCAAGTGGACCGGCAAAAACCAAACACGAGAGTCTTCAATGATTAGGGTCATACCTAAGATTCACAACATAACAAAACACGAGCACGAGCTTGAAAGATCAAGCCTTATTAGTTGTTAGAAAATAGAAAGAAGATAGAATGTATGGGACTCCCCCACAAGGCACCTCGTTTTTGTTAACCGAGTCATGAGCTCGACTCGATCCCCGCATTCATTGGTCCTTAGGGAAAGTTTGAAGATCCGGAACAACCTCCGTAGGTATGTCCCCTCCAAAGTAGTGTTTCACACGATGACCATTCACCTTAAAGTTAGGCCCGTCTTTTTGAGCAAGCTTAATAATTCGTTTTTAAGTGTAGTTGTCTCTCGGTCTTATCGAATTGATTTAACAATTACAAGTTCGACTTAATTGTTTTTGGTGATAATAGCTTTGATTGGTATCTATTTTTACTTGGCACAAAACAAGTAAAAAGTGTAAAATAATACCTATCTACGTATACGTACTATTCTAAAAATATATTGCACGTAAAACATTTAAATGCACAAATTGTAAAAAGTAAAATACAAGATTATACTACAAAGTAAATGTACCAAATACGAAATATAAAAGTAAACTTTTAAAAAAAAATTACAACTTTTAAAGAACAGATTGCACAAATGAAATTTAAAACTATCTAACTGAATTTACAAAATCCAAAATAACAACTTGTTACTAATCTGAGCCCAAGTCAACTACTGGCCCAGGAAAACTAGTCTAACTACTTTCTTACTAAACTAACGGGGGACTAACTACACAATGGAACTTAACGTGGCTAACATCAAATCTGCCTAACAAGGACTGTGGGTGCAATATCTATTATAACAATAAAGGGCTAAAAATGACAACTAAGAAAACTTGGACAAATTTACTTGCAAATTCACATGGAAGAATACTATAAATGACTTTTACTCATACGCTTATGTCTAAACTCCTAAATGAGCTAAATGATAAAACTCTATTTTATGAATTCTTAGAACATATCACTTAAACTAATGGTTTAACAAATTCCAAATTGATTATCCTAAGTTTGGACCTATAACTTTCTGATTAAACTCTACAACTGACAAAAAATCAAAGCATATGACTACTAGTAACACTAACCAAAGCTACACAAATTCACCAAATTCAAACCCACTGTATCAACCACAAGCAGAAGAACTAATAAGCTACAAAAGGAAACAACTAAGCATTAACAAAATCAGGTAAGCAACACATTCATTTAAGCTAGATCAGTAAATCAGACTACACTTACACTATGATTAAACTAAACTACAGCTAAACATATCATACTATAAATTGCTGAAAAATTAATTTCGCGCTTGACCTGCGTCTTCCAGGCCTCCGTTGTAGGCGAAGCGGAGCTCTGAGCTCGCTTATAACTAACAACGCCTTCGATAATCGAACACAAGTATTGAGCAATGCCTGCTAATCTGCTATCTAATCAACAGTGAATCCAAATACCTGCAAAACTAAAACAAAGCACAGAAAAACTGGACGAGATCTTCCGATTCTGAAACCTGCATATACGTTGAACTTCAAAGCTGAAACTAAGCTTGCTCAAACAGAACACTCCTAGTTTTGTAATTTAGTGAAACTACTAAAAATCATCTTTAACTGAAATGTACGACATGAAGAACTAAACAAAAAAGTAACTTGTGAAACGTAAATCTAATTTTTGAAAGAACCTAACCTCTAAAAGTAACCTCACGTTTGGAAGTAACTAACAGTAGCCTATTCAAATCTAGCGCGTGAACAGTAGCAGATTTATCTTCTAGTTAACAGCTTAAATTGGACAACATCATTTTTAATCAAAAATTATAAGAAAACAACATGAGTTATCAACAAACTAACTACAGTTATATCATCTACTGATCTTAGCAAAATGAACAAATGATATCACGTGAACAATACTTTTAATAGAATTTTTGAGGAAGAAAGAGATTAAGCTTGATGAGAGAGAAAGAAGAGTAAAAAGGAACTCGAAGCTTTCATTAATGGCAGAAATCAATCTTGGTTACAACTAGTTAAGATGAAAAGAAAACTGACTCAAAACAAACTTTCATCTAATGCTTAACTGAAAAACAGAGTTTGTTACAAAAGTTTTAACTAACTATTCCAAACTAACCAACTAGGTGTAATCTACTCCTATGCTAACCGCTGAAAATGAGCTCTTCGTCTTGTATTTATAGGCGTTTGAGAGAGGAGAAGAGGTGTTGATGACGTGTGTTATCCAATCCTTTGATGCCACGTGTTAAATACGATGATCTCGATTTGTTCTTCATTCTTCAAATTGGGGTTTTCTTCGTTCCTTCCTCTTGATCTAATTAAATGGTACCACTATGTAGAGGAGAAGAAAAGGAGCATTTTTGCTGTTTAGATCTTCGGTTGAATCATCGTGTATCATCCTTGATTTGCATTTACAGGTTATGGAGAAAAGGGATAAGAATGCTCGTTTCTTTCTCTCTCTATTCTGTGAAGAAGATGTAACGTGTGTTTGTATATTGACCAGCTTGGTCAATTGACCAAGTATAGTAAATTAATTTCCCATTTTGCCTTTTAGTCCCTGTTCTTTGTTAATTGTTTCACTTTTGCAATTCCAAACTTTTATCTTTATCTACTTGCATTTGAAAGGTTTAATCTTTCTAATTTCAGCAACTTAAGTCCTTGATATTTAACAATATGGCATGCTTGGTCCTTGAAGCATCTTTCGTCTTTTTCTTTGTCTTTTCATCACATAAGTCCTTGAAACCGCGTGTTTGCTCAAAAATTCATCTTTTTACCTGAAAACACATGAAACACAAATACGTGCGTAATTCTGATATTTTTCAGTTAAATATAATGTATTTGGCTGTGTTTTGAGTGATTTATGGATCATTATTGATGAGTGTTTTCACACTTATCAACTCCCTCCACTTGACCATTGCCATGACCTCATGCAATGCAACATTTTAAAGCTCTAGAGTGCACTTTTCTCATAATTAACCCACCTTGGCCATTTTATGATTTAATAAACTAAACTATACTACATGATAAATGATTTTGAATATTTACAATGCCATGCAAAGAAAACAATTCTATTTATATATTTTTGGTTTTTTATTGAAATGATTTTGATGGAAATAACTCATAAAGAATTCAATGACTTTGATTAGGGCTTGGGTACCATGGACATTTATCACCCTCAAGTTTCACTTTCCCCATACCAAGCTTAAAAATGGGATCATTGTATTCACAAGTAAAAAGTGCATCAACTTATTCATGACAATTAAATGTGGAACCGGTTATTAGTTGAGCAAATTGCTTGTGGGCAAATTTGTCATGATTTCAAGCGTGAAGTATAAGAAATGCAAAATCCAAAAATAAGGAAGCACGGTTTTAATCCTAAGTAATCCTCTCATCCATTACTTGAAAAACCGCTCACAATTAATATAAGTCCGTTTCAAGAGTAATAAGTCATTCGCCTTATGTGTAAAATCCTCATGTCATGCTTTAATAAGTAGCTACACACTCGCTAAGGAAAGAAAAATAAAATCACGCAATAATTTACATCCTCCGCCTTTTTGAGACTTTGGATCTTCAACCCCGCAACCCGTCAAGGTAATATTGGATTGGAGCACTATTAAATCCCCGCAACCCGTCAAGGTAATATTGGAATCTAATAGTTACTATAATTAACACTTCACTGCCCCTCTTGGGAGTCTTGTATAATTATTTTTTTTTCTTTTTCTCTTTTTTTTCTTCTAGCCACTCATATTTTTTTTCATAAGCCGCTCTTATTTTTCTTTATTCCTCACAAAGAAATTTGAAAAGAATAAAAGGAAAAACACCCGCTAAGTATTAAGCATGACATAAGTCTAGTACACATAAAACGTTCTAACTTAGAATCTTAAGACGTACTTATACCAACCATGAATGATTAGTCAAAAACGCATAAGAGACTACAAACCGATTAAAACCATTCTTGATTATTTATTAATATATATACATGCGAAGAAAATAGAGACAAAGTAGAGAAGGGTTTATCCACAAGTAATTATCATGAAGTTTATCTAGCCCTTTTATACTTGCTTTAACTCTATCATTTCCCATTCTCCACAAATTTAAAATCTCAAATAATGAGAGTAGTGGATGCTTAGCCTAATAGACCAATGAAGGACTACATGGTTAAGGATACTAGCTAGAGAATGCTTGGATAAGCAAACCCGGGTTGAGTCAAAATATCCATGACGGGCCTAATATGTCAAAGAAGTCTAAATTTGTTAAACCATGTCCTTATTATATTTTTTTTCCTTTTATATATTTTTGACGAAGAACAAAAGAAGAATATATACAATACAAATGTGATATGCAAATGAAAAATAATTGATGCAAAAATTATGAATGCATATTTTTTGTGGCCGAAGTAGATAAAAAATTTGAAAAATTTTTGAAAAATTAGTTTTCCATGTTATCATGAAATTAAGGCAATGGTCTAGGTACGGTCACTTCGATAGAAGTCTCCCCTACACTTAAGATAAACATTATCCTCAATGTTTAAGAGTATTGGAGGAAACTCCCCTGCACTTATGACATTGATAACTTTGTTTAACCCAAGCTAAGTAAGAGACAACTAAATGGTATTCATTTTTAGCACAATGTTTTGGATATCACAATAGCAAAAACTAATCGAAGTGAACCGGATACACGGGCCTCCTCCATAAGCTCCAAGCATGAATTGAGAGAGAGAAACCCTTGAAACAAACACAAAAAGACGAAGAAAGGCCACCCCTCCACTTCAACTCTACTACAACATCCTTTTAATTAAACCTAACCTATTGAAAAATCTACTCTACTTTTTCTAACCTAGTTATACAATGCTTGTGTTTTTTTAACCCTAAGTCGCTAGCTCGACTCGGCCCCGAATTAAGTTGTCCTTCGGGAAACCATCATGGAGAATAAAGGATACCCACTTTGAAGCACATCTCACATGATACAGTCAAACTTAGCACGTTGCCATTTACTATAAGATTTACAATATCCGCCATGATAAATGGAACGGTCCAACGTGTCTCAAGTTTGTCCAACATATAAAATCTCTCAAATAGGAAGCACCCCAGGATCAAATACATAGTTCCCATCTCTACATGTGAACAACTCTAAAGTAGGTAGCATCACCAAAGTAAGCTCATACAAGAAGTCCATATCAATCGAAATCACACTCTTAAGTGGAGTAGATGAAAACCAATTTTTCCCAAACATATGTATCCCAGGATAAAAAACCTTTCCCTTCATGGGAAAATAAGGAGATGAACTCGTATCAACCATATAAGATTCCCCTTAGTGATCAAAGCATCATGAGAATATGAAGGTGTAGGTATCAAAACATTCATAACTATTATGTCCATGTTAGGCTCATCATCATCATCAAAAGGTGGGTAATCTTCAATAGAAGGCATAGTGAAAGGAGGATCAAAATTAATAGTGTCTTGTGGAGGAAGTGTAGGCTCTATGTTCCCAAAAAGCAATGTAGTAATAAGACGAACCTCCTCTTCCAAATTAGAAACACTATCGTTGACCTCTATATCAAAATGTGCAAGAGTATCCTCTATGGTGGTATCAATCTCCATAAAAAAGTCCATATCAAAGGTTTTTGGTTCTAAAGGTGCCTTAGGTGAAAAAGAATCAATCTCTAAGAGTAAAGGATCTTCATCAATAACCAACTTCAAGGGTGGGAGGGTGGGAACATAAGGCTCAAAAGGAGGTGTATTAATGAGAGAATTACTCAAAGGGATGATATGATCATGAAAATCAATAGGTGTATCCTCAAAAACCAGTGAAGGATGATCAATCAAGGGTTCTTTTTCTATAGACTCATTATTAGGTTCTTCACACTCCTCAAAAAGTAGGTTATCAAAACATGTCTTAAAAAGAGGATTTGAATATATCACAAAATTACTCAGAGAAATAGGTGAAGGAGTCATAGAAGAAATTGAGTCATCATCATCAGAAGTAAAGGATTCATCACTATCAGAAAGATCATCAAAGGTTTCATCACAAGAATCATAAGGTAGGAGAGGAGAAGGATCCACATCTCCTATAGGAGCAAACTCTTCATCCAAATTAGGAATGTTATCTTGACAAGACAAATCATTGGATGATATAGCATAAGATACGTCACTAGAATCACAATCATCATCCTCCATTTGTGTCAAGTCTTTCACAAACTCTTCCTCAATCTCATTATCTTTTTCTTTGAAGAATTCATCAAGATCAAAGTCACCAAAATCACTAGTAGTAGCATGAAGGTTAATATGTGATGAAATCTCAATGTGATCATGAGGAGAAGATGTATCAATACAAGGCTCGTCACATGATTCATTGAAAACATCCTCAAGCGCTCTTTGTATTGGGATAAGGTTCTCAACACTAGAAGCGGTTAATTCATCCAAATCGGTATTTGTATTAGTGTTAAGAGGCTCGTCCCCCATGGTTAAAGAGTTGATGGGTCCCATGTGAGGTAAAGGTGATGAAGGTGTGTATAGCTCAAGTATAGTCGGTGGAGAGATGGAAGGGTCTACAATAGGAACATCACTAAGTGTATCATCCTCAACATCTACTCTCAAAGAAGGTTCATCATCAGGTAAAGCATCGTCAGGTCTCATGAGTCGCAAGACGTCTGTTCGTAAGCCTAAGATGTTCGGATCAATTGCCTCTTTCATTTTCTCAAGTGCGTGCGTTACAAATTTAAAAGCGTCTTTACTCAAGAAATGAAAAATGCCTTGATTGTGAAAGGTTGTTTGATTATGACTTTGAAAATTCTCTTCGTTTTAAAATTTGTCTTGATTTAAAAATTCTTGATTTTGAAAATCCTCATTAAACCCTTGATCATAATCGCTCGTTTATAGATGACAATTATTTTCACCATGCGGTCCTCCACACGTTGCACAAGGCCCATACACAGCTCGATAATGCTCGTCTTGTAATATCTCCAAAATAGGACGATTATCCATGTGTGGCAAAATGGTCGAATGTATATACAATTGAAATGACGTCTAAAAGCTTCCTCGGGGAAGGAAGTAATACACCAAAGGTGGTATGGTTACACGCGTGCGAGTACACGTGTAAGTAAACTCGAGGAGTGAGAGATAAGCTCTCGGTCGACTTTTGAAGGAGATGAGATTATCTCCCTCTAGGTTCGATATGAAATATCCACAAGAAAGTATAATATATGTAATTACTACTTGGGTGCAAGACCCCCAATAAAGCCTTCCTTCTTAGAATACTCACTAGTAAACGGGGGGTTAGGTGGCGTGAAGCACTTAAGTACCTATTGACCCTTAGATGGCATTTTATAGCACATCGCCTTTCTATTCACTTTGTAGTTTGTATTCTTTGAATTATTGCCTATTGGAAGTATTTATCTATTCTTGCTTAATTAAAATCGATCGATACACGTGTCAAGGACCGGAACGTCCCCTAACACGGTGTATTGCCTCGGCAATACTTATGGAGAATATGTGTATTGGTTGTTCTTATACGTATACGTATTTACATATAATAATATATCAAAAATATTTTTGTATTTATTTGTTTTTTAAGAAAAATACTATATGTACGTAAAAACGATGAAAACCGATATAATATATATTTTTGGGTGTAATCTTTTAGGAAAAAGATTACTTTTTGGATTTTTTTTATTTTTTTGGTTCAATTCTTTAGGAAAAGAATTGATTTTGTGATTTTTTTATGTTTTTGTATTTTTATCTTTTTGATTTTTTATGTTTTTGATTATAATACGTAAAAATTGACGTTCACAAAGTGAACGGATCCCAAAATCCAATCGTCTCACTCGAAACCGTTGATCTTCACGAATATAACCGGCAGCGGCGCCATTTTAATAATTCGTTTTTTAGTGTAGTTGTCTCTCGGTCTTATCGAATTGATTTAACAATTACAAGTTCGACTTAATTGTTTTTGGTGATAATAGCTTGATTGGTATCTATTTCTACTTAGCACAAAACAAGTAAAAAGTGTAAAATAATACCTATCTACGTATACGTACTATTCTACAAATATATTGCACGTAAAACATTTAAATGCACAAATTGTAAAAAGTGAAATACAAGATTATACTACAAAGTAAAAGTAACAAATATAAAATATAAAAGTAAACTTTTAAAACAAAAATTACAAATTTTAAAAAACAGATTGCACAAATGAAATTTAAAACTATCTAACTGAATTTACGAAATCCAAAATAACAACTTGTTACTAATCTGAGCACAAGTCAACTACTGGCCCAGGAAAACTAGTCCAACTACTTTCTTACTAAACTAACGGGGGACTAACTACACAATGGAACTTAACGTGGCTAACATCAAATCTGCCTAACAAGGACTGTGGGTGCAATATCTATTATAACAATGAAGGGCTAAAAATGGCAACTAAGAAAACTTGGACAAATTTACTTGCAAATTCACATGGAAGAATACTATAAATGACTTTTACTCATACGCTTATGTCTAAACTCCTAAATGAGCTAAATGATAAAACTCTATTTTATGAATTCTTAGAACATATCACTTAAACTAATGGTTTAACAAATTCCAAATTGATTATCCTAAGTTTGGACCTATAACTTTCTGATTAAACTCTACAATTGACAAAAAATCAAAGCTTATGACTACTAGTAACACTAACCAAAGCTACACAAATTCACCAAATTCAAACCCACTGTATCAACCACAAGCAGAAGAACTGATAAGCTACAAAAGGAAACCACTAAGCATTAACAAAATCAGGTAAGCAACACATTCATTTAAGCTAGATCAGTAAATCAGACTACACTTACACTATGATTAAACTAAACTACAACTAAACATATCGTACTATAAATGCAGAAAAATTAATTTCGCGCTTGACCTGCGTCTTCCAGGCCTCCGTTGTAGGCGAAGCGGAGCGCTGAGCTCGCTTATAACTAACAACGCCTTCGACAATCGAACACAAGTATTGAGCAATGCCTGCTAATATGCTATCAAATCAACAGTGAATCCAAATACATGCAAAACTAAAACAAAGCACATAAAAACTGGACGAGATCTTTCGATTTTGAAACCTGCATATACGTTAAACTTCAAAGCTGAAACTAAGCTTGCTCAAACAGAACACTCCTAGTTTTGTAATTCAGTGAAACTACTAAAAATCATCTTTAACTGAAATGTACGACATGAAGAACTAAACAAAAAAGTAACCTGTGAAACGTAAATCTAATTCTTGAAAGAACCTAACCTCTAAAAGTAACCTCACGTTTGGAAGTAACTAACAGTAGCCTATTCAAATCTAGCGCGTGAACAGTAGCAGATTCATCTTCTAGTTAACGGCTTAAATTGGACAACATCATTTTTTAATCATAAATTATAAGAAAGTAACATGAGTTATCAACAAACTAACTACCGTTATATCATCTACTGATCTTAGCAAAATGAACAAATGATATCACGTGAACAGTACTTTTAATAGGATTTTTGAGGAAGAAAGATATTAAGCTTGATGAGAGAGAAAGAAGAGTAAAAAGGAACTCGAAGCTTTCATTAATGGCAGAAATCAATCTCGGTTACAACTAGTTAAGATGAAAAGAAAACTGAATCAAAACAAACTTTCATCTAATGCTTAACTGAAAAACAGAGTTTGTTACAAAAGTTTTAACTAACTATTCCTAACTAACTAACTAGGTGTAATCTACTCCTATGCTAACCGCTGAAAATGAGCTCTTCGTCTTGTATTTATAGGCGTTTGAGAGAGGAGAAGAGGTGTTGATGACGTGTGTTATCCAATCCCTTGATGCCACGTGTTAAATACGATGATCTCGATTTGTTCTTCATTCTTCAAATTGGGGTTTTCTTCGTTCCATCCTCTTGATCTAATTAAATGGTACCACTATGTAGAGGAGAAGAAAAGGAGCATTTTTGCTGTTTAGATCTTCGGTTGAATCATCGTGTATCATCCTTGATTTGCATTTGCAGGTTATGGAGAAAAGGGATAAGAATGCTCGTTTCTTTCTCTCTCTATTCTGTGAAGAAGATGTAACGTGTGTTTGTATATTGACCAGCTTGGTCAATTGACCAAGTATAGTAAATTAATTTCCCATTTTGCCTTTTAGTCCCTGTTCTTTGTTAATTGTTTCACTTTTGCAATTCCAAACTTTTATCTTTTTCAACTTGCATTTGAAAGGTTTAATATTTGTAATTTCAGCAACTTAAGTCCTTGATCTTTAACAATATGGCATGCTTGGTCCTTGAAGCATCTTTCGTCTTTTTCTTCGTCTTTTCATCACATAAGTCCTTGAAACCGCGTGTTTGCTCAAAAATACATCTTTTTACCTAAAAACACATGAAACATAAATACCCACGTAATTCTGATATTTTTCAGTTAAATATAATGTATTTGACTGTGTTTTGAGTGATTTATGGATCATTATTGATGAGTGTTTTCACACTTATCAAACCTCAACGGTGCCATAAGGGAAAACTTGTGAAATGGTGAATGGTCCAGACCAACGGGATTTAAGCTTGCCTGAGAAAATCTTAAGTCTAGAGTTGAATAAGAGGACTTGATCACCAACATTGAAAATGAGGTTTTTGATCTTAGAGTCATGAATCCTCTTAGTCTTCTATTTATTGATAAAATAATTTTCATAAGCTTGATCCCTTAATTCACTTAGTTCATTCAATTGAACCTTGCAATGATCACCCGCGGTCCTCAAATCAAAGTTACAATGCTTAAGAGCCCAATACGCCTTATGTTTGAGTTCAATTGGCAAGTGACATGCCTTTCCGTAGACCAACCTAAATGGTGTACAACCAGTTGGCGTCTTGTAAGCCGTATGGAAAGCCCACAATGCATCATCTAATTTATCCGACCATGAAGTGCGATTTTCTCCAATAGAACGCTCCAAAATCCTTTTAAGAGTTCGGTTTGAAACCTCCACTTGACCACTCGTTTGAGGGTGATAAGCCGTAGAAAGTCGATGAGTGACACCATATTTCTTTAGAACTTTTTTAAATTGTTCATTACAAAAATGGGTCCCACGATCACTAATAATAGCCCGTGGAGTTCCAAACCAAGCGAAGAGTTGTTTCAAAAATTTCACCACAACTCGAGCATCATTCGTGGGCAAGGCCTTAGCTTCAACCCATTTAGACAAATAGTCCACGACTACGAGAATGTACTTATTTCCTTTCGAAGATGGAAATGGCCCCATAAAATCGATCCCCCAAATGTCAAAGATTTCACAAACTTGGATAGTGTTTTGAGGCATTTCATCCCTTTGTGAGTTCTTTCCTTGACGTTGACAAGCATCACAAGTCTTGATCAAGTCTTGGGCATCACGATATATGTAAGGCCAAAAGAAGCCGACATCAAAGACTTTCTTCGCGGTGGCGTTGGCACCATGATGTCCCCCGGTGGGTCCCTCATGACAAGATTTAAGGATATCTTGAGCTTCTTTGCCAAACACGCACCTATGAATCACTTGATCTGCGCACACACGAAACAAATAGGGGTTGTCCCAAAAGTAATAGGATATATCCTTAAAAAACTTTCGTTTTTGTTGGGACGACATACCCTTGATCACAAACTTCCCCGCATGGTAATTTGCAATGTCTGCAAACCATGGGGTACCATCATCACCACGAAAAGCAATCAAACCGAGCGTCTCGAGAGGAAATGTTTCATTGATTTCCTTGTTCTCTTGATCGCTTTAGTGAGGATTCTCAAGTCGAGATAAATGATCGGCCGCGAGATTCTGGCTCCTTTTTTGTCTAGAATTTTGACATTAAATTATTGAGGGAGGAGAATCCACCGAAGCAACCTCGGCTTAGCATCTTGTTTATTAAGAAGATACTTGATAGTCGAGTGGTCCGTATACACTATGGTTTGAGACAAGACGAGATATGGTCTAAACTTTTCAAAATCATACACAACGGCAAGTAACTCTTTTCCGTTGTAGTGTACTTTGTTTGAGCATCCTTCATAGTCTTACTTGCATAGTGTATATGCAAGAAATGTTTTGACTTACGTTGCCTCAAAACCGCACCTACCGCGTAGTCACTAGCATCACACATAATTTCAAAAGGTAGGTCCCAATCCGGAGCAACTAAAATCGGAGATTTGGTTAATTTCCTTTTAAGCATCTCAAAGGATTGAATACACTCATCCGAAAAGATGAAAGGAGTCTCTTTTTCCAAAAGATGAGTCATAGGCCGAGCTATCTTAGAGAAGTCTTGGATAAAACGTCTATAGAAGCCGGCATGGCCGAGAAAACTCCTAACTCCCTTAACGGTGGTGGGTGGAGGTAATTTGGCAATCACGTCAATTTTAGCCCTATCAACCTCAATACCGGCCTTAGAGATATTATGACCTTTAGATCATGTTATATCAAAAGCATTAAGAATAGTTTATGCTGATTTCAATGTCTAAAGCAATAGATAAAAATTTGTGAGAATTTGTTATGTGTTTTATTCCACTAATCGCGACAAAAGCGAATTCCGAGATTCATTGACTAGATGACAAGGAATCTATTCACTCACATGAGTACTAGTCATGATCATGAATAAACCAAACACATAACAATAGTCAAACACAATAGTATCAAACACAAAAGCATTTAAATCATACTTATAATCACGAACCAAGGAGAAAAGTGCACCACACAAACCTAATGTGCGTCGTACTTTGCCCTCACAAAGCTAAATAATCCTATTAATCATAAGGTTGTTACACCCCAACCAATTGCACAAGTAACTACTCCATAATAGCAGTAATAACACTCATCAACAATTTGTAAATCAAAGGAAATGAATGACATAATTGAAATGAGAAATATACCAACAAAATGTTATCAATGTATTGCTCCAAAAGATTATAAGTTTTGATCCAACTTATTACAAGCAATAAGTGATTTCCTGAGTTTCCTTGCTACATCAACAATGAGGATAGACTAACTAAGGTCTTCCTTGTACTAGCAACAATGATCAAGGATTAGAAATCCTTGATTCCTTAACCTACTGTAACAATGGAGATTGAAGGTTGTGTGTTATTGATATGTTATTCCTGGCCTTGGGTCCTTTTTATAACCCATAATTCGTAGCCTAAGAGTTCTGGAAGTAAGCCAAAGGTCTCTTCATCCATGCCATGCATAATAACAATTAATATTTGTAACTGCAGTAAAAAGTGCACCGCACAAATGAAATGTGCGTTGTACTTTTGATTGTTCTCCAAATTTGTAGTACTTAAATGTGCTCCACACAAATGAGAAGTGCACCGCACTTTGGCTTTTTGAGCATAATTTATTCTTTAGTCCTTTTATTTCCATACCTTCAATTCTTTCCTCCATAGTTTTATTCTTCCTCTACAATCAAACAATACTTTATATTAGTAGTAGTTCAACACATATTTTATTTATTTACATAGCAAACAAGGACAAATGCATCATTACAAACATATATAAATGAGGCGTTATCAAATTCCCCCATACTTAACTTCTTGCTTGCCCTCAAGAAAGGTAAAAATATTAATTTTAATAAGTGTCGAAAAAATATATAATGCAAATAAATGAAAGCAAAGATAACACCACAAAACACCTCACGAAGTAGATATTTTGAGTTCACACACTCTCATATAAATGAGTAAGTTTATCGCTCAAAAGCACGGTCATGAAAAGTAAATTACCATAAGCTTGTACAAGGAACTAAACTAAACTAATTTAGCGTAAGCACCAAGTAAAGTATCAAAAGAGGTCTTTTTCAAAACTTTTTATTACCACCACATGCTAAAATAGTGTACAATACATCATTTTCCACCATGTTATTATTTCCATACTTTTACACTTCATTCATCTAGGCTTCCTTTGCCTTTTATTCCCTTTTTTTCTTTGTATTTCTTTTCTTCTTCTTTTTTTATCATATACCAAACATTGGGGTAATATGTCTTCCCCCATACTTACGATCTACTATATCTCTTCGTAACATGGTTTCTAACAGCATATCATCGTCTTTAAACATTGGCAAAACTTTCAATCTTTTATCTTTTATTTTGCCTCTTTATCACTTAAAATATTTTTTTATCATACAAGTATGATCCCACTAACGTCTCGTAAAGATTACTAAGCACAAGTTCTAGAATTAAACTAATCATCGGCATACTCACAAAATAGATATAAAGCGTAAGAATGTTTATGAATTATAGGCTAAAAATCCTCACAATTGTGGTTAAGATAATGTGCAAGTAACGTTTTCAATTTCAAGTCAAATAGATTTACAATTACAGGAATTATCAATCTTTTAACAAAACTTTTTTTTAATAAAACAACTCATTTTTCAAAAATCCGCCAGAAAGTGCGGCGCACAAATGAAATGTGCAGCGTACTTTTGGTCACAAAATGCACAAATTATTTTTAACTTAAAACACTCTTATTTTCTAATTATCACCCCCATACTTATTATGAGCATTGTCCCTAATGCTAAACATAAGGTAAAAGTAAAAATATATGAAAATAAGAATAATACTCCCCTTTTATTCCAAGTCGTGAACGAAGCCGAAATTTTCAATCTTCGCCTTATGATGCACCGACTTGCTTATATTCTACATTTCCACAAAAACAATATATACGTAAACATATTTCACATACCATAATAAAATAAAAATTCACACAAACTTTAACTTGTCCTA
Source organism: Glebionis coronaria (assembly GCA_025667525.1). NCBI lineage: Eukaryota > Viridiplantae > Streptophyta > Magnoliopsida > Asterales > Asteraceae > Glebionis > Glebionis coronaria. Next base: position 486,082,748 of record CM046874.1, read on the forward strand.
AATACCAACAAGGGCATATTACACAACTAAATGTAATAATCCGAAAACTTGTTTTAAAATTGTTTCAACATGCGACTAACACAAAGTCACAAACTTGAGGCATTACATGTCCTCTTCCGTTTCATCTTGAGGTGGAGCATGAGATGGGTGGAAATGTGGTGGATATGGTGATGGTTGTTGGATATAGTAGAATGTCTCATAGTGATATCCGGGTGGTCCATAGGGTCCACTCATTGGAACACTGTATTGTTACGCCATCCTCTCAACAACTAGAGCATATCTATCCATACTATAGCATTGGCGCTCCATCATAAACCCAAGTTGGTCTTGCCTAACCTCCATCCTTCACATCATATCACAAACATCTTGAAGTGATGCACGAGGGGCTCGTGGCATGTTCACACGTGGTGCTCTCGCTGGCGCATCTTCCCGCATCAACCTTCCATCGGCTCCAATCAAATCTCTCAAGGTGATCTTGTCAATGGTATCACACACCATCGGTGAACTAAGACTACCCACCACATCATCGGTCAAAATTCTCATCCCTCGAGCTAATCTAGTCACAAATTGACCACACACAATCATGCTACTTGGTTGACTACCATGACCTTTCCTTTTCAATCACTTTGCAATGACCCAAGCTACATTAGCATATTGTTCACGGTTTTTGTCCCTAAACATACTTAGCAACCACAAATCATTCTTTTGAACTTTATCATACCCCGTGGTTCTTTAACAAACCGCATAAGCAATCATCTTTTGAAGCACCCTCAAAAGTGGACTAGAAATCCTAGTGGTTGTGCTCCTATATAAACTCAACGGATCCTCATCCGGACAAATTGTTGCCCAAAACTCATTAGCATTAAAATTACTATGATCACGCTCACCTCCTTGAAACTAAATCTCAAATCCCCGTCATCTCGCTTCTCTCTAGTATACAACTCCAAGTATTTAGAAAACTCTTTCAAGGTTAAAGAGTGACCTTTCCCACAAAGGAGAAAACTCAAAATTTTCTTAGTCAATAACTCATCACCATCAACATCTTCATCATAGTGAAAAGTAGAGAAAAACTCAAGAACAAGCTCCGCATAGAATTTCTCCCTACAAGTAAAAGCACGAACCCAAGCGTTCGATCGAAATAACACCTCATTCCCTCCATCTTCTATCACAACTATCGCAAGCATCTGCCTAATTTGAGCTTCACAACCAAGATCATTCAAAACTCCAAATTCTACAATACTAGGTGCAAAAATTTGTTTCGGTAGTAGGAGACTAAGGAATTGTTGTAGATAGTCTTATCATTAGTGTTACATCCAGGCCAACTCAGAAATGGGTGGCTAGGAACTCCCATAAGCGCGGAACTTGCCGACTCGATAGGCTTTCGTTTATTGCCTCGGCTTGATGAGCCGGTCTCGTAATTTCCAGAACCTATGTTCTGCAAAATCTATCACACAAACAAACATATATCAATGTCAGATAAGCATTAGGGGTCAACGGTATCCCTACGTTTGTGTTCTGATCTTTCTGTTTGTTTTCAGACAAAAAGTGCGGCCCACAAATGAAATGTGCGGCGTACTTCCTGGGTAAAGTGCACACGTGTGGTGCAAAAATGAAATGTGCAGCGCACAACCTGGGTATACTTAGCATATGTTGGGGTAACTACTAATTTTAACCAAATCCGCTAACTAATGGTTAAAAATTAACACAAATGGCTAGAGTCGAACACTAAACCATTCCCAATCCATTTCAATCCGAGACATTTCTTAATCCTAAGTTTCAATTTAAAAAACACTCATTTTTATATTTTTATGATTTTCAATCCTATCTAAAAAATCTATCCTTATCAATATTTCTATTTCAAATTACAAATCCAATTTAATCCAATTATGAATTACTAAGAACCCTAATTGAAAAATTAATCAAAAATCAAAACTAATAAAAGAAAATGTTTATAAATTAAATATTAAAAACTTACTCTATACATGATTTCGAGTGTGAATTGGAGTTGAGATCGACCCAAAATATTTTTGGGTGAAGATTCAAGCAAAGAACCGTCGATTTTTTTATATGTGTTTTTTTAGTTTTTGTTTGGAATGAGAAATATAAAGTTTATACAAAATTTTCGTCCAGAAGTGAGGCGTACTTTTGAAATGTGCGGTGCACAATCTGTGCTGACAGATACCGTTTCTTTATTTTAAGTACACTAGACACAAATTCTTAAAGAAAACCTCCAATTCATTCGATTTTATAAAAGAAAAATAAAAAGATAACTAGGGAAAACATTCCCTTCTTCTAAGACTATCCTAAAACATCTAGGGCTCTTTGATTTCGACTTCCGTTTTATTGATTATCTACATACAAAAAGATAAAAAATGCGAAAAGTAACTACGAGCCAGTGATGCTATAATACCCCGAACTTAACATCATTATTTTACCCTAACTATGTAATATATTTTGGTATGGTAAGTATTGTTATGTTTGACGTGTTACGTTGAAACCGGTAATGTGTGGTTTTATTTAATTATTGTGATAATTGAAGAGAAGTGATAGAGATCGCGATACCAATGAATGCCCAAAGATTATATTTTAGTATCGATTCATTCGATATTTCAGATTTTTGAAATTTTTATTTCAATGCGTATTAAGTCGTGTCGGGAATATATTATTGTCATATTTTGTGTGTGTTTTAACTTTTGAAAAGTATTTTTACGAAACCCGAATCTCGTAAATATTTTCAAAATTGACTATTAATCATTTCACGCTTTTTAACTAGATATTTACTTTTTAGTCCAAAAGATTGCAAAGTTGGCAAAATATATCCTCCAACCACCACTATAAAAGGAAAATCCACTCACAAAAACACATAGAAAAATTAAAATAAAAATAAAATCCACCTACCCCTTTGCTTCTTCTCTATGCCGTGAACCCCAAAGCATAAAACACGCCAAATTTTGTGATTTTGAGCTTGAATCATTGAAAACTAATTGAAGACCCATGTTGCAAATTCAAAATTGAACATTTTGGTAAAATTTTTATTAACATGCATCAACTTTTATTTTTCATAAAGATCTTGTATTTTTTGATCTATGTTTATAGAATGCATGGGTTGTTTATTATTATATAATTGTTTTTGGTGAATGCATGTGTGAATTTTGATTTGGGGTTTTGAAAGTACGGATCATGCAAGTGAATCTAAGGATTAAGAGATGTTACGGATGATGGATATAGGCTATTGTAGGTGTTGTTAAGTCTAGAAATGGGTCAAAATAGGTTTTGGTATGGTTTGTAAAGAGTCATTTTTGACCAGTGAGTTTAAGGCTATTTTTCGAACAATAGATGTTGGTTAACTGTTGGTATGATTGGCTATAGTTGTATTGGTCGTCTAGACAGCCGTTTCGATATAAGATAGAGCTTCTAACTCATAACGAGAAGGAAGTTATGATGGTTTGAATATTCATGTACCGGGAGATGCGTATCGACACTATACGAAATTGTTGTCGATATTGGGTCAAATATCAGGGACTATAAGTTGAGTTTTACAAATGTTCAAGGGCTGTTCTCAGGTCCTAAACTTAGCATTTCGAGTCTATTTTCAAAGTCAAGTGGTGGTTTTGTAAATGGGAATGTTTAACGAAGTCAAAATGGTTTTACGAGTCAAGTGTACAAAACTGTCCGGTTTTTAAAGTCTAAAGATGTGTTGAGCAGACGACCTTAGGAGTAATATTTTTAGATGATATTTAAACTGAGTTTTATTCAGGTTATTTGTGAGTTTGTCACCAAGTTTCGTCGAAAACAGAGTTTCTTAATTATGAGAAATCAACGTGTACTTTTGGTAGGTACCAACTGAGTATTATTGGGGAGGTACTTAACCTCACGTCATGGTTTGAGGCGAGAGGCTAATTTATGAGCTTCTAAAATTTCTAAAAGATATAAGTCTTAGGTATGAGTGTATATTACGAGATTGAAGATCCGTGTTGGGTACTTGAACCGTGTTAATTTGGCATCTTGAGATGGATTAATATCGAAGGTACTAGTTTTGAAAAGCTAGTATATGTTGTGGGGTTTAGAAGGAATTCACTTGCATTGGTTGGTCATGTCTATGTACATAATATTTTGAGTCATTGATTTTATTATACTAAGTATATTTAGAATACTTTAGTATGTTGCTAAGGGCACGCCTTATTTGTTAGGGGGCGGCTTTTGACGTGTGTATTTGGGGCATCTTCACTGCAGCGATCACTACTACTAGCCTCGCGTATCATCTAAGGTGAGTCTATAACCTCGCTTTTATACAATCTGGTAAATGATTTTAACCAGCGAGGGGGATACATGCTATTTGAAATGGAATGGAACACAAGTCATGAATGATTGTTTGGACCCGAATGTTGTCTTTTGATTGTCTTGATTGTATAATTACCTTGTTGGTGAAGTCCCTAAATTCATGAGTCGTTAACTATCTTCTATCTCTTTGTTGTGAGTTGGGAATAGCTGCTAATTCAAATGGTAGTACTACGAGGTTGACAACCCTATCCGAGACGAGAGAGTACATTGAGTGCGCTGCTCGAACGGATAATTTCGATGAATAAGAAGTATGGATATAAAATTAGCAACTGATACTCTAGTAGGGGCAATGGTTTCATCTAAATCATAACGGCATTTTGGCGTGGGCAACTAATTGGTTAAGGGGTTTGTGTTATGAGCGTAACACAATCACATAGCTTTTCCTATTTATGCAAGATGCCTTAATAATTGATTTGACGATCATGATTGGTTTTTCTACTTGTGTTCAAATGATGATTTTTTAAAAACCTATAGACTCGCTCAACCGTTGTTTTGATGATTTTAAGCATATATTTCAGGTAATCAAGATGAATAGTAGCGGAGCATGCGAGGAGGGAGTTGGTGCTTACTTGTCTAAAACTTTGATTATTTTTCCATCCTTTGAAATGAACAAGTCACTTTTGTAACACCCGTGAAAGTGCCGTATGGTGCTAAGTTATTGTCTCAAGAGCTCTTCAGTAAGAGCATCTCTCTTAAGTTGTGGCTCACTTGTGGATGTGATATCCCGAGCCCAACGTCATTTATTTAATCCTATTTTACGTATATTTTTGAAATTTTTAAGAATTTTTATCGTGGATTTATTTGACGGTTTAAGTTGAAACCAACGTTTACGGTCGTAATTTAACGTCTGACGATTTAAGAAGAACCGATGACGACTACGATACCGACGGATGCCCAAAATTTACCTTTTATTATCGATTGATCGATATTTGAGTTTTTCGAGATTTTATTTTATTACGTGTTAAGTCGAGTCGAAACCATGTGTATATTCGTTTTGTGTGCGTTTCAACCTTTGGAAGGAAATTTTTACAAATCCCGACACCCACAATTTTTCAAAATCAACTAGTAAGTCATTTCCCGCATATTATTGTGTCGTTTACGAATGAGGCCAAAAGAAAACCAAAATGGCAAAACAAGCCCCTCCAAACTTTACAAAAGGGAAGGGACTAAACACACATACACAAAAATCATTCAAAAATTTTTTCTCCTCTTCCTCCTTTTCTCTCTTAGGCCGTCGGCCACCATAAGCCCCACCACCACCACCATTATTTTTTTGATTTGATCAATTCCAAGCTTAGACCACTTCTCAAAAACCTCTTGTAAGTACTTTTAAACAATCAATTTCAACATGCATTAACATAAATTTTTCAAGAATTAAAGATTTTTCAAAAACGTGTTTTGGTGTAATTAAACTAGTGGGATGTTTAATTCATGTGTTTATAATATCAATTAATCCATAAAACAAGATGGGTTTTATGTTATGGGTTCTCCACAGCCCCTAAAAGCCACGAATTTTTGGGGTTTTGGGGTGTGTTCAAGGTGTTTGATGAAATGTCATGGGTTTGTGTTTATAAGGGTGTTTTGGGTGTGTTTGAATGGGTTAAACACATTGCATGCTTATTTTTAGGATTTTGATTCTATGAGGTTGATGATCAATAGGGGTTTAGGACTGAAAATAATGTTTGGGTGTGATTAGGGATGCTTAGGATGATGTCTAGTGTTGATAAATGGGTTTGGAAACGAGCGTTGGTGTGATTTTGGTACGGTTAAATTTAGGCAGAAAGTTTAGGACCTTTTCATAAAAATAATTTTTTCCTACAGGTCTAGATAGCTAAATGTAGTCATAGAGGGCCTTCTTAGCTTTAAATTGATATAAGGTAGAGCTCGTGACTCTAAACGAGCTAAAAGTTATGAGGTTTTAAAGATCGTGTACCGGGAGACGAGAACTTTCATAATCCGAATTTATGTTTAAGTTTTAGTCAAATCCCGAGGACCACAAGTATGAATTGGTAAAAGGTCAAAGGTCAAATTTTGGTCACAAACCTGTGTAATTGAGTCTATAAGTGGACTTAGGAGTCAAAGAGGTCAAAGGTGCATTTCAAATAGGTCAAAGAAGTCCAAGTTGGTCGAAGTACAATTTCAGTCCGAAAAATGTAGGTTTAGTAATGTGTTGAGTAACGGGTCGTAAAAGCGAAAACTTTTAATGGGATTAAAAATGGGTTTTCTACAGGTCTTAAGGTATTTTTGAGAATTTTCTAAATTTTTATAACAAGGGTAAAGTCTAGTAAAACAACCCATACTTTTGGTAAGTATCGGCGAAGTCGTGAAATGAATAGTAACTTTAATTACGTAGGTAAATGGTATAGGTCTAGTAACAACTACTTGTTTGATTTTGGCGTGAGTTTTCATAAGCATTGAGTGTGTTTGCAATTGCGTGTGTTTAGTACAATAATGTACGCGGAGTATTGATTTGGTTTACGTACCTTGATTTTTAGGTCAAGTGTTTGATTTTCCCGGGCATCCACGTCGTCGGTGACATTTCTCGTTACGTCTTCACTAGAACCACTACTACTGCGCAAGGTGAGTCTATAGCCTCGCTCTTTACTTTATTCAAATGTTTTTAACCCGCGAGGGGGATACATGCTAATTTAAATGAAAATGAACATAAGTCTTGATTGATTGTTGGACCCGAATGTTGCCTCGAAATTGTGTTGAGTACCTAGTTGCAAAAGACCCTAATTTCATGAACTATTAACTATTGTCCTGCCCTCGAGTAGGGGGAAATAGCCGCTTATACAATTTGTAGTACTACGGGGCTAACGACCCAATGCTAGCCGAGAAGCTGTACGTTGAGTAAGTTCTGCGGTAGATTATCTTGTATGAGAGATAAGGTATAATTGCAACTGATGCCTTTAGAAGGGGCACTGGTTTCATCTGAATCACGCCGGTAATTATTACGCGGGTGATTGAGTTAACGGATTAGTGTCATGAGCTTAAACACAATTGTCATATCCTTGAGTAATAGATTGTGAGTACGACAATGCTATTGAATGATCATGATTGGTTTTTAACACTTATGTTCAACTGATGTTTTGATAAACCTATAGATTCGCTCAACCTTTGTGTTGACGATTTTAAGCATGTGTTTCAGGTAACCAAGATTGATAGCAGCGGAGCATGCGAGGATGGAAGTTGTGGTGGCTTGGCAGTCTACTTTGTTTTCCTCCCTTTTTGCACTTAAAAATTTTATACTATGTCATGTGAATGAAAATGTATTTTTGGGTTGAGATTCAGTGGGGACCTAAACGCAAACTCTGTATTGTATTCTTTTGGGGTTTGGAAAAACAGTAGACATGTACATTTTAACTATGTTTAAATTATGTCAAGACTTTTACGTCTTTTGAGTCGTTTGATATATCTTGTGTGCGATGATAACTGTGTAGCACCCAAATGTTGTAGTTCCGCTGCGCATAGCATTTGTGGGGGTGTTACAGATTGGTATCAGAGCCATGAGTTATAGAGAACTAGGTCATTTTGAAAAATCCTAAACTATAACTTTTGGTGTCGTAAGAAATTGTCCAAGCACACAACTATCCTGCATGGCTCCGGTAAGAATTCTTTAGCATTGCTTTATATTTTAGATGTATCCCTCGAAATTGATATGAATTCCCTAAGTATTTAGTAAGTAAATACTTTGAGATATATATTGAGATATATTGTTTTGTACGTTGAGTACTTATCATCGTAATTTGCAAATTCTTGTAAGATTATCGTATATGTTGCATGTAATTGGCATAACGGGCTACATTGCATTACATGGCAACACCGCGTTGTAATCCTACGTGTATGTAGGAATGGTTGTATGTATAAGTATGTATATACTATGGTATTTAAAGGCATTGCACGTGAAGCAATGGTCCTTGAGTAATTATCGTACATTAAAATGCGGTTTTGTTGAGAATTCGGCCTTACCGCTAATTATCAATCTTGATAATTAATTTATTGTTCGAATAACCGAATATGAACCTCGTTTGATATCCTAGATACGTAAATGATGCATCGTAACATATTTTATATCGACTAGGTCGATCTCGATTGTCGTTATCGCACCGTGATGTGTCATTTTGGACATTTTCTTTTGAAACGTAATTTACTTACGTATTACTTTATTTCCTTTATTCCTAATGGGTTTGATATGTTAGTTCACGTAACTATAACATAGACGAAGTATAATCGACGATGCGTACATTGGGGCGGCGAATCATGTGTGTATATTATGAAACGTGGTTGAGGCGTGTTGCCATTTAATCGTTGTTTACTATTCTACTTGAATTTTAAAGATGTGTTTTAAAATAGACTGGCGTTGTGATCAAGCGCGATAACTTGGAATTTGGTTGGTTTTGTGTTAATTTTGTGGAGTACGATTTCGAGACTCATCCGAGGCCGATAACAACATTTAGTTGACATACGTATTCTCGTTCCATTTATTTCATTTTGTTTTGTTGTTTCATTATTTTGAAGTTAATATTTTACATGACGAGGTCCGGCATTTGTGCAAGTTAAGTAAGCATCGAACTTTGTTGATTGAATGATTTAAACATAAAGTGTTTTATATATTTAATATTTGGTGAATGAAACTTTCGGATAAAAATGACGTATGATGTGTTTTGTAACAAGTAAAATTCGTGTAGAGAATAAACGGACATTGTGAAATTATTTTCCTTCAACCTTGGTTGGTAAATCGTAATAAGTAATTATTATTACTCGTAAAATCCTTGTTTTCATATATTAAAATTTGATACTAAAAGATTGTGATGGACTTGTTAAGAATTTGTTTAAATTAGTTCGAGAAAGGAGTTATAATAAAATTTGCGAGATGACTATTGAGTATATGTAGCTTCGGATTTAGTATGAATTAATTTTCGGGTCAATGTAGCAAACTTTTGGCATAATTTGTAATATAGAGTAGAAAAATTGGTCATATATTTTGGAGGTAGAAACTTTGTAAAAATTGGTTTATTTTAAACATAAGGTTATGTTTACGTATGCATTGGTGTAAACTAGAACTCGTCACTCGTTGTAGTAAATAAACTGGGATAAAATCGGAATATACACTTTAAGTATGAAATTATAATGCTTGAAATAAATTTTTAAACATTGATGGAACGTCATTGGAAATCATTTGTTTGTTTAATTGTCGTTATAGAGAATCAATATGTGTAATTTGATGATGCTTGTTTAAAATCGTTTGAAAAATCTTTTGTTTTATTCCGCGACGAGATGTGTTAATTTTAAAATCATTTGATAATGGGCTAAGGATTAAAAGTTGAATTTTATATATTTTAAAATTATTGAGATAAGCATTTTGATTGTTTATTATATTATTATTATTGAGATTTAAGTCTCGACTAAAATCAGTAAGTATCCGAGATAATACCACGTGAAACCTCTTTATCATTTGAGTCGAATTACGCGAATATGATTTAACAAAACAGTTTTGGGGAAAAACATGTGTGTAATAAAAGTCAAAGGTTGATTTTAAGAGTTAATTGGACTAGTTTGAGTCATGTTGGATACGTGTATATTTGTGATAATATAAGTCGTAATAATAAAAACGTAAAACTTGGAAAATTCTTACTACGTATGTTTTTGGTACTTAAGATATGAACATTAATGAGGTTTTGACACAAGTATGGAGATTTTCAAACCTAATGATTTGTCAATTATGATAACCGAGTCACCGCATCTACTAATGTTAATAATTTCCGAGAGATTGAAATTTTTCCAGAAATGAAAGCGTTGTAAAGATTGGAGAATGAAAGGTATAAATTCCTTAATGGTGTAACACAAATTAAAAATGTGTAAATGTTCGGTTTCACAATATATAAGGTAACAATAACTAGAAAATGCAAATGGATTACCCAACAAACGAATATTTATATTATTTTCTTAAGATGTATATGTAATGTTTTGAGTCACGATGGTTCGATCGTGCGACATCACTTCTTTGATTTTGTGAGTCTGTATCTAAACTTGAGTCGTCATGTGATTGTTCATTTTAATATTGTCTATGGAATGAAACCATTATTATTATATTTATTTTAAAGCTACTATTTCGCTAGTACTTGATGATGAGGGTATGTTACCCGGTATATTTTGTCCTGTTCATGGACGTTGTGACTTTTCTTCTTTCGGTTAATGGAACCAAAAATTATGTTTTTACTTGAATGATGCTATAAATCTTCATTAAATTGGCTATTTATTTATATTGAACAAAAGCGAGGAGGCGAAGCCGCTTTACCAAATTGTAGAGGTGAAAGAACTCGATCTTCCTGGTGAAAATTGTTTATAGTTAACCAAGTGATTATTCTTCTCTTCCCGTATACACTTCGTGGAATGTGTGTGCAAATCGAGACGATGGGAATTATGATCGTTGTTTTATTTTTATTTTTTTTATTTTGACGCTTGTGTTGATATTCAACTTTCACTTCATGTATTCGTAGATCGCTGTTATTATCCTGAGACTTTTGTCATACATTTGAAGTATTTTCATTTCTAATGTAGTTAATCTCCGTTGGAAAATATATTGCTCGTTTACCTCGTTCGATCTCATTGATCTTAATTTATTACTTGTTGTGCTTGCAATGATCTTTAATCATGAACCACCTTACCATTATTTTGTGAATAGTCTATTGTGAAAATAGGTATGAGTGTGTCAAATGTTTTGGTGAACTAAATGTAAATGGTGTCGATTTATTTATTTAATTATTTATTTATTTCCCTCATAAAAAGACAAAGTAAAAGTATGTTTTCCAAAGTGGACGAAAAAAATGTTTTATGTGTTTCTTAAAACAATGGTAACAATATTTTCCCATTTCAATTTTCATTTCAAATGGTTTAATTATTTTGAAGATTAGGTCGAAAGCTTTTGTGGTCATATTTAGTATGTAATAATAATGTTTGTGTTGTCACTCGATCCTCAATTATGCACAGCTTAGCTAACTATGCATAATTCGGGAAGAGTCCTGTTTTGTTAATTGTCGTTGCTTGATCCTTAAGTATGCATGATCTAGCTAATTATGCATAGTTTAGGAAGGGCACTATCGTGTCAAACAAATTGGTCATCTTGAAACTTGTAGTGTTTTGATAAATGTTTGGATGAGAACGTTTCTTTCTAAAATGGTGGATCATTTTTGCAAAGTAGTCGTAATTTCTTTGATTCTTAAAGACAATTTTTTAATTTTTCTTGTATTCCTTGAAATCTTTTCTTTCGTTTGGTGTTGACTTGGTAAGTCACTGTGACCGGGTAGTTTTTGGAAAATGTTTTTATGAGTTGTGTGTAACGTGCAAATTTCATCGGAATCACGAGGGTGTTGATGAAATGCCAAAGGGGCTCGTATCGTCACCGGGAGAAGAGTTTTTAATAAAGATGGAAAAATGCCGAAGTAGAGGAAATCAGAGTTCAAATAACTCTAAGGGAAATAACGAAGACTTCTCCCACAGCGAATGTATCGTGCTTTATTTATTATTCTTTTCTTGTTCTTTTGATATGACAACGACACATGATAAATTGTTGAAGTTTACCGACTGTGCATCGGTAATTGGAAGACCATTCCAATTGTCGTCTTCGTTTATTTAAGTGAGGAATCCTCTTTGCTTGACTCAACCATCCTTGATTATCAATGGTTAAACGATAGATATCCCTAGTTGATGTTTTTGTGGTAAACCCTTGCCTTTTATGTATTTCTGTGGTAAGTAATCTGGTCGAGTGATCGTAAGTTGTGAGAACTTGAGACGACATTGTCCAATGAAGTCCGATCATGGAGAACACGTGCCATGTAATGTATTTTTTTTTAACTGTGAACGATGATATTTATTAAGATTTTGACCACGTTTGGGACGGAAGTAAGATGGTGTTCTTGTAGTATCTTTTGGGTATGGATCCGTGTGTGAGCACCCTACGATGACATATGTATGTATTTTATTTTATTCTATTTCTTTTGGGTATGCATCCATAGCTAGCAAGCTCTTGAACCTTCTTTAACTTCCAATTTTCTTTTGACTGGACTCATCCGAGAATTATGTAAATATTCTTGTTTTATCTTGGCTTGGCTGATTAGCAAGCGTGGGTTAACTGATTGAACTGATTGGTTTAGCATGGTTTGGCTATGTTGCAAACATGTCGTAATATGGTTGTATGTGTTTCATAATGGCTTTTGTGTTTGTTTGGATTGTGATGTCTTCGAGAGAGTTATGTATACGCCGAATGATTTCGTATCGATGAATTCGTTTTTGACGAAGTAGGGTTGTATGTACGTAATATCGTAATAAGGTGATTTGGTACGACTAGTATTGATTACTTCGTCTTTTATATTTTGAACGTTTTTCTATGAGGTGATGTGCGACCCGTGTGATTTTCTTTGTGAGCAATTATTTTTATGAGATGATGAACCAAGTGAAAGGACGACTCGAACGTTGGAAAACGTACTCCGAACATGTGTGATTGACTTTGATAGTTGTTGAGAACGACACATGCCATTGGTAGTATCTTTGTACCACGACTTTTACCTTGATTAGCTTTGAAGCTGCGACATTTGAAGAATTATGTCGATGAAAATATAGACCGCGAGTTGGATGAAATGAAGTAGGAAAAAGTCAGTTGAATGGACCTGAAATGATTCGAGAGGCTACAGAAGAAATGGTGTAGATTAAGAATTATATGCTAACCGCGAGAAGCTGTGGAAAGAGATGTGTTGATACCCGTGGGAAGAATTTAGGGAAATTGAAGTGGAGATCATGGATCAAGATGGTAAGAGATTGAAGCAAGGCATAATACCCATGGTGAAGGTGTGATAGAACCCGAGACGTGAACGGAAGTCCACGTCGGAATGTGGAGACCTCTTTAGGAAGTAGTACCATCATCTTGCTAGTAGTACAAATGCGAGTATAAGAACCAGAGAGCGCCGGGACGTCGCTCCCTTAAGGAGGGGAGGATGTAACACCCGTGAAAGTGCCGTATGGTGCTAAGTTATTGTCTCAAGAGCTCTTCAGTAAGAGCATCTCTCTTAAGTTGTGGCTCACTTGTGGATGTGATATCCCGAGCCCAACGTCATTTATTTAATCCTATTTTACGTATATTTTTGAAATTTTTAAGAATTTTTATCGTGGATTTATTTGACGGTTTAAGTTGAAACCAACGTTTACGGTCGTAATTTAACGTTTGACGATTTAAGAAGAACCGATGACGACTACGATACCGACGGATGCCCAAAATTTACCTTTTATTATCGATTGATCGATATTTGAGTTTTTCGAGATTTTATTTTATTACGTGTTAAGTCGAGTCGAAACCATGTGTATATTCGTTTTGTGTGCGTTTCAACCTTTGGAAGGAAATTTTTACAAATCCCGACACCCACAATTTTTCAAAATCAACTAGTAAGTCATTTCCCGCATATTATTGTGTCATTTACGAATGAGGCCAAAAGAAAACCAAAATGGCAAAACAAGCCCCTCCAAACTTTACAAAAGGGAAGGGACTAAACACACATACACAAAAATCATTCAAAATTTTTTTCTTCTCTTCCTCCTTTTCTCTCTTAGGCTGTCGGCCACCATAAGCCCCACCACCACCACCATTATTTTTTTGATTTGATCAATTCCAAGCTTAGACCACTTCTCAAAAACCTCTTGTAAGTACTTTTAAACAATCAATTTCAACATGCATTAACATAAATTTTTCAAGAATTAAAGATTTTTCAAAAACGTGTTTTGGTGTAATTAAACTAGTGGGATGTTTAATTCATGTGTTTATAATATCAATTAATCCATAAAACAAGATGGGTTTTATGTTATGGGTTCTCCACAGCCCCTAAAAGCCACGAATTTTTGGGGTTTTGGGGTGTGTTCAAGGTGTTTGATGAAATGTCATGGGTTTGTGTTTATAAGGGTGTTTTGGGTGTGTTTGAATGGGTTAAACACATTGCATGCTTATTTTTAGGATTTTAATTCTATGAGGTTGATGATCAATAGGGGTTTAGGACTGAAAATAATGTTTGGGTGTGATTAGGGATGCTTAGGATGATGTCTAGTGTTGATAAATGGGTTTGGAAACGAGCGTTGGTGTGATTTTGGTACGGTTAAATTTAGGCAGAAAGTTTAGGACCTTTTCATAAAAATAATTTTTTCCTACAGGTCTAGATAGCTAAATGTAGTCATAGAGGGCCTTCTTAGCTTTAAATTGATATAAGGTAGAGCTCGTGACTCTAAACGAGCTAAAAGTTATGAGGTTTTAAAGATCGTGTACCGGGAGACGAGAACTTTCATAATCCGAATTTATGTTTAAGTTTTAGTCAAATCCCGAGGACCACAAGTATGAATTGGTAAAAGGTCAAAGGTCAAATTTTGGTCACAAACCTGTGTAATTGAGTCTATAAGTGGACTTAGGAGTCAAAGAGGTCAAAGGTGCATTTCAAATAGGTCAAAGAAGTCCAAGTTGGTCGAAGTACAATTTCAGTCCGAAAAATGTAGGTTTAGTAATGTGTTGAGTAACGGGTCGTAAAAGCGAAAACTTTTAATGGGATTAAAAATGGGTTTTCTACAGGTCTTAAGGTATTTTTGAGAATTTTCTAAATTTTTATAACAAGGGTAAAGTCTAGTAAAACAACCCATACCTTTGGTAAGTATCGGCGAAGTCGTGAAATGGATAGTAACTTTAATTACGTAGGTAAATGGTATAGGTCTAGTAACAACTACTTGTTTGATTTTGGCGTGAGTTTTCATAAGCATTGAGTGTGTTTGCAATTGCGTGTGTTTAGTACAATAATGTACGCGGAGTATTGATTTGGTTTACGTACCTTGATTTTTAGGTCAAGTGTTTGATTTTCCCGGGCATCCACGTCGTCGGTGACATTTCTCGTTAGGTCTTCACTAGAACCACTACTACTGCGCAAGGTGAGTCTATAGCCTCGCTCTTTACTTTATTCAAATGTTTTTAACCCGCGAGGGGGATACATGCTAATTTAAATGAAAATGAACATAAGTCTTGATTGATTGTTGGACCCGAATGTTGCCTCGAAATTGTGTTGAGTACCTAGTTGCAAAAGACCCTAATTTCATGAACTATTAACTATTGTCCTGCCCTCGAGTAGGGGGAAATAGCCGCTTATACAATTTGTAGTACTACGGGGCTAACGACCCAATGCTAGCCGAGAAGCTGTACGTTGAGTAAGTTCTGCGGTAGATTATCTTGTATGAGAGATAAGGTATAATTGCAACTGATGCCTTTAGAAGGGGCACTGGTTTCATCTGAATCACGCCGGTAATTATTACGCGGGTGATTGAGTTAACGGATTAGTGTCATGAGCTTAAACACAATTGTCATATCCTTGAGTAATAGATTGTGAGTACGACAATGCTATTGAATGATCATGATTGGTTTTTAACACTTATGTTCAACTGATGTTTTGATAAACCTATAGATTCGCTCAACCTTTGTGTTGACGATTTTAAGCATGTGTTTCAGGTAACCAAGATTGATAGCAGCGGAGCATGCGAGGATGGAAGTTGTGGTGGCTTGGCGGTCTACTTTGTTTTCCTCCCTTTTTGCACTTAAAAATTTTATACTATGTCATGTGAATGAAAATGTATTTTTGGGTTGAGATTCAGTGGGGACCTAAACGCAAACTCTGTATTGTATTCTTTTGGGGTTTGGAAAAACAGTAGACATGTACATTTTAACTATGTTTAAATTATGTCAAGACTTTTACGTCTTTTGAGTCGTTTGATATATCTTGTGTGCGATGATAACTGTGTAGCACCCAAATGTTGTAGTTCCGCTGCGCATAGCATTTGTGGGGGTGTTACAACTTTTAAGTGTTTGATGAGATTGTTGTGTTGGTAACGGTTTTTAGGACTAAACATTATTTGCGGTGGGAAATTTTTAGACAATGTTGTATATTATTTTAACGTCTCTTTTGAGGTCGTTGTCTATGATTGCGTGTGATGTGATATGAGTAGTGATAGGTGTGAAAACACCCATCACTTTACCACTTAATTATTATAATAACCAAGCCAAACGTGTATTTAATGTTGTAAAAGTCGGAATTATGCGTGGTTTGTGTTTTTATTGTGTTTACCAAAATGTGCAAAGGGAAGAAAACATGGGCTTTCACGGGCTTTTATCGAAGAAAAAGACAAAAGACGAAGTCAAAAGATCAAGAGTGCAATAAGAACGGAAGTACAAGGCCTATTCTGAAGATTTATCGAAGAAAAAGTCTAAAGACGGAAGTTTAACGAAGTCGAAGAACCAAGTCTAATTAATGAAGAAATTAGAAGACGAGTTCATTTTATTTATCGACAAATCCCGAGACAAAGTCGAGAATGACGAGTTTATTGTCAAAGACGAAAGACGAGAAGACAAAAGAAAGAAAGAAGGAAGCAACAACTCCCCTCCTATAAATACCCTCCTAATGAAACATTAGGAGGTGTTAGCTAATTTGACAAATTAGTTCTCCATTTTTATTAATTGTCTTTTAATACTTGTCATTTATTTTTCAAGTTAATTTAAGTAAGTCTTTAATTTGTGTTGTTGAATCTTTATCTTTAATTAAGCTTTTCATTAATCTCTCATTCTACCTTTCTTGTTTAGTTTTATCTTTATGCTTATTTGCTTATTGTTATGCTTAACTGATTGTTCTTAATATTTCTATGTGTTTGATTGTTTTAGCTTATTGATCTTATAGCGTTTTGTGTGATTTTCTTAATTTTAATTAAGTGTTTTTAAAAGTGATTTTATAAAAAGTTGATTTTAAGTATTTTGATTATTTAGTGTTTTTAGAAGTTTTTAAATTTTGGCTTATTTTCTTTTTCTTAAAGTTGATTTGGTTAAATTTTAGATAAGTGCTTATTAGTTTTTAGCTTATTTTCCTTTTTAGCTTATTTGTTTTTAATTCGGGTTCCTAAACCCCTTTTTCTCGAATTAGGTATAGGATTCATTTATTCAGACTTAAGTGCAAAACATCTTTTCTCGAATTAAGTACAAGTCTCCTTTTTCCCGAATTAAGTACAGGATTGCAATATTCCGGATTATGTGAAGAATCTATATTCCGAATTATGTGCCACTCAAGGATTCCGAATTAAGTCAGTAATAATTTCCCGATTTAGGTCTAAAACTACATATTCCGGATTATAAGCCAAATCTTGTTATTCCGGATTGTGTGTGGAGGGAGTATCCCGAATTACATGCAAGACGTGGATTCCGGATTGAGTTCAGAATCTGCATTCCGGATTAGATCTAGTGTTGAGTATTCCGGATTGTGAGTCAAACCTACATTCCGAATTATATATAACTTATAGATTCCGGATTAGGTTAGGAATCACACACTCCGAACTAGGTATGAGATCTACATTCCGAATTAGATTAAGGACTAGGATTCCGAATTAGGTGCACCATTTAGATTCCGGATTAGGTTCCGAACACGGATTCCGAATTAGGTTAAGCATCTTGTTTCCCGACTTAGGTTTTGGTTCTTGTTTTCCGACTTAGTTTTTAAATTGTTATTTTTCCCGCCAATTTTCTTAAGTGTTATTTTTAGTATTTTATCTTAGATTTATTTCAAGTTTGTATTTTTATTAAGTTTTCAAATTTTACTTTTAAAAGTTTAAATTTCTCGTCATTTATTTTTAAGTCTTAATTTTTAGTTTAAATTTTAAAGCTTCCATTTTTACTCAACGACATTTACATTTTCATTTTACTTTTAGTTTAAAATAGATAATCATATTGCTTTATTTTTCACAAAGAACAACTGAGTCACACGTTAAACCATTGTCAATTCGATAAGACCGATTTCAACTAACAATTTTTATATAAGAAAATCTCTTGTATTAATGGCGCCGCTGCCGACTCTTTTCGTGAAGATTAAAAGTTTTCTGTGAGAGACGCGTTGGATTTTGTGATCCGTTCACTCGTGAACGTTATTTTTCGTGTCAAAAATTTTCAAAAATCATAAAAATAATTTTTTTTCAAAAATCCAAAAACATTTGAAAAAAAACTCATAAAAAGCATTTCTTTTTCAAAGTTTTGTACCAAAAATATTTTATTTTTACGTTTACCATATTTCCTCTATTTCTTTATTATCTTTTTCTTTTGTAGGTGTATGCGTACTCGCTCATCAACTTATTCTGACCCCGAGACTCTTGAAGACTTAGACATGGCCGGTGTACACAACAATAATAATCCACCTTACCCCAACATGAATAATAACAACCATGTCCCTCAACCCGACCTTTGTACGATGGATGAGCTTTGTTAACCAACAATGAATGGACGTGGAGGATCGATTGCGGCGATGCAAATCACGGCTCCCAAATTTTCGTTGAAGCATCACATGATCCAACAAGTTAAAATACTTGTCCATTTCGCGGATTACCGGATGTTGATTCCAACAAACACCTCGACAAATTCATTACCGTCACTCAAAGCATGAAATTGCCCGGAGTTACCATGGATTTTCTTCGCCTTCATCTATTTCCACACACTTTATCCCACCATGCCGAAAAATGGTTTGATCGTCTTCCAAAGAATTTAATTCATACATGGGACGAAATGACTCAACGATTTTTGTCGCGCTACTTTCCACCATCCATGGTAACGAGCCTTCGGAATCAAACAAGTGGTTTCACACAAGAACCTGATGAGTCACTTTTTGATGCTTGGGAACGTTATAATGTTTTGATCGATCGATGTCCTAACCATAATATGCTCCCCGTCACCTTAATTGATACTTTCTACAACGGTTTAACTTTTCGTGATCGTGATACGATTAATGCAGCCGCCGGTGGCACATTTATGAAAAGAAGACCCGAGGAGTGTAGAGAGCTTATAGAGAACATGACCACTAATCACAAAAATTGGGATTCATCCGTATCCTCAAGAAATAATCCGAGAGTCAATGTTTCTTCTACTTCTTCCAGCCCCGAGATGACCGAAGTCACCCGCATGATAGCCGAAATGAACAAAAATATCCAACTCATGGCTACGAATCAACTACAACAGGTTAAAGCTGTATCACTTTCTTGTGAGACTTGCGGCGGTCCTCATTCATACACTGATTGTCCTTCTACTTATGACAATTTCAGAAAACGTGTATGCGGCTATCGAAAACGATTCAACGGAAGGCTATCAAGCCCGACCTCAAGGTGATCGTAACTTGCTAAGTTATCGTTGCAACAACTTTCTTTCACCCGGTTTTTCTCCTCAAAACCACAACCCAAAGAACTTCAATAGAAGTAATCCAAACCAACCTCGAGCTTCTAATCCGTATCACCCACCGGCTCACCAAGCTCCACCCATCACTCCACCCACGACATATAATCAAGATGTTGAAATTTCATGAGGACCCAGGGAGAGGTGGTTAAGAATCTTCAAAGCCAAATCATTAACTTGAAAGGTGATATCACTAAACAAGGGAATGATATTCGAACCGAGCTTAGAAATGATATGCAAACTTCTTTAAGTAATCAAACGAATGATTTGAGGAATATGATGGCTAGTTTCTTCCAAAGTAATAAACCCTCTACTTCGGGCTCTCTTCCTTCGAATACCGTGACCAACCCAAGAGCTAATGTGAGTGCTATTACTACACGCAGTGGAGCAACTCTTGTAGTACCATCTATCCCTCCCCTATTTACTCTATCTATACCTCCTCCACCCCTATTTATTCCTCCTACTTCCACACCTAGTACTAGTTCTACATTACCGTCTCCATCTCTTACGGAATAAGTATCAAAGAAAAACCCTTCATCATCCCCTCCTTCTCCCACTAAACCTTCTACCTCTCAACCCTCAACCTCTACATCTACACCTACTACACCTTCACCTTCTACACCTACACCTCATAAGCCCAATATTCCTTATCCATCTCGGTTAGACAAGTGCAAATTGCTCACCAAGGATGACATTCAAGTGAAAAACTTTTTGAAAAAGATTTCGGGAGTGGACATCACCATTAGCCTTATTGAAGCTCTTGCCCAAATGCCCAAATTCGTTAATATGTTTAAAGATTTGCTTAATCAGAAGGAGAAGATGGCTGAGTTTGTCAACACTCGATTAAATGAGAATTGTTCTGCAGTCCTTCTTAAAGAACTTCCGAAAAAACTTGGAGATCCCGGTCGTTTTGTGTTACCTTGTACATTTTCCAAAACCAAAGAATTTACTGCCTTAGCCGATCTCGGGGCAAGTATAAATTTGATCCCTTTAAGTTTTTGGAAAAAGTTATCATTACCCGACCTTACACCAACAAAGATGACTCTTGAGCTAGCAAATCGAACTCTCGCTTACCCCGTTGGTATTGCCGAATATGTTTTTGTTAAAGTTGGTACCTTCACTTTTTCGGTCGATTTTGTTGTTGTTGATTATGAAATGGACCCTCGTATTCTGTAAATACTTAGACGGCCATTCTTGAGAATCGGAAAAGCTTTAGTCGATGTTGCCGAAGGTGATCTAATTTTAAGGGTCGGGAATGATCAACAAATTTTTAAGATGGGGAAGATCACAAACAAATCCAATGGAAGAGAATCGGCGAAAATGATTGATGTGCTTCAAGACGAGCTTGATACAACCTCTTTGGAAAGTACAAAGCTTGATGATTTTGTCGTCTACAACAACCCTCTTTTCGAGCCTCTCTATGATAAGCCACTTTTTCAAGTAAATGTGGAAGATTCTGAAGACGCTATCTCCAATTTGGATGCCCACCAATATATGATGCTCCACCAATCTATGATGATGATTCTAGTCCGATGTGGATGATTATGATGATTTTTCTTTAGAGTATAAATACATGCCAACTTATGATGACTTTGATGATGTTGATACTCTTTCGAGTGATTCTTTAAATGATGACCTTGCTCCTACTTTTGATGAAGATCCTCCGCCAACAATGCTTGATCCTACTTTGGATGATTACTCATTTGAGGAAAATTTTGCTACTTTTCTCAATACATACTTCCCCAATGAGAATGATTCTCCTCCTTTGGACTTTGATTATGGTCTTTATCCTCCTTCAGATATCAAGTAACCCGTTTCAAAGGAGAAGAAACCGGAAGACACCAATATCCGTAGTACCTATGTCTTAACACCTCTCCTTCCACCTTCTTCGGATGAGATTGTGCGGTTTATGGGCGAATCTTCAAGGTCTACTGAGTCTAATTCTTATTTTCCCCTAAAGGAAAAGGTGTTCGATCCGGGTATCGGAATTTTTAAGCCATCTCAGTATCTATCTGATGAAATAAAAGGAAAGATTTTTGGACACAATGGAGATATTCTTGCACTTCATCATACTTTCTACCACCGTGCTCAACAACTGCTTAAGGGAACCTTGCCTACTCTTCTTTGGCTTGTCTTGTTCACCTTAAGCTTGTGCTATTTGATGGACGAAAACCATGTATTTGATCCCGGTGGATGTTTTTCAAGGTTCTTACCATTGTAATCAAGTTCGAGTCAGGCTCACGACTCGGTGAACAAAAACAAGCGCTTCTCGGGAGGCAACCCGAGTATCTATCCTTTTTATCCGTTTTATAAAAAGTGTAGGGGGAGACCCTCGTATGTGTTTGTTGTTTTCTTTCTTATGATGTGCAGGGATTCGAGATTTCAAAGTTCCACTCTTGATGACTTTTGACAACCCGTGATTCCGTGTATACGTCTTCCCGGTTCTATCCTAAACTCTTTTGATTCACTATTTTATATTCTTAAATATTAAAATAGGAATCACGTTAGTTGTCTCTTCCTTAGCAAGATTTAAACAACGTGCACAATGTCCTAAGTGTAGGGGAGGCTACTTCCACATGCTTAAACATTGAGGACAATGTTTATATTAAGTGTAGGGGGACTTCTATCGAAGTTAAGTGGGCTTTTCCTTGTATTTGTCTTAATTTTAACCGGAAAATTGATTTTTTGACATTTTTCAAAATTTTTTATCTATTTTGGCCCTATTAGTATTTTCCTTTGTTATCGTTATTTTCTTTTGTTAGAATAAATTTTAATAAAATGTTTTTAATAAGCTTAAATGTCTTTGATATATTAGGCCCGTCATAAATCTTTTGACTCTACCCGAGTTTACTTATTTGAGTTTACTCTAGCTAGTATCCTTAACATGTTTAAGTCAAGTTTTGCTAGGCTTTTATATAGGGAACTTTAAAACGTGAAAGTCTTAACTCTTACGGGTTAAGAACAAGAACTTTTCGCAAGTTCCTATAATTGATCCGAGAAAGTCGTTTATCAAGGGAAATTTAAAATGCAAATTCTAAAACTTGAAAAAGTCTAATAAGTTGCAAGATCCTATAGATGACTTGAAAACCCAAAACTTTGATTTAATAGGCTAAGCATCCACGAGTCTCATTCCTTGAGATCTTAAATTGTGGAGAACGAGAGATGATAGAGTCAATTATATGTTTGGTATTCTTTCATGAATTTATGTGAGTTATTTATGAGCTTTTTCTCCCATCGATTGCTAATAATTTAGTTGCAATAAATAAGGTCGTACGATTTGAAAATTTACTTAGCTTCTAGCACAAGATCGTTTAAAAGTTGCTCGGTATTAATTAGAGTTCATAGCCAAGGCATAACTTATTGAAGCGGGATGCGAAGATTGGCGAGTCCGAAAAGGCTCTAACAAGGCATGAGGGCTACATTTTGTTGCTAAAGATCCCAAGTGATGTGAAGAATCATTTATCAAAAATCAATATGAAGGATCGAGACACACGACGAAAAACAAATACTCCCTTAAAGATCATGGAGATGTCTATCCGAAAAGACCCTAGCAAGGTATGAGGATAAGTAGATCCAAGTCCTAAAAGGAGGCGGATCGTTGTATATCAAAATCCCAAGTAAAGATTGGAGAAAAATGAAGAAGTCATGGTCCAAGAATGAAGAATCTCTCAAAACTTCAAGTGAAGAAATTCCTATTATGAAGAGAAGACCATTATTTCATGAACGTCTCTCAAGATTCGAAGTATGAAGTCAATGCCAAATATCGATCCGAGAAAGGTCTCAAATCGCAAGCGAGTTATGCCAAGATATGAACTTTATGAGGTCCCGAGAAGCAGTTTTAAAAGATTTTGTCCTTTAGCTAACTATTGATTAAATCGTCCTACTTTATTTTCGGCCTAAATAAACAATCGAAATAAGTCAACAATGCATCCTCGTGATCATTCAAGACAACAATAAATATAAGAGATACACCTAGGAATAAGGGAGTCTAAGTGAATAATTGGGCCACATGAGTTTGTGTTAGTTTGTTAACTTATAATAACAATGATCTCATTTTTAATCTTGGTTTGGGGAACATGAAACTTGAGGGTGATAAACATTCATGACAACCAAAGCCCTAATGTAAGTCTTCGATTTCTTTACTTCCTTCTAATATTTTGATATTTTCTATCTTTTTAAGTTTCCTTAATGTCTTGTATAAAGGCCAAGGTGGGTTAATTATGGAAAATGTAAATCTTGCTTTGTAATTAATGCATTGCATGAGGGCATTGCAATGGTCACGTGTAGGGGATTTGATAGGTGTGGAAACACCCATCATTTTACCACTTAATTATAATAATAACCAAGCCAAACGTGTATTTAATGTCGTAAAAGTCAGAATTATGCGTGGTTTGTGTTTTTATTGTGTTTTAGGACCAAAATATGCAAAGGGAAGAAAACATGGGCTTTCACGGGCTTTTATTGAAGAAAAAGACAAAAGACGAAGTCAAAAGATCAAGTGTGCAATAAGAACGGAAGTCCAAGGCCTATTCTGAAGATTTATCGAGGAAAAATTCTAAAGACG
The DNA here is from genome assembly GCA_025667525.1 of Glebionis coronaria. NCBI lineage: Eukaryota > Viridiplantae > Streptophyta > Magnoliopsida > Asterales > Asteraceae > Glebionis > Glebionis coronaria. The sequence goes on from CM046874.1 coordinate 486,106,918, forward strand.
GAAGTTTAACGAAGTCGAAGAACCAAGTCTAATTAATGAAGAAATTAGAAGACGAGTTCATTTTATTTATCGACAAATCCCGAGACAAAGTCGAGAATGACGAGTTTATTGTCGAAGATGAAAGACGATAAGACAAAAGAAAGAAAGAAGGAAGCAACAACTCCCCTCCTATAAATACCCTCCTAATGACACATTAGGAGGTGTTAGCTAATTTGACAAATTAGTTCTCCATTTTTATTAATTGTCTTTTAATACTTGTCATTTATTTTTCAAGTTAATTCAAGTAAGTCTTTAATTTGTTTTGTTGAATCTTTATCTTTAATTAAGCTTTTCATTAATCTCTCATTCTACCTTTCTTGTTTAGTTTTATCTTTATTCTTATTTGCTTATTGTTATGCTTAATTGATTGTTCTTTATATTTCTACGTGTTTGATTGTTTTAGCTTATTGATCTTATAGTTTTTTGTGTGATTTTCTTAATTTTAATTAAGAGTTTTTAAAAGTTATTTTATAAAAAGTTGATTTTAAATATTTTGATTATTTAGTGTTTTTAAAAGTTTTTATATTTTGGCTTATTTGATTTTTCTTAAAATTGATTTGGTTAAGTTTTTAGATAAGTGCTTATTAGTTTTTAGCTTATTTTCCTTTTTAGCTTATTTGTTTTTAATTCGGGGTTCCTAAACCCCTTTTTCCCGAATTAGGTATAAGATTCATTTATTCAGACTTAAGTGCAAAACATCTTTTCTCGAATTAAGTACAAGTCTTCTTTTTCCCGAATTAAGTAAAGGATTGCAATATTCCGGATTGTGTGAAGAATCTATATTCCGAATTATGTGCCACTCAAGGATTCCGAATTAAGTCAGTAATCATTTCCCGAATTAGGTCTAAAACTACATATTCCGGATTATAAGCCAAAACTTGTTATTCCGGATTGTGTGTGGAGGGAGTATCCCGAATTACATGCAAGACGTAGATTCCAGATTGAGTTCAGAATCTGCATTCCGGATTAGATCTAGTGTTGAGTATTCCGGATTGTGAGTCAAACCTATATTCCGAATTATATATAACTTATAGATTCCGGATTAGGTTAGGAATCACACATTCCGAACTAGGTATGGGATCTACATTCCGAATTAGATTAAGCATTAGGATTCCGAATTAGGTGCACCATTTAGATTCCGGATTAGGTTCAGAACACGGATTCCGAATTAGGTTAAGCATCTTGTTTCCCGACTTAGATTTTGGTTCTTGTTTTCCGACTTAGTTTTTAAATTGTTATTATTCCCGCCAATTTTCTTAAGTGTTATTTTTAGTATTTTATCTTAGATTTATTTCAAGTTTGCATTTTTATTAAATTTTCAAATCTACGTCTTGTCAAGTTTTAAGTTTTCCTTATTTATTTTTAAAGCTTTAAGTTTTCTCCATTTAATCATTTATAGCTTTATTTACCTTTGCATTTACTTTAAAGTTTGTATCTTTATTTTAATCAACGACAACCATTTCTTTTACCCACCAAAGACAACTGAGTCGTACTTTCAACTGTAATCAATTCGATAAGACCGATTTCAATGAACAATTTTTATATAAGAAAATCTCTTGTATTAAGTAGCGCCCCAAAGTGGTATTCCGCTGCGTGGTAATTTGGGGGTTTTACAAAATGGTATCAGAGCCACAAGTTATAGAGAACTAGGTCAATTTGAAAAATCCCTAAACTATAACTTTTGGTGTGTCAAAAAGTTTTTAAGCATGCAACTACTCCGCATGAATCCGGTAAGGCTATTCTTGCATTACTTTATGATTGATTATGATTATGTTAACCTATGTGTGTGTAGGAATGGTAGTATGTATATGTATGAATATACTATGGTATTTAAAGGCATTGCACGAGAAGCAATGTTCCTTGAATGATTGTCTTACATTCTAAAATACGGTTTTGTGTAGGACTTGGCCTTACCGCCAATCATCGATCTTGATAATTATGTATTATCTGAATAAGACTGTGAAACTCGTTTGATATTTTGAGTATGTAAATATTGTTTCGTAATCCGTCGCATATCGACTTGTTTAAGTTCGATTGTTATCGTCGTGTCGCGATGTGCCATTTTAGGACATATTCTTTCGAAACGTAATTGACTGATGTGATATTCGTGTTCCGAGTACTTCTTATGATTTTGAAGTATCAATTCTCTGAGGAAACTCCTTCTACGTAATGCGACGTGTTATTTGATTATATATGATTACGTTTATTGACGAAAAGGAGGATGCCAATGTTGGACCTTAAATATATATATCCTAATCAAATATACATAGTTTGGGTACAACAAAGATATGCTCATAGTAGTCATTCGGTTGAGGTGACTTAATACCTTGTACCTAAAATGAATGGGACATTTAGATATAGAGATTTTAACTTGCCCAACTATGAGTCATTTAAGGTTGTCTTATTGAAATGGGTTAGGACATTTCAATAAGGAAGTTTTAGACCACTGGACCTTAGATTGTTTGTGTTTTCCTTATTCAGATGGAACAGGACGTTTGAATACAAAAATCATGAAGTAAGATTATTGACACCTCGTACTTACTATGGTATGTAATTTGGATATGACATCGTTTTGAGAGGTAGTAATACTTAAGTAGGATTACTTATAATCGTCTTGTTGAAATGGATTGGGACGCCTTTTCATTTGAACAAGAAAGTTATAAGTTACTGAACTATAAATTTATAAACTCTTGTATACATGGAGGGGGACGCCTTTTGATGTAGACAAGGAGTTATAAATGAGTGGGCTCAAGTATGCCTGGCTCGATTTGTGGTTGTTTGGTGTGCGTACGTCTTTCTTTGAATCATGTTTCGTTGGTATGAATCGTTCAGTGTCGTCGTCATTATGATTTTCGTCGATTATCATCTATGTACGAGTAACCCGTTGGACTTCTCTCGAGTTATGATGGACCATTTCTAATGTGTCTCGATGATCACGAGCTTTATAAGCTAATTGTTAACAACTGTTAATCGTCCTGAGAATAGAAGACTTATTTAAGCATCACCAGGATCTATGCATGTACTTGTGGATGACTGAGGATAAAGTTATCAACAACAACTTACTATGGATGTGAAGATTTTGTAATTTTACTTGCTACTATCAAAGGCTCACCGAAGACTTTTCTTGATGACGAAAGTCCTTTGTATGATGGACACTGAAGTAGAAGTTATTGGGACGCCTTTGTATGATGGACACTGAAGTAGAAGTTAGTGGAACGCTTTTGTATGTTGAACACTGGAGCATAAGTTAATGGTACGCCCGATATGTTGTGAATCTTCGCCAATGGACCGAATTTCTTAATGATTGGAATTAATAAATTTGTTATCACCTCAAGGAATAGGTTGTATCCGACACTGCAAGTAAGAACACTTCGGGAATTGAGCTATTGTTATCAAGGTTTCATTTGAGGTTCTTCTCGATGGTCAACAATGGAGATCTATATTTGAAGTTTATATTCGACCTTTGCTTTTAGGTACTTATGTGGTATGTGAGCTAGTCGAGTGATCGTAAGTTATGCGAACTTCAGACGGAATTGTCAAATGACGTCCGATCATGGAGAACACGTACCATGTAATATCCTTTTTACCTTCAATGACGATGCTTATTGAGACTTGGGCTGCACGTTGGGCGGAAGTGAGATGGTGTCTTTATATTATCCTTTTAGTATGAATCTGAGTGTGAGCACCCTCCGATGAAGAAAATATTTTCTTGTTATTTCTTTTTAATATGTGTGCATGGCTATCCGGCCAGTGGATCTCCCTTAACTTGCAACCTTCCAATTGACTAGACTTACCCGAAGGTCTTGTCAAGTATCCTTACTTACCATGGCTTGGCTATTTAACAAGCATGAGTTAACCCGATTTCACTTATTGATTTGGCACGGTTTGTTTATTTTGCAAACATATCGTAACTTGATTTTACGTTCCTAGTGAGGTCTTTTGTGTTGGAATCAGATCGTAATGCATCTGATGGAGTTTTTACGACCCATGCGACTTTCTTTTATGAGAAATTGTTTTTGTGAGGATCGTAGATGATGGTTTAGATCGCCAGATTGTTGGAATGAAGTAGATGAAGGACAACTGATTGGAGCTGAAATGATTTAGGAGATTACGGAAAACGATTGTATGGATTGAGAGTCGCTTGTTAACCACGAGAAGTCGTCAGAAGAGCTGTGCCAATAAACGTAGAGAGCCATTGGAAATTTGAAGTTGGAGACATGGTAATGATTGAGCTATCACCTTGGGAAGGTGTAATCCGTATTGGAAATGAAGAAAAGTTAAGTCCAAGGTACATTGGACCGTTCGAGATCATTCATCGGATGGAACCAATTGTTTATAAGGTGGAGTCGTCGGATGAGTTTCGTGGAATCCGTAATAAGTTTCGTGTGTTAAGCTTGAAGAAGTTATTAACGGATAAGGATTTATTCATCCTCTTTAGGTGGGATACAACTTGACGACAAGTTGAATTTTGTAGAAGAACCAGTGGAGATCTTCGATCGAGAGGTTAAGCGTTTGAAGTAGATTAAGATTCTCAATAGAAAGGTGCGATGTAATTCAAGACATGGGTCGAGATTCACGTGGGATCGTGAGGACTTCTTTAGGAGGAAGTGTCCTCATCTTTCCTAGTGGTACGCAATACGAGTATGAGGTGAGGCGAGCGTCGGGATGTCGCTCCTGAAAGGAGGTGAGAATATAATACCCCGAACTTAAAGTCATTATTTTACCCTAACTATGTAACTGATTTTGGTATGGTAAGTATTGTTATGTTTTACGATTTACGTTGAGACCGGTAATGTGTGGCGTTATTTAATTGTTGTGACAATTGAAGAGTACTGATAGTGATCGTGATACAAATGAATGCCCAAATATTATATTTCAGTATCGATTCATTCGATATTTGATATTTTTGAAATTTTTATTTCATTACGTATTAAGTCGTGTCAGGACTATATTATTATCATATTTTGTGTGTGTTTTAACTTTTGAAACGTATTTTTACGAAACTCGAATCTCGAAAATATTTTCAAAATTGAGTATTAGTCATTTCCCGCTTTTTAACTAGCTATTTACTTTTTAGTCCAAAAGATTGCAAAGTTGACGAAATATACCCTCCAACCACCACTATAAAAGGAAAATCCACTCACAAAACACATAGGATTTTTTTTTAAAAAAATCCGCCCACCCCTTTTCTTCTTCTCTTTGCCGTGAACCCCAAAGCACAAAACACCCCAAATTTTGTGATTTTGAGATTAAATCATTGAAAACTAATTGAAGACCCATATTGCAAATTAAAAAGTGAACATTTTGGTATAATTTTTTATAAACATGCATCAACTTTTATTTTTCATAAAGATCTTGTATAGTTTGATCTATTTTTATAGAATGCATGTGTTGTTTATTATTATATAATTGTTTTTGCTGAATGCATGTGTGAATTTTGATTTGGAGTTTTGAAAGTATGGATCATGGAAGTGAATCTAAGGATTAAGAGATGTTAGGGATGATGGATATAGGCTATTGTAGGTGTTGTTAAGTCGAGAAATGGGTCAAAATAGGTTTTGGTATGGTTTGTAAAGAGTCATTTTTGACCAGTGAGTTTAAGGCTAATTTTCGAAAAATAGATTTTCGTTAAATGTTGGTATAATTGGCTATAGTTGTAGCGGCCGTCGAGACGGTCGTTTCGATATAAGATAGAGCTTCTAACTCATAGCGAGGAGGAAGTTATGATAGTTTGAATATTCGTGTACCGGGAGATGCGTATCGACACAATACGAAATTGTTGCCGATATTTGGTCAAATCTCGAAGACTATAAGTTGAGTTTTACAAATGTTCAAGGGCTGTTCTAAAGGTCCTAAAGTTAGCATTTCGAGTCTATTTTCAAAGTCAAGTGTCGGTTTTGTAAATGGAATGTTTAACAAAGTATAAATGGTTTTATGAGTCAAGTGTACAAAACTGTTCGGTTTTTAAAGTCTAAAGATGTGTTGAGCATACAGCCTTAGGAGTAATATTTTTGGATGAAATTTAAACTGAGTTTTATTCGGGTTATGTGTGAGCTTGTCACCAAGTTTTGTCGAAAATGGAGTTGTTTAAGTATTGGAAATGAGCGTGTAATTTTGGTAGATATCGTCACCATACAAACCAAGCAAGTTATCTTAAAAAGGTCTTCCACTCCCTTTTTAGGATATGATCTTTAACACCCACAATTCACATTGCGCAGCGGAAATACACAACTGGGTGCTAAACACAAGTATCATCACACACAAGATATATTGAGCGACTCAAAAGAGACGCTTACACATAAAGTATAAATAAAAATTCACACAATGTATAAAACATAATTTTCATCCCATAATGTACTAAAACGATACCAGAGTAAAGCGTTTAGTTCCCACGGATCTCGACAATCAAACCAACAAGTTTCAGTACAGTACATAAACATTAAACAAATTGTTCAACAATAAAAGGATAGAAATTGTTTTAGACCACAATACTTCAAAAGCCAACCCACAACATCCACAGCAAAGCTCCGCCATCAATCACCTTCGATTACCTGAAACACATGCTTTAAACGAGTCAACAATAATGTTGAGCGAGTCCATAGGTTTAACAAATCACATTTGAACACAAGAAGAAAAATCAACCATAATCATTTTATAGAATTGTTGTACATACAATCTATATCATGGCAACTCATTGTATTTAAGCTCATGACACCGACCCCTTAACCAATTAGTCACCCACGCCAAATGGAAACATGACTAGATAAAACCATTGCCCCTCTCGGGTATTAGTTGCTAGATATATACCCAAATCCCATTCTCATAAATTATCCTTCCCAGAGGTTACTCAACGTAATGCCCTGGTCTCAGATAGGGTGGTCAACCCAAGAGTAATATCATTTGAATAAGCGGCTATTTACAACTCACAACATCAAGTCAGAACATAGTTAACGGTTCATGAATTTAGGGTCTTTAGCAACAAGGTACTCAATACAATTCAAGGCAACATAGGCAACATTCAGGTCCAAACAATTAATCATGACTTGTGTTCATTTATTTTCAAATATCATGTATCCCCCTCGCGGGTATTAAAACATTTAGTAGCTAGCATGAAAAGCGAGGCTACAGACTCACCTTAGTATAAGACACCTAGCGAGATGATCGTCGATGATAGAGGATGCCTTTCAAATACGAGAACCACAACCTATCAAATAAGGCGCGTTCATTAATAATAAACTCGAGAAATAAACTATATATAAGAATATCAAATTCAAACTCATAAAATCACGACAAACTCGAGAGAAAATGAAACAAGTGATACTATTACACTCTTCTATACATCTACTTTATTACTCTATACTCTTGACAAAATCTGCTGGTACATACCAAATGTACTAGCTCATTTACCCCACCTAGACTCGTCAAACGTTTTTGAAATGACTCGAGGAACTAACTTAATATCCATAGAAAGTCCTCTAATATTTTTATCAAATAACTTTACTTTTATAGGTCCCTGCTCGACTCATATTTGAACTACAAAAACCGGACAGTTGTACGTCATCGACTCATATAACCGTTTTAACTTCTATAAACGACTGCATTTGCAAAACCAACACTGAGGTTTGAAAATAGACTCATCGTCTATGTAAAACCCGCATGCTTTTACCATGCATAGTACCCTTAGGATCGTGCGTACTAGTTAAAAACTTTCCTAATATAGCATGATTATGATTACGTGTTAGGAGTTTATGTATTACGTACGTGTTAGAACACGATAAGTATTTTATTTGCACGATCACGTAACAAATATTTAGCAATAATTAATCACGAGCATACGATCACGAAATCACGAGCGTAGTTAAAACACGAGCTATTATTAATTACGTATATATATTTAATACAAGCGTAATTAAATATATAAGAGTATGGTATTTACGTAACGAGAACATTTAAAACACGAACATAATTAAACATAAACGTGTATTAAATAACAAGACACGAAACGAGGTACGAGAACCCCACAAGGGAGTCCCTACCCGCGGCCAAAACAAGGTAATGGGCCAAGCCCATTACCAATTTTACTAAGAGGGGGATAAGTAGAGTTTTTACTACTCAAATTAAAGTTACAGAAGATTTTAAGAAAAACCTAAAATCCCTTTTCTCCTCCTTCTTTGTGCCGCCACCTTCAAACCACCATCAAGGTGATTTCTTTGATCTTGGATCTTGTTAAATTAGTGTTTGTTCGTGTTTGTTCTTCACCCTCTTGATCCACGAATACGGTAAAACCTATTTAACCTTTTTCTTTTTAATTAATCTTTTATTAATTAAGAACACGTGATGTTTTTATAAAACACATTAATTAAACCTATATCTAACATGTTTTGATCATTAATTAATCAAAGGGTCGATCAAAGGGGTGTTTTGTTTTGGGCCGCAAGGTACAACCGACCCCAAGGGGGTTCGGTTTGTTTTAGCCGACCACCACCAAGACCTTTTTGGTCTTGGTTGGTGCGTGTGGGTCCTACGGCAGCAAGGGGTACCCCGATTTGGTTCGGGGTACGGTGTTGTTTCATATCCGGTGCATCTTTTAGGCTTAGATCCGGATCATGATTATGTTAGTTGTTTATGTTATAAACTTAGGTTAAAATTAAATTAATAATGGTGTAATTAATTTAATAACATGACTTAGGTTAACTAATTATAAATGATCATGAAATTATTTTTAACCTAAGTATTTATATTATTAAGACTTATAATTAATTAATAATTTAAAAACATGGATATAATTAATTAATTAAATATGACTTAGGTTATATTATTAATATTTAATAATACATATTTTAACCTAAGTATTTAATATATTTAATTAAAAAACATGTCATACTTTAATTAAATATTATAACCTATAGTTTAATTAGATTACATGAAATAATTATTAAACTATATAATATATCATATGACTTAGGAAATAATCATGAAAACACTTAGGCTTATTTACTTAGCTTATTTAAGGCAACTAATATATTTATGGAAACTTATTTAATTAAGGCAGCTAATCTATTTATGGAAATTTTCTATTTTTAGAAACTTATCTATTTTAAGCAGTAAATCTATTTTTGGAAACTTTCTAATTTTGAAAACTTTCTATTTTTGGAAACTTTCTATTTTGGAAACTTTCTATTTTTGGAAACTTTCTATTTTTGGAAACTTTCTATTTTTGGAAACTTTCTATTTTTGGAAACTTTCTATTTTTGGTAACTTTCTAATTTTGGAAACTCTCTATTTTAGGAAACCTGCTATTTTTGGAAAGTTACTTATTATTACACAGTAAGTATAATAACACATGAAATACCAGAAATACTTAATTAGATTAAGCAGAGTATAAGATTTAATACAGTCTAAGGCTTTAAACAGTAAAATATAATAAGAACACATAAAATAAGCTAAGACATGACATAAAACCAACTATGTATTTAGTAAGCAGATACTTATTTCATGTACGTATTTATGTAGCACTAGTGTTTCGGAAGTAGGATTCTCGCAGTTCATCGTTCTCGTTCACTAGACATAAGGTACGGATTCCCGTCCTTTCAGTATGGACATTCTTTCCTTATTAGGATTTCCCCGTATGCAGCCAACTGTTTTCCCGTAGTATAAGTATGAGTTTGATTGCTTATGTTTTAAATATGATTACCTATAGCCATATACATGCATGACCAGTTTCAACTAGTTATGGAGGTACCATAATCATAACATTAGAGGCACTGATGTTATGACTTCACCACAGCGGAGTGATTGCTCGTGGCGTCCCTTCAGCTTTTGGCCATTTATTTATATTTATCATGTGGGGCGTATGGGTGCATCCTAGTTACACGTTTTTATTCAGGATTACATGGTGAATGTGGTGTGTGCCTTGCATCCTTCACAAGGAGCTGATCCCTCCTACCCATAAAACCAGTATATTAAATTAGAGGCAGCCCCTCTAATTTGCATGATGAGGTCACCCCTCCAATTATTCATGCATAGTGGATATTCATGACCTATATTGGCTAATGGTAAAATATGACAAACAGTTTTTATGAGATAAACATAAGACTTTCAAACTATAAAACCAGTTTTATTAAGACTTAACCAGGTTACTCGGGACTTAGTTTCTTCCGTTGTTATTATGTTATATGCTTATCCTATTCATGCTTTATTGTACATCCGTGCACTGAGCGTATTGCTCAGTCGTTTTCCTTTTCTATGTTCCCAAAACGGCAGGTACTCAGGGACGCTCGTAGACGCTAAGAGTACGTGCATATGGACTGGAAGCTGTCTAGCCTTCTTTACATTATGCATTTCTTTTCTTTTTGATACTTATGCTTTGGACATTGTTTCGTCCTTATTTGTTACTATACTATGTTTGTGTGTGATGAGCTTTACTTTGGGACTACCGATGTTTGATTCCGGTATTTTCCTTTATATGGTCAAGTAATGTTTAGACATTTTACCTTGTATGCTTTGATGACACGCCATAATTGCTGTGATATTTCCATTTCCAAAATGGGGTGTTACAATTATGGTATCAGAGCCAAGGCTTCGACCTGTAGGCTCTCAAATATGACCTGTGATTAGTGGGTAGTCGCGACGGTCTTCCTAGAAATGACAGTTGTTTTCATGCATTCATCATTTTTAAGCATACATATATATATGTCATTGTTACAGGGTTTTTGACTAAGTAATGGTTGGTACAGGACTGGCCCTATTTAGTCGCATGTGTTTTATCGAAACTTTTAGATTTGGGACCGACCCATAGGCGTCCCCTCGATATGTCTTGTGTTTTGAGTGAACTGACCAGAGGCGTTCACTCTCGAGCATCCAAAGTTTTCATAAAACTGCATCATGCATTCATACAAAAATTTTCTTGCATAAAATTTTTCTCGTGAAATTTTTGGTATAAATTTTTTTCATGTATATATTTTATATTTTATGTTTTTAACTGTTTAATAATATATTTTATTGTTATACTGTCAGATGGTTCTAACACGCGAACAGGAGCAGCTCAATGCTGCAATTCAGGCTGCCATGCAAGCCTTGCTTCCTCAACTGAGGAACGACATCCGAGCTGAAGTTCAAGCTGCCAACAATCAGCAGCAGCACAATCAGCCACCTCCTCCTCCTCCTCCAGTGACATTAGCAGTATGGCTGGAGAGATTCAACAAGCTCCGCCCTCGAGCTTTTGAGAAGACAGATAGCCCAACGATGCTGAAAGCTGGTTGGCTCACATTGAGAAGATCTTCAACGCTATGGGATGTGACCCTGCATACAAGGCGAGGTTGGCATGCTATCGGTTCGAAGGCGATGTACTCAACTGGTGGTTAGCTTTGATGCAATCTGAAGGTGGTGATGAGTGGGTTGCTGGTTTGACTTGGGCTCAGTTCAAGGACAGGGTGATGGAGCAGTTCTTTCCCAAGGCTGAGCAGGACAAACTCAAGAGAGAGTACCATGGGATCCGTCAGAGAGCTGGGGAGAATAGCAACGAGTTTATGCAGCGCTTTCTTCGCTTGGCTGGTTTCCTTGGTGCGGCAGCAGGTACTCCAGAAGAGCAGGCACATCACTATAGATGGGCTCTTCGCACATCAGTCGCAAACAATCTGGTGTGTGCTACGTTCAATACTGTAGCACAAGTGGCCGATGCAGCACGGAAACTGGAGATGCTGCAGGAGAGGGATGAGTTCGGGGAAGCTGAAAGACCCGACAAGAGGTAAAACCTTCGTATTCAAGCGGTGATCAATCCGTATATCTTCCATATGTCAATTATTCATCTCTTTAAATGTATCTTCCAGGTAGAAAACCGGGGACCGGTCTCAGCCGGCTACTCAGTAGCAGCCTCATCAGCCCAAGGGAAATGGTCAGACTAATGACCGATCTGCTACGGATAGGCGTGGCGGTAATGAAAATTACCGTAACAACGCCGGGCAATTCAGCAACAGCAGGTCTTAATACTTACGAAATTCTTATGTTTTATGTTATAAATCATATTCTGACACTTTAGCAAAATTCTACCAGGAACCATGGAAACGCAAGGGACCAGAACCAGAGAGGTTCGCAGCCTAGCCGTCCAGCTATCACTGGTACTCAATCTTACGATTATCCGCTTCGTTCTTTGTACCCAACTATTATGTCTCATGTAAAATGTTTTATCAGGTCCTCAGCCAGCCAGAGCACCTGTTGGAGGATACACTCATCCTCTTTGCTCTACTTGCCACCATAGGCACCCAGGACCATGTCGCCGTAATACTGATGCGTGCTTCAAGTGTGGTCTTCCTGGCCATATTATGAAGGATTGCCGTAAGGGCGAGATGAAGGGTACATCGGGACATGTTGATACCAAGCCGCCTCCTACTGCCGGGCGTGTCTACACGACATCTCGAGACCAGGCCAACAAGTCTACAGGTACCATCACTGGAATCTTGTATATGTATAGTCGCGCTGCATGTGTTCTTTTCGATACGGGTGCTACTCACTCGGTTATTTCTACTGCTTATGCTAAGAACATTAGGATGCCTCCCTTGCCACTAGAAAATAGGCTTACTATTTCTACGCCTTTGAGGGACTCTGTATTAATCACCCATATATACAAGAGTCTTCCCCTAGAATTTGATGATAAGGTTCGACCTGTCGATGCACTTCAGCTGGACATGAATGACTTCGACATGATTTTGGGCATGGATTGGCTATCCAAATATCATGCTACTATAGACTGCCATTCATATCGAGTTATCTTCGGTGATGTCAATGCACCAGAGTACATTCATAATGGGTTCATACCCGGACGGTCTGTACAAATCATATCCACCCTGCAAGCGCGTGCACTCCTGTCACATGGCTGCGAGGGCTATCTAGCTACAGTTCACGACATGGATGCTGAATCTCCATCGACTCAGGATCAACCAATAGTGTCGGAATTCCAAGACGTGTTTCCAGCAGAACTTCCGGGCATACCACCTGCACGAGAAGTGGAATTCAGTATCGAGCTGGTTCTAGGAGCTGAACCAATCTCCAAGGCTCCTTATCGCATGGCTCCCATAGAGCTGAAGGAGCTGAAGGATCAACTGCAAGAACTTCTCGAACGAGGTTTCATTCGACCGAGCGCATCTCCATGAGGCGCATCAGTTTTGTTTGTTAAGAAGAAGGACGGCAGTATGCGTCTTTGCATAGACTATCGCGAGCTCAACAAGATTACCATTCGGAATAGGTATCCACTGCCACGCATTGACGATCTGTTTGACCAACTCCAAGGGGCCAAACACTTCTCCAAGATCGATCTTAGTTCAGGCTATCATCAGTTACGAGTCAAGGAGCAGGATATTGCTAAGACTGCCTTTCGTACTCGTTATGGCCACTACGAGTTTGTAGTTATGCCATTTGGCCTGACCAATGCTCCAGCAGTGTTCATGGATCTGATGAACAGAATCTTCCATGAATTTCTGGACAAATTCGTCATTGTTTTCATCGATGACATCCTGATTTTCTCTAAGTCCAAGGAGGAACACGAAGACCATCTTCGTACAGTACTACAGATTCTTCGCCAGAAGCAGCTGTATGCTAAATTCTCCAAGTGTGAGTTCTAGTTAGACAAGGTGGCATTCTTAGGTCACATTGTATCAGCAGAAGGAATCACTATGGATCCAGCGAAGGTTGAGGCCATCACTAAGTGGCCGAGGCCGATATCAGCGACGGAAGTCCGCAGTTTCTTAGGCTTAGATGGCTATTACCGTAGGTTCGTGGAGAACTTTTCCCGCTTAGCACTACCATTGACCAAACTGATGCGGAAAGGGGAGAAATTCGTCTGGACTGAAGATCGAGAGAAGAGTTTTGAAGACCTGAAGCAGAAGCTAGTATCTGCACCTATTCTTACTCTACCATCTGGTACGGGTGGATTTCAAATCTACAGCGATGCATCGGGGAAGGGACTTGGCTGTGTTCTCATGCAACATGGGAAAGTGATCATGTACGCTTCACGGCAGCTTAAGCCTTATGAAGAGAATTACCCCACGCACGATCTGGAACTTGCTGCAGTCGTGTTTGCATTGAAGATATGGAGACACTACTTATATGGAGAATCATGTGACATTTTCACGGACCACAAGAGCTTGAAGTATATCTTCACTCAACGTGAATTGAACATGAGTAAGAGAAGATGGTTAGAGCTGTTGAAGGATTATGACATTAATCTGCAGTATCATCCCGGAAAGGCAAATGTAGTAGCAGATGCCCTTAGCAGGAAGTCCGAAATGATCAACAACATTAGAATCGAAGAGGAAATCATAAGAGACTTGGAGCGACTAGACATCGAGATCATGGTACGTGGACAACACGGTTACTGGGCTAATCTTAGAGTAGAACCCGAGTTACTATCTAAGATTAAGGAAGCTCAGAAGGATGACGGAGAATTATGGGCGATAGTTCAGAATTTGGAGAAGCAGACAGAATTCAGAGTAGATGCAGACGGTACCGTATGGCAGGGCACTAGACTTTGTGTTCCTGACGACCAAGAACTCCGGGAAGCTTTGATAGCAGAAGCTCATAGCTCCCCATTCTCGATACATCCTGGTTCAACCAAAATGTACCATGACATCAAGCAGTACTTTTGGTGGAGTGGTATGAAACAGGATGTGGCCACTTACGTCTCCAAATGTCTTACCTGCCAGCAGGTTAAGATCGAGCATCAGCGATCTGGCGGTCTCCTTCAACCGTTAGACATTACAAAGTAGAAGTGGGATAAAATCACCATGGATTTTGTTACCGGTCTTCTGCCTACCAAAAGGAAGCACGATGCAATTTGGGTTATCGTTGATCGACTTACCAAATCAGCTCATTTCTTACCGATCCGCAAAGAAGATCCGGTAAGTAAACTCGCAGATACGTACAGACGAGAGATCATGAGACTACACGGTGCACCATCCAGCATCGTCTCAGACAGAGATCCTAGATTCACTTCGCGCTTTTGGAAAAGTCTGCAGAAAGCTTGGGGTACACAACTTAAGCTTAGCACGGATTTTCATCCTCAAACGGACGGACAGTCGGAGCGAACCATTCAAACATTGGAGGATATGTTGAGATCATGTGCGTTGGAATGGATGGGTGATTGGGACGAATACATCTGTTTGGTGGAGTTTGCGTACAACAATAGCTGGCACGCGAGCATCAAGTGTGCTCCATTTGAGATGTTGTATGGCAGAAAGTGTCGCGCCCCAATTTGCTGGGATCAGGTTGGCGAGCGAACACTCGAAGGACCAGAAATCATAGAGATGACAAACGAGAAGATCGCAGTAGCTAGGCAGAAGATTCAGGAGGCACGGTCACGTCAAAAGAGTTACGCCGACAAGCATCGTAGGGATTTACACTTTAGCGTAGGAGATCACGTCTTCCTTAAGGTTTCGCCGGCACGTGGTGTTAGACGCTTCGGGATTAAAGGGAAGCTCAGTCCTCGTTTCATCGGACCGTTTGATATCATTGAACGAGTCGGTGAAGTATCTTACCGATTGGCGTTACCTCCGCAGCTTTCGCATGTGCACAATGTGTTTCATGTGTCCTTACTCAGAGGGTACCAATATCATCCCTTTCACATGGTTCAGTATCCACTGGAACAGATTCGTGAAGATCTCACTTTTATAGAAGAACCCGAACGAGTTCTTGACAGGCAAGAACGAGTCATGAGAAAGAAGACGATTCTATTCGTCAAAATTCTATGGAGGGATCATACCGAGCGGGAAGCCACTTGGGAAACAGAGGAGTCTATCCGGACTTCTTACCCTCATTTCATATTTTGAATTCGGGTATGTTCTTCTTTTCCAGTTTACTTTATCTATAATTCGGGGACGAATTATTCTTTTTAGGGGGGAAGAGTTGTAAAACCCGCATGCTTTTACCATGCATAGTACCCTTAGGATCGTACGTACTAGTTAAAAACTTTCCTAATATAGCATGATTACGATTACGTGTTAGGAGTTTATGTATTACGTACGTGTTAGAACACGATAAATATTTTATTTGCACGATCACGTAACAATTATTTAGCAATAATTAATCACGAGCATACGATCACGAAATCACGAGCGTAATTAAAACACGAGCTATTATTAATTACGTATATATATTTAATACGAGCGTAATTAAATATATAAGAGTATGGTATTTACGTAACGAGAACATTTAAAACACGAACATAATTAAACATAAACGTGTATTAAATAACAAGACACGAAACGAGGTACGGGAACCCCACAAGGGAGTCCCTACCCGCGGCCAAAACAAGGTAATGGGCCAAGCGCATTACCAATTTTACTAAGAGGGGGATAAGTAGAGTTTTTACTACTCAAATTAAAGTTACAGAAGATTTTAAGAAAAACCGAAAATCCCTTTTCTCCTCCTTCTTTGTGCCGCCACCTTCAAACCACCATCAAGGTGATTTCTTTGATCTTGGATCTTGTTAAATTAGTGTTTGTTCGTGTTTGTTCTTCACCCTCTTGATCCACGAATACGGTAAAACCTTTTTAACCTTTTTCTTTTTATTTAATCTTTTATTAATTAAGAACACGTGATGTTTTTATAAAAACACATTAATTAAACCTAGATCTAACATGTTTTGATCATTAATTAATCAAAGGGTCGATCAAAGGGGTGTTTTGTTTTGGGCCGCAAGGTACAACCGACCCCAAGGGGGTTCGGTTTGTTTTACCCGACCACCACCAAGACCTTTTTGGTCTTGGTTGGTGCGTGTGGGTCCCACGGCAGCAAGGGGGTACCCCGATTTGGTTCGGGGTACGGTGTTGTTTCATATCCGGTGCATGTTTTAGGCTTAGATCCGGATCATGATTATGTTAGTTGTTTATGTTATAAACTTAGGTTAAAATTAAATTAATAATGGTGTAATTAATTTAATAACATGACTTAGGTTAACTAATTATAAATGATCATGAAATTATTTTTAACCTAAGTATTTATATTATTAAGACTTATAATTATTTAATTATTTAAAAACATGGATATAATTAATTAATTAAACATGACTTAGGTTATATTATTAATATTTAATAATACATATTTTAACCTAAGTATTTAATATATTTAATTAAAAAACATGTCATACTTTAATTAAATATTATAACCTATAGTTTAATTAAATTACATGATATAATTTTTAAACTATATAATATATCATATGACTTAGGAAATAATCATGAAAACACTTAGGCTTATTTACTTAGCTTATTTAAGGCAGCTAATCTATTTATGGAAACTTATTTAATTAAGGCAGCTAATCTATTTATGGAAACTTTCTATTTTTAGAAACTTATCTATTTTAAGCAGTAAAACTATTTTTGGAAACTTTCTATTTTTGGAAACTTTCTATTTTTGGAAACTTTCTATTTTTGGTAACTTTCTATTTTTGGAAACTTTCTATTTTAGGAAACCTGCTATTTTTGGAAAGTTACTTATTATTACACAGTAAGTATAATAACACATGAAATACTAGAAATACTTAATCAGATTAAGCAGAGTATAAGATTTAATACAGTTTAAGGCTTTAAACAGTAAAATATAATAAGAACACATAAAATAAGCTAAGACATGACATAAAACCAGCTATGTATTTAGTAAGCAGATACTTATTTCATGTACGTATTTATGTAGCACTAGTGTTTCGGAAGTAGGATTCTCGCAGTTCATCGTTCTCGTTCACTGGACATAAGGTACGGATTCCCGTCCTTTCAGTATGGACATTCTTTCCTTATTAGGATTTCCCCGTATGTAGCCAACTGTTTTCCCGTAGTATAAGTATGAGTTTGATTGCTTATGTTTTAAATACGATTACCTATAGCCATATACATGCATGACCAGTTTCACCTAGTTATGGAGGTACCATAACCATAACATTAGAGGCACTGATGTTATGACTTCACCACGGCGGAGTGATTGCTCGTGGCGTCCCTTCAGCTTTTGGCCATTTATTTATATGTATCATGTGGGGCGTATGGGTGCATCCTAGTTACACGTTTTTATTCAGGATTTCATTGTGAATGTGGTGTGTGCCTTGCATCCTTCACAAGGAGCTGATCCCTCCTACCCATAAAACCAGTATATTAAATTAGAGGCAGCCCCTCTAATTTGCATGATGAGGTCACCCCTCCAATTATTCATGCACGGTAGATATTCATGACCTATATTGGCTAATGGTAAAATATGACAAACAATTTTTATAAGATAAACATAAGACTTTCAAACTATAAAACCAATTTTATTAAGACTTAACCAGGTTACTCGGGACTTAGTTTCTTCCGCTGTTATTATGTTATATGCTTATCCTATTCATGCTTTATTGTACATCCGTGCACTGAGCGTATTGCTCAGCCGTTTTCCTTTTCTATGTTCCCAAAACGGCAGGTACTCAAGGACGCTCGTAGACGCTAAGAGTACGTGAATATAGGCTGGAAGCTGTCTAGCCTTCTTTACATTATGCATTTATTTTCTTTTTGATACTTATGCTTTGGACATTGTTTCGTCCTTATTCCTTACTATACTATGTTTGTGTGTGATGAGCTTTACTTTGGGACTACCGATGTTTGATTCCGGTATTTTCCTTTATATGGTCAAGTAATGTTTAGACATTTTACCTTGTATGCTTTGATGACACGCCATAATTGCTGTGATATTTCCATTTCCAAAATGGGGTGTTACAGTCTAGGGTTTACACTTTTACATCATTCCTTTACTCATTTCAAAACTCATTCTATAGTCCCCGATATTCGATCCAAATATCAACAACAACTACATGTCGTGCCGATACTTGTCTCTCGATACATGAATAATCAAACTATAATAACTTCTCGCTCGTTTGGAGCTAGAAGCTCTAATTTATATCAAATCGAAGCTAATCAAATTCTTTTCAACCTTATGCCATTAGTTAAGACATTCTCAAAATATAAGGTACCCAAAAATACCATTTTTCCTACTGATGTAAATCACCCTTCAAAATCTTGCATGAAACTATGTTTTTAACCAAAATCAACCATTTTTATCATCATCCTATTACCCTAATAATAACATAACTCATTCCTAACACTTGTATCAATCTCAAAATCAAAAACCCAAAATCAAAAACAAGATTTTAGTTAAAACTAGCATGATCATCACTTGATCATCACCAAATCATGCATGCATGATCATCTACTTGACCTACTAACCCTAACACATCAAACTTCATGCATGTAACCAAAATTAGTACCAAAAGATGCTCCTTTAAATTCTATGAATGGGACTTTAATTTTTTTAGCTTAGATCAAGCTTGATTTTGAAAGAAAATTGATTGAAAGGGGTGTAGGGGGTGACGGTTAGAAAGAAAAGATAGGGGAGGAGTATGATTTTTGTTGTAACTTTCCACTATGAGAAAGTTAGATGTTAATTAGGCTTATATATGGTGCTCCAAGGGTTTGTTTTGCCAATTTGTGATAGTTTTGATCCAAAATAATAATAGTTAGCTAAAAAGCGGTAAATGACTATTAGTCAATTTTGAAAATATTCACGGGGCTCGGGTTTCATAAAAATACTTCTCAAAAGATAAAACGTATCTCAAATATAATAATATCGTCTCACGACTCGATTTAACACGTCATTAAAAAGGAAACATCGAGAACGACAAACATCGAATAACCGACAATAAAACGTAAAATATTGGGCATCCATCGACATCACGCTTGCTGATACTCCTTACACTTATTAAAGAGAAAATATAAGTCTCCTAACATCGGTTTAAACTTAAACCTTCAAAAATAAAAATCATTCAAACTCATCAAAAATTTCAAAAATAGTCGTAAAATAAGATTAGTCAACGACCTCGGTTTCAGGTTATCACATCCCCTCCTTCTTAGAATGAGCAACGTTCTTGGTGCTTACCCCTCTCTAAATAAATGAGGATACTTATCCTTAAAGAAGTCCTCACATTCCCAGGTAAACTCTGGTCCACGTCTAGAATTCCATCTCACTTTCACAATCGGGATCCTACTATGCTTTAATTTCTAAACTTCCCTATCCATAATTTATATATGTTCCTCTATAAAATGCAACTTATCATCAAGTTGAATTTCCTCCAGTGGAATCACCAAATCCATTTCTTCTAAACACTTCTTCAGATTAGACACATGAAAAGTGTTATGAATAGCCCTAAGTTCATCCGACAATTCTAACTTATAAGCAACCAATCCAATCCATTGAATAAACGTAAATGGTCCAATATATCTCGGGCTCAACTTTCCTATATTTCCAAAACGAAGAACTCCCTTCCATGGCGATACCTTCAGCATAACCATGTCTCCTACTTCAATTTCTAACGGTTTCCTCCTATTATCAGCATAACTCTTTTGTCTACTTCTGGAAGATAACAAACGCTTCTTGATTTGAATAATCTTTTCAGTTGTCTCAAATATCATTTCAGGTCCAGTCAGTTGACTCTCTCGTACATCACCCCAACAAACTGGAGATCTACACTTACGTCCATACAAAGCTTCAAATGGTGCGGCTTTAATACTAGCATGATAACTATTATTATACGAGAATTAAACCAACTGCAAATGTCTATCCCAACTATTTCCAAAGTCAATCACACACGCTCGAAGCATATCCTCTAACATTTGAATCGTCCTTTCACTTTGTCCATCAGTCTCCGAACGATATGATGTACTCAAACTTAACTCCGTTCCCACCGCTTTCTGTAGAGATTCCTAAAACTCTGAAGTAAATCTACTATCACGATCTGAAATTATCGACAAATGCACACCATGTCGACAGACAATCTCCTTTACATACACTGTCGTCAGTCTCTCCATACTATCTGTCTTCTTCATTGGTAAAAGTGAGCAGACTTAGTTAATCAATCTACAATCACCCATATCATATCACAACCACTAGAAGTCCTTGGCAAACCTGTCACAAAATCCATAGTAATCTTCTCCCATTTCCACTGAGGAATTTTAGGTTGCACTAATAATCTAGACGGCTTTTTATGTTCAGCCTTCACCTTCGCACAAGCTAAACACTTATTAACATATTGAGCTATATCTTCCTTCATATTTGGCCACCAATACACTTTCTTAAGATCTTGATATATCTTGTCTGATCCAGGATGTATTGAATTCTTAGACATATGAGATTCATTCATCACTAAATCTCTCACTCCTAAATCACCTTCCTCAGACGGACACATTGATAACCAAATCCTATTCTCAAAATATCTCATTCTATTCGGCCTTACTACAAACAATGGTTTCAACATTCTACCCAGATTTTCTGCCTCAACATTCTCTTTCTTCAAACCATTAGTTTGGGCTTTCAATATCATTTCTGTCCAATCAATACTTTCCATCATTACCAAAGCTCTAACTCTTAAAGACTTATATCTTTCCTTTCTACTAACACTCTGTTCCCGAGTTTATATTTTGGAGTGAAAAGGAAAGGTTTGAAATGAAAATAAAAAAACTTTATGTTCCTGAGATTTTCAAGGACAGAAGTGGAATGTAAAGGAGAGTAAATTACACCAAAGTCACTCTTCAAATCTTCTTACCAAATTGGAGAGTGAAGGAGTAAACTTGTTTTTAAGGCTTTTTTTGGTTACATGCTCCTCATTTCTTTCCAACTCAGGAACACAAAGTAAAAAAATTATTTCATACTTCTCTCCTCTTTACTTCTCTCCTTTTTTTCATCTTCATCTCACTTCTTTCCATTTTTTCTCGGGAACAGAGTGTAAGTGCATCAGCTACCACATTCGCTTTACCAGGGTGGTAACGAATCTCACAGTCATAGTCACTCAGCAATTCTACCCATCTCCTTTGTCTCATATTCAATTCCTTTTGATCCAAAATATGTTGCAGAATCTTAAGATCAGTGAAAACCACACACTTGGTTCCATACAAGTAGTGTCTCTACATCTTTAAGGAAAAAATCACAGCTCCAAGTTCTAAATCATGAGTAGTGTAATTCTCTTCATGCTTCCTCAATTGTCTCGACACATAAGCTATCACTTTCTCCCTTTGCATCAACACAGCTCCAAATCCTTTATGAGACGCGTCACAATACACTACAAAATCTTCAGATCCTTCTGGCAAAGACAAAATTGGCGCAGAACACAACCTATCCTTCAGCGTATTAAATGAAGCTTCCTCTTCTAATCCCTATTCAAGCACTCGATTCTTTTCAGTAAGCTTGGTCAATGGTTTAGCAATTAGTGAAAACTTCACGATAAAGCTTCTATAATACCCAACTAGACCAAGAAATTGGCGAACTTCAGTCGGCGTTGTTGGTACCGACCAATCTTTAATTGCCTCAATCTTAGCAGGATCTACACGAACACCTTCACTATCAATCATGTGCCCTAGGAATTGCACTGATTTCAACCAAAACTCGCACTTAGAGAACTTCGCATACAACTTCTCGTTCTTTAACAATTCCAAAATTATCCTTAAATACTTCTCATGTTCTGCTTCACTCTTGGAATAAATGAGAATATCATCAATGAATATGAAAACAAACTCATCCAAATACGGCTTGCACACACGATTCATAAAGTCCATGAACACAACAGGTGCATTCGTTAATTCAAAAGGCATTACTTGAAATTCAAAATGTCCATATCGAGTATGGAAAGTTGTTATAGGAATATCTTCTTCCCTAACTCTCAGTTGATGATACCCAGACCTCAAATCGATCTTCGAGTATACACTTGACTCAGATCAGTTTCAAGGATCAAACAAATCATCAATCCTCGGCAATGGATAACGATTCTTGACAATCAATTTGTTAAGTTCCCGATAATCAATACACATTCGAAACGAACCATCTTTCTTTTCAACAAACAACACAGGAGCACCCCACGACGACGAACTCGGTCTAATAAATCCCTTATCCATCAATTCCTTCAATTGATCAGATAATTCCTTCATCTCAGATGGCGCTAAACGATACGGTGCTCGAGCAACAGGTGAAGCTCACGACACTAAGTCAATACGGAATTCAACTTCACGATGCGGCGGTAATCCCGAAAAATCTTTAGGAAAAACCTCAGGATACTCTCTAATCACAGGCACATCCTCCAGTTTTCTTCTCATTTACACCATCATTACTTATCTGAGCAAGAAATACATCACAACCCTCTTCCATATACCTCATCATCTTCAAACAAGAAACAACTCTCAAACGAGAAGTATACTCATCACCCTTCACAGTCAATACCTTATTCCTTAGCGACATCTGAACTAATCTCTCTCCACAAACAATTACTACGCCATTCGCAACTAACCAGTCCATACCAGTAATCACTTCAAAAGATCTTAATTCTATGGTCATCAAATCAATACTAAACACATAATTCCATAACTCAATGAACAACCTTTCAGTGTAGAACTAGTGCTAACAACCTTACCATCAGCTAACTCTACATTATAACTGGTTGTCAATCTTAATGGTTCTCTATCCAATAGTTGACTGAATCTAACATCTACGAAACTTCTATCGGATCTATAATCAAATAACACACTAGCATAACAAGCATCGAGTAAGAACGTACCAATTAGCACATTCGGTCCTTGAGGTTTGTCAGCATCTCCCGCGACATAGGCTAGAGCAGCAGTCACAGCAGCAACATTGCCTCCCTTTCGAGCGCCAACCCTCGGACAGTTTCCTTATTTATGTCCACAACCTCCATAACCAAAACAATTAACCACCTTGACAGCATTGGCTCCAGTGGACACACCGTTGTTCCTATAGTCTGTCGCTTTATGTCCGGCCTTCCCACACTTCTTGCAAGCAGGTGGATAATTTCCAATATGATACAGACTGCCTCGACCACACGTCAGGTATACTTTGTTACCTTGATGTTGGAAATACGTTTTTACGTATTTGGAAAGGATCGGTCACTCCAACTATTTATACGTAGATTGGGCTCGTGATCTATTATGTAAACTATATAGCCCATCAAGCCCACATGTAGGGTGGGCTATATATACCCCCTCCTAGCATGTTAGGAGGGGTTGGTCATTAGTTGTTCAATTCACATTTCATATTCCTCTCCATTCTCTCCTTTCTCTCTCTAACTTTTCCTCTCTAGTTCTTCATCTCCCTCTCTTGCTTAGATCATCATAACACTTGCACAATCCTAAGAAACTAAGGACCTACAATTGGTATCAACATTTATGGTTGAATCTTTGGATTTTCGTGTTTTGATCTTTTGATTTGGTGGTTAAAAATTTTTCTTTTGATTCCGAATCTAGTATAACTTTTGATCTATTGTTTTGGTATAACTTTTTTCTTACTTTTGAATTTTATTTTAACAATTTGTCACGGATCATAGTCTCGATTTGGGAGTTTTATCACAAAAATCTCTTATCAGTTTTATATACTTTTTATACCTACTTTTTGTCTCGATCTGTGTTTTTAATGTCTCAATTTGAGTTTTTGTATTAAAAATATCAAAAGTATCAGTTTTATTTATAGTTATTTTATCACTTTTGTCTCATTCGATGTATCTCTTTTATAGTTTTGTTTCTGTCAGAAAAGGGTTTCACATTCCGACACTTTTTTCCGACCCTTTTTCCGACGGTTACAAGTTTTGTCTTATTCTGATCCACTTATTCAGATAATATATTTTGACAGCTCTCTTTCCGACACTTTTTCTCACACTTTTTCCGACAGTTACACATTCCGACACTCATTTCGGTACTTATTCAATGACACATTCCGACACTCATTCTGATACTTATTCAATTATACATTCCGATGGTTTCAATATTCCGACACTAGTTTTTTTGACATTCCGATGGATACTTAAGTTGAAATCGACTCGACCAACAATCTAGACTCTAACTTGGACTCGACTTGGACTCGACTCAACCTCAACCTCGACACAACCAAACAGACCACTCGACACCTAAACATACAAAATCAAACCCAACTCAAACTCAATACACAGACTCACCAAGACTAGTCTCACTTTCCACCCACGACTTGACAAACCCTCGACACACCCAAACACAAACAACCAACTCTAGACCACCAGCCTCGACAAAATCAACAACCTAACTCAAACGAAGACACATATGCAACACCAACCTTTTCACTCTACAACAAATCCACCAATCATCCATCCTTCAACCCATCGTCTCCTAACCACCAAACTAGACTCGATATTACAACTTAAAGATCTCAGATTTTTAAATTTCGTGTCTTGCATGTCAAGATCCGTTATAGATCCGGTCACGAAATTCAAGATTTCATCATAAATCTTGTGTGAAGGTTTAACCTTCATTCAATTTTTGAACTCAAATAAACAATCAAGAACAAGAGTGTTTCTTATTTGTTTTTTGGTTCGGTTTATTAAGCACAACTTACTCAAATCACAAAACAAACTACAACAACATCGAACCTACCCGAGACCACATTCAGAGATCTTAAAGTCACGCCTTTGTTCTTCCTGGATTAATTATTTGGATTGATACGATTTAATTGAGTTGTAGATGATCTAATGAGAATTATTCATTTGATTCATTTGACTCATTCGAAACACTTGATTCGTTTCAATGGTTTTGATGTATGATGGAAAATAGAAGAAAGATACGTGAGTCCTTATTGGAGTGTAGAAATGGGACGATAGATGGAGTTTGAGATTTGATGAGGAGTTGTTTAGATCAATTTTGGGACGAAGATATTTTGGAAGAGAGTTTGATAGAAAGAAGCTGAAAAGAAACTTTAGATTAGGTTAAGTGTGAGACACATTAGGGTTGTGGTTATTTATCTCAAATACACTTGGACCGGATTGCAACTCATTTGGGCCAGTCTTATGTTTACCGTGACAAGTGATTACGGGGGATAAGTGATATATATGTACCATGATATTTTGGGCTTGATACACGTTTAGGTGTCTTAACCGAGCATTGTTCAACCCACGGCCTAATATCTCACTTAGTTAAAAATTGTACTATTACTAGTATATCAATTTTAGCTTAGTATGAGTATTGGGCTTAAGTGGTTTTCAGTTTTTCCATGAATTCGTATATATACTAGCTTTACATACATTGCTCAAGAATTTTGGAGTCAACGGGATTAATTTTATATCCGATTTTTGTCAAATGAATTTGACAAAAGATTTGATATTAAATTTGACAAAGTGACGAGACAAAGTGACAAAATTCATTTGACGAGACCGAGAAAATTGCCTACATTTGAATTTTTTTAGTGGCTACAAATACGGATTTAATCGGGTATTATTATTTGAAATTGAAGACGGATTTTTTTCATCGGAACGTCATTGTTGATCGAACTTTAATGGAATCGTTGACTTCGATGTTTCAAGAGCGAGAATTGCATCGAATGCAAGACAAAGCTAGTGAGACTACTTCAGTCTCATATAGTGACTCTTTCATGGCTTCAAGGAGGAAACGAATTTCTGACACTCTTTGGTCAAGATCGTCATATATTCATGGAATCGATGTTCATAATCTTGAACCAACTAGCAGATCAACTCCACAATGAAGACTTTAATCACTCTGCATCGGCACTTGCATATAAGGCTCTTGTGACACAAATCACGCCCTTTCTCCAATTCAATATCGTCAAGTATGAAATTTCAGTGATTTGCCAGTCATTTCTTCGAGACACACATACTGAGCTTCAAGTTTTTCGTGATACACTATTGAAACTCATGACATCGGTCTCATCTTCGATTTATGAAAGATCCTGACTTCAGCAAACGTATGATAATGGAGTGCAAGTATATACGATGCAAGAGGAAAATGGTCATACGATTGACGAATTGGAGGCTGCTACAGAGTGCCAAAGCATGGAATCAACAGCAAAGCATTATATCAGCAGCACGTCAAAGAATGTTACAGACATCACTTTTGATGACACCTTACCCGTTTATGACGAAGAAACTACAAACATGGTATAATGTAATGTTGTCTATGATGTCTATGCCGATGAACTATCGCATGTTGAGCATTCCGAACCTATTTATGACAAACATGGGATTGAAAAGGGTGATAGTTTTACCACTTCAAATTCATCCGATTTGCGTCATAATGGGGGAGAGATTGTTCAAAATGTTATAGTACATCATGATAAATGCCTTGCGACTGCTTCATTAACTGCTTCTGATTCCAAGGTTAAAGAGCTCGAAATGATCATATCTCAGCAATCAAAAGATCTTGAGGATGCCAAAGTAGAATTTTCTAAGAGGACTGACATGTTTGAAACATATATTGAAAAACTTGAAAAGTCAAACGTTGTTCTTGAACGAAAATTGGATCAAACAGTTCTGGATTCTAAAGCTGAAAAGGATAATCTTTTGAAACAAATTAAGTTGCTTGAATCTAAGTTGGTATCCCAAGATGAATTGCTCAAAGAAAATTAGATTTTAAAGGCTCAAGTACAAGAAAAGGTCTTTGCTATAGCTACGTTGAAAAATGAACTGAGGAAAACTAAAGGAACTAGTGTGGACACTAAGCTTGAAAAACCATCAATCTTGGGGAAACCGCCACAAATTCAGTCCGTTAGACAACCAACTGCATTTAGATCCGAGCGACCACAATCCTCGAGACCGTGGTTTGCCTCCCAAGTTGATATGGTTCATATTTCTATAACAGTCACTCCACCAACTAGGCTTAATGCGACTAAATCGGCTTTTTAAAGACCTAATCACATGATTGCCTCTAGTCTCCCTAGACATAGTCCAAAGAACATATCTCGAACAAGTTCAAATGGCATTCATCACAATTTTGGTCAAAAGGAAGCTATTCAAATGACACAAGTAAGAGATAGGAATTTTAAACCTAGTCAGAAGCCTTCTAGATTACCCAACACTACTAACCGTAGCATATCATATCCCAGGAGCATCAATCAATCATCTAGGAATTTTAGATCTTACTCGGACATTAAATATGCTACTTGTAAAACATGTAGGAAATGTGTCTTTAAAACCAATCAAGATTCTTGTGTCAAGAAATTACTCAATGAGGTGAACTCCCGTGCTAGACTTAAATCCCAATGGGTAGCTAATATCAAACCCATTGGTAAAATGTGGCGCCCCACTGGTAGAACTTTCACTCTTGTAGGAAACGAGTGCCCTTTAACTAGGATAGTTTTCGATTTTACTAAGACTATTATGGAGGAAATTGAAAAGGATGATACATCACTTAAGCCTGAACTTAAGGTTATCTATAAAAGGAAACGTTTGCCAGCTAAGAAAAGTGAATCATCTCATCAGGTCACCTCTAGCACAAGAAAAGAAAACTGTGAATCCTTGCATGGTTCTAAGATAGATATCGCTAACCCACATAAAAGCATACAAACTCCTAATGAGAATGTAGGTACCAAAGTCCACGTTCAACAAGAACACAGCGGTCCAGTCTTTGTATACCGTACAACTTAGGACACTCTCAGAGTTTGGTTGCTGAAGAAGTTGATATCTAAGAAACAAGTGTCTCAGGGGATTTGCAATTAAGCTCGTGTAAATAGCTCCTCGTTAAATGACAGACGATGACCCGGATTTCAAAGAAAGGGAAGTTTATCTATGCAACGATAACTTACCCTCAAAACGAGAAATTAAATTTTCTCAGACACGAGCTTATATTAAAACTATTCAAAAGTTTTAAGCTCGTGTATAAGGCTTATAGACAAATCACAGTCTGTGACCCATTCATCAAAGAAAGGAAAGTTTATCGCCGATGATAAACTTATCCTCACAAACGATAAATTCAATTTTTCTCGGACGCGAGTTAAAATTAAAACTATTCAATGGTTTTAAGATCGTGTACATGGCTCACATTCAACTCACAGTTTGTGACCCGGACTTCAAAGAAAGGGAAGTTTATCTCGTCAACGATAACTTACCCTCAAAACGAGAAATTAATTTCTCTCGGACACGAGCTTACACTAAAACCATTCAAAGGTTTTAAGCTCGTGTACATGGCTCATCATTAAATTTCAGATGATGACCCGATCTTCACATAAAGGAAGGTTTATCGCCGATGATAAACTTATCCTCACTAACGAGAAATTAAATTTTCTCGGACACGAGCTATCATTAAAAATATTCAAAAGTTTTAAGCTCGTGTATATGGTTCATTGTTAAATGTCAGACAATGACCCGTTCTTCAAATAAAGTAAAGTTTATCGCCGATGATAAACTTATCCCTACTAACGAGAAATTAAGTTTTCTCGGACACGAGCTATCATTAAAACTATTCGAAGGTTTTAAGCTCGTGTATATGGTTCATTGTTAAATGTCAGATAATGATCCGGACTTCAAATAAAGGGAATTTTATCTTGTCAACGATAACTTACTCTCACGACAAGAAATTAATTTTTCTCGGGCATGAGCTTATGTTAAAAACATTCAAAGTTTTTAAGCTCATGCACAACGGCTTACAGTCACATGTCAGATTGTAACCCGCGATTCTAAGAAAGGAAAGTTTATCGCCGATGATAAACTTATCCTCATTAACGAGAAATTAAATTTTCTCGGACACGAGTTTACATTAAAACTATTCAACAGTTTTAAGCTCGTGTAAATGGCGTATAATTACATTTCAGATTATGCCCCGAACTTCAAAGAAAGGAAAAGTTTATCACCGATGATAAACTTATCCTTACAACGAGAAATTAATTTTTTCTCGGGCATGAGCTAATATTAAAAATATTCGAAGTTTTTAAGCTCATGCACAATGACTTACAGTTAAACATCAGACTGTAACTCGGACTTCCATTTTAGGAAAGCTTATCTTTAATGATAACTTATCCTCTTAACGGGAAATTCATTTTTCCCGGTCATGAGCTTGTATTAAGACATTCCAAGTTTTAAGCTCAGAAAGGAAAGTGTATCTTTTAAATAAGAAAACTTTTTCTCATAACGAGAAATTCATCTTTCTCGGTCATGAGCTTTATGTTAAAACATTCAAAAGTTTTTCAAGTTCATGAAAACGAATTCTAAGTAAATGTCAACTTAGGCTCGTTCTTCAGTTAAAAGGAAAGTTTATCGCCGATGATAAACTTATCCTTAACAACGGGAAGTTTACAACTTCTCGGATTTGAGCTCGTTTTGTAAGATATTCAACATCTTAAGCTCATGTAATTGGTTTTCAAAACTTTGAACACAATTTTTCGAGAATTTCTCAAAAGGCTTTTCTAAATCTTTCAAAATTGTGTGTTCAAAAATGTTTTGATAAAAAGAGCATGCCTTCTGGAATCGATAATATTTACGATACTAGAAATGTTGTTCAATAATGACATGGGGTTGTAAATAAAGTTCGAGCAGAAGTTCAAATGATTTAAAACATGCTCAAAATGGTTTGCTATTATTTCAGATAGTAACCCGCTTTTCATATACAAGTCAAGCATTTCACCAGAAAGCTTTGACTCAACAACGGGAATTAATTTTCTCAGGCATGGTTTACTTTATAACCATGTAAGGGATTGTGTTTACGTAATAACACAATCTAACACGAATATATGTACGTGTCAGTCCAATTATTTGTTAAAACAAGAGAAATCTTGTTTTTATGAAGTTATCATCTCCACAATCCACAGCAATTTACAAATTGATATCTAAATACTCGACAATGCGACTACTCAAACGGCGACTACATCTCTTTCAATAGAACACGGGTCAACAATTGAGGGGAGCAATTGTCCAGTATTCATAATCTTTGATGCCGAAAGTGCTAAGGTCACTAATTGGTGTCAAGACAACGATATCAATCGTACACATGGTGTCCAAAGATAACTTCAGACGTGGTGAGGCGACCAATATTCGTGAACAAGAACCATGTGATTCTATCATATGATGTTCTCCATCGTTCAGGTCCAACCTCGTAAATTGCTAATCTTGTGAATACATTACCATATATGATCTTTGCACGTGATAGGTATCTTACACTTGTGTTTAAAAGGTATTTTATTTAAGCATCAAGTACACCTCATTAATTTGAGTTGGATTCACATTTTTCTTTCCAAATTTTCTTAAAATACTATTAAATCAATTGATATTAAAAATATCGATTGGGTTAATATTTTTAATACGGGGGAGAAAATGTGATTTAATATGAGAAATGATTAATCACAAATGGTTTGACTTAACGTGATAGCTCATCCCGACATATGCGAAATGTTTTCGGATATCATAGCATATGTTAAGGGGGAGCAAAATGGATTTGGATATCAAAATGGATTTCATGGTGATATTCACTTACCCAAAACATCTCTATTCACGACGGTGAAGATTGTGGTGACATAAGGATGGTAGGATAGGTTAAAGTCCAATGATTCCTCTAGAACCGGAGGATTCTTCCCAAGGACATTCCATAGCTAGAAATAGTAGTCCCTAGGAAAAATGGAGAAAGATTGTGAACGTAGCTGAATGCCGACCAATTACTTAATTTAGCACTAGAACAATCACAACAAGGTGCTAGTTATAACGTATTGGTAAGCATTAAAGGGGTTGAAGAATGAAAAAGAATTGTAAAGATAAAGGGTGTAAAGAAAGTAGCCCTCCTTACAAGTTAGGCAGAAACCGGGTCAATTCATATGCTATTGAAATTATTTTTAATGATGCTCAATATTGAAGATAGACATCATGGACCTAGTGATGCAATGCAAAACCCATCCCAGCTAACTCAGATATCTCTCAAAAGATATTTGTTTTAATTACACGGATACAATGCATTATCTATTGATTTATTCACTCCGAATAAATATGTATTGAAATGGTGGCACTCCTCTCCAGCCTCTGATCACTAAAATCCAAAATGCACGATCGAGTCTAGAGCGATTTGAGATCATCAAATATCTCATTAGGACACACTTTCATAATTCCTTGCTTCTTCACACACTGTGAAAAGTAAGAAAGATCTTAAGAGTCCTACGCAAAATCTTCATGATCTTGCCTGAACATCCGAGTAATACGAAAGTATTTACAATGAAGATGGAAATCCTTCTTGAGCGAATATCAAAAAGCTCATGGTAGATGACTTGTGCGATTCTTTATGAATCAAGATTGTGATAACTAGAAAGCAACAGTGGTTTAGTTCTTAACTGAACTTAAACACGTTCCAGGCCTCTACGCAATATCTCAGTGATCTTGCCAGAACACTCAGAGTGACACTCTATAGTGTTCACAGTGATGAGTGGAAATCCTTCTAGTGTTAACCTCAAGCAACACTTGGTAGGTAACTTGCAAGATTCTATATGAATCAAGCTCGTGACAACTGGAAAGCAACGATGGTGCGATTCTTTAATGAATCAAACTTGTTCCAGGAATCGGATTTTACAGCTTCAAATCATGCGGATAATTTTATCCAAAATGGTTCACTCTTTACATTCGCAGTCAGCTTTGGACGATCGAGTAAAGATAACGGCTTTACCTACGAAATCTTGTCAAGGAGATTTTTAATTAAATCTACCTGCCACAAGTACGATATTTAATATCATCCAACGGTCTTTACCGGCCGGAGGTAAAATGCTACCGAATTAGAATGAAATGTTCAAGGCCATTTCATCCGTGTATATGTTTTGTTGCTAACTGTCTTATGAAGCATAACAAGAAGGTGACATTGCTGTGTACAATCTAGAAGAAGTCGTCAACACATGCTTATACTGTATGCACTTAATACTTCAACAAATTCAAGAAAGTCTAAAAGTCAAGTCTTCCGTTGTATCAAACACTAAAGCTTTCAAGAATTTATAGAAGTATAAGTATGTGGAACATGAAGTCACGAGGAGGCAAA
This sequence comes from Glebionis coronaria, assembly GCA_025667525.1. Lineage (NCBI taxonomy): Eukaryota > Viridiplantae > Streptophyta > Magnoliopsida > Asterales > Asteraceae > Glebionis > Glebionis coronaria. The sequence continues at coordinate 486,139,767 of CM046874.1, forward strand.
TTTCACAAGTGATGAATGCACAAGGTCAAGGCAAGGAAACATGCTCAAGACAAAAGTCAAAGATCTCATCAGCATATTCACAAGAACAAGATCGAAGACTCAAGCATAGTATGCTAGGTTTAAGATTATGTAAAATGGTGTGACCTCCCTTTGGAAGAGATTGTTGGAAATACGTTTTTCTAAAGAAAGTCCCGGTCACATCATTGTTAGCATAGATCACGAGCTATAGACTATTTAGGACATTGTAACTTGGAGTGACCTCCCTTAGGGGGAGATTGTTGGAAATACGTTTTTACGTATTTAGAAAGGATCGGTCACTCCAACTATTTATACGTAGATTGGGCTCGTGATCCATTATGTAAACTATATAGCCCATCAAGCCCACATGTAGGGTGGGCTATATATACCCCCTCCTAGCATGTTAGGAGGGGTTGGTCCTTAGTTGTTCAATTCACATTTCATCTTCCTCTCCATTCTCTCCTTTCTCTCTATAACTTTCCCTCTCTAGTTCTTCATCTCCCTCTCTTATTTAGATCATCATAACACTTGCACAATCCTAAGAAACTAAGGACCTACATTTGGGGTCCTATAGTAGCACGAACACCATCATTCCTTCTGAAGTTGTATTGCTGATTCCTATTCGGTCCTTGGTTATTATTGTTCCGATAACCTCCTCTATTATGTCCTTGGTTTGAGTGTGCAGCTTCCCACTTTTTCTTGTTCCCCTCAGCAATATTATCCTTTCTATCCTGCAGCTTAACGTCCATCAAAGCATGAGCCATCTGAACAGCTTCATCAAAAGTCTTGGGTTTCGACGAAGTAGTCTCCCCTTGATATTACTAGATAGACCCCTGATATACTGCTTTATCTTCTTACGATCAACAACAAAAGCATCAGGACATAACAAACATAAATCATAGACCTCTTCGTATAAGCCACCACATCATTATTCCTCAGCACCAAATGCCTCAACTCATCCTCTAACTGACCTAACTCTTCCTCAAGACAAAAGTTAGCAGTTAACAGTCCCTTGGTTACAGTCCATGTTCTGGCATTAGCTTCAACCAAACCTACTGTAGCTACTTGACTATTCCACAAACTCAAAGCATCATCCTGAAAAGTAGCTGCAACAAACTTTACCTTACTAGCTTCTGAACATCCATTGATTTCAAAAGTACTTTCTACTTTTTCAATCCACCTTCTTAACTCCAAAGCACCACCAGTACCACGAAATTGGGTAGGTCCACATTTCATGAAACTAGCATAAGAACATTCTTTCTGAACTTGCTGATCAACAACATTACCTCCATCTTTACCAACATCATTTCCTCCAATTGGTTCATCAACATTAATTTCAACTGGATTAGCACCATTCCCTCCAACTTGACCAACATAATTCCTATTCTCAGTCTCTTGGTTCCTTACAGCACGTTCGGCTTCCAGTGCTCTAGCAATAGCTTGCTCAATCATAGTACTCACAGTAGCAGTTGTCAGTTTTGGCGGCATGTTTCTGACATTATAAATGAACGAAAACAATAAGTATTCATATCAAGATAAGAAGAAGGATTTCTCTATCAAGACGTATCATGGATACTACATGCACAAACAACACAATCCACAATGAATCATCAACCAAATCACAAAAGAACTAAAAGACAAATCATAGATCATGAAGGTAATTTGGATTGCATTGGAAAATTTCCATAAAATTGTGACAAGTAATGTCACTACAACCCTTTATCACAGAAAACTTAAAGAGTCATTAAGTTTCATCACAAACTACAGTACCAGTCTACAGAAGTTCTATTAAAACAAGGCTAATAAAGACAACATAAAGAAACTAATCATGTGATCCTCGCAGCTTCTTGTACATCGGCTCGTCATCACTACTGTTGTCTTCCTCCTAAGAGTCTTCTTCCACTTTCTCTTTTCCTTTTCGACTTATTCCTTCACACGGCTTCGCCAACATCTGAGCTTCAACACGACTTGGCACATCATGAATTACCACACCTTGACTTGGAAAAGACCTAACTGGCTAGTCCCACACATTTACCCTTGGATTCCTTTCTTGCTCCTCACGAAACCTTTCAAATTGGGCACTCAGATTCAACACCATCGCTCGCAGACTAGCAACTTCCTCCATTTCCCTAGCTCTAACAAACTCTGACCTTCTCACACTAGAAACAAACCTGTCAAACTGCCTCTCAGTCTGCTTAAACCTTTTGATTACTCGGGTTTTAACTACATACCTTTCAAACAAAGACCTATCAAACTTTTTAAGAAACCAGTAAATATCTTCATAAGATCTAGGACCTGGACAATCCACTTTAGCAATATCATCAAGGATAGATCGAGCACTAGCAACATTGCTTGAATCGGCAGAGAAATCATTTCTAACACGGGCAACCCTAGGCAAAACACTCAAATAAACATCACAAGTAAGCATAGAATAACGTACAACAGGTCGCTGACAATCCTGAACAGTCGATGGCACAACATTAGCTCTCGGCACATAACTACCTTGAATCACTTCGGGCTCAGTCTGTCCTACTGCATCAGGAGCAATCCCATCATCCAAATATTCATAAGGCTCCTCATCGTCACTAGCACCAAAGTTATCTACTTCCTCACCTCCTAGTATGTCATTCATCTCAATCTAATCATCATCACGTGGTATGTAAGCCATTTTCTACAATTATAGGGGTTCAAGGATAGTTAAGGTCATTGCTAAAAATTATAAATGCAAACTCATGCATGAGCATGCAAATGTTATACGTAACCCATGATATGTAATGTAATGCAAACGATGTTTATGCAATACTCGCAAATATAATATATGATAATGACAAGCACTCGCGCACTTTCAATAACCTCGATAAAATATCATAGTATTTACTTAATAAATACTCAGGAAATCATTTTAGTTCTGAGAGATACATCTACAATACAAAACAAAACTAAAAGTGATCTTACTGGAGCGTTGCAGAGAAGTTGTGTGCTTTTGAAAAATAAATACTTTCGACACCAAAGTTATAGTTTAGGAAAATTATCAAAATAGACCTAGTTCTCTATAACTTGTAGCTCTGATTACCAATCTTTAACACCCCCAATTCACATTGCGTAGCAGAAATACACAATTGGGTGCTAAACACAAGTATCATCACACACAAGATATATTGAACGACTCAAAAGAGACACTTACACATAAAGTATAAATAAAATTTCACACAATGTCTAAAACATAATTTTCATCACATAATGTACTAAAACGACACCTGAGTAAAGCGTTTAGTCCCCACGGATCTCGACCATCAAACTGACAAGTTTCAGTACATTACATAAACATTAAACAAATTGTTCAACAGTAAAAAGGATAGAAATTGTTTTAGACCTCAATACTCAAAAGCCAACCCACAACATCCACAACAAAGCTCCACCATCAATCACCTTCGATTACCTAAAACACATGCTTAAACGAGTCAACAATAATGTTGTACGAGTCCATAGGTTTAACAAATCGCATTTGAACATAAGAAGAAAAATCAATCATAATCATTTTATAGAATTGTTGTACATACAATCTATATCAAGGAAACTCATTATATTTAAGCTCATGCACCGACCCCTTAACCAATTAGCCACCCACGCCAAATGCCAGCATGACTAGATAAAACCATTGCCCCTCTAGGGTATTAGTTTCTATATATATACCCAAATCTCATTCTCTTAAATTATCCTTCCCAGAGGTTACTGAACGTAATGCACTGGTCTCAGAAAGGGTGGTCAACACAATAGTACTATCATTTGAATAAGCAATTATTCCCAACTCACAACATCAAGTCAGAACATAGTTAACGGTTCATGAATTTAGGGTCTTTAGCAACAAGGTACTCAATACAATTCAAGGCAACATAGGCAACATTCGTGTCCAAACAATTAATCATGACTTGTGTTCATTTAATTTCAAATAGCATGTATCCTCCTCGCAGGTATTGTAACATTTAGTAGCTAGCATGAAAAGCGAGGCTAGAGACTCACCTTAGTGTAAGAAACCTAGAGAGATGATCGTCGATGATAGAGGATGCCTTTCAAACACGAGAACCGCAACCTATCAAATAAGGCGCGTTCATTAATAATAAACTCGAGAAATAAACTATACATAAGAATATCAAACTCAAACTCATAAAATCACGACAAACTCGAGAGAAAACGATACAAGTGATACTATTACACTCTTTTATACATCTACTTTATTATTCTATACTCTCGACAAAATCTGCCGGTACATACCAAATGTACTAGCTCATTTACCCCACTTAGACTCGTCAAACGTTTATGAAACGACCCGAGGAACTAACTTACTATCTATAGAAAGTTCTCTAACAAGTTTATCAAATGACTTTACTTTTAAAGTTCCCTGTCCGACTCATCTTTGAACTACAAAAACCGGAAAGTTATACGTCTTCGACTCATATAACCGGTTTAACTTCTATAAACGACTCCATTTGCAAAACCGACACTTAGCTTTGAAAATAGACTCATCGTCTAGGGTTTACACTTCTACATCAGTCCTTGACTTATTTCAGAACTCATTCTATAGTCCCCGAGATTCGATCCAAATATCGACAACAACTACATGTCGTGCCGATACTCGTCTCTCGTTACACGAATAATCAAACTATCATAACTTCTCGCTCGTTTAGAGCTAGAAGCTCTACTTTATATCAAGTCGAAGCTAATTGAATTCTCTACAAACCTATGCCATTAGTTAAGCCATTATCAAAACATAAGGTACCTAAAAAAATCATTTTTCATACTGATCTAAATCACCCTTCAAAATCTTGCATGAAACCATGTTTTTAACCAAAATCAACCATTTTTATCATCATCCTATTACCCTAATAACAACATAACTCATTCCTAACACTTGTATCAATCTCAAAATAAAAAACCCAAAATGAAAAGCCCAAAATCAAAAACAAGTTTTTGATTAAAACTAGCATGATCATCACTTGATCATCACCAAATCTTGCATGCATGATCATCTACTTGACATACCAACCCTAAAACATCAAACTTCATGCATGTAACCAAAATTAGTACCAAAGATGCTCCATTAAATTCTAAGAATGGGACTTGAATTGTTTTAGCTTAGATCAAGCTTGATTTTGAAAGAAAATTAATTGAAAGGGGTGGGGTGTAGGGGGTGACGGTTAGAAAGAAAAGAAAAGGGAGGAGTATGATTTTTGTGGAGTAACTTTCCACTATAAGAAAGTTAGGTGGTAATTAGGCATATATATGGTGCTCCAAGGATTTGTTTTGCCAATTTGTGATAGTGTTGTTCCAAAATAAAAATAGTTAGCTAAAAAGCGGGAAATGACTATTAGTCAATTTTGAAAATATTCACGGGGCTCGGGTTTCATAAAAATATTTCTCAAAAGTTAAAACGTATCTCAAATATAATAATATCGTCTCCCAACCTGATTTAACACGTCATTAAAAAGGAAACATCGAGGACGACAAACATCGAACAACCGACTATAAAACGTAAAATATTGGGCATCCATCGAAATCACGTTTGCTAATACTCCTTATACTTATTAAAGATAAAATATAAGTCTCCCAACATCGGTTTAAACTTAAACCTTCAAAAATAAGAATCATTCAAACTCATCAAAAATTTCAAAAATAGTCGTAAAATAAGATTAGGCAATGACCTCGGTTTCAGGTTATCACATGATAAGAGCATAAAACCTGTGAAAATCAACTACAACATCAAATAAGTAATAATCAATTGGCTTCGTCAATGAATCTCCGCAACAAAATGATGATGGCTGAGAACTCTTCCTCCAGTAACAGTAGTGCCTAACCCATTAAAAATGGCGAAAAAAGCTGCCAGAAATAAGAATGTACAAGTATACATGTACAACAAGCCTCCCCTTAGGCTTTCCCTCCCCTCAATCCCAGACCTTAATGATTGACCATACCAATGTGAACCACCAGGTAGTTAAACCTTGGCCCATCAAATGCTTTAGTCAACAAATCAGCAACATTATCATCCGTATGTACCTTGAGCACCTATATCAACTTCTTTTCATTTGATCCCATATAAAATGGTTCCGAATCTCTATATGATTGGTTCTTTGATGAAAATCAGGATTCTTCACAATGCAGATAATGCTTTGATTATCAATGAAGATTTTGGTATTCATATAATTGAACCCATAGTCTAACATTTGATTTTGTATCCACAAGACTTGTCCACAACAACTAGCAGCAGCTACATATTCAGCTTCTCTTGAGGAAGTAGCTACTATTGTCTGTTTCTTACATTGCCATGAAATAATCCTGCGTCCCAAAAACTGACAACCACCCGTAGTTGACCTTCAATCATTATTAGCACCTGCATAGTCACTATCACTATAGGCTTCAAGAACAAAACGGGATTCCCTTGTATACCATAAGCCTAGCTTGGGTTGTGCCTTAAGATACTTAAAGATTTTATTGACAGCATTCAAATTTGAGACGGTAGGTGCCACTTGGTGTCTAGAACAAGACCTAACAGCAAACATAATGTCTGGGCGAGAAGCAGTCAAATACATGAGTGAGCCAATCATAGACCTATACAAGTGAACATTAACAAGAGGATCCGACTTATTCTTGAGTTTAAATTTTGTTACCTCCTAAGGTGTTGCTTCTGGTCTAAGAGGTTCGAAATCAAATTTTTGAATAATGTCATGAACATATTTATCTTGACTAATGAAGATACCATCCTGCTGCTGCTTGACTTGAAGTCCAAGGAAAAATGTTAGTTCTCCTATGGCACTCATCTGAAACTCACCTTTCATCAACTGTTCAAACTCATCACACCATTCCTTCTTGGTAGAACCAAATATAATATCATCTACATACACCTGGAAAAGGATGATATCTTTGGCATTCTTCTTAAGAAACAATGTTTTGTCAATGGTGCCTCTTCTGTAGCCATGCTTCAACAAGAAAGTAGAAAGACGCTCATACTAGGCTCTAGGAGCCTGATGAAGACCATAAAGGGACTTGTCAACCTTGTAGACCTTCTTAGGATGAAGAGGATCTACAAAACCCTTAGGTTGAGTGACATATACTTCTTCTTTAATCTTTCCATACTGAAATGCACTCTTGACATCCATTTGAAACACTATAAAGCCAATATAAGAAGCAAAAGCCAAAAATAGTCAAATGGCCTCAATTTGTGCAACGAGAGCAAAAACTTCATCATAATTAATTCCTTCAAGCTGAGTGTGACCCTGTGCTACTAGTCTTGCTTTATTCCTTACCACAATACCCCTAGCATCTTTCTTGTTTTTGAGAATCCATTTGGTACCAATTGTTGTCTTTCCATCCAGAAAATCAACTAGGATCCATACATTCTGAAACAAGAATTGTTGCATTTCCTCCTGCATAGCTTCTACCCAACTTTGATCCTCAAGAGCATGTGAGACAGACCTAGGATCCACCTGTGACAGAAAACAAGCAAACAAACAGTAAAGAAAATCTGTGTGATTATTTCGCTTTTGGTCTTCAATGTAGCTCACAAGAGCATGATGACCAGAAGTTGCTTACTTATGCATGCTGCGAGTCTTGACAGTAGAACCAAGATCTCCAATGATTTGAGATGTAGGATGCACTTTATGGATCTTTTGAATAGTAGTAGGAGCTACTTCCACTTTTGGTGCTAAGTTATTAGGATCACCAACAACGCCATCATCACACGAAGCAAAGTTGAAAATGCCTATTATTGGTTGCTTATGAATCTCATCCAGCTTAGTAGTAGACTTCTTATTGTAGTTTCCTAGGTCAGAAGGACCAGAGAACCTAGTTGTGGAAGTTGGATCACTAAGTGGACTATCATTAGGAGTGGAACTTGCACCATGAGTAACATAAGGTTCACTAGGAGTAGCTGGTACAGCAGGAGTATCCATAGGAAACTCAAAGCCTCGTTGGGTAGTTGTAGTAGTAGCATCTTGTTGTTGCTTAAGCAATGTGTCAAGATCTGCTTGTAAGTCAGTGATGTCAGGTGAAGTAGCACCAGCAGGATTAACAGAGGTGTCTGGGGAGACAGATGTAGAATAGGATGGGATAACAAATATATCATCATCCTCTTTTGAGTCCGAGAAGCTAGAAGTAGCACCTGCATGAGAAGAAACAAATTCTTGTGGACCTGCATGTTGGTTTGTTTTGAAGCGAAAATATCCAAATGAGTCGCTGAGATAATCAAGATCAAAATACCATTTAGGACCTTTGTCTTGAAGGTTTGCCTTCTCCTTAAAATACTGTAGGTTGATAGTTTCAACGACACGCTTGGTAGAGAGATTGTAGACCTGATAGGCTCTAGAGAGAGCTGAATAACCCACAATGAAGCCTTCATCAGCCTTGCCTTCAAATTTCACCAAATAGTCACTAGTGTTGAGAATAGTTACAGGACGACCAAAAGGTTTCAAATGAGTAATTCTTGGGACTTTGGCTATGAGTAGCTCATAGGGAGTCTTCTTATGTGGATTGGTAATGGAGACCCTATTCAACACATAACAAGCAGCGTTGACCGCTTTTGTCCAAAACATAGTCGGAAGCTTGGAATCAGCAAGCATGGTTCTTGCTGCTTCTATAAGTGTCCTGTTTTTCCTTCCAGCAACATCATTTGTTGAGGAGTCTTGGCAGCACTATAGTCTCTTTTGATACCTTTAGAAATGCAAAGTGCTATGAGGTCTGCATTCTTGAACTCAGTACCATTGTCACATCTAATAACTTTTACTTTCTTGGACAACTGATTTTTAATTAAGGCAACGAAGTCTTTGAGAATGGGGTAGGTCTCACTTTTAGCAGCCAGAAAGAAAACCTATGAAAATCTGTTATAACCATCAGTTACCCCTAGGCAGTAGTGTTTATGATCAATCCTTCTGATGGAGGTAGGACCAAATAGATCCACATGAAGTAACTACAAAGGTTCAGTTATTAGACTGAGAGCAGTAATGGCTTTGCAGGAGGCTTTATGCTGTTTGCCTTTGCTGCAAGCAAGACAATTGATGCCATTCTTGAAGGTTTTGGGAGGTAAACCAGAGACCAGGTTCATATTTTCAAGCGTGTGAATTGTCTTGAACCCATCCTTCTATGTCATTTTGTGGCTTCATCTTCTGATGCTTTGGCAACCAAGCAAGCTAGTTGGCCAATATGATTTACTTCATTCAACTTGATACTGTATAGATTATGTCTTCTTGGAATTTTGAGTAGTACTTTGGAGTCACCCGGGAGTTTGAAGTCTTTGGATAACACCAGACAATCAATATCCGTCAAGAGGAAAAACTGCTTCTTGTCACAAATCTGAGAGACATAGATCAAGTTGAAGTGTTGGAGTGCCTCCACATAGTATACCTGCTCAAAATTAAGGTTAGGAGTCTGAATAGTTCCTTTGCCAGAGATACTCCCTTCACCCCACCAAAGTAAACTTTCCCGCCTTGAAATGGTATAAAATTAGTCAAAAGTCCTTTGTTCCTTGTCATGCTCCTAGAGCAACCACTATCTACTATTCCAAGTGATGGTTCTTGGTATGGATTAATCTACAACAACAGAAAAATATGAAAGTTAGTGTCTTAAGGGGACCCAAACCATCCCTGGCTTGAGTTTGCCTTGTGGATCATTGTAAGATAGCCATGGAGAATGATGAGATCCACTGTTGTTCTTGTGTTTCTTTGGCATCATAAGGGCATTATTTTGTGTCCAAGAACAACCTGATGAGGGCTTAACAGCAGAACCCAAATTTCCCAATCCAAAATGCATTTGGGTCATTAGTAGTAGTGTAATTCTCAACAGACTTATGAAAATTTTGAAAATAATTGTTGGTTGGTCTGTTGGTGGTCCTTTGATTGCTTCTCTAAGTAGTAGAATCTGAAGGAGAGTTCCTCCTAGTAGAAGGAAAAGATTGAGCACATGGGTTTAGCCTTCTAGAGGTGAAACCCACACCAGTAGGAGCAGCTACTGGTGAACCAGGAGTACCAGAAGAGAGATAGTCAGTAGGCCTTTGATCATAGAAATCACAATCTTTAATCAAATTAAATCTACTATCACAAACAAAGCATATTTTAAAAGACCTTTTATTCAAATGACATTGTTTTTTACTGCTATTCTTATTACAAACAGTTCTAGGAGAAGCAACATTCCTAGAAGACATAATACTAGTATAAAAAATAAAGGAAGTAGATGCAGTAGCAACTCTATCATCACTCATCCTAGCACTATAAGCAGTGGTGTCATTTGGCTTGGTACTTGAGGGACTAGACTTTTCACTTGAACCACACGATGCATAGTCACTGGCCTTGTCACTAAAAGTACAAGAGACAAAGTCATTAGTGTTAGTAGAACTTTTACGAGACTCATTGATGAGATGGCATTTATACATGATCTCATCGTTCTTTTCGGGCTTTAAATGCATAAAAATGTCATAATATACCATATATATGCTTGTGTTTGTTTACTTGTGTATTTTAGGAATGTATATCGTGAAAAAGACAAAAGATCACAAGTTACAAGGAAAAACGGACACGAGAAACGAAGCCGTACAAAGAACCGGACCCTAATCATGAAGAATTCAACAAATACCCTTGAAGACTTGAAGACAAACAAGATTGATCCTCATTTATTGAATAAATGACACTTAAAACCCTTGTATATTAATAATTACAAGTTTGGTCCCTTAAGTTTGTCAAAATTACACAAAAGGTCCCTCAACTTTGAAGAAATGGCAAGATTAGTCCCTCAACAATTCCAAATTGTCAATTATGGTCCCTCATCAAGCCAAAGATACATTGAAGACCTTTGAAGATCAAGAATGTCCAAGATCAGTCCTTGAAATATCTCAAAATGGCAAAAACAACCCTTGATACACCTTTTGGAAAGTTTTGTGCAAAAAATGACAAGTTGTGAAAAGTTGTTACAAAGGATTTGGACGCTGATGGGTTTTTAAACACAAAATACAAGAGAAAGAAAGAACAAGGACCAAAGTTGTATGCTGAAACATTCAAAAAAAGAAAACGCGCCAAACACACATCCACTCCCCCAATTTCGGATCAAACAACTTACTATTCACCTTCATCCACCCAGTTTTACCTTCACTTAAAACAAGGGGTAAATCAAAATTACCCACACCCACGTGTGATTCACATATGCAGAATCCTATCCCACACATGAAACCCTCACTCCCACTACTCCCTGGACCCTACACTCAACCTCCTTAACCAATGAAAACACAACTTGGCCTTCAAGTAAAATGACATGGCCAAATCAACAGCCAAGGATCATTGCTTCATAACAAAGCTGAAATGAACGTCCAAGATGAAATTGAACAGCTCATTCCATCAAAACGTCTAGAAGGACTTAGGGCATTTAGGGAATTTCACTTCTAGGGTTTGTGAATAGTGTTTAGCCAGGCATTTGCCTATAAAAGGAGACCTCAACATGTGAGAGTCCCTTTGTTCCAGTTTTAGGCTATCAATCTTTGTAATTCCTTTTTATGAAATAAAGTTTGAATTTCTTAAAATTTTGAGTTCTAATCTGTTATTTATAAAAGTTTGGTGTTTGAGTAGCCTAATTCTGAGTTCCATTTGTTTGATTAGACCTTCCTTAACCTTGTGGTTAAGGCACGTCTAGGTTTGAAAGGTTTTCAAGGTTCAAAAGCCTTGAAGTCCTTGTTTCTGATTTTGGCTTATTTTTGTGTACGAACCCTTAGCCTTAAGCCTTGAGTTCTTTCAAGCTTGTTGACACCAAGCCTGAGAAGGATTCTAAGCCTTTGGTTGAGTTTGTTTGCTGCTTGTGTTGAAGATATAAAGTCCTTGAGGTTCTGCTTTGAACCATCAACCAAGGCAGTTTGCATCATCTTCATTAAAGTACCTTGGTCTTGTTCTAGTTGTTGAACAAGGTCCAAGGAGCATAGCTGGCCTTCCTAGGATGTTGTGGAAGGCAGGTATAATCCCTTGTTAAGATTCCACTCAAAATTTCATGTTTCTGCTTATTTTGTACTTTGGTATATGATTTGGTGTTCTTGTGTTTGTGCTTTGTGTTTATTGGTTGGTTTCTGTTAGTTGTCACCTAGTATAGCCTTTTGATCAATAAAATCAATATGTTGTGTGTAAAAATCAGAAGTTTGTTTGATAAGTGCTTGATTAAGGGTTGTTTGGGATTACTGGTTCATAAGGCCTTGTGGCCTTGTGCCCTTGGTTCTTAGGGTTTGGAAGGTCTAAACAAGCTATAATATGCAAGTTTTAGTCATTGGTTTACTTTCTGAAAGTTTGGAAAAGGGATTTTTAGTTTTGCAAAAATCTGATAAAAGTGGTTTGAATTTGGTCAAACATATCAGATCCAATAACTTCTTTGTTAGTTGGATCTGAGGTCTGAAATCAGGTTTGGGAATAGTTTGGGTGATAAGCTATCTATTGGTTATCTGCTTGTTGAATTTGGTGGATTATTGTGGTTTTTATAGCTTATCAAAGTTTGCTGAAGTGGTCATTTGCATCAGCAAAGTGACCACCTCATTTGGTGTTGCCTTGTGATTTCTAGTATTAGGATTGCTGTTTTGTTGCTTGGATCTTATTTGTGTGTTGCTTGTGAGGATATTTGGCTATTTGGATTGCTTTGTTCATAGCTTATAAGCCCACTGGCTTATTGGCTTATTTGTGCCAAAACACATCAAGTTTACCCAACTGGTAAGCCTTGATTCACAAGGTTTGCACTCAAACCTTGACCAGCAGGGTGAAAAACAAGTCCTTACACTTCATTAAGTCTGTCAATGCCTTCTTTGTTCCTGTCAGTGTTTGATTTCAACTTATCAATGTTTGACTTTTGGTCAAACTTGGTTTCTAAGCTTATTGAATCTGTTTTGCTTATTGGTACATGCAACAACTTATCTTTTGTAATAGAACTCATTTTTCTCAGCTTAATATCAAATCTGGAAGGTTACACGTCTTTTGGTTAAGCTTTTGCTAGAAAACTAGCTTGTTTGGCTTTTTCAGCCAGCTTATCTGTTCTTACAGCTTATTCTACTTGGCTTTTTGTGATTTTCTTGATTGATTATTCTTATTTAAGCTATTTGTGAGCTTTTGCAAGTTGAATCAAGTTCTGAGGTGCATTATTTCTCAAACCCGACTATTTTGTCGTTTTGTGAAATAATACATTGCTTACTTCTGGCTTATTGAGTGGGCTTTTTCAAAAATTCTTTTTACAGATCTCATAAGCATCCCAAAAGAAGGTCGTGTGTCAAATTAGAGCTTATGGCATTAGCTTATGGCTTAATGGGCTGAAAAGCCCAAAAAGAATAAGCTTTGTGCTTATTAAGCTGTGATAAGCTCACATTCAGCTTTTGGGCCTTTAGAGATTTGTTCTTAGAATTGAATTTTGAGTCAGATAGGGCTTTTCTAAGTCAATTGGGCCAAGTTTGACTTTTTGGGCCCAAAAGCCCATTTAAGTTGACTGTTTTTGGATTTGGCCCATTAGGGGTATTTTGGTAATTTCACTTTGATTTTCTGATTATTTAGGTTAAAATAAACTAGTTTGCAAGTTTTTAGAATTTTTTAGAATTTTTGGATTTTTAATATTATTTTAATATTATTTTATTATTATTTTTTAAATTTCACATTTTCCAACTTTTTACATTTTTCTTAGGTTAATTACATTAAAATAGGAATTTAACAACTTTTAGAATAATTTTATCTCTTTTAGATTAATTTTTATAATTATTTTAAGTTTTAATAGTTTTTAAATCATTTTAAATAGTTTTTATTAGTTTAAAAATTTCTAAAAATAGTTTTTAATCTTTTTAGGTCATTTTAGAGGTTTACCAATTGAAAAATCTTTATTTGGGCTTTTTGATAATTTATTTGATTTTTAGGGCTTTAATTAGCATTTAAAAATTGAATATTTAATTATTTAAAAGGTTTGAAAAAGTTTTGATCATTGGTAAACTCTTAGTTTATTATTTTTGATTTTTGGTGCATTTTTGGTAATTTTTAGAATTTATTTTTATTTTTGTGGTTTTTAAGGTTCTACGTTTTAACTTTCTAGTAGTGATTTTGTGTTAATTTTTATTTTTACGTCTTCGTCATCTTCTTTTCTAATCCCCTTCTAAACCAAATATTAAGCACAAATCTTGAACATCTTAGTCACACACATATACCTCCTTGGGAAACGAACTTCATTGGGTCATTAACACTTGATTTTTCCTAAAGTCATTTGTTTGATACTTTTCACTATTTTGTTGCTCTTTTTCCTAAAAGGGTATACAAATTACTACAATCATTTTGGCGCCGCTGCCGGGGAGGTGTGTCGTGATTAATTTGCATTGTTGTTTTTAATATTAACCATATAGTATTTGTATTAGTAGAACTCTACTAATACGTATTATCGGTTTTCTTGGTTTTTCTTGTACAAATATTATTACTATATTGTATTAAGTATCACAATAAATTCACAATATCTCCAAAAGTGTGAAAACATAATCTTAATTGGGATTTCATCACTCAATTATTTTATTCGAATCTCAAACAAAAAGAAAAAGGCAAAAATAGATAAATACTTTCGTGAAGCTCGATTTTGAAAAATACAAACTATAAGGTGGGTATAAGGCGGGTATTATAAAATATACCCTAAGGAAAAAGGCTCTTAAGTGCTTCGCGCCGCCTCGTTTCCCTGCTTGCTTGTGAGTATTTTGAGATTGAAGGCTAATCGAGGGTTTTGCCGCCCAAAGTATTATTACGTATAATATATTTGCTTGGTTTTCTTTGTGATTAAAACCTCTTGAACAATTTGGTTTTCACCAAAGTTCTAAAGTCATTCGAAGGCGTTCACTCCACGTGATCGTTTTCATTCCTTTGAGGCTTCTTTAATCAAGAGTTTGATTCGAGGAGAGATTTTGTAGATTGTTGTCTACGAAGATACACCAAAATCCAAAAAAATTAAATATCATCAAAAACACAAAAAAATTGAAAATCCACAAAACACCCAAAAAGAATCTTCTTTGCTCACCTCCCATTCTTCGTGAAGTTTATGATCACTCGTAATCAAGCAAAACGAGCTCGTAAACGACTTCAAAAGCAAGCCAATCAAGAGACGTTGATTGTTGAAGAACCTCCAATTGTTGAACCTATTGTAGAACAAGAAGTCGTCATGGCTAATCGTACTATGATGGAGTTGCTACAAGCACCCACCGAGGGTTTTGGAGAGGCTATTGTGATTCCCGCCATTCTTGCGGAGAATTTCGAAATTAAGACGGGTTTAATGTCGATGTTGCAAGCAAATAAGTTTAGAGGTCACGAGAAAGACAACCCGCATTACCATATTAGGAATTTTAACCGTCTCACCGCCACTAGCAAGTTTAAGGATGTTCCACATGACGCCATTAAGATGATGTTGTTTCCATACTCGTTGGATGGACCCGCAAAAATTTGGCTCGAGAAAGAACCGCCAAATTCGATTTTGACATGGGCCGATCTCGTTTCTAAGTTTGTGAACAAGTTTTTTCCACCATCTAAAACAACACATTTGAAAAATGAGATTTCACGATTTGTGCAAAGAAATAATGAAAGTTTTTCAATGGCATGGGAACGATTTAAAGAAATGTTACATGAATGTCCACACCATGATTACACGGAATTGCATCAAGTGGATACTTTTTATAATGGGCTTAATGATCATGAACGAGATTATTTGAATGCCGCCGCGGGTGGTAATTTTTTGTGCAAGACGACAAATGAGGCTTTACAAATCATTGAAAATAGATCTAAGGTTTATAACCCTCGTAACACACCGAGTGTTACCAATATGGGTTCGTCATCTTCGTCACAATCGTCTCGTAGCATTAATGCCTTACATGATGAAGCTAATGAGGAAAATCGGTTTTTTGATAGATTTGCTAATCTAATGTCCCATTGGAAGGCTCAAGAAGCTTCCAATTCCGCTTCGGTTAAAGCGGTTGCTAAGAGTTGTTTATCTTGTGGGGGAGCTCATGATCTTTCCGAGTGCATTACCGCGGATGGTAACACTTCGAGTGCTTATGTAGCAACGGGAACTTACAACCAAAACGGCCAAGGTTCCCGCCAAAATCAAGCTCCACCAAACCAAAATGTTAACAATTATCGAAACAACAACCAAGGTAATTACCAAGGCAATTCACGCAATTACAACAAAGGGAATTATCAAAGTGGGAATGGACAAATTTCTAATCAAAACCAAAACCGTGATTTTCAAAACACTACACAAGGTTTTCAAAATGCTCACACTAAAAATTTGCCAGGAGAATGAACTTGCTAATGAACTTAAAACTCATGCAAACAAAATGGAAGGAATTGTCCAACGTCTTCAACAAAACCAACAAAAGATGGAATTATGACAACATGAGATTAAGCAAGAGTTATTAAAAGCGGATGCTAGGCAATCAAAATTTGAGGACCGAATGGCTAAGATGTTTGAAGCAATCATGTGTAAACCCTCTTCCTCGGGTGGTCTTCCTAGTGATACCATTAACAACCCGAGGGGAGAAATGAAGGTTATTACTACACGAAGTGGTAAAACTTTCAAGGAACCGATCTCTCGTCCAAGTACTTCTACGGAGAAGGAAATCGAGAAAGAACCCGAGGTGATGGTCGAAAAGGAGCACATTACAATCCCACGAAGTACCGCTCATACCACACCTACGGTTGAACCAATACCAATTGTGGAACCCGAGTTTCCAAGGCCGTTACCTAATGACCAACCCACACCACCTTTACCCTACCCTTCGAGACGTAACAAAGAAAAAGCACAAGAACGGAACAATTATCAATTTGAGCTCTTTATGAAAATGTTTCGTGATCTACATTTTAACATAAGTTTTGCCGACGCTCTTATCATGATGCCTCGATTCGCCGCAAACTTCAAAAGTATGCTTAACAACAAAGAGAAGTTACAACAATCGTCTAGTTGTTCATCGGTTTTTCTTAGCCGCATACCACAAAAAGTCGGTGATCCCGGTAAATTTTTGATTCCGTGTGCCATTCAAGATATGGAGGAATGCTACGCCTTGGCCGATCTTGGTGCTAGTATTAATTTAATGCCTCTTGAGATTTTCAAATCGCTTTCACTTCCGGCTCTTACTCCTTCGAACATGTCTATCGAGATGGCCGATCATTCTACGATTTTAGCATGTGGAGTAGCCGAGGACGTTTTCGTTAAAGTCAGAAAGTTTTACTATCCCGTTGACTTTATCGTTGTAGACATTCCTATCGATCGAAAAGTTCCTCTCATTTTGGGTCGTTCATTTTTGGATACATCAAGAGCACTTATCGATGTTCATCGAAAAATCACCCTTCGATTCAATGAAGAAGAACTTGTCATCAATGCAACACAAAACTCCAATCTTTCTCATGTCTATTCTATTGCAACTTTAAACCATGGTGATTCAACCAATGTCGTTTGCAAAGAATTTTCACCAAGAGTTTTAGGAAATGTCACCAAAAACAATTTACCATTTCCTCCGCCGGTGGAGGTTATGAGTGTAAAGCCTACAAAGAAGAAACCGTCAATACTTGAATCGAAAAATCCTTCACCTCACCTCGAACATTCATTCATGAAAAGTGTTGATAAGTTGCCGGTTTTTACGGAAGATCCTTCGGATGATGAATATGTAGACCCCGATGGGGAAGTTTTCTTCGTCGATAAACGTTTTGAGAACTTGCCACCACCAAAAACAAAACGGTTTACAAATGTGAGAATTTTTAGTGTGACTAACATCGTCTTAGAAACACCAAATATTTTCGACATAATCAAAAAGGGTTTTCATAAGGAGAGTTCAAAAGATAAGAAAAGAAAAGATTTTAAATGTAATTTAATTGATTTTTCTACAAATCTAACTCCGTCATCACCACGTGTTTTGAGTACTACAAGCTCGTCTACTCCTTTTGACGATGCTTTGTGTGGTTCTAGTATGGGGGAAGCCCCTTATGTTCCCTCATCCTTATCCACCGAGGACGAGATATTCGATCCCGGAATTTCATGTAAAGGGAAATCTCGGTCTTCCACCGATGCAATAAATGGAAAATCTTTCTATTTGCTTGGTGCGAGTCTACCTCGAGTAGCTCAAAAGTTTGTCTTACCAATTATCCCACCCTTCTACTTCTCATCTCTTTTCTTCAAACTCTTTGAGTTTATGGCACATGTTGAAGTGGCGTTAATTTGTTTTTCCAATGAAAACGAGAATGCCATTTTCGACCCCGGTATTTTGCATCATATAAGGACTTAGTCCTTATTACCGGTTGCTTTTTGGGCCTTGTTTATCATGTAAGCCCCATTGACCATACCATGATATTCCCTAAATGTTCACATTTTGAGGGGATCGAGTCGAGCTCATGACTCGGTAATCAAAAACGAGGTGCCTCGTGGGGGAGATCCCATGCTTATCTTTTATGCTCACTATTCACTAATAAGGGGACTTGTACCCTTTCAACTCGTTGTCTCGTGATTGTTTGTGATTGTGTTATCTAGATCATCATCATCATCTACGATTGAAGACTCTCGTGTTCGTTTACGTGAGCCTCCATCGTTCGTTTGAAGAAGTTTTTCACGAATCCATGACATATCCTTTATTGTTCTAACAATTATCTTTTAGCATACTTAATAAACGGCTTTAGATATATTGTTGATCACCCTTTCCATGCTAGATCCTAAGCATTTGACTCTTCGTCTCTAGTATGGGGGTGCTCCACCTTTAGACTCGAAACATTGAGGACAATGTTTACTTTTAGTATGGGGGGTGAATAGGTACTTGCTTTGCTACGCCCTCACGCTTTCCAACTTTCAATGTTTTGTTTTGCTAATAAGGCTAAAAATGGCCAAATTTTAAAATTTTTCTTAGTTTTCATAAGTGTTTTTAAAACACGAATGTATATTTTCCGATGGGTAGAATAAGAGTTAATTTTTGACTTGATGGGCATTTGGAGCCATTTACATTCCTTAACCCGCTCAATTCAAGTTTTGCTAGACTTTTATATAGGGAGATTTAAAACGCGGAAGTCTTAATTCATTCGGGTTAAGAACAAGAACTTTTCGCAAGTTCCTATAATTGATTCTAGAAAGTCACTTATCAAGGGAACTTTAAAACGCATTCTCTAAACTTGAAAAAGTCCAAGAAAGTGCAAGATCCTATAGGTGGCTTGAAAACCCAAAACTTTGATTTGATATAGTCTTAATGAAAGCTAATCCAAATTTGGATTAATTTTGGCTTGCATGGCTAAGTATTCACGAGTCTCTTTAATTAGAGGTCTTTATATAGTGAAGAACGAGAAATGATAGAGTTAGACAAGTGATCATGCTAAACGTAGAACATGAAAATGTTCTTTCAAAAACTCATATCTTTTTAATTGTGGCTTTTTCTTCCCCTAAGATCAATGCATTAGGAATAAATCATAATTGCAATAAGTAAGGTTGTACGATTTGAAAGGTTACTTAGCCTCTAGCGCAAGATCGTTTAAAAGTTGCTCAGGGTTGAATAGAGTTCATAGCCAAGGCATAACTTATTGAAGCGGGACGCGAAGATTGGCGATTATCCAAAAAGGCCCTAACAAGGCATGAGGAGCTCTATTTTTGCTAAAGATCCAAAGATGATGTGAAGTGTTATTATTCCTAAATCAATATGAAGGATCGAGACACACGACGAGAAGCAATTACTCCCCTAAAGATCATGGAGAAAGTCTATCCAAAAAGACCCTAACAAGGTATGAGGATAAATATATCCAAGTCCGAAAAGGAGGCGGATCGTTGTATATCAAAATCCAAAGTAAAGATTGAAGAAAAATGATGAAGTCGTGGTCCAATATGAAGAATCTCTCAAAAACGTCAAGTGAAGAAATTCCAAATATATGAAGAGAAGACCATAATTTCAAGAACGTCTTCCAAAGATTTGAAGTATGAAGTACATGCCAAATATCGATCCGAAAGGTCTCAAATCGTGAAACGAGTTATGCCAAGATATGAACTTAAGGAGATACACGAGAAGCCGTTTTAAAAGATTTTGTCCTTCGGCTAACTATTGATCAAATCGTGCTACTTTGCTTTCGGACTAATAACTACTCAAATAAGTCAATATGAATCACTTGTGATCCATGACAAATAGATAAAAAATGCTAGTAACCCATTTCCTTTTATAATAACTAGGATTGCGGGGAGAAAAAGTATTACACAATTTGGACGTATGAGTAGTGTTAGCATTGTGACTTGTACCAACAATGATCTCGTTTTTGCACTTAGCATGGAATGTATGACAATCAAGGATGACGAAGTTTACTCTAAGGGACATTTACTTGTTTCTATTCTTTGACCCTAAAAGTCACTTTTTGTGATGAAAATCATATGTTATGTCTTTACACATCTTCGTAGTATGTTGCAAGTCTTTTTACTCTTCAATAAAGGTTAATAAAATTGAACTTTGGTGATGCTTAGATACTTTATTCTAGCATTGCGTGAGGGCACGGCAATGGCTTAGTATGGGGGAGTGATGAGATGGCATTTATACATGATCTCATCGTTCTTTTCGGGCTTTAAATGCATAAAAATGTCATAATATACCATATATATGCTTGTGTTTGTTTACTTGTGTATTTTAGGAATGAATATCGTGAAAAAGACAAAAGATCATAAGTTACAAGGAAAAACGGACAGGAGAAACGAAGCCGTACAAAGAACCGGGCCCTAATCATGAAGAATTCAACAAATACCCTTGAAGACTTGAAGACAAACAAGATTGATCCTCATTTATTGAAGAAATGACACTTAAAACCCTTGTATATTAATAATTACAAGTTTGGTCCCTTAAGTTTGTCAAAATTACACAAAAGGTCCCTCAACTTTGAAGAAATGGCAAGATTAGTCCCTCAACAATTCCAAATTGTCAATTATGGTCCCTCATCAAGCCAAAGATACATTGAAGACCTTTGAAGATCAAGAATGTCCAAGATCAGTCCTTGAAATATCTCAAAATGGCAAAAACAACCCTTTTGATACACCTTTTGGAAAGTTTTGTGCAAAAAATGACAAGTTGTGAAAAGTTGTTACAAAGGATTTGGACGCTGATGGGTTTTTAAACACAAAAGACAAGAGAAAGAAAGAACAAGGACCAAAGTTGTATGCTGAAACATTCAAACAAAGAAAACGCGCCAAACACACATCCACTCCCCCAATTTCGGATCAAACAACTTACTATTCACCTTCATCCACCCAGTTTTACCTTCACTTAAAACAAGGGGTAAATCAAAATTACCCACACCCACGTGTGATTCACACATGCAGAATCCTATCCCACACATGAAACCCTCACTCCCACTACTCCCTGGACCCTACACTCAACCTCCTTAACCAATGAAAACACAACTTGGCCTTCAAGTAAAATGACGTGGCCAAATCAACAGCCAAGGATCATTGCTTCATAACAAAGCTGAAATGAACGTCCAAGATGAAATTGAACAGCTCATTCCATCAAAACGTCTAGAAGGACTTAGGGGATTTAGGGAATTTCACTTCTAGGGTTTGTGAATAGTGTTTAGCCAGGAATTTGCCTATAAAAGGAGACCTCAACATGTGAGAGTCCCTTTGTTCCAGTTTTAGGCTATCAATCTTTGTAATTCCTTTTTATGAAATAAAGTTTGAATTTCTTAAAATTTTGAGTTCTAATCTGTTATTTATAAAAGTTTGGTGTTTGAGTAGTCTAATTCTGAGTTCCATTTGTTTGATTAGACCTTCCTTAACCTTGTGGTTAAGGCACGTCTAGGTTTGAAAGGTTTTCAAGGTTCAAAAGCCTTGAAGTCCTTGTTTCTGATTTTGGCTTATTTTTGTGTACTAACCCTTAGCCTTAAGCCTTGAGTTCTTTCAAGCTTGTTGACACCAAGCCTGAGAAGGATTCTAAGCCTTTGGTTGAGTTTGTTTGCTGCTTGTGTTGAAGATATAAAGTCCTCGAGGTTCTGCTTTGAACCATCAACCAAGGCAGTTTGCATCATTTTCATTAAAGTACCTTGGTCTTGTTCTAGTTGTTGAACAAGGTCCAAGGAGCATAGCTGGCCTTCCTAGGATGTTGTGGAAGGCAGGTATAATCCCTTGTTAAGATTCCACTCAAAATTTCATGTTTCTGCTTATTTTGTACTTTGGTATATGATTTGGTGTTCTTGTGTTTGTGCTTTGTGTTTATTGGTTGGTTTCTGTTAGTTGTCACCTAGTATAGCCTTTTGATCAATAAAATCAATAGGTTGTGTGTAAAAATCAGAAGTTTGTTTGATAAGTGCTTGATTAAGGGTTGTTTGGGATTACTGGTTCATAAGGCCTTGTGCCCTTGGTTCTTAGGGTTTGGAAGGTCTAAACAAGCTATAATATACAAGTTTTAGTCATTGGTTTACTTTCTGAAAGTTTGGAAAAGGGATTTTTAGTTTTGCAAAAATCTGATAAAAGTGGTTTGAATTTGGTCAAACATATCAGATCCAATAACTTCTTTGTTAGATGGATCTGAGGTCTGAAATCAGGTTTAGGAATAGTTTGGGTGATAAGCTATCTATTGGTTATCTGCTTGTTGAATTTGGTGGATTATTGTGGTTTTTATAGCTTATCAAAGTTTGCTGAAGTGGTCATTTGCATCAGCAAACTGACCACCTCATTTGGTGTTGCCTTGTGATTTCTAGTATTAGGATTGCTGTTTTGTTGCTTGGATCTTATTTGTGTGATGCTTGTGAGGATATTTGGCTATTTGGATTGCTTTGTTCATAGCTTATAAGCCCACTGGCTTATTGGCTTATTTGTGCCAAAACACATCAAGTGTACCCAACTGGTAAGCCTTGATTCACAAGGTTTGCACTCAAACCTTGACCAGCAGGGTGAAAAACAAGTCCTTACACTTCATTAAGTCTGTCAACGCCTTCTTTGTTCCTGTCAGCGTTTGATTTCAACTTATCAACGTTTGACTTTTGGTCAAACTTGGTTTCTAAGCTTATTGAATCTGTTTTGCTTATTGGTACATGCAACAACTTATCTTTTGTAATAGAACTCATTTTTCTCAGCTTAATATCAAATCTGGAAGGTTACAAGTCTTTTGGTTAAGCTTTTGCTAGAAAACTAGCTTGTTTGGCTTTTTCAGCCAGCTTATCTGTTCTTACAGCTTATTCTACTTGGCTTTTTGTGATTTTCTTGATTGATTATTCTTATTTAAGCTATTTGTGAGCTTTTGCAAGTTGAATCAAGTTCTGAGGTGCATTATTTCTCAAACCCGACTATTTTGTCGTTTTGTGAAATAATACATTGCTTATTTCTGGGTTATTGAGTGAGCTTTTTCAAAAATTCTTTTTACAGATCTCATAAGCATCCCAAAAGAAGGTTGTGTGTCAAATTAGAGCTTATGGCATTAGCTTATGGCTTAATGGGCTGAAAAGCCCAATAAGAATAACCTTTGTGCTTATTAAGCTGTGATAAGCTCACATTCAGCTTTTGGGCCTTTAGAGTTTTGTTCTTAGAATTGAATTTTGAGTCAGATAGGGCTTTTCCAAGTCAATTGGGCCAAGTTTGACTTTTTGGGCCCAAAAGCCCATTTAGGTTGACTGTTTTTAGATTTGGCCCATTTGAGGGCCCATTAGGGGTATTTTGGTAATTTCACTTTGATTTTCTGATTATTTAGGTTAAAATAAACTAGTTTGCAAGTTTTTAGAATTTTTTATAATTTTTGGATTTTTAATATTATTTTAATATTATTTTATTATTATTTTTGAAATTTAACATTTTCCAACTCTTTACATTTTTCTTAGGTTAATTACATTAAAATAGGAATTTAGCAACTTTTAGAATAATTTTATCTCTTTTAGATTAATTTTTATAATTATTTTAAGTTTTAATAGTTTTTAAATCATTTTAAATAGTTTTTATTAGTTTAAAAATTTCTAAAAATAATTTTTAATCTTTTAGGTCATTTTAGAAGTTTACCAATTGAAAAATCTTTATTTGGGCTTTTTGATAATTTATTTGATTTTTAGGGCTTTAATTAGCATTTAAAAATTGAATATTTATTTATTTAAAAGGTTTGAAAAAGTTTTGATCATTGGTAAACTCTTAGTTTATTATTTTTGATTTTTGGTGCATTTTTGGTGCATTTTTGGTGCATTTTTGGTGCATTTTTGGTGCATTTTTGGTGCATTTTTGGTAATTTTTAGAATTTATTTTTATTTTTGTGGTTTTTGAGGTTCTACGTTTTAACTTTCTAGTAGTGATTTTGTGTTAATTTTTATTTTTACGTCTTCGTCATCTTCTTTTCTAATCCCCTTCTAAACCAAATATTAATCACAAATCTTGAACATCTTAGTCACAGACATATACCTCCTTGGGAAACGAACTTCATTGGGTCATTAACACTTGATTTTTCCTAAAGTCATTTGTTTGATACTTTTCACTATTTTGTTGCTCTTTTTCCTAAAAGGGTATACAAATTACTACAATCACTCATGCATCTGTTATTTGGTAAGTGTGAAAACACTCATCATTTATAACCTAAAACCACTTAAAACATGGACAAATACATGATATTGTGCTTTAAATTGTCAAAATTACGCGTGTATTTGTTGTTTGTTTGTTTTTAGGTTAAACTGATACATTTGTAACAAACACGAGCTTTAACGGAAATATTTGAAGAAAAGACGAAGAAAAAGAGAAATCAAGCCTTCAAGGACCATATTCGCCATTTCTACAAAGAAGAAGGATTTAAATGAGTTTTGCTTAAGTAACACCCCATTTGGATAAATGGAATGTCACTCGTGATTATGGTGTGTCATCAAAGCATACAAGGATAAATGTCTAAACATTACATGACCATAAAGGAAATACCGGAATCAAACATCGGTACCCAAAAGTAGAACTCAACACACACAAACATAAGTACTGTAAATGAAAGGACTAAACAATGTCCATGGAAATGAGTATCAAAGTATAAAGAAATGCATAAAGTAAAGAAGGCTAGAAAGCTTCCGATCCATATGCATGTACGCTTAAAGTCTACGAGCGTCCCTGAGTACCTGCTGTTTTGGGAACATGAAAGGAAAACGGCTGAGCATAACACTCAGTGCACGGATATACAAGTAAAGCATGAATAATATAAGCATATAAGCATGAAGCAGCGGAAAAGACTAAGTCCTGGATAACCTGGTTATAACTTAGTAAAACTGGTTTTATAGTTTGAAAAGCCTTATGTTTATCTTGTAAAACTGTTTAACATGTTTACCATTAGCCAATATAGGTCATGATTTATCAACGTGCCTGAATACTTGGATGGGTGACCTCGTCATGCAAATTAGAGGGGCTGCCTCTAATTTAATATACTAGTTTTGGGTAGGAGGGATCAGCTCCTTGTGGAGGATGCAAGGCACACACCACATTCACACTGAATAATCTGCTGAAAACATGTAAACTAGGATGCACCCATACACCCACCTGATAATAATAATATGGCCAAAAGCTAAAAGGGACGCCACGAGCTATCACTCCGCTGTGGTGAAGTCATAACACTGGTGCCTCCAGTGTTATGGTTATGGTACCTCCATAACTAGGTGAAACTGGTCATGCATGTATATGGCTTTAGGTATTCTAATTAAACATAAGCAATTTAAAAACATATAAAACATATACTGGGGAAAAAAGTTGGCTGCATACGGGAAACCCTAATAAGGAAGAATGTCCATACTGAAAGGACGGAGAATCCGTACCTTGTGTCCAGTGAACGAAGAAGACGAACGGAAGAGAGTCATACTTCGGTATCACTAATGGTACATAAATATATACGTGTATAAGTATATGATTACTGAGTACGTAACTGGTTTTATATCATGTCTTAGCTTGTTTTATATGTTCATATCATGTTCTACTGATTTTAGCTTTATACTGTGTTTATCATGTATTCCGTCTATTCTGTTTAAGTATTTCTTGTATTTCATGTATTATTATACGTGTTGTGTAATAATAAGTAACTTTCTAAAAATAGCAGGTTTCCTAAAATAGAAAGTTTCCAAAAATAGAAAGTTTCCAAAAATAGAAAGTTTCCATAAATAGATTAGCTGCCTTAAATAAATAAGTTTCTAAAAATAGAAAGTTTCCATAAAAAGAAATAAGCTGGATTATTATGCTAATTATATAAGCTTAAGTGTTTACTGATTAATATTCTAAGTCATGTAATTAAATAATATAGTTTATTAATTATTTCATGTGAATTAAATAAACTCCTAGGTTAAAGTATTTAATTAAATATAACATGATTTAATTAAATAAAGGTAACAATACTTAGGTTAAAACATGTCCTGCTCCTTAACCCGTAGCTGATGATATCCCGACCTTAGATCAATCTTGGAGTAATGTTTGGCCCCTTGGAGTTGGTTAAACAGATCATCTATACGTGGTAGTGGATACCTATTTCTGATGGTAATCTTGTTGAGCTCGCGATAGTCTATGCAAAGACGCATACTGTCGTCCTTCTTCTTAACGAATAATACCGATGCGCCCCATGAAGATGTGCTCGGTCGAATAAAGCCTCGTTCCAGAAGTTCTTGCAATTGATCCTTCAGCTCCTTTAACTCTATGGGAGCCATGCGATAAGGAGCCTTGGAAATTGGCTCAGCTCTTGGGATGAGCTCGATATTAAATTCTACTTCACGTGCAGGTGGTATGCCCGGAAGTTCTTCTTGAAATACATCTAGAAATGCTGACACTATCGGCTGATCCTGAATTGATGGGGATTCAGCATCCATGTCATGAACAGTAGCTAGATAACCCTCGCAACCATGTGAAAGTAGTGCACGTGCTTGCAGGGTTGATATGATTTGTACAGACCTGCCGGGTACGAACCCGTTGTGAATGTACTCTGGTGCATTAACATCACCGAAGATGACTCGATATGAATGGCAGTCTATGGTAGCATGATGCTTGGATAGCCAATCCATGCCTAAAATCATGTCAAAATCATTCATGTCCAGCGGAAGTGCGTCAACAAGACGAACCTTATCGTCAAACTCTAGGGGAAGGCTCTTCTACACATGGGTTATGCGTACAGAGTCTCTCAAAGGCGTGGAAATACTCAGTATATTCTCTAATGGCATGGGGATTATCCTAACATTCTTGGCATAAGCAGTAGAAATATCCGAGTGAGTAGCACCCGTATCAAAAAGAACACATGCAGCTTGACCATACATATACAAGATTCCAGTGATGGTACATGTAGACTTGTTGGCCTGATTGCGTGATGTCGTATAAACGCGTCCACTAGTAGGAGGCGGCTTGGTATCAGCATGTCCTGATGTACCCTCCATCTCGCCCTTATGGCAATCCTTCCTGCGGTGGCCAGGAAGACCACACTTGTAGCATGCGTCGCTGCTGTGGCGACATAGCCCTGGGTGCCTACGGTGGCAAGTAGAGCAAAGAGTATGAGTATATCCTCCAGCAGGTGTCCTGACTGGCTGAGAATCTGATAAAAACATTATACATGAGACATGATAATAGGTACAAAGGACAATGCGGATAATCGTAAGATTGAATACAAGTGATAGCTGGACGGTTAGGCTGTGAACCTCTCTGGTTCTGGTCCCTCCCGTTACCATGATTCCTGGTAGAAGATTTGATAATGTGTCAGAATTAAGAATTATAACATGAAATCATAAGAAAATGAGTAAGTATAAGGACCTGCTACTGTTGGAGTGTCCATCGTTGTTACGGTAATTGTCATTACTGCCATGCCTATCCGTAGTAGAACGTTCGTTGGTCTGACCGTTTCCCTTGGGCTAATTAGGCTGTTGCTGAGTAGCCGGCTGAGACCGGTCCCAGTCTTCTGCCTAGAAGATACATTTTAAAGAGATGAAATATTGACATATACTGAAAGAATACAGATTGGCCACCGTTTGAATACGAATGTTTACCTCTTATCGGGTCTCTCTGCTTCACCGAACTCATCTCTTTCCTGCAGCATCTCTAGCTTACGTGCTGCATCGGCCACTTGTGCTACCGTGTTGAACGTAGCACACACCAAGTTGTTCGCGATCGATGTACGAAGAGCCCACCTGAAGTGGTGTGCTTGCTCTTCAGGAGTACCTGCTGCTGCACCAAGGAAACCAACCAAGCGAAGAAAGCGCTGCATGAACTCGTTGTTATTCTCCCCAGCTCTTTGTCGGGTCCCATGGTACTCCCTCTTCAGTTTGTCTTGCTCATCCTTGGGAAAGAACTGCCCCATTACCCTATCCCTGAACTAAGCCCAAGTCAAACCAGCCACCCAATCATCACCTCCCTCAGACTGCTTCAGTGCTATCCACCATGCTAACACATCACCTTCGAACCAGTAGCATGCCAACCTCAGCTTGAAGACGAGGTCACAGCCCATATCGAAGATCTTCTCAATGTGAGCCAACCAGCTTTCAGCTTTACTAAGGCTATCTGTTCTCTCGAAAGCTCGATGACGGAGCTTATTGAATCTCTCTAGCCATGTGGCCAATGTTGCTGGAGGAGTAGGAGGAGGTACTGGGTGTTGCTGCTGGGTGTTGGCAGCCTGAAACTCAGCCCTAATTTCGTTCCTCAGCTGAG
The DNA here is from genome assembly GCA_025667525.1 of Glebionis coronaria. Taxonomy (NCBI): domain Eukaryota; kingdom Viridiplantae; phylum Streptophyta; class Magnoliopsida; order Asterales; family Asteraceae; genus Glebionis; species Glebionis coronaria. The sequence goes on from CM046874.1 coordinate 486,168,390, forward strand.
GAAGCATAGCTTGCATTGCAGCTTGGATTGCTGCATTGAGTTGTTCCTGCTCGCGTGTGAGAACCATCTGACAGTATAACATAAAATACATGATTAAAATGATCAAAACCTAAACTATATACATGAAAAAAATTTATACCAATAAATCATGAGAAAAATTTTATGCAGGAAAAACTAGTACATGAATGCATGATGCAGTTTTATGAAAACTTTTGTATGCGCGAGAGTGAACGCCTATGGTCAGTTCACTCAAAACAAAACACATGGCGAGGGGACGCCAATGGGTCGGTCCCAAATTTAAAAGTTTCGATAAAACACATGCGACAAAATAGGGCCAGTCTTGTACCAACCATTACTTAGTCATAAACCTGTGACAATGACATGTATATGTATGCATGAAAATGATGAATGCATGAAAACCGACTGTCAGTTCTAGGAAGACCATAGTGACTACCCACTAATCGGAGGTCGTGTTTTGAGAGCCTACAGGTCGAACCCTTGTCTCTGATACCATAATTGTAACACCCCATTTTGATAAATAGAATGTCACGCGTGATAATGGCGTGTCATCAAAGCATACAAGGATAAATGTCTAAACATTACATGACCATAAAGGAAATACTGGAATCAAACATCGGTACCCCAAAAGTAGAACTCATCACACATAAACATAAGTACTGTAAATGAACGGACTAAACAATGTCCATGGAAATGAGTATCAAAGTATAAAGAAATGCATAAACTAAATAAGGCTAGAAAGCTTCCAATCCATATGCACGTATGCTTAAAGTCTACGAGCGTCCCTGAGTACCTAACGTTTTAGGAACATGAAAGGAAATCGGCTGAGCATAACGCTCAGTGCACGGATATACAAGTAAAGCATGAATAATATAAGCATATAAGCATGAAGCAGCGGAAAAGACTAAGTCCTGGATAACCTGGTTATAACTTAATAAAACTGGTTTTATAGTTTGAAAAGCCTTATGTTTATCTTGTAAAACTGTTTAACATGTTTACCATTAGCCAATATAGGTCATGATTTATCAACGTGCATGAATACTTGGAGGGGTGAACTCGTCATGCAAATTAGAGGGGCTGCCTCTAATTTAATATACTGGTTTTGGGTAGGAAGGATCAGCTCCTTGTGAAGGATGCAAGGCAGACACCACATTCACACTGAATAATCTGCTGAAAACATGTAAACTAGGATGCACCCATACGCCCCACCTTATAATAATAATATGGCCAAAAGCTGAAAGGGACGCCACGAGCTATCACTCCACCGTGGTGAAGTCATAACACTAGTGCCTCCAGTGTTATGGTTATGGTACCTCCATAACTCGGTGAAACTGGTCATGCATGTATATGGATTTAGGTATTCTAATTAAACATAAGCAATTCAAAAACATATAAAACATATACTGGGGAAAATAGTTGGCTGCATACGGGAAATCCTAATAAGGAAGAATGTCCATACTGAAAGGACGGAGAATTCGTACCTTGTGTCAAGTGAACGAAGAAGACGAACGGAAGAGAGTCCTACTTCGGTATCACTAATGCTACATAAATACATACGTGGATAAGTATCTGATTACTGAGTACGTAACTGGTTTTATATCATGTCTTAGCTTGTTTTATATGTTCATGTCATGTTCTACTGATTTAAGCTTTATACCGTGTTTATCATGTATTCCGTCTATTCTGTTTAAGTATTTCTTGTATTTCATGTATTATTATACTTGTTGTGTAATAATAAGTAACTTTCTAAAAATAACAGGTTTCCTAAAATAGAAAGTTTCCAAAAATAAAAAGTTACCAAAAATAGAAAGTTTCCATAAATAGATTAGCTGCCTTAATTAAATAAGTTTCTAAAAATAGAAAGTTTCCATAAATAGAAATAAGCTGGATTATTAAGCTAATTATATAAGCTTAAGTGTTTACTGATTAATATTCTAAGTCATGTAATTAAATAATATAGTTTATTAATTATTTCATGTGAATTAAATAAACTATAGGTTAAAGTATTTAATTAAATATAACATTATTTAATTAAATAAAGGTAAAAATACTTAGGTTAAAACAGTTATTATTATCTATTAATAATATAATCTAAGTCATGTAAATTAATTAATTATAAGTCATGATTTTAATTATTAATTAATTATATAGTCTAATTAAATGATAAATACTTAGGTTAAAATTCATGTATTAATAATCATATTAATAACCCTAGTCGTGTATAAATTAAATTAATCATGTACATGTTTTAATAATTTAATTTAATTCTTGAAAAAAAATATAACTTATAAAAATATTTAACCTTGTAAAAACAACTCATGAACCAAACCGTGTTTTAATCTAAACATGTGTGAACTGGACCGGTTTAACCCGTGAACCGGACCCAAATGCACCCTTGGTCAAAACTAGCCGCCGGCTAGCATGGGTTCCCACCGGCTAGCCGGTGTTCCCCCTGCTGCCGTGGCCTTCGTTCCCCCTGCTTTCCATATTTAGCCACCGGCTTAGGCCGTTGGTGGTTTCTTTGTTTAAGCCGAGACCCACCCGACACAAACATACCTCGACCGAGGTCGGGGTTTCCCTTGGTTCCTGCTGCCGTGACACAAGACCACCACACCGAGAACTTGAGGTCTCGGTTGGTGTGAATCAAAGCAAGCCGAGACTCCCTTGGGGCTCGGTTCGTGCGTCGGCCAACAAACAAACAACCCTTAACCATTAGTTAATTTACCCCCATGTTTAATTACATATGGTTACTTGTTTTTAACTTGTTATTAAAAACATTCATGATTTCATGTGATTAAATAAATCAAAAACATAAAAAGAAAAGAGGTTTAGGGTTTATACCGATCACGTGAATCAAAGGAGGATGAACACACAACAATCCTTGCAATAAATCTAACACCAAAATCAACCAAACACACCCTTGGTGTGTGTGAAACCCGGCGGCCAAGAACAAGGAGAAAGGAGAAAAAGATTTTAGGGTTTTCTTGTTTTTCCTAATTTTGTTATTATGAAAATAACTTTCTCCTTAATACTTGTTTAGTAAAAAAATGGGCTTGGCCCTTGTTTCTTGTTGTGTCCGCGGGTAAGGGGGCCCCATAAGGGTTAACCCGAACATTTTCCGTGTCTAAATAGTAAGTGTGTTCTCGTGTTCGTGTTTTGCGTGATTTAATAGTTATCATTCGTGTCTTATTATATTTATTCGTGATCGTAATAAATATACATACATACGTAATACTAAGCTCGTGATTAATTTACGTTCATGATTTCATGTTCGTATGTTCGTGATTATAATTATTGAAATAATTATCGTGTCTTAATACGTAACAAATACTTATCGTGTTATAACACGTACGTAATACTTGTAATTCTAGTTCGTGAAACGTAAACATGCTATAAAAGGAAAGTTCTAATCATGTACGTACGATCGTAAGGGTACTATTCATGGTAAAAGCATGCGGGTTTTACAGCTTATAAGATTTTAACTCTTAAATCACAGTTGATAAGAGATAATAAGTGAGAGGATTAAAAAGGGAAATACCTATTTGGATTGGGTAAAAGTTTCATCCCTGTTCTTCATAATTAAACGAGAAACTAGGAAAATAAAGAAAAAAACCAGCGAGCTTATCATCCTCATCAGTACCTTTCAAAAGTTGGATTTCAATGAAGAAAATTAAGATATCATGCCAAGAGTATAAAGTAAAAGTTGTTCACCATCTTATTCTCTATAAGATGGTATGAATGAATTAAACTTATATTCAACAAGGAGAAAACCCCTAATTCTGGGAATCAAGATTGAAGAACTCAAAAAGGCCACGTGGATGATTCTGATTTCCTCGATCTTTTAGCTACTAGGAATGATCATTGTTCATGTGATCATACAATCACAGGGGAATAGAACAACAACCATTAAACAAGGTGTTTGGGGAACAAGACACATGAATTATAACAAACGGATTGCTCATTATATTAATAACAAACCATCACTAGACGTGTATACATTGAATCCCACGTCTAGTCGACACACGCTTTAGGTTTACATTGTGAATAAAGTTATGAATAAAACCTAATACCCTTGGTTCCTTTTATATTGTAAGGAATAGGTTTTACAAGAGATACGAATAAATAAACATGAATATCTTCTATTTAAATAACTAATACAGAATATATTCTGCATACTTATCCTAAATAAAAGCTTCCAACAACACTTGTCAATGTTGACTTCTGTCAATGCTTGGATTACACTTGACAATGCTTGGTTGTTGACTTATGTCAATGCTTGGATTACACTTGACAATGCTTGGATTACACTTGTCAATGCTTAGACAAATGCCTTCATGTTTTCTTCTTTTTTGAGTTTCTGCCACATCAACTTTTTGACCCAACAATCTTCCCCTAGTTGATGTCGGCAAAACTCTATGTGTATCTCTTGTAAGTTGTACATCATCTTCAAATTGCTTCCCCTCAATTGTAGCATGTATGTCTTCCCCTTTTTGTCACATCAACAGGGAAGTAAACAATGTATGCAATCTTGAAGATTCTCCAAACGTAGGCTCTGTGTAATGACCTTGAAGAAAAATAAGTACAATAATTTTGATGTAGAAGTAGAATAACCCAAACTTTGTATTTCTTTCACCCAATTGCTCACAAGTTTATAAACTCTTCCCCTAGTTGTCGAAACGACTAGAGAAAAATGCAACTCTTTCATTGCAAAAGAAGGCTCAGTTTATTGGTATGAACCGGAACTGAAACCAACAAAAACCGTATAACTATAAGCCAGCTATTAGTTATAACAATATATTTTAATCCAATGATCAAGGTGTATTGCTCACCCATCAGTTTTTATTACATGGGTACTGGTAACCTTCACGACTATGAGCCAATCGTATGCTATAATAATATATTTAGTCCAATGACAAGGTGTATTGCTCACCACATTTTTTGTTACATGGGTACTGGTAACCTTCACGAGTATGAGCCAGTCGTACGCTGTAACAATATATTTAGTACAGAGACAATGTGTATTGCTCACCTAAATAAGAAAAACAAATTTGTGAAAACTAACTTCAACATCAAACTTACCATAAGAATTCTTCCTCTTAATCATATACGACTTTATATAAAATATCCGAGCCATAAATATCAATTTGATATTCTGTATAGAAACGGAGATCCCATGTACCTTCGTGTGTAAATACCTCTTTTTGTGTGCTAAAATCGTATCAATTTTCCAAACAGCAGCTATTCCTTTTGTTGTCCAACATCTTCCTTTGTCCAAGATATCAACACTGTGTGTTGTCCAATATCGGACAACACTTGTCAGCGTTTGAAAATGTATATATCAGACAACAAGTGTCAACGCTTCCTGTCAGCGTCAACTTTATTCCTGTCAGCGCCAACTTTGTACTTGTCAGCGCCTCGCCATCAGCGTCTCATCCATGCCTTATCAGCGTCACAATAACATCTATCAGCGTCACACCAACATCTATCAGCGTCTAAATAACATACATCAGCGGCTAACAGATCTCGGGTTTTATAAACCCTAAATCATGATTTTATGTGAAAACCATAAACTGCAGCGAACTTCGACATCGAATAACTTCTTTATGAGATCTCAGATCGAAGATCCCTTCGGTGAGATCCTAGACACAAGTGTCAAGAAGCTACAGCGCGAATTTCACGATGATCCAATGGTTAACGAAGGAGAAATCGCGTTTTTACTATTACTGTTCACAGAAAACAACATATGACCACTGCTGACTTTGACGCTTAATAACTTTTTCTTGGGGATAGATCTCGACAATCCCTCTGGTGGATATCTAGATATATGTGTGTATAACACACACAAAAATTTCGTGGCGATCTAACGGTTCAATAAAAGTTATGGCCCTCTGAATACTACTGCGCACACAAAAACGCCCAGAAAAACCTATACGGATTTTTCTTTTCTTCTCAAAACACGAACACCTTGTTGGTCCTAGCATCACGAGCCACGAGGCTCTGATACCAACTGTGGAAACCTAAGTTTCCTCGATCTTTTAGCTATTAGGAATGATCATTGTTCATGTGATCATACAATCACAGTGGAATAGAACAACAACCATTAAACAAGGTGTTTGGGGAACAAGATACATGAATTAAAACAAACGGATTGCTCATTATATTAACAACAAACAATCACTAGACATGTATACATTGAATGCCACGTCTAGTCGACACACGCTTTAGGTTTACATTGTGAATGAAGTTATGAATAAAATCTAATACCCTTGGTTCCTTTTATTGTGTAAGGAATAGGGTTTACAAGAGATAAGAATGAATAAACATGAATATCTTCTATTTAAATAACTAATATAGAATATATTCTGCATACTTATCCTAAATAAAAGCTTCCAACAACACTTGTCAATGTTGACTTCTGTCAATGCTTGGATTACACTTGACAATGCTTGGTTGTTGACTTTTGTCAATGCTTGGATTACACTTGACAATGCTTGGATTACACTTGTTAATGCTTAGACAAATGCCTTCATGTTTTCTTTGTTTTTGAGTTTCTGCCACATCAACTTTTTGACCCAACAGATACTTCGACACCCCAGCCCACACCTCATCTTCTTTGTCTATATATACTTCACATTACCCTCATTTAAAGTTGTAATCAGTAGGTGGATTTTCACACAGTAATATAGTTAGGAGTAGGATAGTTTACTTTCTCTCCCAATTTGTTTTAGTCATTTAATATCCAGTTTGTTCAGTTCATAATCAGTTGTAACAAAATTCTCTTTCTACCATTAATGAAAGTTTAGTTTTTTGATATCTTGCTTTTAATATCTAGTTTGTTTTCATAAGTTTTCTTTCTTGCAAGTTAATTCTGTTAACAAGTAAATGAATGTAGTTACCTTTTCAGTTAGCTTTCATAACTGAATCTGCCATTAATGAAATTCGATTTCAAGTTTTCTTTCAATTCTTTATCTTTGAATCTCTTAATCAGTCAGAATTGTTGAAGTTAGTTGAGAGTTTGTTAATCTTCTAACTGTTTTTCGTTAATGAGAAAATTAAGCTTCTGATTTCAAATTTTGTTTGCCTTTCCCTGCTTCTATGTTTATCAGTTCTCAGCTTATGACTTTGGTTAAAACCTAGTAGGCTTATTGATAACTAAGATTTTACCTAGTTAAAAATTAAGACTTGTTGTGTGGGTCTAATCGAATTGATAATTGGTTAACTATGCGACTCAGTCGTCTTTTGGTGGAAACAAATGTTGTGTCGTTGTAGTATATTAAAAGTGCAAAAACTATTAAAATAAATGGCAAGTAATTTAAATCTAAACTAACTGAAAGTAAATGACGAGAATTTAAAGCGTGACAAAAATTAAAAGGCACTTAACGTAAATAACGCAAACTTAAAACTATCTAAGTCAAACTTAAAACGCAACTAAAACTTAAACTAAGGCAAAGCTTAAAATAAATCTAAGGCAAGTAAACTTAAAGTGCGACTAAGTAAAAAGGCGGGAAAAGTAAAGCTTGAAAATTAAAACTTAAAAACAGAAATTTAAAAGAACCTGAAAACAGCTTATTCGGAATAAACCTTCGTTCGGAATAAATCACTCGTTCGGAATGTCACCTTCGTTCGGAATAATTCTTCTTCACTCGGAATAATCAAGAAATAACCTTCATCCGGAATATAACCCTCATTCGGAATAAATGCTCTATCCGGAATAATTGATTATTCCGAATAAACGACCTTGACTCGGAATATTTAATATTCCGAATGAATGCCCTTGATCCGGAATATACAATCTTGATTCGGAGTATTCCGAATGAACTCCTTTTATTCGGAATACTGCTTATTCCGAATGAACGATCATTGATCCGGAATAACTGGTTGGTTCGGAATATGGCACTGATCCGGAATAACTAGAACAAACCCTTCATTCGGAATGTTCCGAATGAACAACCTTCATCCGGAATAAACTTGCTGATCCGGAATGTGGCCTTGATTCGGAATAAATGAGACAAAACCTTGGTTCGGAATGTTTTCTTCTCTAGGAATATGCTGCTGATCTGGAATATCAAACTGATCCGGAATATCTTATTCGAAACAAGTCCTTTATTCGGAATATTCAACAAACACCCTTCGTTCGGAATAACAGTTCTTGGTTCGGAATGTATTGTTGATCCGGAATAAACCTGGGAAACAGAAACACAGAGAAGAACAAGGAAGAACAAAAGGAACACGAATCTAACCAAATCTAATCTAAATCAACCAAAAGATTAAACAAGACTAACCAAAAATGATCAACTAATGAATAACAATCAAACTAAATCAAAAACACTAACAATAATAATCACAATAATCAAAACCCACTTAATCAATTTAATAAAAACTCAAGAACATGAACATGAACAATAAAGCATAAAGATTAAAGATCAAACAAGAAAGGTAGATAGGAGATGAACAATAAAAGTAAAGATTAACAACAATTAAAAGGAAACTTACTTGAAATTAAAGGTATTTAAGGTGCAAGACAATTAAATAAATGACATGAATTTAAAGAACAAGTAATTAAAGATGGAAGACTAATTGTCACACTTAGCTAACAACATGAAAATGAAATCCTAATGATCTATTTATAGGAGGATTAGGGAGGTGCTTAGAGGAAGCTTCCTCCCCTCTTTCTTCTTTCTTTAATTGTCATTAAGTCCTTAAACTCGTCTTGAAATTTCTTTATGAATAAGACTTGAGTTCTTCGGCTTTTAGTAAACTTCCTTCTTTTGACTTTTTCTTCGATAAATCTTCAGAATTGGTCTTGGACTTCCGTTCTTTTTCCACTCTTGATTTCTTGACTTCTTCCTTTGTCTTTTTCTTCGATAAAAGCCCGTGAATGTCCGTGTTTTCTCCCCTTTTCACATTTCCGTCCTAAATCACAACAAAAACACAAACCACACATAATTCCGACATTTACGACATAAAATACACGTTTAGGCCTGGTTATTATTGTAATTAAGTGGTAAAAGGATGGGTGTTTACACACCTATCAAATCCCCTACACTTAACCATTGCAATGTCCTCATGTAATGCATTAGTTACAAAGCACGTTTTACATTTTCCATTATAATCAATCCATATTGGCCTTTATTAAAGAGATAGAAAATATCAAAACAAGTAAAGAAATCAAAAACTTACCTTAGGGTTTTAGAAATGTCGTGAATGATCATCATCCTCATGTTTTCACTTTCTCCAAACCAAGCTTAAAAACGAGATCATTGTTATTATAAGTTAGCAAACTAACACGAACTCATGTGGGCCAATTATTCACTTAGACTCCCTTATTCGTAGGTGTATCTCTTATATTTTATTGTTGTCTTGAATGATCACGAGGATGCATTGTTGACTTATTTCGATAGTTATTAAGGCTGAAAATAAAGTGGGACGATTTAATCAATAGTTAGCTAAAGGAAAAAATCTTTTAAAACTGCTTCTCGGGACCTCATAAAGTTCATATCTTGGCATAATTCGCTTCGTGATTTGAGACCTTTCTCGGACCGATATTTGGCAGCAACTTCATACTTCAAATCTTGAGAGACGTTCATGAAATAATGGTCTTCTCTTCATAATAGGAATTTCTTCACTTGAAGTTTTAAGAGATTCTTCATAATGGACCACGACTTCTTCATTTTTCTCCAATCTTTATTTTGGACTTTGATATACAACGATCCGCCTCCTTTTTGGACTTGGATCTATTTATCCTCATACCTTGCTAGGGTCTTTTCGGATAGACTTCTCCATGATCTTTACGGGAGTATTTTCTTTTCGTCGTGTGTCTCGATCCTTCATATTGATTTTCGATAAATGATTCTTCACATCACTTTTGGATCTTTAGCAACAAAATGTAGCCCTCATGCCTTGTTAGGGCCTTTTCGGACTCGCCAATATTCGCATCCCGCTTCAATAAGTTATGCCTTGGCTATGAACTCTAATCCATACCGAGCAACTTTTAAACGATATTGGGCTAGAAGCTAAGTAACTTTTCAAATCGTACAACCTTATTTATTGCAGATAAATTTATTACCAAGCGATGGGAGAATAGGCTTATAATTAACTCACATAAACTCACGAAAGGATACCAAACTTATAATTGACTCTATCATCTCTCGTTCTCCACAATTTAAAATCTCAAGGAATGAGACTCGTGGATGCTTAGCCTATTAAATCAAAGTTTTGGGTTTTCGAGTCGTCTATAGGATCTTGCAAACTCTTAGACTTTTTCAAGTTTAGAAATTGCATTTTAAAATTCCCTTGATAAACGACTCTCTAGGATCAATTATAGGAACTTGCGAAAAGTTCTTGTTCTTAACCCGTGAGAGTTAAGACTTTCGCGTTTTATAGCTCCCTATATAAAATCCTAGCAAAACTTGACTTAAACACGTTAAGGATACTAGCTAGAGTAAACTTAGATAAGTAAACTCGGGTTGAGTCAAAAGATTCACAACGTTTGAAAATTAAAACCACTTTATTAAAATTTATTCTAACAAAGAAAGATAAATAACTATACAAAGGGGAAAACTAATAGGCCAAAATAGATCAAAATTTTTGAAAAATGTCAAAAAATTGATTTTCTGGTTGAAATGAGGACAAATACAAGGAAAAGACCACTTAACTTCGATAGAAGTCCCCCCTACACTTGATATAAACATTGTCCTCAATGTTTAAGCATGTGGGAGTAAACTCCCCTACACTTAGGACATTGTGCACGTTATTTAAATCTTGCTAAGGAAAAGACAACTAACGAGATTCCTATTTTAATATTGAGAAATATAAAATAGTGAATCGAAAAGAGTTTAGGATAGAACCGGGAAGACGGAAACACGGAATCATCGGTCGTTAAAAATCATCAAGAGTGGATCATTGAAGGCTCGAATCCCTGAATATGAGAAGAGAGGAGATAGCAAACACCAACGGGTCTCCCCTACACTTAGGATAAAGATAGCTAAAAGATAGATACTTGGGTTGCCTCCCAAGAAGCGCTTGATTTTTGTTCACCGAGTCGTGAGACTGACTCGACCTTGATTAGCATAGGAAGAAGCATGAAACACATCCACCGTGATCAAAGACATAGTTTTCATCCATCAAATAGCACAAGCTTAAGGTGAACAAGGCAAGCCAAAGAAGAGTAGGCAAGGTTCCCTTAAGCAAAGATGGAGCACGGTGGGAGCAAGGGTAAAGAGGTGCAAGCATATCTTAAAAAGTTCCAAAGATTTTTCCTTTTATTTCATCAGACTGATACTGAGATGGCTTGAAAAGTGCAATACCGGGGTCGATCACCTTTTCCTTTAGGGGAAAATAGCTCTCAGGCTCAACAGAATTTGAAGATGATCCGCGAAGAAAAGGCACAACCTCGTCCTCAGAAGGTGGACAAAGAGGTGTCAAAACATACGTGATGCGGATGTTGGTGTCGTCCGGTTGCTTCTCCTTTGAAAGAATTTTCTTCAAATCCGAAGTAGGATCAAGACCATAATCATCAAAGTCTAAAGGAGGAGCATCACTCTCATGAGGGAAGTATGTATTAACAAAAGTAGAAAAGTCTTCATCAAATGAGTAATCATCCAAAGTAGGATCAAGCATGGAGGGGGGAGGATCTTCATCATGAGAAGAATCACTCGAAAGAGTATCAGCCTCATCAAAATCATCATAAGTGGGCATGTCAGGATACTCGGAGATAAAATCATCATAATCATCTCCATCAGAGCTAGAATCATCATCATAAGCATCATAGATCGGTGGAGAATCATATATGGGTGAAGGTTCCAAATTGGAGAGAGAATCATCCACATCATCTTGAAAGAGTGGATTATCATTGCAAGAATCGAATAGAGGATTGTTGTAGACGACAAAATCATCAAGCACATTAATCATATTCGCTGATTCTCTTCAATAGGATTTGCTTGTAAGCTTCCCCATTTCAAAAACTTGTGCATCATCCCCGACTCTTAAGATGAGCTCACATTTATCCACATCTATTAAAGCTCTACCGGTTCTCAAAAATGGGCGTCCAAGTATTAACGGAATACGAGGGTCCATTTCATAATCAACAACGACGGAGTCGATCGGGAAGGTGAATGTGCCAACTTTAATGAACACATCTTCGGCAATACCAACGGGGTAAGCGAGAGTGTGATTGGCTAGCTCAAGAGTCATCTTCGTGGGTGTAAGGTCGGGCAATGATAACTTTTTCCAAACACTTAAAGGCATCAAATTTATACTTGCCCCGAGATCGGCTAAGGCAGTAAATTTGTCGGTTTGGTTAAAAGTACAAGGAAGCACAAAACGACCGGGATCTCCAAGTTTTTCCGGAAGTTCTTTAAGAAGGACGGCATAACAATTTTCATTCAATCGAGTATTAACAAACTCGGCCATCTTCTCCTTCTTGCTAAGCAATTCCTTAAACATCTTAACAAATTTAGGCATTTGTGCTAGAGCTTCAACAAGGCTAAAAGTAATGGTCATTTCCGAAACTTTCTTCAAATAGTTTGACACTTGAATGTCATCCTTGGTGTGCATTTTGGCCTTGTCTAAGCGAGATGGATAAGTAATTTTGGGTTTATAGGTGGAAGGTGTAGGTGTAGCAGGTAAAGGTTGAGATGTTGAAGGTTTAAAGGTGGAAGGTGGGGTTGGTGGAGGATTCATCTTGGGTACTTCTTCACGACGAGGCGGAGACGGTAATGGTGTACTAATACTAGGTGTGGGAGTAGTAGGGATAAATGGTGGTGGGGGTGGTGTAGATAGAGTAACTAGGGGTGGGATAGATGGTCCTACTAAAGTTGCTCCACTACGGGTAGTAATAGCACTCACATTCACTCTCGGATTGGTGACGGTGTTTGAAGGTAGAGAGCCCGAAGTAGAGGGTTGAGAGGTGGGTAAGAAACTAGCCAGCATATTCTTCAAATCATTAGTTTGACTGCTGAAGGAGGATTGTATATCATTTCGAAGCTCTGATCTAATGTCATTCCCTTGCTTGGTGATATCCCCTTTCAAATTGATAATTTGGCTCTGCAGATTCTTAATTTGCTCTCCTTGGGTTCTCATTAAGGCTTCAACATCTTGATTGATGGGTGGGGCTTGTTGAGCGGGTGGGTGATAAGGATTAGAAGCTCTTGGTGGGATTTTGTTGCTTCTATTGTAATTGTTGTTGGGGTTTTGGTTTTGAGGAGAAAAACCGGGTGAAAGGTAGTTGTTTGATCGGTAACTCAGCAAATTTCGATCCCCTTGAGGTCGGGCTTGGTAATTTTCTGGTGAATAATTACCATAAGCCGCATACACGTTTTCCAGATTTCCTTGAGTAGAAGGACAATCAGTGTATGAGTGGGGACCGCCGCATGTCTCACAAGGATTTGCTACCGCTTTAACTTGTTGTTGTTGGTTTGAAGCGATGAGCAAGATATTGTTTTTCATTTCGGCCATCATGCGGGTGAATTCGGTCATATCGGGGTTTGCTGAAGTAGAAGAAACATTGACTCTCGGGTTGTTCCTTGAAGAAGCGAAGGAATCCCAGTTTTTGTGATGAGTAGTCATGTTCTCAATAAGCTCTCTACACTCCTCGTGTCTTCTTTTCATAAATGTGCCACCGGTGGCTGCATTAATCGTATCACGGTCACGAAAAGTCAAACCGTTGTATAAAGTATCAATTAAGGTCACAGGTAGCATGTTGTGGTTTGGACATCGATCGATCAACACATTATATCTTTCCCAAGCATCAAAGAGAGATTCATCAGGTTCTTGCATGAAACCACTTATTTGATTGTGAAGGCTCGTGACCATGGATGGTGGAAAGTAGCACGACAAAAAGCGTTGAGTCATGTCATCCCAAGTATGAATGGAATTCTTCGGGAGACGATCAAACCAGTTCTCGGCGTGGTGTGATAAAGTATGTGGGAAGAGTTGAAGGCGAAGGACATCCATTGTGGCACCGGAAAACTTCATGCTTTGGGTAATAGTAATGAATTTGTCGAGGTGTTTGTTGGCATCATCATCAGGCAATCCGCGGAAAGGATTAGTTTGCACTTGCTGGATCATGTGATGCTTCAACGAAAACTCCGGAGCCGTGATTTGCATCGGCGCAATCGGTCCTCCTCGTCCAAACATTGTGGGTTGACAAAGCTCCTCCATTGTCCGAAGATCGGGCTGTGGAAGAACATTGTTGTTGTTATTATTGAGGTGCGGTGGATTATTGTTGTTGTTCAAACCTGCCATATCTAAATCTTCACGAGTCTCGGGCTCTTGATAATTGGAAGATCTAGTACGCATACAATTGAAAAGGCAAAAGAAAACAATACCAAACACAAAGAGAATATATATATACACTATACATAAAATAAAATCTTTTTGGAGTTTTTGAAAATTTTTAATTTTTATGGATTTTTTAACAATTTTTTAATTTTTATGGTTTTTTGAAAAACTTTTAAGCAAGAAAATAACGCTCACGAATGAACGGATCCCAAAAAGCAACGCGTCTCTCACAGAAAATCGTTAATCTTTACGAAAAGAGCCGGCAGCGGCGCCATTTGATAACTAAGATTTTAACTAGTTAAAAATTAAGATTCGTTGTGTTGGTCTAATCGAATTGATAACTGGTTAACTATGCGACTCAGTCGTCTTTTGGTGGAAACAAATGTTGTGTCGTTGTAGTATATTAAAAGTGCAAAAACTATTAAAATAAATGGGAAGTAATTTAAATCTAAACTAATTGAAAGTAAATCACGAGAATTTAAAGCGTGACAAATTAAAAGGCACTTAACGTAAATAACGCAAACTTAAAACAATCTTAGGCAAACTTAAAACGCAACTAAAACTTAAACTAAGGCAAGGCTTAAAATAAATCTAAGGCAAGTAAACTTAAAGTGCAACTAAGTAAAAAGGCGGGAAAAGTAAAGCTTGAAAATTAAAACTTAAAAACAGAAACTTAAAAGAACCTAAAAACAACTTATTCGGAATAAAGCTTCGTTCGGAATAAATCACTCGTTCAGAATGTCACCTTCATTCGGAATAATTCTTCTTCACTCGGAATAATCAAGAAATAACCTTCATCCGGAATATAACCCTCATTCGGAATAAATGCTCTATCCGGAATAATTGATTATTCCGAATAAACGACCTTGACTCGTAATATTTACTATTCCGAATGAATGCCCTTGATCCGGAATATACAATCTTGATTCGGAATATTCCGAATGAACTCCTTTGATTCGGAATACTGCTTATTCCGAATGAACGATCCTTGATCCGGAATAACTGGTTGGTTCGGAATATGGCATTGATCCAGAATAACTAGAACAAAACCTTCATTCGGAATGTTCCGAATGAACAACCTTCATCTGGAATAAACTTGCTGATCCAGAATGTGGCCTTGATTCGGAATAAATGAGACAAAACCTTGGTTCGGAATGTTTTCTTCACTCGGAATATGTTGCTGATCCGGAATATCAAATTGATCCGGAATATGTCACTTATTCGGAACAAGTCCTTTATTCGGAATATTCAACAAACACCCTTCGTTCGGAATAACAGTTCTTGGTTCGGAATGTATTGTTGATCCGGAATAAACCTGGGAAACAGAAACACAGCGAAGAACAAGGAAGAACAAAAGGAACACGAATCTAACCAAATCTAATCTAAATCAACCAAAAGATTAAACAAGACTAACCAAAAATGATCAACTAATGAATACCAATCAAACTAAATCAAAAACACTAACAATAATAATCACAATAATCAAAACCCACTTAATCAATTTAATAAAAACTCAAGAACATGAACATGAACAATAAAGCATAAAGATTAAAGATCAAACAAGAAAGGTAGATAGGAGATGAACAATAAAAGTAAAGATTAACAACAATTAAAAGGAAACTTACTTGAAATTAAAGGTATTTAAGGTTCAAGATAATTAATTAAATGACATGAATTTAAAGAACAAGTAATTAAAGGTGGAAGACTAATTGTCACACTTAGCCAACAACATGAAAATGAAATCCTAATGATCCATTTATAGGAGGATTAGGGAGGTGCTTAGAGGAAGCTTCCTCCTCTCTTTCTTCTTTCTTTAATTGTCATTAAGTCCTTAATCTTCTTAATTCTTCTACTTTAACGACTTTGTCTCGGGATTTCTTTAAACTCGTCTTGAAATTTCTTTATAAATAAGACTTGAGTTCTTCGAATTTTAGTAAACTTCCGTCTTTTGACTTTTTCTTCGATAAATCTTCAGAATTGGTCTTGGACTTCCGTTCTTTTTCCACTCTTGATTTCTTGACTTCGTCCTTTGTCTTTTTCTTCGATAAAAGCCCGTGAATGTCCGTGTTTTCTCCCCTTTTCACATTTCCATCCTAAATCACAACAAAAACACAAACCACGCATAATTCCGACATTTACGACATAAAATACACGTTTAGGCCTGGTTATTATTGTAATTAAGTGGTAAAAGGATGGGTGTTTACACACCTATCACTTATTACTTTCTTTCAGAAATTAGAGTTCTATAATGAGCTTATTAGCTAGAATTTTCAAAAGCAGATTCCTAGTTTCATATGCGGATTTATTTGTTACAGTTCAGATTTTGATTTATTCTAGAATACAAGTTTCTGTTTGAAGAAGTTTTGTTTGAGCTCAGCTTATGTAATAAGCTAATATTGCTTATTTGATTGATAAGATTTTAGTTGAGATTTCCTTTATTCAATCTAGTAATAGAATCTAAAGGGTAGATTTCGTCCAAGTTTATCTTCATTTTGTATCACCTTGCAGCTCAAATAAGTATTGATAGGAAGACAAGAGTATAGCAGCTAGCAAGTAGTTCAAGTTTCGAGCCTCGATTTCAGAGCCAAAAATTTGGTTCATCCGTAGCAAGCTTCGCTGACAACGGACAAGCCTGGATGTGCAGGTCATGTTTCTTTTATTTTTTTGTCGGTATTAGTGCTACCTGTTAATATAGTTGAGTAGTGTAAATTCTATTGTTAACTACTGTAATTGCTAGTAGTCTACATGTAGTGAATTGTTTTACACTATTGTAGCAATTCAAAGGATTTATTCTCGCAATATTTCTGAATTTTCAGTAAGCTAGTGTTTGGGACAGTAGTGTTTGTATGATTTAGAGTAATCAGAGTTTGTTAATTCCGTAGGTGTAAATGTAATTCTAATAGCATAGTGTGGCACAAGTTTAGAAATTAAGCATAGAAATCAATTAGGTGACATGTAGCTGATATTAGCAGTTTAGATGTAAGGTATCCACAATATTTTTTGTGACAATCCGTCAATTTATGGTTGATATTTTTTTCTCAAATATTATTTAAAAACATTATTTTAATGTTATAATATGAACTCACTTATTTTTGGGAAGTAATTTGGATTTACGTCTTGAAGTAGCGTCGACTACGTCTTAACCGGAGGATTCAACGTTGCGTGCTTACGTTTACATACACCGTCTTTGGTGACAGTCCGACATTTCAGAAAATAAATTTATCCGTAAATATTAATTTGGGATTTTAAATTTGTGTTGGTTCATAAACTCACAAATTTACGAGAAGAGATAAGGACTTACGATTTTATTTTAACGTTCTTTACAACTAAACCGGAAACCTTAGGATTACGTATTTACGTTTTCAAACTCCGTTTTTGATGAGACAATTTTTATTAGATTCGTTTTGTGCCGTTGATTCATAATTTATAAAAACATTTTTCGTAAAACGACCCGAGGGCACGCAAATCGAGGAAACTCGAATCGAGGAGTACGCGTAATTAAATGGGGATGAGACAAGAATAAACTTGCCCCACCCCCACATGGGACGGCAAGTGTAAGCAACCAACACTCCATGATGTGTCAATTTACAACACACTAAGCTAACACTTGTCTTAGCTTACAATGTAAGCCTTCCACCAACAAAACCACTAAACTAAAACTAGCAACCTCATTTCTAACATGCAAAACAACCACCATTTTCTCTCTTCTCTTCTCTAATGTGCCGTCCCATATCACTCACAAAACACCCTAATTTGATCTTGATTCTACCATAAAATCTTATGTTATTTACACACATGTTGAAGCCCTTTTGAAACCCTATTGATTGGTGGTGATTATAACATCCAAGGAGGAGTTTCCATGGAGTCTTGGGGCTAATTTTCCACAAGGTGTTCATGAAGAATGGTGGTCTTGAAGATGGTCTTGGTTATTCACAAGATTCTCCATCAAAATCCATGTTTTGATCACAACCTACATCATCATGGTGGTATAAAGATTGTTCTCCCCATCTTCTTGTTATTTTGATTATGTAATCATGTATTTTATTTCCTATTGTATATGTATATGATGATTATATGATGATAAAAGTATTGTGTGGGGATTTGGTGTTGATATATTGGATAAACATGGGTAAAAAGATGGACAAACTACATGTAAAATGGGTAAATCTTGTTTAAATGGTAGGCTGTATAAAAACAGTAACTAACCACATGTTAGACTGATAAAATGATGAAGTAGAATCAATTTACAGTAAGCTATGGGTCTTGTACACATGTGAGAGTTGGCCTTGCAATGGAATCATTAGGATGAGTGAGATATGATCAAAACAAGTTTAAAGTACAAATCTGAGTTCACTGTTTTGGACGATTTTTAGAAAATATTTAGAGGCTGATTCAACAGTAGCTATAGAAGATTTAAATGGAGCACATATCATTTAGTTTATGTCATAAAAATTTGAGCTTCTATCTCCATATAGAACTCTAGATATGGCAGTTTTGGTGAACATGAAAATAAAAATTAGATTTTGGAAATTAAAGTATAATAGTATTATATAAGCACTAAAGTAAAAAATAGTATAAAATGTGAATTAAAACCCACTAACTCATATAATACATTTATATAAATATGTATAAGGATAAATAAATGGAAATTTTATAAAAATGGTAGTTTGATAAGTTTTAAAAGTTATAAAACTATAAACATGATTTTTACGACTTTTTCGGCTATTACCGTAAAATTAACGTTTTTGTTAAATAAAACTTAGACGGTTGGACCCGTCTAATGTAAAATTTATAAAACTCATATACTGATATATAAACATATATAACAAGTAAAAACCAATAAAACCCGAACTATATAACATACGGACATTAACGGACTAAATTAACGTTATTGGACTAATAATACAACAAAATGGGCTAAAACACTTATAAACTTATTTATTGGGCTTAACCCATTTAGGCCCAACATGTAAAGTGTAAATACTGATAATGCAAGTATAAAATGGATTAATACAAGTTAAAGAATTTATAATAGGCTTATTGGACCTAAAACATGTAAATAGGTAAAACTAGTAAACTAGTAAGAAGTTACCAATACGTAAACACTAAAATAAGTAAAAGAGAATTTGAAACCCACTTGATCATCATATATATATATAATCATCATATGTATACATAATTGTTATTTTTATAAAGTCATTGGACATGAGTCTAAGACGAGTATTATCTGTCTAGGTTTCCGTGATTGAAGCACGTACCGTACGTCCGAATTGCCGATAACCCGCCTTCCCACATCAGTGTGAATTCATAGCCTCACACTCTTTTAAATGTTTTTATGAAATGTTTTATAAACCCGCGAGGGAGATAACATGTTAGTTTTTATAAAATAGGACACCATTTGTCCCGATTGTTTGTTTATTGATTGGACCCGAATGATTGTATGACCCGATTGTATGACCCGATTAATGATTAAAGGACCCGATAGATGAAATAACACGGATTATTAAAGTTAGGTTATGTCACTAAAAGTCCCATTAGCATGAATTGTGAACTACCGGGATTTGGTAGACGCTTATGCATATAATAGTACTATTTGGGGACGATCACCCCAGTTCGCGCCTTGACGGTTGATCCCCGTCGTGCCACATTGATTGGTAAGCGAATTTATGTATGAGAAGATTTCCATAGCGTGACCTTTGTGACGACACGCTAATTTAGATGGGAAAATGAGTTTCGGGCTAGCTACCCGTTGTTTGGTTTAGTAAGGTAACAATGTCATGCGGCTTATAATAATCCAGTTAACGAAATACTACTATACGCACCAAATTACGATGTATTGCCTGACTAGCAATACGGGGTCATACTATTGATATTATGTTCGTGTTTTGGTTTTCATAACCATATTCATATAACGGTTTTTATTTAACTTTATACAACGTCGTAAGACGTATTGTATGATTTTTTTACGACATTGGCTCGTATAATGATTTTTAAGGCAAATGCCTATATTATGATTTTCGATAAGGATTTGTATAAAAATCACTTTGGCTATTTTATGGCCTATTACAATGATTTGTACGAAACGATTTTTGGTAATAATTTTATACCAAAGTTATATTGATGTAATTTATTAAACTCTATGGATTCACTCGGCGTTATCGCTGACCTTTTTTTTTAACATGTCTTATCTCAGGTACTTGAAGGTAATTCTCGGGAAGGCAACAAGAATTCATGGCCCACACTTAAACAATAACTTCCATTCAAATGCTTTGTAAAACTTGTATGAAATACTATGACTTGGGACCTATGTAACTTTGATATTTATGAATGGAAATGATTTATTAATAAACGACGCGATTTTTATGCGTTGTCTATGATGTGACTAATGTGCTATCCTGTAACACCAACTAGTCTTCCGCTGTATTGAGTTGTATAAAATTTGGGGGTGTTACAGTTTGGTACCAGAGCTCTCGTTAAAGAGAACGAAAGATTTTTAAAACTAAGGTTTTGAATAAAACATTTCAAAATCTTTTGACAATAAACATTTTTCTAAAAATGTCTAAAAAATCTTTTGACTATAACGGTGCCGAAGAATTCCTGAGTTACCGACAAGGCCAGACTGAGAAATGTTATTTTAATATATATATAACTTGGATTATATATATACATATATGATGTAATTTTATTACATGATTGTTTGATGATTATTTTGATATTTATACGAGGTATTTATACGACGTAGATTGTCACAGGGAACCCTAAATCCCCTAGTAAATTAATTGAAGCTATTCTCGTAGGTATTCTATCTATCCTATATCTAAACCAAGTTGTGGATATTTATGATCCCAACAAAATGGTTGATATTCGTAGAAATGTATATATTAGTTGATTGTGATATTGAAGAAGAATTGGCAAGATTAAATCTGATATCCGTGTGATGTCGATCTTTCCTTATAGAGTGGAGTTTGACAAAACGTTACCACCTAGAAAGATGTCATCTGATTCGTTGTCATCCAATTCTTAAATTAAAATCGAAAGGGTGAATGTTGGACTTGAGGCTGTCATTGGAACCATTAACCAAAAGCCTCATGCCACTAGTACCTTTCCGAGAAGTCTAATTGAATGTATGAGTCATCTCATACTAGTGACTCATTTGATAACTATTGTTGTAAGAGATATAGGATTGGAAATTAAGCGTTGTTGATATCGAACTTTTATTTCCCTTTCAAGGTGTAAGAATAAGGATGAAAGTATTGGAAAATGAGGTAGGACATCGAATTGAGTTTAAATTTGTTAAAACTTGAATAAAGTAAAATTTAACCCGTATGAAATATGAGATTGTTAAGAGGAAGTCGTTAAGTTCTGTGATTGAATTATAAGGTTTTAATTGATTGTAGGTTTGTGTTAAGGGTTGTTCCTAGGCCATCGTCCAATGACGAGGATGCCCAGTGTCCAATAAATAAATTGAAGAATCTTCTTCTAAATTGGGACCGATGGATCTTCCGGGACAGCTGGGACACCTAGTGACTCTTGTAGGTTAGTATTCATTATGGTATCTTTTAAAAATCCCTAACTTAACTGAGATATCAGTTGGTAGGATGAGTTCTGAGAATTGTATGACATAGTGACACGTAATGTGTTACGTACTGTTTATGATTAATGGAAAAGACTACCTTTGATTGCTAAATCCTACATGTATTGATGTTATCTATCCTTTATTGCTTCATCCTAATGTTCGCATTAGTGATGCAACCATTGAACAAGTACTCATCTTGAATTGAGTTACGTTGTGGATTATCCTTTTGAGTGCCATCGAGATCATGAACCTCATGATTATTTGGCTAAAGCTCATTTCCTATCATATTGTAGTTAGTTATTGGTGAACAACTTTTCATCACTCTTTTGCAGATCACTCACTGTTTTTATAAAGATAAAATAGTATCCCTTGAGAAAAATTGAATTTTCATCACTATAAGGATTATTCAAAGGGAGATTTATAAGTGATTGTTAACGAAATGAGGCTGTTTATAAAACACCTTGGAAAAACTTAATTGTTTTCATAATAAAGAAAATCTTTGTAAATTTATTCTTGATTCTTATTTAAGAATTAAGCATGAAAATGTTTTTATTATAAACATGATGATAAAATTTTGACGAACTGAGTATTGCATCGTTAATCTTGAAACTGTATATAGTTGCGCGCCTACATACAATTTGGAATGGACTATGCAATACTGATTAGTAGTCACCAACTAATGAATAAACACTACATTTTCTTTGAAGATTGTGAAAGATTAAATTTTATGAGATCTGCAAGAAGTGAAAAATAGGGACATAGTGTTAGGGACACCTACATATGTGCCTGTAGCATCTATTCTTCTGAGTTGACTTTACTCATCTTTGGAAATTGTCTTATTTGACAATTGATATTCCCTTCGTGTCCAATTCTCCCGTAGTGAGATTCTTAGGAAAAGTATCTGATTACTGAGTGTTCATACCCGACTGGCTGTATCGACGTTCCTATCATTTCTTTTGATTTGATTTCATTTGAATGACCTGGGTAACGATCCGAGGAGCTTTCGAATGCGTACTCAAATTATGAAACAATAGGATATATTCATATTCGTTAAATGTTTTCATCTGTGTCTGATTTGAAATTCTATCGCATAGATTATGCG
The DNA here is from genome assembly GCA_025667525.1 of Glebionis coronaria. Classification (NCBI taxonomy): domain Eukaryota; kingdom Viridiplantae; phylum Streptophyta; class Magnoliopsida; order Asterales; family Asteraceae; genus Glebionis; species Glebionis coronaria. The sequence goes on from CM046874.1 coordinate 486,191,366, forward strand.
TTGACCTTACTCTTTTAAGGTTAGTTATGTCTCTAGATGTCCTTGAATTTGTGAAGGATTATGAGTTATTATTAGTCTTTTGAGAAGTTCACATCTTATCGACGGTAATAAAACTGGAAAGTTGATAGTGCCAGTAGAATGGATTGATTGATTATGACATGACGACATTGTCTTAATTGATGGGAACTCAAATTAAATCCCCCTAAATGATAAGATGTTGATTATCAAAAGTGATCCAAATAATTCTTGATGGATGACCATATCCTGCATTTAGACTTGAAATTATACCGTGAATGGTTGTGAATTAGTCATAGATATTATAATCTAGAAAGAACCTAATATGAATTTATTAAAAGATGTTTATGTTATCTGAAACTTTAGGAGGTATTTAATTGATGAATTACCTAGACTTTCGCCATTAAGGCAAGTTGAATTTGGTATTGATTATATTCTCGGTGCTGCACCTGTGGCTTGTGCACTGTACGTCAGCACCATCTGAATTAAAGGAATTACCATACAACTGAGAGAGTTGTCGGAGAAAGATTTTATTCTACCGAGCTCGTCATCATGAAGAGCTATGGTGTTATCATTCCTTATACTTATAGATTACTGTGAACTGAGTAAATTGACAATCGAAAACGATATCCATAACTCGAAATGGAAGATTTGTTCGATCATTTACAAGGTTCTAGCGTATGTGTTAAAGATTTGATCCATGGCATGGTTATCATCAACTTCGCATCTGCGAAAAAGATTATCTATTCCAATCACTACATCCGGTACTTGTAATGAACATTATGAGTTTCATGTGATGTCGTTTGGATTGACTAATGCACATGTAGTATTCATAAATTTGGTGAATCACGTGTGTAGGCTGTAATTTGATAAATTCATGCTTGTGAGCATTAAGGACCATTTATTTGTTTATAAGAATAAGAATGAGTTAATAATTATTTATAGATTGCCTTGAATTGGCCGAACGATAAAAACCTGTACCTTAAGTACTTAACATGTGATTAAAGACTAAATCCTTTATATTAATTGACCGTGTGAGTAATAGATAATGGAATATATTGACTCTTTAAAAATTAAGAACCCTTTTAAGATTTTGGGTTCTACCAAAAAGAAAATGGAAATATGTTTTGACGAATGTTTTAACAAAGGATTTTTAAGGGATTATTCCCTTATAACCAAAACATTTAACTAAACTCCTGTTTAGGGGTAAATGTTTTTTCATACCTTAAGACAACCTAAGAAGGATTGAGGAAAACATTTAAACCATGACTTAAAATTTGAAATGACATTTTTTGCTTTTTAACTAAGAAAATCTTGACCAAAGTATAAACAAAGGTTTTTCGAACATTTACGGATCTTATTAAATATTTTTGATAAATCAACAAAAATCTTGTTAATTAAATTCAAATTTATTATTGAACATTTTATATAATTGGTCGAACTAAGAAATTTAAAATTTTTACGTTTACGTTTCATAAAAATTAACTAATTATTATTTAATTACTTGTAGTAATTATTGACGCTTTAAACGTCGGATTGAGCAAAACGGATAAAAATAATAGTTGAGATAAAACTAAGACTTAGAAAATGTGAAAAAGAATTTCTGAGTAAATTGTAGACATGATAATTATTTCATCAGGAAAGATGAATGTAGATATCGACACATAATATATAAAGGATAAAGAACCAATTAGGACATGTTCCTTAATAATGAAGGTGCAAAATAAATTGCCGAACAATGTAAAAATAAACAATGCTGGTAAGAAGGATAATATAGATAATAAAAAGGGGTTCGCGGCTAATGTCAACCATTAGAACTGAGAAGCCAATGGCGTTAAATATTTTAAAAGGCCGTTTATAGTTGCCTAAATATGAAGGATTGTGAGATGTAGTTATATTGGAAATCTTGTAAGTATAAGTATTCTATTCTTGTCATTTCTGATTTAATGTATCATTATCAGAAGAAGATGTACTAATGACAAATTATGAAGGCAGACATCGCCTCATAAATTAGTAAACGTCTAACTATTGCAAAGGTCATCATCTGAATTTGGTTCGATTTGGGTCATCGTCGACAGACTGACCAAATCTGCTAATATAATTCCTGTTAATGATAGATTCTTGATGAAGAAATTAACTCTTTTGTATTTAAAAGAGTTATGTAAACATGGTGTGCCTGTATCGATCATCTCTATCAAGATTCTCGCTTCGCATCGAATTTCTAGAGATCTTCTCAGAAGTCATTGAGAACGAACCTTGATGAGAGTACTATGTACCACCCCAATCGAAGGGACGAGGTAAAGTAACGATACAAAATACTATAAGCGCTGTTCTATGTTTGAATGATTGACCTTTGGTAATGAACCGTATAATCGTTTTCCTTTGGAAGGATTATCATTGATAATCATCGTATGAGGATTGAGATTGAATCTTGTTAGGATCTAAATATTAGAGCATCTGTAAGCAAGAGTTGAGATGAAGACACCCGACATACACCCACTGTGAGTTGGACATGTCTTTTAGGTTTAAGGTTTCCTATGATGGCGAACCTAACCTTGCAAAATATTCTACCCGCGAGACCTGAAATGATTTTTGAAATTAGGATTTGATTATTGACTGCCGATAGTGGACAGGAGGTTATGTGAATATGAAATGTAGATCTTGAAGTGCCAGATGGGTAGCGAAGTTATGCCAAAAATTTTAACCTTGGAAAAATGAATTAATGATCTGACAAATCATGGGATATAAGTCCCCGTTGTATGGGACCATTGAGATGATGTAAAAGATTGGTTTGAAAGGCATATAAGCTGGATCTACCCTAGGACTTCAAGAACTACGTGAATTATGTTTCGTAAATCGAACTTGATGGAATGTCTATCAAGTGAGAATCTGATCACTTCTTAATAAAGCTTAGATCGGCGAAAAGTTGCATTCATCAAAAACCCGTGAACATCATGGATAGGGAAAGTAAGTCAACATTTAGCCTGATCTTATTCCCGTAGTTATGTTTGATGAAACTCGCGTATTGTGTCACACCCCCAATTTATCAGAGTAATACAACACAATGGGGTGCGACGGTCATGACTATCACAAGACATAGATACAAAGAACGACTATTTAAAAGCCGTTTTAATTTAATTAAAAGCATAAAACTTGTTTCAGAAGCGAGTTACACAAGATCGTAATAAAACATTGTTTCAAAAGACTTTAACATTGATCCAAATATCCATACACTAGTCACGACCATTTTCATTTAAAAATCTCCCATGCATAACCACGTCACTCCTCCGTCTTGATACCTGAGAAGAACATTGCTAAAGCGTCAACACAAAGGTTGGTGAGTTCATAGGTTTAAGTTTAAATAGTGTGATGAACCATAATATTTTTCGAGGCAACCGGCATATAATCTTATAACAAATACAAGATTATAATCAAAAGTATACGTTTTATTCACCTACGCCTAAGCTCGTGACACCGAAGCGTTAACCTCAACCAACAAGAAATAATAAGAGCCCGAGCAAATGCCTATCCCGAAGCATTTGTAAATCCTCAAATGTAAGTGTATCTAACTTTGGCCACACAACCAAATTAGATAGGGAGGTTAGTCCCGATAGATCTATCCATAACATTCGCGCTTACACAAAGTAATTAACGGTTCATGATAGTGGGCTAAAGCATCTAGGGATATCGCTACTTAGACATCATGTAGGCAAACGTATGAGTTTAAAGCACTTATGTTCATCCGTTAAAAACAAGCAATGTTCTCACCCCAAAATAGTTAAAGCAATTAAAAGTGGGGCTATGAAACTCACCTTGATGATATAGCAAAGCGATAACGATAGTAGAGGCACGAAAAATGAAGCACACAAATCAATCCGTAAACACTCTATTCATAACCTAAGTCAAAATTTTGTACTTAGGCTAAATACACTTAATAAGAAAATACAAAGAACTTGGTTGATATTATATACTTGCATTTAATTTATAAAAGCATTTACACATTTTCCACGTTCATAAAATATGGTCACAGGGTCATTTTTGAAGATCAATAACTTGTTTATTAATAATCCGTAAAATAAAGGAGTGATCATTATGAAAACTAGGCCGCGAGGTCGTTAGTAACTAATAAATATCTCTCTTGGTTTAAGCCCCTAAGTATTTCAAATAATAGGCCATAGTGTGCTAGTCGGTCAAGCATAAAAATCAAATAGAGTTTAAGTAACCAAGTGACTTTTCTAGCATTTTTAAATGCATGCCCCGGGTTTAATAATGATCCATAAGTCAAATGAAAAATATCGTCAAAAACTAGGTCACGTCAAGATTTATATCGTATTTTTAGTTTTACAAGTCGGACGCGAAGGGTGTGTGTAAGAGTGGCACTAATTAATCACTTTGGGTCGAACTAAGGTCTCAATACAAGTGATAAAAGAGTTACATCACATTTACCGCCCCTGCGTTTATATTTAGCTTACATTTTTATACTACAGGGGTATTCATAATAACCTTATACAAATCCATTTCTCTTTTTACCCTAGCCTTCCTCACGTGACTCTATACATCAGTTTTTGCCTTCACATTCTTTTGACAACAGAGAGAGTAACATCCCATTTTGTATTCCTATATTGGCATTCACACTCACAGGAAAGGACAAGTTTTTAAAGATAAAATAGTACCTCCTGACACCCTCAAATGCTTACCCACGTTATACCTTGCCTTATGGCTTCCTGACCAACGACCCACTCATAGGGAAAATTGGAAAATACATGTAGGCTAGCAAAAGGGAAGTCAAGTAGTATTATCATTTTAGATGTCTTGTTTTACACTCTTATGCCTGTGTCTACCCCTCGCCCAAAACCATGCACAAATGTACTCATTTCTTTACCTTGTAAAATATTGTACATTAACACACACATACACACGCAACACAATTGTTTTTATTTGTTGATCTCTGCTTGTTGCTTTCTCAATGATACGCACATCACATACGCTCCACATATTGGCCCAAAGTTTCTGTTTGCTCATGGAAGTGGTGTATATCTACTTTTGATTGTAAAGGTGTAGTACCCACCTATTTTCATGCATACTACACACGGATAACACACATAAATGTAACCAATTGGGTGTTTCCTGTAACTTGCAACACACCCTTGTATCATAGCACCATGCATACTAACTTATTATATGTATTAACAACCCTTTCATGTTTTGTTAGTAGTCCTACACTCACACATGCACACACGACGACATGGTTATGAGTCCTCATTTTAACACTCTTTTATCTTGACAGAATTTGGCGTTTGTAACTTGTAAGCTATAAGTTTAATTTGCACCTCAAATGTATTATCCACTAGTGGATCTCTTTGGTTCTTTCTGGTTGTTCACAGCAAACAAACAAACACACCCATGAACACTTGCACACGCACACACGTGATCACACCCTTTTTAACGAGATAATCTTTATAGTTTTTAGGATGGAACACACACACGCATACACATGCTCACGCATGCTAGATGAATAAGAACAATTTGGTTCATTTATCCACCTGATGGTTTTTCAAAAAATTATACAAACACATACAATCATGTTTATTTTCTTTGCTTGATATTTATTAATTCACGTGACCTAACTAGGAGTATACTAATGCCTAGGTCTGGATTACACATTTCGGTTTCACATGTTCCTCTTGTTTTTACATCGTATGTTTTATAGGTTTTTAGTTTAGTTGGGTTCTTAGGTGACGTGTGGGTTAAAGCCCTAAACCCTTTTTACCCGACGTCAGGAATGACCCACGGAGTAGTATGGCATGCATACGTGAGGCATGGTTCATGACACATGAACCCTTGCATACTTCAACTCGTTCTATGTTCGAGAAGATAGTTAAGTTTAGATTATCTTTGAAATCATGAAAGTTTAGCAAGTACATATGTACTATATCAACCAAGGTAGAGATTTAGAGAAGAGTAAAATGACGCTTACAAGGGTCCTTAGCAATGGTGGATTGTATAAGGCACAAGAACTGATGTTATATATTCTAGACTAGAAGCAACCTCCTCAACCCTTAACCAATAATACTCCTCAAACAAACCAAGCCCTATTTATTTCCTTCTTGGTAGCGTCCAGAATATCACAGGGAAAGAGTTTTCTTTTTACTTAGTGAGGGTTTGTAAATGAGGTATGTGTGGGGAGGTGGTTCCTATTTATTGGAAAAACCAAGTTTACTTAAGAGTGTAGATGGACTTAGTTAGAGTTTGATGACTTAGTTAGGAACCCTTTTAGTTTGGTTAGGATTCTAATTGGATTGTAACTATGTACAAGTACCATGAAATAGAGTGAAAAGTTTGGGAAGAACAAAACTGGCGTTAGGTTCAATGGACAACATGGGAAATATGGAAAAGAGGGGTTGGTGTTCTCAAGTTTGACTAGCATTAAGTAAATGAGTGTTGTACCAAATTTAAACTCAAATTCCATGGGATTAAGGGTGTCTTAATCGGTGGGTATAGAAGGATAAGGGAGCAAGAAGTACAATCTTTAATGAGTTGGTAGAGTACATTGTTGGAGTACATAGAAAAATTGAAATGGTGAGGAAAACGTGGGTTTGCATTTGTATAAGAGGGGACCGGTTTTGACTAGATAAATACATGGCATTTGTATTTCTTTTTATTTTGAGCTCTTTGCAATTGTTTAAGTTGTGTAAGTGGAATGGAAATTTAAATAGGTTGAATTTAAGTAAGGTTTATGCAAAACGAATTTGGTTTGAAGGGAAAATGGAAAACTTTTAAGTGCGCTGTAAGTATATGGGGTGAAATACTTAATTTCATATTGAACCTAATTAATCTAAATCGCGTCGACATAAACAACGGTCGTCTCCAAAATAGTATTTCTTATCACGTAACGTACACAAAACAATAGGTCATTTATATGAGCATCATTCATAAAAATTTAAATTTGTACACCAAATACGCGTAAACAATCGGGAACATCAATAGACACGCAAGTCTAACCCGAACCATCGCGTTTCACATAAATTAAATAGATTCAAAATTCACGTGTTTGACATTGGTGTGACAGATTGGTATCAGAGCCTGGTTATAGAGAACTAGGTTATTTTTCAAAATGATTTTTATAAACGTGAGTAAAAAAAAATTATTTATCGGAAAAATAATTCTAGACTATAACTAACTCTCAAAAATCTCCAAGAACCACTTCACTCCGCGTCTTCGATACAAGTAAGTTGTGACTTGAATTATTCCATGTGATTTGCCATGCCAGTTTGAACTTGATTGCTACGTGTTATTAGCATTAGGTATTACCTTCCTGTGTTTGAATGATATACATTGGGACATGTAATAAAATAATTTTTTTAGTTGAAATAAGATACCTAACATCCGTGTATGGATTGTTACGATACTCAAATGGTTTGTGCCATATACATTTGAATGGTTTGTGCCATCTTTATTTGAATGGTTTGCGCCATATTTATTTGAATGGTTTGTGCCATATTTATTTGAATGATTTGTGCCATATATATATTTTCTTCCGAGATTAAACGTACGCATATTTATGCTCAACATATTTTAGATAGTCCACGGGACTATTATCGACTATCGAAACGTTTTTGTGTCTCATATCACTATACGCCGAATCAAAATATCGCCATGATTCCTAGAACGAAAACAATATGAATATATTTATTTACCATGTGTTTGGTAGTGTGTTAATTTGTAGTAATACTTGAATCAAGCGATACTATTATAAATGTCGAGAGGAGAAACTATTTACTGGGTTCGGTAAATTGTTACTCCACTAAACATTTATAATAGACTCGGTTGAGGAAAAGTGACCTACATTAATTAACGGTTTCAAAATTGAAATTGAATGCGTAAGTTATCATATCATATTATTGTTTTGAGCACGGCCGAGGACGACGACGACGTCACTATTTAAGATGACATATGATGATAAAACACTTATTACAAGTATTACTATTGTAATGCTCCAAAGAATACTACAATTCAAAGAACGAATAAATTTCGCAATATATGAACCATCCATAAATACGCTGACGCGTAAGGCAAATGGTATCGAGGAAAATTTTTATTGGAAACAAATTACGCAAAGACGAATCAAAGTTTTATTAGTCCATTGATTGCGACTAAGTTATCATGACTTTATTATAAATCTCGAAGTTACGATATGGATATAAATTAAAGGGTTTACCCGTGTTTAAACAATTATGCCAATTTCTACATCAAAGGGATTATCGCGTTGCGCGATATTTGAGAACCCCAGATGCGAAATGTGGACGTATATTGAGATCTTAAACACAAGGTATAAATATACAACAATGACTGTAAAGTTTATCTAAGATTGCGAGCAAAACGCTAGACAAGAGCAAGAAAAATGAAACATATAAGGTATAACGGAACATATTCCAAGATCAGAGAAATTCTTGTAATAAAATTTAGTAATTGCTCGAATTGAACATTTTGAACGATTACGGATTAGAAACATATGGGACAATTCTTGTGATGAAATTTTTGTGATAAAATTTTAGTACACGACTTATCTAGATCAAATTTACAATTTTTCAAGGTGTAAAAATTGTCGAAAGTGTACGAACTAGCAATACTAAGTTAAAGAAAGACTTATGAATGAACAAGAACTAGTACAGGATACGTAATAGCCGTAAGCCGACTAAACCTAAAAAGCATACTTACTCATCCGAGTTGCAAGTAATAGACGTTTAACAAGAGGAAATTGCACAAAATAAACATCGTAATAGACCTAAATTGATGAAAGAATTGATTAAGGATAATTGTATTTATCCATCCGTGCATAATCACTACTAAGAGAAAGTACAAATAATAAGTATGTGGAAGAGCATGTTAGAGGACTTTAACATTCCATGATTCACTTATTGTTTTCCATGTAAGGACTACTTGGGCATTTAAGTAGACTTATGGATCGATGTACGAGAACTTAATCTAAATAAAAGAAAATTTACAAGACATCATACAACTCATTTCTATTTTTAGAACTTTAGAAAAATACTTCGTCGTTTTACATTTGGTGATAGGCGAAAAAAAAAGAAAAATTCCTCTCATTTCGTTTGTCATTTTGTAATCCGAATCCGACAAGGAAATTACCCCCATCCGGAGCGTAATCACAATAAATTCGGATGATGAGAAAGATTCGCCAGTCATGATGCCAAATGTCACTACGGAACTTTCTTAATGTTTCTACTACTACTACTACTATGCCAATAACCACTCCTATGCCTTCACCATTACCTGAAACTTCTAAAAAAACTGTACATCATCACCACCTAATGTTGCTCATTCCCCAGAAGACGAGCCTACTTCAGAAGCACTCGGATTTCGATGCAGAATACCTGATAGGCCGTCTGGAGGATGTAGAAGGTGATGTGGATCACCTTATCGAGCAAGATGAGGACAAGGACTTAGTGATAGCCGAGTTACGAGAGTCTCTTGAGGCTGCTGAGTCTGAGATTGCAATTTTACAAATGAGGAACAATGATACCGAGGCTAGGCAAACTATGGATCATGCTCAATTTCAAGGAATCCTACACCATCTAGGTCTTTAGGATTTTCTCGCCTTTATAATAAAAGTATGATGTTTTGTAATAAATGTATGACGTGTTGTCAAGACTAAAAGAAGCCATTCATTAGTTGAATGAAGTTTTGTACTCTAAGCTCCAAAACTATGTATGGAACGTAGTTCAAGAATGAAATGTACGAATTTTATGATCCGATCCCTTGAAAATTGTATTACAATAATTGTGAGAAAAGTTTGGTCAAATTTGAACAATCGTAAGAATTGATAACAATGAAAGAACTAACAAAAATATACATCGTTTGTGCGATAATATATACAGAAAAATTGAAATGACAGAACAAGGTTGCAAGGACCTCAAAGAGGTCATCACTCGTCAATACCAAAATGCCATTAGGGCCGTTGGTGCGATCGAAGCTAGTATCCGCACGGTTGACCGAACCATAGATCCTAGTGTTTACGAAAAAGCTAAGGAAACAAGTGCTACTCCGATTAACACTTTGGACCTCGAAGGACCCTTTCAAAAACTAAGGTAAATCATGCCGTTAGTGGAAGAAAAGGGCCTTATGCGAGGAGATGCTATATGTTGAAGAACCACTCAAGGTTTAACACCATGAAGCAAGGTGCCAGAAGGTTTAACCCTCACCCTATGAGCAAACCAAAGAATCGCTCGTGGAAAGATCCACGTGTCCATCAAGGAATAACCTTACCACCCTCTACTTGTTGTGCAAGAACAAATTTCCCGGAGGATGTTCCCAAACCAACTCCGATCTTGAACAAGAAGTATCTCGGTAACCTTCCATATTGCCGCAAGTGTGACTACCACCACAATGGTAGTTGCGCTAACCATTGCATGCTTTGCGATAAATTTGTGCACTTGGAGGGCGATTGTCGAGTGGTAAGGTCCCATGAGAAGAAAATGAAGGAACGCTACATGGAGGAACGTCGTTTAAGACAAGAAATACTTGAAATTACCCAAGAAGGAAGCTCGGGGGCAAAGAGCGTCCAATACCCCACCAACGTTTTACACAGGTTGTCTTTCACGGAAAATGCGCCAACAATCTTCAAGTATCAACCCAAGGGTTTCTACCCTCGTCATGGATAGAGCGTGAAAAAAAAAATTCATGTAATATGAACTATTTTACTTTTATGCAAATCAAGTGACTCGACGTCCGTCGATGTTACCACCAACAAAACTTAATTATGTAACCGTACGCCAAGTCTTCAATTAAATCATGTTGTTTTATCTTTAAAGCCTATTTTGTTTAACCAACGAGAAGATTTTATTTTTCATGTGTCGGAGAAAAAAATTCATCCGCCAAAAATTTTACTTAAGAAAAAAATAATTATTCAACAATATTTTCTTTACCTATCGAAGAGAAATAAATAAAGTAAATTTTCACTAAAAGATTTTTGTAAAATATTCTTTAGAAAATATCAAAATTGATTTTTACTATAAGAAATCACCATCGAAAACACTTATTAGTGGGAATAATAACAATTGTAATAATGTAAGTTAGAAGATTAATAAAGGTATTATTAATCAAACGCCACAACTAATAACGAAATATTTTTGGTAAGAACTACCATGTAAAGTTTTGGAACTTGGTTTGACGACCAACTCAATGTGGAGAACAAAAACTATTGATAAACTCAACGAGAACTAGTACGAACAATTATGGGAATTATTTCATCGATTGTGAAAAGTGAGCATTGGTAACAAATGAAATGCACTATGAACTAACTTGTTGGTTATGAAAAGTGGATAATGGTAACGAACGAAATGCACTGTGGACTATCAATATATAATTACAACCTCAAAGAGTCAAATTGTGATGAAAAGGAGGATGCAACCGTTTGTCCCGAGACATACGTAGCCTGATCAACTACGTATGATCGTGGCCGAACGCGAGTATGCTCATAGTAGTCATCTTAAAAATGAAATATATTAGTACTAGAAAAATATATTCAAGTTGCCCTATTCGAAAAAGAAAAATTTATTATGTGCTATGAACGTCAAACATCTTTATACCATCTTAAGTAAAAGCGTCGAGTACGCGATACGAGTAAACCTAGTATAAGTATTTTCTTCGCCACTATTACATACAAAAGCGTTTATGACACGTAAATACTAAGAGCGCCACCTGTTTTTGACAACCACTAAACTCAAATAGATTAGAGTTGGAAAATGGAAACAATTTTAAATAATAATGAGAAGAACGAAAAGTCATTTGAGTAAAACTCAAAATTTAAACGGATATTGAGAAATTGTCGTGACTTAACCCATGTTAAAGAACAATTAGGTCAAGGTAAGCATGATTTTGTGTATAATTTGGAATACCGAAACCACTAAAAAAAATATAATCTATTTAACGATGTTTGAGCATCACACCATACTTATAAGCGTAAGAAATATTATATACTTCCTTCATAGAAGGAAATCCGAACGAACTATGATTTAAATATTTTATAAATTATGCACCTGTGTACCCCTCCATGAAAAAGGAGATAAACGAGGAAGAACGCAAACTAAATTGATTAATTAACGAAATTATCTAATATTGAATGTCACATAAAAGGAAGGAACGTCTTGACCACCATGTGTTAGGACGATCAATTGTCCTAGGTTTTTGGGAAACCGATTTAAGAAACCTTGACGCATACGCTACTTATCACTACCAAGTAGACGGTTAATGTGAACAGGATTAATCAAACTATGTGGAACGATTTTCAAATATGTGATATATAGTCATCTAGGGTGAAAAATGACAATACGCGACACTTTAAAATGGAAGCAATACGCGGGACGACGCGAAAGTTAATAATGAGAAAACTCACTAAACAAAACCAGCGTCATAAAAAAAATGACATACAAGAAAAGACTTGGGGAACACTATAGAACCATGTACAAGTCGGAAGAAATTTTTGTTCGTTTTAATCATAACAAGATTATAGTAATTTTAATCTTAGCAACAAACTAAAGAAAAACGAACGCATTGAACACCACGAAAGGAAGATAAAATTTTAATTGACCTCTTGTTTTGATAACGACATCGACGTGCTAGTTTTGAGGACAAAACTCAATTTAAGGGATTACGAATGTCACACACGTGAATTTTGAATTTATTTAATTTATGTGAAACGCGATGGTTCGGGTTAGACTTGCGTGTCTATTGATGTTCCTGATTGTTTACGCGTATTTGGTGTACAAATTTAAATTTTTATGAATGATGCTCATATAAATGACCTATTGTTTTGTGTACGTTACGTGATAAGAAATACTATTTTGGAGACGACCGTTGTTTATGTCGACGCGATTTAGGTTAATTAGGTTCAATATGAAATTAAGTATTTCACCCCATATACTTACAGCGCACTTAAAAGTTTTCCATTTTCCCTTCAAACCAAATTCGTTTTACATAAACCTTACTTAAATTCAACGTATTTAAATTTCCATTCCACTTACACAACTTAAACAATTGCAAAGAGCTCAAAATAAAAAGAAATACAAATGCCATGTATTTATCTAGTCAAAACCGGTCCCCTCTTATACAAATGCAAACCCACGTTTTCCTCACCATTTCAATTTTTCTATGTACTCCAACAATGTACTCTACCAACTCATTAAAGATTGTACTTCTTGCTCCCTTATCCTTCTATACCCACCGATTAAGACACCCTTAATCCCATGGAATTTGAGTTTAAATTTGGTACAACACTCATTTACTTAATGCTAGTCAAACTTGAGAACACCAACCCCTCTTTTCCATATTTCCCATGTTGTCCATTGAACCTAACGCCAGTTTTGTTCTTCCCAAACTTTTCACTCTATTTCATGGTACTTGTACATAGTTACAATCCAATTAGAATCCTAACCAAACTAAAAGGGTTCCTAACTAAGTCATCAAACTCTAACTAAGTCCATCTACACTCTTAAATAAACTTGGTTTTTCCTATAAATAGGAACCACCTCCCCACACATACCTCATTTACAAACCCTCACTAAGTAAAAAGAAAACTCTTTCCCTGTGATATTCTGGACGCTACCAAGAAGGAAAGAAATAGGGCTTGGTTTGTTTGAGGAGTATTATTGGTTAAGGGTTGAGGAGGTTGCTTCTAGTCTAGAATATATAACATCAGTTCTTATGCCTTATACAATCCACCATTGCTAAGGACCCTTGTAAGCGTCATTTTACTCTTCTCTAAATCTCTACCTTGGTTGATATAGTACATATGTACTTGCTAAACTTTCATGATTTCAAAGATAATCTAAACTTAACTATCTTCTCGAACATAGAACGAGTTGAAGTATGCAAGGGTTCATGTGTCGTGAACCATGCCTCACGTATGCATGCCATACTACTCCGTGGGTCATTCCTGACGTCGGGTAAAAAGGGTTTAGGGCTTTAACCCACACGTAACCTAAGAACCCAACTAAACTAAAAACCTATAAAACATACGATGTAAAAACAAGAGGAACATGTGAAACCGAAATGTGTAATCCAGACCTAGGCATTAGTATACTCCTAGTTAGGTCACGTGAATTAATAAATATCAAGCAAAGAAAATAAACATGATTGTATGTGTTTGTATAAATTTTTGAAAAACCATCAGGTGGATAAATGAACCAAAGTTGTTCTTATTCATCTAGCATGCGTGAGCATGTGTATGCGTGTGTGTGTTCCATCCTAAAAACTATAAAGATTATCTCGTTAAAAAGGGTGTGATCACGTGTGTGCGTGTGCAAGTGTTCATGGGTGTGTTTGTGTGTTTGCTGTGAACAACCAGAAAGAACCAAAGAGATCCACTAGTGGATAATACATTTGAGGTGCAAATTAAACTTATAGCTTACAAGTTACAAACGCCAAATTCTGTCAAGATAAAAGAGTGTTAAAATGAGGACTCATAACCATGTCGTCGTGTGTGCATGTGTGAGTGTAGGACTACTAACAAAACATGAAAGGGTTGTTAATACATATAAGAAGTTAGTATGCATGGTGCTATGATACAAGGGTGTGTTGCAAGTTACAGGAAACACCCAATTGGTTACATTTATGTGTGTTATCCGTGTGTAGTATGCATGAAAATGGGAGGGTACTATACCTTTACAATCAAAAGTATATATACACCACTTCCATGAGCAAACAGAAACTTTGGGCCAATATGTGGAGCGTATCTGATGCGTATCATTGAGAAAGCAGCAAGCAGAGATCAACAAATAAAAACAATTGTGTTGCGTGTATGTGTGTGTTAATGTACAATATTTTACAAAGTAAAGAAATGAGTACATTTGTGCATGGTTTTGGGCGAGGGGTAGACACAGGCATAAGAGTGTAAAACAAGACATCTAAAATGATAATACTACTTGACTTCCCTTTTGTTAGCCTACATGTATTTTCCAATTTTCCCTGTGAGTAGGTCGTTGGTCAGGAAGCCATAAGGCAAGGTATAACGCGGGTAAGCATTTGAGGGTGTCAGGAGGTACTATTTTATCTTTAAAAACTTGTCCTTTCCTGTGAGTGTGAATGCCAATATAGGAATACAAAATGGGATGTTACTCTCTCTGTTGTCAAAAGAATGTGAAGGCAAAAACTGATGTATAGAGTCACGTGAGGAAGGCTAGGGTAAAAAGAGAAATGGATTTGTATAAGGTTATTATGAATACCCCTGTAGTATAAAAATGTAAGCTAAATATAAACGCAGGGGCGGTTAATGTGATGTAACTCTTTTATCACTTGTATTGAGACCTTAGTTCGACCCAAAGTGATTAATTAGTGCCACTCTTACACACACCCTTCGCGTCCGACTTGTAAAACTAAAAATACGATATAAATCTTGACGCGACCTAGTTTTTGACGATATTTTTCATTTGACTTATGGATCATTATTAAACCCGGGGCATGCATTTAAAAATGCTAGAAAAGTCACTTGGTTACTTAAACTCTATTTGATTTTTATGCTTGACCGACTAGCATACTATGACCTATTATTTGAAATACTTAGGGGCTTAAACCAAGAGAGATATTTATCAGTTACTAACGACCTCGCGGCCTAGTTTTCATAATGATCACTCCTTTATTTTACGGATTATTAATAAAAAAGTTATTGATCTTCAAAAATGAACCTGTGACCATATTTTATGAACGTGGAAAATGTGTAAACGCTTTTATAAATTAAATGCAAGTATATAATATCAACCAAGTGCTTTGTATATTCTTATTATGTGTATTTAGCCTAAGTACAAAATTTTGACTTAGGTTATGAATAGAGTGTTTACGGATTGATTTGTGTGCTTCATTTTCCGTGCCTCTACTATCGTTATCGCTTTGCTATATCATCAAGGTGAGTTTAATAGCCCCACTTTTAATTGCTTTAACTATTTTGGGGTGAGAACATTTCTTGTTTTTAACGGATGAACATAAGTGCTTTAAACTCATACGTTTGCCTACATGATGTCTAAGTAGCGATATCCCTAGATGCTTTAGCCCACTATCGTGAACCGTTAACTACTTTGTGTAAGCGCGAATGTTATGGATAGATCTATCGGGACTAACCTCCCTATCTAATTTGGTTGTGTGGCCAAAGTTAGATACACTTACATTTGAGGATTTACAAATGCTTCGGGATAGGCATTTGCTCGGGCTCTTATTATTTCTTGTTGGTTGAGGTTAACGCTTCGATGTCACGAGCTTAGGCGTAGGTGAATAAAACGTATACTTTTGATTATAATCTTGTATTTGTTATAAGATTATATGCCGGTTGCCTCGAAAAATATTATGGTTCATCACACTATTTAAACTTAAACCTATGAACTCACCAACCTTTGTGTTGACGCTTTAGCAATGTTTTTCTCAGGTATCAAGACGGAGGAGTGACGTGGTTATGCATGGGAGATTTTTAAATGAAAATGGTCGTGACTAGTGTATGGATATTTGGATCAATGTTAAAGTCTTTTGAAACAATGTTTTATTACGATCTTGTGTAACTCGCTTCCGAAACAAGTTTTATGCTTTTAATTAAATTAAAACGGATTTTAAATAGTCGTTCTTTGTATCTATGTCTTGTGATATTCATGACCGTCGCACCCCATTCTGTTGTATTACTCTGATAAATTGGGGGTGTGACATATTGTAGTGGATTACACTTGTGAGAAAAGACCAAATGTGGAGGAAGTACCCACATGGCTTTAACTCAATAAGAAGCGAGTAGTAAGATGATCTTTGAGGACAAAGATCCTGTTTAGGGGTAAATGCTGTGACAATCCGTCAATTTATGGTTGATATTTTATTCTCAAATATTATTTAAAAACATTATTTTAATGTTATAATATGAACTCACTTATTTTTGGGAAGTAATTGGATTTACGTCTTGAAGTAACGTCGACTACGTCTAAACCGGAGGATTCAACGTTGCGTGCTTACGTTTACATACACCGTCTTTGGTGACAGTCCGACATTTCAGAAAATAAATTTATCCGTAAATATTAATTTGGGATTTTAAATTTGTGTTGGTTCATAAACTCACAAATTTACGAGAAGAGATTAGGACTTACGATTTTATTTTAACGTCCTTTACGACTAAACCGGAGACCTTAGGATTACGTATTTACGTTTTCGAACTCCGTTTTTGATGAGACAATTTTTATTAGATTCGTTTTGTGCCGTTGATTCATAATTTATAAAAACGTTTTTCGTAAAACGACCCGAGGGCACGCAAATCGAGGAAACTAGAATCGAGGAATACCCGTAATTAAATTGGGATGAGACGAGAATAAACTTGCCCCACCCCACATGGGACGGAAAGTGTAAGCAACCAACACTCCATGATGTGTCAATTTACAACACACTAAGCTAACACTTGTCTTAGCTTACAATGTAAGCCTTCCACCAACAAAACCACTAAACTAAAACTAGCAACCTTATTTCTAACATGCAAAACAACCACCATTTTCTCTCTTCTCCTCTCTAATGTGCCGTCCCATATCACTCACAAAACACCCCAATTTGATCTTGATTCTACCATAAAATCTTATGTTATTTACACACATGTTGAAGCCCTTTTGAAACCCTATTGATTGGTGGTGATTATAACATCCAAGGAGGAGTTTCCATGGAGTCTTGGGGCTGATTTTCCACAAGGTGTTCATGAAGAATGGTGGTCTTGAAGATGGTCTTGGTTATTCACAAGATTCTCCATCAAAATCCATGTTTTGATCACAACCTACATCATCATGGTGGTATAAAGATTGTTCTCCCCATCTTCTTGTTATTTTGATTATGTAATCATGTATTTTATTTCCTATTATATATGTATATGATGATTATATGATGATAAAAGTATTGTGTGGGGATTTGGTGTTGATAGATTGGATAAACATGGGTAAAAAGATGGACAAACTACATGTAAAATGGGTAAATCTTGTTTAAATGGTAGGCTGTATAAAAACAGTAACTAACCACATGTTAGACTGATAAAATGATGAATTAGAATCAATTTACAGTAAGCTATGGGTCTTGTACACATGTGAGAGTTGGCCTTGCAATGGAATCATTAGGATGAGTGAGATATGATCAAAACAAGTTTAAAGTACAAATCTGAGTTCACTGTTTTGGACGTTTTTTAGAAACTACTTAGAAGCTGATTCAACAGTAGCTATAGTAGAGTTAAATGGAGCACATATCATGTAGTTTATGTCATAAAAATTTGAGCTTCTATCTCCATATAGAACTCTAGATATGGCAGTTTTGGTGAACATGAAAATAAAAACCAGATTTTGGAAATTAAAGTATAATAGTATTATATAAGCACTAAAGTAAAAAATAGTATAAAATGTGAATTAAAACCCACTAACTCATATAATATATTTATATAAATATGTATAAGGATAAATAAATGGACATTTTATAAAAATGGTAGTTTGATAAGTTTTATAAGTTATAAAATTATAAACATGATTTTTACGACTTTTTTGGCTATTACCGTAAAATTAACGTTTTTGTTAAATAAAACTTAGACGGTTGGACCCGTATAATGTAAACTTTATAAAACTCATATACTTATATATAAACATATATAACAAGTAAAAACCGATAAAACCCGAACTATATAACATATGGACATTAACGGACTAAGTTAACGTTATTGGACTAATAATACAACAAAATTGGATAAAACACTTATAAAATTATTTATTGGGCTTAAACCATTTAGGCCCAACATGTAAAGTGTAAATACTGATAATGCAAGTATAAAATGGATTAATACAAGTAAAAGAATTTATAATAGGCTTATTGGACCTAAAACATGTAAATAGGTAAAACTAGTAAACTAGTAAGAAGTTACCAATACGTAAACACTAAAATAAGTAAAAGAGAATATGTAAACCCACTTGATCATCATATATATATATAATCATCATATGTATACATAATTGTTATTTTTATAAAGTCATTGGACATGAGTCTAAGACGAGTATTATCTGTCTAGGTTTCCGTGATTGAAGCACGTACCGTACGTCCGAATTGCCGATAACCCGCCTTCCCACATCAACGTGAGTTCATAGCCTCGCACTCTTTTAAATGCTTTTATGAAATGTTTTATAAACCCGCGAGGGAGATAACATGTTAGTTTTTATAAAATAGGACACCATTTGTCCCGATTGTTTGTTTATTGATTTGGACCCGAATGATTGTATGACCCGATTGTATGACCCGATAAATGATTAAAGGACCCGATAGATGAAATAAAACAGATTATTAAAGTTAGGTTATGTCACTAAAAGCCCCTTTAGCATGAATTGTGAACTACCGGGATTTGGTAGACGCTTATGCATATAATAGTACTATTTGGGGACGATCACCCCAGTTCGCGCCTTGACGGTTGATCCCCGTCGTGCCACATTGATTGGTAAGCGAATTTATGTATGAGAAGATTTCCATAGCGTTACCTTTGTGATGACACGCTAATTTAGATGGGCAAATGAGTTTCGGGCTAGCTACCCGTTGTTTGGTTTAGTAAGGTAACAATGTCATGCGGCTTACAATAATCCAGTTAATGAAATACTACTATACGCACCGAATTACGATGTATTGCCTGACTAGCAATACGGGGTCATACTATTGATATTATGTTCGTGTTTTGGTTTTCATAACCATATTCATATAACGGTTTTTATTTAACTTTATACAACATCGTAAGACGTATTGTATGATGTTTTTACGACATTGGCTCGTATAATGATTTTTAAGGCAAATGCCTATATTATGATTTTCGATAAGGATTTGTATAAAAATGACTTTGGCTATTTTATGGCCTATTACAATGATTTGTACGAAACGATTTTTGGTAATAATTTTATACCAAAGTTATATTGATGTAATTTATTAAACTCTATGGATTCACTTGGCGTTATCGCTGACCTTTTCTTTTAACATGTCTTATCTCAGGTACTTGAAGGTAATTCTCGGGAAGACAACAAGAATTCATGGCCTGCACTTAAACAATAATTTCCATTCAAATGCTTTGTAAAACTTGTATGAAATACTATGACTTGGGACCTATGTAACTTTGATATTTATGAATGGAAATGCTTTATTAATAAACGACGCGATTTTTATGCGTTGTCTATGATGTGACTAATGTGCTATCCCGTAACACCAACTAGTCTTCCGCTGTATTGAGTTGTATAAAATTTGGGGGTGTTACATTTTTGGTTAAGCTTAGCTACTGTTCTTGTATAAAAAGTGGTTAAGTTCATTGAATCTTAGATAATTTAGGAATTTTGAATTTTTTCAATTCTTAGTTTAACTAATCTGCTTTAAGAATTTAAGAATTTGCAGAAATGATTTACGTAATCTACTAATGAAGAAGTTTAAAGAATGTAGACAATAGCAAATGACCAAATATCTTCTACAATAGCTGTATCTCCCATTTGATTTTGCAATACAATTTGTCTAAGTTTAGTCGATTTACATATTTGGTCCCTTATCTTGTATATGTTCATTACATGTATAGTCCTCTAGCCCCGTTAGTTTTTAACTAATTCTCGCTGGACTGTGTTGATCCCTTTGATTGGATCTATATTATGTTAAGAATTAGTATAGTAGTTTGCAATCAAACTAAAACACTTTGAGCACTCTTACTAACACTAAATAAGTTATGCGAAATCTAACTTATAAAGCATAGAAGAATAGAATTACTTCTAACTATTCGATTCTCTTATTAATAGACTTGAATGAGGTACATGAAAGACATTGTACCTATGTTCCTTTTATAGAGTAAGGAACCCTAGAAACCTTAGAATATTCTATAAAGATAACTATATCATAGACTATATATTATCAATATTCTAACTATTTAAGTATATCACATAAGATATACTCTAACTATAACTATGACATATCTTATACAAAGATATATTCGTCCTAATCAATATAGTAGTACTTACTTTATAAGTAGCAGTACTTACTATGTACCACGTTAACACTAACGGTACTTACATAACACTAATAGTACTTCAAATACACTGACGGTACTTGACACTTAACAAATAATTCCCAACAATCCTCCCCTAAACAAGAATGATAACTTGTGATCTTCTTGTTTCTCTTGTACTGGATGTATTTAAAATACATGTCTTCAGTCTTTCCTTCATCCTTGGATTGAACTTGGTAATTTGTATTTGTATCCAACTAAATGTAGCCAAACACTTCAATATAGATCTTATTATGATAAGATAATCTTCAAACATTATGAGTATCATCTTTGTCTTCAAAGTATGATCTTCTTTGTGTCTTCTAAACATTCATTTATCTTTGCAGCAATAGTAATTGTCTTCTTGAGTTAAATCTGTGAACTCTGAATCATGAACTTCAGTCTTGATTTGATTAGACAAAACCTTCTATGTATTTTCTTCTCTAAATACTTCTTTGCTTGCAATCTTTATACCTGAAATAAAAAAGTTAACAACAAAAACCAATCTATATTGGCTTCATAATTTTTAGCAAATCACCAGCTATCAACGGATTTGATAAATTCTTTACCAGTTAGCCGTACACTCTGGAATAGCCAATACTTTATTCATAAAGAATAAGGTGTACTGATAACCTTACATTTTTTTGGTAAATTGTCAACCATCAACGGATTTGATGAATTCTTTACCTAGTACCGTTTGTCTAGGACTAGCCAACTCTTTGTCTCGAAACAAGGTGAGTTAGAACCATATAGTTTTTAGCAAACTATCAGCTTTCAACGGATTTGAGAAGTCTTTACTACAAACCGTTTGCTTATGGACTAGCCAGTTCTTATGTGTGTTAGACATGGTGAACTGAGAAGCATTTGTGAAGTGTGACTGAAAGTCAAACACTTAAGGCTCTTTCTCAGCTTCTTCCTCATCTTTCAAATCCTTGATTTGTTGTTTAACCATTCTGATCAACTCCAAAGCATCAACAGATTCTTCTGTAACTTCCAGTTGTTGTTCTAACATCCTTTCCAACAATCTTCCTTTGAGAGGGTAAGTCTTCTCTTGCAGCATATAGTATGTAACATCATCTATATCCAAAATATGCAATTCACATGACCTGTAATATCTCCAGTAACTAGGGACTTGATTCTCTAATTCCTTCAACATTTCTTGATCACAATTGTGTGGCTCATACATAAAGAGAAATTCCCTACATAATAGTGATACTTCAGTTTTACCTGCACTGGCTTCTTGAACTAACCTGAAAAGATCCTGAATATCTTGTCTGTCAAGAATGTGAAGAATATCCTCCAAAAGTCTGAATATCCTTGTTGTGCCATCAGCTCTTTGAATTCCATGAGCTTCAAGTCCTTGATCCATAGAGTAAATCCATCTTCAAGTACATTGATCTTCAAATTTTACAATCTTCAAGTACTTCTTTAAGCTCTCATAATCATCACTATCTTCTGCTGTTGATTTAGCCCTCTTGGCTTTCTTCTTTGTATTTGTTGACCTTTTCCGTTTAACACCCTTGGAGGTTCTCTTAAGTTCTGTTGAACCCTCTTACAAGTTTGTATGTACCGTCTCTTCAGTATGTACTGTTGTATGTACTATTGACTGTGTATGTAATGCTTGTATATTTTTAGTCTGAGCAATATCTCGAGCTTCAACTCCTGTATTCATTCTTTGAGCAGTCTCTTCCTCCCTTGAACTTACCTTCTCCTTTCTATTCTTCCTCACATAAGTGGTCTTGATAGGTGGAGATATATTTGTAGGTTCAGCAGTACGTGGCTTAATTCTAGGAGTACTTCCAAATTGTCTTTGTTGTTGCAGATGTCTTTTAAGCTCTTCAACAACTATTCTATCTGCTTCAGATCCAATCTCAACAAAATTCAATCAAGTTCTCTTATTTTGCTCATACAAAGTCTTGATTTCTTCAAAAAATTTCTTGACCAGCTGAATATGAGTAAAACCCTTAACTTTCTTTAGAAAATTCATCATTTTATTCCTAATCTGCATAGTAGTTGGAGGCTTAATCTTTTCTCTTCTTCTCTTTTTAGCAAAGAATCTTTGTTGCTCCCTTACCAGATCATCAATCAACTTTTATTTCTCTTCTTCATAATAAGCATCTCTCTCTTCAGCTATTAATGAGTCTACAAGAAGCTTACTTGCATGTAATTCAGCTTGAATCCTATCATACTCTTGTATGTTCCATTCTTGCTGTATTCTCTTAGCTTCTAGCAAAATGCTTCTTTGCTGCAATTTCTTCTTCTAATTCTTCTTCACGAACTTGTGCTTGCACTCTAAAAGCATATTCCTCATCATGGTCCAATTGATTAAATCTGTACATGACTTTGCTTATGTCATCATCTGAATCACTTTCATTCTCAGATTCTGACAATATTTGCTTCTTCCCCTTATCTTTTGGATTACTTCAGCTTGGAAGGTCTTTCCTCATCAGCTTGCTGTTGAATAACAATACCTTTAGTGGGGTGTGAAGCTTGAACTTTCCTACCTTGAATTTGATCCTTTTTGGCAAGAACTTCTTGTTATGTCTTTTTCTCTGCCTCTGCTTGTTTAGTCTTCTCAACTGAATTCTTCTTTCTTAAGGTAAGTAGTAATTGGGCTAAAGTCTCATCCTCTCCAAAAGGAGTTTGACTTTCTAGTGAAGGATGATCACCAGTGGTACTTGCAATCGGCTTAGTTGGCTTAGCAGTACTTGGGTCTTTAACAATGTTAGCAGTACTTGTAGTCGGCTTAGTTGGCTTAGCAGTACTTGGATCTTCAACAATGTTGATTTCACCAGTATTAGACACACTTGTTTCTTCAATCACTTATGTATCCCCATATACTCTTTCTTCCATAGAAGTCATCATTTCAACTTGCACCTCTTCAGTTTTGTTTGATCCATTGCTCATTCTTGATCTAGACAATACTTGCAAAGTTTGTTTCCTTTGAAACCATACTTGTCTTTGTGGTGGTGAAATTGAAGATACAGGAAATTGAATGTTAATTTCCTCCAACTTCTCATAAAAGCTCTCCAATTCACTTGAAGTGGTGATTGAGGTAGTGGTGCTGGTTGAGTTACCATCATTTCTTCAACTTGTGGCTCCTCATGAGAAGGTTGTGGTTCTTCCTGTTGAATCTCCATGTTTGAAGGTCCTTCCGCACCAGTCTCTAAACCAGTTCCATCTTCATAAGTCCCCATGACATCTTCATCCAGCTCAAAATTGATGTCATTTCCAGAGATCCTTGTCTGATTATCAGAATAAGGTGGTTGTTCTTCATAATTCCTCCCCTGTTTGGTTGCATTCAGTTGCCTCTTCTTGTGGTTCCTGTATCTTTGCTTCTTGAGTGTAGCCTTCTGAATAGAGTAATGTTGCCTCATCCAAGGTGATACTTTGTTCCTCAACTTGACTAGGCTAGCTTCTAATTCAGCTATTTTCTTGTCTTGAACAAGCTTTTCTTTCTGCAACACCTGTACCTGTTGGGACAAACTAGTACACAAAGCAGTTAAATTTGCAACATCCATCACCTCTGGTGCTTGTGCTTGTGGTGAACCACTAGCAGCAATAGAAGCAGCAAGTGAATGGATCAACTCATCACTGATTGGTGAAGCACCAACATTGTGAGAAGATTGTGAATCATCAAGGAAATGGGAACTCTGGTGAGAAGTAGTTTGCTGAGAAGCACTAGCATTGCTAGGTTCCTCACCTTCTTCATTGGCAGGTTGGGCTAACATATGAGCAAACAATGGTGTAACTGTTCCTGTAAAGGCATTGCCTTGTTTGGTTAAGAAAGAGAAGGTTCTCTTTGTGAATGTAGGAACATCCCATGTATCAGTTAACTCTGGTAGGTTAGGTATTTGGTCACTAACTAAATTATGAATGAATCTAGGATACATCAAAAACTTTTTAGTCCCTTCCAAATTCCTAGTCATGCCTTCAAAAATCAATTTTGAAAACTTGAAAACTCTGTTATTTGCTAGACAAATACCAACTGATGCCAATGAGCAAGAATTTGATCAAAATATGTACTTTTAGAGCTTAAACAGTGAATAATAGCATGAAAAAGCAATTTCCATTGAGGTGAAAATAAAGCTTTAAAGAAAGTAAGACTTTCCCTACCACCTCCATAGCCCATGGCTGCAAGGCCATCATGAATCTTTGTGTTATTAAGCATACTAAGTCCATTTTCATCATTTAATCTCAAACTTTCCCTTAGCAGTACCTCAGTTACATATATATTTCTATGATTTACCCTAGCCTTAATGCAAGGTTGATTAAACCGAGTACCTAACACAGCAGTATTCCAAAATTGTTCAACAATGGAAATAGAGACAACTGGACTTACAGTGAGTGCAAAACGAACATGACTTCGAGATAAGAATCCAAGAATCTCATGGAAACCAAGAGAGTCATCATTCGTAGCAAGATTCGCAACCAAATTATGCTTAGAGATTACTTGTAAAGCAGCCATTAGTATTTTTGATGATCGAAAATTGAAGGTTATAGAATCAAGGGATACAAATAAAAGATTAGGTGAATCAATTGTATAATTGGAGTAAGTATTTAAGTAAATAACAAACCCAAGCGTGAAGAAACCGCCAAATTTACAAAAGAGACCCTTAATGGTACAACGGTCATGTAGCGGTACATGGAACATAAGCGGTACTTGAATATATGCTAGCGGTGCTTGGAGTGATAACGGTACCTCACAATTTTGACCAGTTTATGCTTTCCACTATCATTGTAACCTCTTTTATCTTTTTCTATTAACCTACAATTACATCAAAAACACAAAACATATACCATACAATAAAAATTATAATAATTTGTACAGCTATTACCTCCCCTCAACATATGTAGCAGTCTATTGGTTGAGCATACCAATATGTGTCACCAAGAATTCAAATCTCTTTGCATCAAATGCCTTGGTCAACAAATCAGCTACATTGTTGTCTGTATGAATCTTCAAGACTTGAATAAGCTTCTTGTCATAAGCATCTCTTATAAAGTGATGTCTTATTTCAATATGCTTGGTCTTGGAGTGAAATACAGGATTTTTGACAATGCATATAGTACTTTCATTATCAATGTAAATCTTGGTGTTCATGAAGTTAAACCCATAATCTAACAATTGATTTAGTATCGAAAGTACTTGTCCACAGCAATGAGCAGCAGCTACATATTCAGCTTCAGTTGTAGAAGTAGCAACAATGGTTTGCTTCTTACACTACCATGATATGAGTCTTCTGCCTAGGAATTGACAACCTCCTGTTGTGGATTTCCTATCATGATTAGCTCCATCATAATCACTGTCTGAGTAAGCTTCCAATTCAATGATTGAATATCTAAGATACCATAATCCTAAATTGGGTTGACTTTTAATATACTTAAAAATCTTCTTCACAGCATGTAGATGTGACACCTTTAGATGAACTTGGAACCTTGAACAGGCACACACAGCAAACATAATATCTAGCCTTGAAGCAGTAAGATACATCAATGAACTAATCATTGAGCTGTATAGATGAATATCAACATTTTCTCCATGTTCATCTTTTGATAAAGTCTTCTTAGCTTCAAAAGGTGTTCTTGTACTCCTTGTATCCATACATGAAAATTTCTTCAAGATTTCAGCAACATATTTATCTTGGCTGATAAATATTCCATATTTCCTTTGATTGACTTGCAGTCCCAAAAAGAAAGTTAGTTCTCCCATAGAACTCATTTGAAATCTTCCTTTCATTAAAGCTTCAAACTCTTCACACCATGTCTTCTTGGTAGAACCAATAATGATGTCATCAACATAAACTTCAACTAGAATGATATATTTAGCATTCTTCTTGATGAACAGAGTTTTGTCAATGGTTCCTCTCCTATATCCATGTTCTAGCAGAAAATTGGATAAAGTTGTATACCAGGCTCTTGGAGCTTGATGCAGACCATAAAGTGCTTTGATAACCTTGTAGACTCTATTGGGGAATTTAGGATCTACAAAACCCGGAGGTTGTGAGACATATACCTCCTCTAAAATAGTACCATATAGAAAGGCACTTTTCACATCCATTTGATAGGTTATAAAACCCATATATGATGCAAAGGCCAAAAATAACCTAAATGGCTTCTATCCTTGCCACTGGTGCAAAAACCTCATCATAGTCTATCCCTTCTTCCTGTCTACAGCCTTGAGCAACAAGTCTTGCCTTGTTCCTCACAACAACTCCTCTTTCATCCTTCTTATTCCTAAAAATCCATCTAGTACCAATTACTCTCTTACCTGAGGGAAAATCTACAAGAATCCAAACTTTTTGTAGCTCAAACCGTATTAATTCTTCTTACATGGCATCTACCCAGCTTTCTTCATCAAGAGCCTATGAAATATTTTTGGGCTCTACTTGTGATAAGAAATAGGCAAACAAACAATGCAGAGTATCTTTATAATTTGTTCTCTGTTGTTGTTTGACATAACTGACAAGTGCATGAGTTTCAATATTGGTTTGAAGTTGTCTTCTGATTTGTACAGCAGATTTGGGATCTCCAATGATCTGTGTAGTAGGATGGTTGTTGTTGACTTTATGAGTGGGAATAGAACTGACTGGAATTTCTGTTTCTAAATTGTTGAAATCAGTTACTGCACACTGCTCATCATAGGAAGCTTTGGAGAAGATTCCTTCAGCTGGACTAGCATATATGTCTTCATCGTCCATAGCTTGTAAAATCTTTTCTAGTGAGTCAACAGATTTAGCAGACTTTGACTTAGCAGTACTTGTAGATGAAGTACCGCTAGGTGTAGTATGTACTGCTGAGTGTTGTTTCTCAAATGATTCTTCTCCTGAATGCTCATTAGAAGATGTAGCATTCTTTTCTTGATTTTGAAGCCTCTGAAGCTATTGGGAGGCTTGATCATCATTTGATGACATGGTTTGCTTCTTGGGAGTAGCAGACATAGGAGTAACAGTAGGCATATTGGGCACATAGACATGAAGATCATCATCTGATGACGAAGCATATTCTTGAGTACCTGCATTAGTTGCACTTGACTCCTCACCTGCATTGTTAGTTTGATAATCCTTTTGCAAAGAATAGTAATCCATGGAGTTAGTTAGATATTATAAATCTAACATCCAAGCTTAACCTATTCCTGGGACATTGGGTTTATTTTCTAAGAAATTAACATGGGCACTTTCTTCAACCTTTTTAGATGCCAAATTATAAACCCTATATGCTTTACTTTGCACTGAATATCCTACAAGATATCCTGGATCAGATTTTCCATCAAACTTTCCCAAATAATCAAGAGTATTTAGTATAGACACATGACACCCACAAGGTCTTAAATGACTTATGGTTGGTTTCAAACTAGTCAAAAGTTCATAAGGTGTATTGTTTTGAGGCTTGGTCACTAAGACTCTATTTAACACATAACATGCAGTATTGATTGCTTCTGCCCAAAAGGTATTTGGCAAAAGAGAATTAGCCAGCATAGTTCTAGCAGCCTCAATTAGTGTCCTATTCTTCCTTTCAACTACTCCATTTTGTTGTGGAGTCCTAGGATTAATAAATTGTCTCTTAATTCCTTTAGACCTACATAATTCATCAAATTCTGCATTCTTGAATTCTGTCCTATTATAAGTCCTAATGATTAAAACCTGTTTAGTGAACTACTTTTCAACTAAAGTTATAAAATCCTTAAGTAATTCACTTGTTTCACTTTTAAGAGCTAAAAAGAAAACCCAACTGAATATACTATAATCATCAGCTATGACTAGACAAAAGGTCTTATGACTAATGCTTCTTATAGATACTGGACCAAAGAAATCCATATGAAAAAACTGCAAAGGTTTTGTCACAGTGTTAACAGTCTTGGTCTTACAAGAGGCTCTATGTTGTTTACCTTTTTGACATGTAGCACATGTGAAATCATTTTAAAGATTTGTTAGGTAAACCTCTAACCAAATTCCTATTCACTAATCTATTAAGATTCTTGAAATTCACATGACCTAACCTTCTATGTCATAAATTAGACTCATCAAAAGAAGCCTTAGCTAGCAAACATGTAATACCACCTGTTGGAGTAATAGTATGAAGATTAAAGGTGTACATATTTTCTTGCCTGGGTACTTTAAGCAGTATTTGAGATTCCTTAGGCATCTCAAAGTCTTTAGACAGCACCAAGCAGTCTTTGTCTATGAACAACACCTTGTTCTTCTTATCACACATTTGTGATACAGAAAAGAGATTGAACTCATTCAGTTCTTTTACAAAGAACACATCTTCAAATTCCAACTTCCCTATGTTGATTTTCCCTTTGCTAGTGATTCTACCTTTGCTACCTCCAAAGGCTACTGGTCCTCCTCTGAATTCTTCAAATTCAGCAAGAAAATCTTTGTTTCCTGTCATGTGTCTTGAGCATCCACTATCTACTATACCTTTATCTTTCAGTTCATCAATTAGATGCCCCTCCACACAAATAAAACTCATTTGTTTTTAACAGGGACCCAAACCACATTTGGCTCGGATCTTGTGGGACCTACACACTTAAGAGTTTGTTCTGAAGCATTCCCATTAATGCTACTTTTGCTCTTATACTTCATGGTTTCAGTTATGTAATCAAATACATAGGGTGACTCTATGTGCTCAGACTTCTTTGCCTTAAGTACTGCTTTAGCGGTACTTGCTTTAACACATGATTTATCTCTTTTAGGAACCCACATTTGCACTGGTTGGTTATTATCCTTACTTCTATATGTTTTAGCTTTTTCAACAACATTCTTAGAAGCCTTAGAAAACTTTGGTTTTACAGACTTTAAACCAACAATACTTAAGTTTGGTCTAGCAGTACTTGCAGGTCTAGACTTGCCGGTACTTGATTTACCAGACTTTAAAGGTACTAGACCTTGTTTCATAAGTACTGCTCTAGGAAGAAAACTTTTGACAAGGACATTTTTATCCTGTTTGGCTACTTTTGAATGATCAAACTTAGGATTGTCATTCTTAAGTTTCTGATTCCTATTAACCTGTGCATTTTTTCCATTACTGTTTTTCATGACCCTTTGTGTAGCCTTTTGTTTCACAATCTTATCTTCATGTAGAGTACAATCTTTGATAAAATGACTTAGACTACCACAAACATAAAATCCTTTTCTTCTTAAAGAAGACCCAAAAGGTCGTTTTGACTTAACTTTTTCAAAACCTAGCCCACCCCTTTTGGCTTTATTATGTTTTACATTGTTTTCCAATATCTTGCTAGGAGTTTTTACCTGCTTGGGAGCAGAACTAGACTTAGATTATTCAGAAACAAAGTTGTTCATTAAAGGTGGATAAACAATGTTTTTGGTCACAATAGTATTGTCTTGGGACAAAGTATTAGAGTTTGGGGTATTTTTAACCTTTGGTTCTTCTAACTCTATACTTGTATCATTACTAGGGGGCATGAAAATTCATGATAGTGGTGGAGGAACTGCCTTCATTCCTTCAGCATATCTATCATTTTTCTGGTGTATTGTCTACCTCACTAGAACTATCAAAAATCCCTTTTTATAAATCCTTGTCAGTTAAAGTTATCCCAGGTTGGTCCTCAATATATCCTAGGCCTGATTTATCATAATACCCCATTTATGAATTAATCAATTTTTCCAATCCTTTACAGGATTTTTGCCAATGTTTAATCACTTCCCTTTCATTATAAAGATTGGCTTTTAAATCTTCATTTTTTGTTGATATTTTTAACAGTTGTCTTTCAAAAGATTTTATTTCCACAACTTTTTCCCTCATTCGAAGAGTTAAAATTCTTATTTTCTCTTCATAGTTTTGTTGAGCCTTTTTATACAAAACTATATTTTCGTCTAATTTAACAACACCTTGTTTAAAAGCATTTAATTCTATAGTGCATGTGTTAACCTTTTGATACTGTTCCTCTTGTTCTACTTTTAAGCTATTAAATTTAAGAGCACAGTCTTTAGAACAAGGATGTACCTCAGTATCTTCATGTGAGAGAGCCATTAAACCAAGCTCTTCTTCATCTTCATCTTCAGCCCAGTTCACCACTCCATCTACAGTTACCAATGCTTTGGTTCCTTTAGGACTTCTGCTGTTTCCTTTTTGAAAACTTTCAGTTATTCATTGACTGGTTCTATAGATGTGCTTGGACTTCTGACTGCTACTCTCATTTTCTTGCAAAGTGTCCATTCCTTCCGCAATTATAGCATTCAACTTTGGACTTGTCATATCCTAATGGCTCATTAGGATCTACAGTCATCTTTCTTCCAGTCTTCTTGAAGAACCTATTAGATCTTACTGACAACATAGCAGCTTGCCATTTAAGATCCATCTCTTCAACATCAGCATCATCCATTTGAAATGTTGGAAATACGTTTTACGTATATAGAAAGTCTCGGTCACTCCAACAATATAGTTATAGGATCGTAGTAGTGTATAAGTTACTTTTATTAAATCGCCCGACCCATGAGCATGTTCATGGGCCGGAGGCCCAAGTCTATTAAGGACTTGGGTATATAAGCCTCTTTCCACCATGGAAAGAGGTGTTGGTTGTTTTTCATTTCTCACTTCAATATCACATTGTTTCTTTCACTTCTCTCTCTAAGTTTCTCTCTCTAGAAAACATCAACCCTCTTGATTGATTGGTATCAAGAGCATGGGATGAAATATAGGTTGGTTTTAGTGTTGTGTATGCTTTTTTAAGAATTTCATAGCTTTTAAGTTCTTTTTGTCGAAACATCAAATTTGTTTTTGTGTTTGATTGTGATTTCAAGTCGTATAACTTATTTAATCGTGTTGTACTGTTTTTGGTATCTTGGTTTTGGTTAAAACACAACCTTTCTTGGATCAAACGTTCAAAACTATCTTGTTTTCTTCATTCCGAAATTCAAGCTAGTATCACCATCGGAAAGTACAAGTGAGAGGGATTCGATCGCAATAACCAACTGGTTCTACTTTGCGATCATTAGATTACGATACTTATTCTGATCTGGACAATCCGATCGATCTTTGCGATCTGGGATTCCGTCAGTTTTAAGGAATTTTAAGTCGTTACTCTGCCTAATTTGTTTCAGCCATATTCCGATCTGAACATTCCGACAGCACATTGTGATCTAAGCATTCCGACAGGTTTACATTACGATCTAAGCATTCAGATAGTGTGACATTCCGATCTAGACATTCCGATACCAGCAACATTCTGACAGGTTTACATTGCGATCTAAGCATTTAGATAGTGTGACATTCCGATCTAGACATTCCGATCTAGGTATTCCGACATAAAGCAACATTTCGATAGAACTTGTTTTTGGATACTTAGCGGATTTCTTCTATCTTGCATTAAATTTGGTAATTTGGTAAATTTCAAAAGCAAACACAACAAAAAGATAACAACATCTTTCATTTAACAACACAAAAACACATAACCTTATTTCATTGTTCGATCATTTTTGATAATCTTTTTCAAGGGATCATAAAATGAATTCACATTCATATATGCCGACAATGACTTCGCTTACCGATATCTCAATCATTTCGGGTACCGATACTCGCCCACCTTTGCTCATCGAAGATTTATTCTGAAGCATGGCAAGGTCGCATGAAAACATACATCATGGGCAAACCCAGTGGTCGACTTATGCTTCAATCAATTGAAAAAGGTCCTTTAGATTAGGGAGAGGTTACAGTCAACAATGTGACAAGGGCAAGGGAGTATCATGAGTTAACCGATGCTAACAAAATCATTGCAGATGTAGATGAAAGGGTTGTTCAGAGAATTCTTCAAGCCCTTCCACCCGATATCTTTAGAATGGTAAGTGAACATAAAGTGGCAACGGATCTTTGGGATCGACTAGCTGTTTTGTTACAAGGGACATCTCTAACTAAGCATGAACGAGAGTGTCAATTGTATGACTTGTTTGATAGGTTTACATACATTCCAGGGGAGACTCTTCACGACTACTACTGGTGTTTCACCACTTTGATGAATGACATGAACGTGTATAGTCTAAGGATTGAACAGTTTCAACTAAACACAAAGTTCTTGAACACGTTACCCCAAGAATGGAGTCAATATGTCACTGATGTTAAGATGATTCGTGATTTGCACAAGTCCAATTTAGATCAACTCTATGCTTTCTTACAACAACACGAGAAGCATGTGATCCAAAAACGACTCTCTCAGGATCTTATCATGAACCATTGGCATTAATGGCAAACCATCCTACACTGTCATACCACAACTCTCAGCTTGCTTTGGGACACCAAACTTCATATCAACCTTTGTATCAAACACCAAGCTTCCCACAGTACTCGATCTTGCCACAACCACCTACATCTTATCACCAACAATTCAAGCAACCAGCAACATCATCACCAGGAGATTCACATCCGTTACCTTATGCTTCACACCAGTACTCACCTTATCAACCTCCAACAAACCCTGCTGTTACCTATCAACAACTTGAGGCTCCTCAACCCTATTACTTACAACAAGTTAGTGCTCCATCAAATCAACTTGTAGCTCAGTCTGCACCAGCATTCTACTGTGAT
The DNA here is from genome assembly GCA_025667525.1 of Glebionis coronaria. Lineage (NCBI taxonomy): Eukaryota > Viridiplantae > Streptophyta > Magnoliopsida > Asterales > Asteraceae > Glebionis > Glebionis coronaria. Next base: position 486,224,970 of record CM046874.1, read on the forward strand.
GATGAGATCCCTGTTCCTGAGTTTAGACAAGGGGACAGTCCTACTGATATACTTGCTCAAATGTCTGCTTATCTCACTCAAACATTGAACAAACGAGGTTACAGAGGTCCAGCAACAAATAACAATCAGTTAAGGAACTCTTCTAACTCCCGACAACAGGATACAATTCAGGATGGTAGAGTCATGGTGCAACCACTTCAGGGGAGACCCAATTCATCTACTGCTGGTGCACGTTCATCTAACAATGCTGCTACAAGAGGTAATAGCACTGGTAAAATGAAGGTGATTATATGCTACAACTACAAAAGGGAAGGGCACATGGCCCGAGAGTGCAAGCAGCCTAAGAGGAAAAGGGACGGCACATGGTTTCAGGAGAAGCTCTACTTGGCGAATGCTCAAGCCCAAGGTCGTGAGCTCGATGAAGAAGAGTTGGCATTTCTTGCAGATCCGGGAGTAGCGGACACTGACGATCTCACAACAGCCATCACAAACAATGCCACATATCAATGTGATGATTTGGATGCGTACGACTCTGAATGTGATGATCTCAACACCGCCAAAGCAGCTCTCATGGAAAATCTTTCACTTTATGGAGCTGATACAATTTGTGAGGTACCAAATACTGCTACAGATACTAGTATTGTACCTTATCAAGTTGAACAAGTGTCTGAGTATTCGGAACAGCCTCCGGTGGTTAGTAACTCAATCGAGGAGACAAACAATGATAGCAATATCAATGCAAGTCCCCAGACTTTGAGTGAACCACAACCGGGAGCTATTACGACTACAAATTCGTCTGCTCAACCTGATTTGGTTATGGTCTCGGCATCTTTGGTTTAGCTAAATGAATAATGCAGTCCTTGAAACCCTCAATGTTAATCAGACTCTATCTGTCGAGCTTGCTTTGAAAAAGGAAAAGGTTAAAACCTTGGAACTAACTCCAGTATCCACGACCCTAACCAATCCTGAATTTGATAGGTTTAGGCAAGTCCAAATGGATAATCAGCTAGAAATTAAGAGTTTAAGAGCAAATTTTTCGAAAGAACTCAAAGAAAAAGAGTCAGTCGTTTAAAATTTTCAAAAACTTCAAACGGATTTTGAAATTATCGAGTCTAAAAGAGTTGAAACGGAAATTAAGGCGTCTGAGAGAGTTAAAAAGACTGAACTTTTGCTTTTAAAACAATTTGCTGCTTCAAATTTAGTACACTTGTTTCATTCTTCTTTTCAAGAGTTCAATCTATCGCGTCTAATAGACCTACCACCTACCCCGGGGTATGCAAAGCAAGCATTTCACCACAACCCACGACTTTATGATGCAACCAAGTTAGGATTGGTATTAGATCCAATTGTGTTCTTGAATGAATTTGAGAGCATGACACCATATGACGAGAAGCGGTTAAAATTACTTCCTACATATCCTAAATATGACTATTCTCAAATTAATGCAATAAATGCTACAATAGATCTTAGAACTCGATTTAATATGAAAAAGTGAACTATCCAAACACCCACTTTCATGCCTACTAGAGAATGCCTTAGTATAATTCCTACACTCGTTAACTCGGACGAACCGAAGGAAATTCCTAAGAATCTTCCACCGGTAAGTACGGTAAAGCTTAGCTTGGAAGAGATTGAGCGATACCTTACCTAGTTTGACAAGGTCATCCTGGAATGTACGACTTCAACGGCGATAACCGCTGGAGAATGGGCTTTCGAACACATGAAAACGGTGTTTGAGAAAGAGATCATTCCGTTTGTAAACCATATTTAAAAGGGATTATCTGATCTAGCGGGTTATCTAAGTTTCGAAACTGGTGAAAGTTCAAAAAGTTTTCTATGAAATGGATGATGCTTATGAACAACATTTAATTGAAAAAGAAAAGATTTTATCTTAATATGACTGTTTCTTAGAATATATAGTGTCTCTCGAAGTGATGCAAGTTGTTACTCTTAAATACGCTCATGAGATTTCATCTACTCCTGTGAATATATGTGATGATGTGCATGATATGTCTGTGAATATTGTTAAGTCTGTGATTAATGTAGATAATCATTCTTGTCATGAATCCAACGCTGAATTTTTAAAGCTTCAAGATTCTTATGACACACTTTCAAAACATTTTAATGAGCTTCAAAAACATTGTATATCTCTTGAAATTGAGAATCAATCTAAAAATGAAACTCTTTCAAAAACAATTGATTGTGTAAACTCCGTTGAGACAAGTGACAAGATGATTCAGGTTGTTCAGGCTCTAGAGGAAGAAATTATGAGACTTAAGAGAGAATCAGTAGCAGAGAAATTGGAACCAGAGGCTGCAGAGATTAAGAATCATGCCCTAGAAGATAGAATTAATTCTTTGATAGGGGAGCTTGATAAAGTAAAGCAGGGTTTCTCAGATATTTATGGTTCATTAGAAGAACGCTTCGCTTTTAATGCGGCAGAGCAAAAGTCACTCGTTGACCAATTGAACCGTAAGTGCGAGGAGGTCTCTGACTTAAATATTCAACTCATAGACAAAAACATGGTTTTGGCTGAATTAAAGGAGACACTTCAACTCAAAGGACAAAAAGTTGTTGATAATCCAGCCACTATCTCTGCCTCGACCTCTAGTGCTCTCAAACCCAACCCACGTGTGCTATATCGGGATCCAAAATTTAAGAATAGTCCAACTAAGTTTGCCACATACATGAAAAATGCCTTAGAACATGTTGATCTTGCTAGAGAGATAGTTGATGAAATGCGTGAATTAGATCCCACAAGTCATCTTCTATATGAGCTTTCTTATATGTGGATCGCGTTCAGGATTGTTTAGCAAACTTAGAGTACTTTGGGAAACTGATATCTGTACCCCCGAAACAACAAACCCCCACCATTGCCATTACTCCATTCAATAAGAATCCAGGATCTAAGCCTATTTTAAACACACCCATCAAGGCTACATCAAAATCTGTCACTAATGTTCCCATGGCTTCTACAGGAGTAATTATGTCTACTAAGGCTAAAGGATCTCAAGACAAGAAAGATAGGATCAAGCCTTCCACTAGTAGGACTGCCAAGAAGAAAGTAGAAGTTCACCCTAGAATGTTATTTCAGTTTCAAATAAAAAGAATCATGTATCTAAGACAAAAGGATCTGCTTCTGTGCAGAAGCCTATGAAAAATGTGAATTCGAATTTACGATGTTGGAATTGTAATGAATGCATGTTTTCTCAGCGTCATGATTTATGCCTTGTTGATCACGTGAACGAAATGTATGCTATTAGGAACAATCTTGAATGGATTCCAACGGGGAAGAAATTCACCCAAGTTGGTTGGCAATGGAAACCCACTGGTAGGACCTTTACTGCTAATGGAGCTAAGTGCCCTTTAACTAGGATCACATCCACGGAAGTTAGGTCTCAGCGTCCTTTAAATAGGAACACTAGCACTAAGAAATGAAAAAAGCGCCCTTTAACTAGGTCTGCCCCCACTATTGTGCCTACCAGTGAAGAAGTACCTCAGGATCTTAGACAACTAGAATCTAAGCCGGCATTTAGGAAGCAAGTTTGGAATCCTACGAATTCTTCGGTTAGCAAATCTAAGATAATTATATTTGTACCTGCTAACACAGAGGAACTACTAGATTCCGATACATCGTCCTTGTCTGGTGATATTTTCAGGTGGTCCAAATCATCCTCTGGTACTTGGACTCTGGATGCTCAAAGCATATGACCGGAGATCGCTCGATGCTCAGAAATTTTGTCAGCAAGTTTCTAGGAACGGTTAAATTCGGCAACGACCATATTGAAAAGATCATGGGTTATGGTGAATACCAAATTGGGAATGTTATGATTTCAAGGGTTTATTATGTGGAGGGACTTGGTCACAATCTATTTTCAGTGGGACAATTTTGCGGTTCAAACCTTGAAGTGGATTTTCGACAACATACTTGCTTTATTCGCGATCTTGCAGGCAATGATTTGTTAAAGGGTTCTCGAGGAGATAATCTCTACACACTGTCCATTCAAAACATGATGGCCGCCTCTCCTGCATGCCTTCTTTCCAAAGCATCTAAGACCAAGTCATGGTTGTGGCATCGTCGATTATCTCATCTCAACTTTGATGCTATTAACCATTTGGCTAAAACGAACTTGTTCGTGGTCTTCCAAAACTTAAGTTCGACAAGGATAATTTATGTTTCGCGTGTTCGTTGGGGAAAAGCACTAAGAAATCATACAAACCTAAATCTGAAGAGACCAACCAAGAACCACTGTATCTTTTGCACATGAATCTTTGCGGGCCAATGCGTACGGCTAGTGTGAGTGGTAGAAAATACATCCTTGTCATGGTGGATGATTTCTCAAGGTTTACATGTGTAAAATTCTTAGCATCCAAGGATCAAGCACCAGAGTATATCATTACTTTCTTAAAGATGATCCAAGTACGTCTTAACACTACTGTTCGCCGCATTCGAACTGATAATGGAACTGAGTTCGTTAATCAAACTCTACGAAACTATTACGAAAAGGTAGGTATTTCACATGAAACTTCTGTTGCCCGCACTCCACAACAAAACGGTGTCGTGGAACGACGTAACCGTACACTTATGGAAGCTGCTCGAACTATGTTGATTTAGGCAAATGCTCCTTTATTCTTATGGGCTGAAGCAGTGGCAACCGCATGTTATACCCAAAACCGCTCCATCATTCGTAAACGCCATGGTAAAACTCCATATGAGCTACTTCATGGAAAAAAACCCGATATTTCATTTCTTCATGTGTTTGGTGCACTATGTTATCCAAATACAAATAGTGAGAATTTGGGCAAACTTCAACCGAAGGCTGATATTGTAATTTTCATTGGTTACTCGCCTGCAAAGAAAGCTTACCGAATTTATAACCGTCGTCTTGGCAAGATTGTAGAAACTTTGGATGCCGATTTTGATGAGCTGACAGCGATGGCTTCTAAGCAACACAGCTCTGAACCCGCATTACATGAGATGGGAACCGGTACAATCAGTTCCGGATTAACTCTCAACAATCCTACTTCTCCATCATTTATACCACCTACAAGGTCCGAGTGGGATGAGTTATTTCAACCTATGTTTGATGAATTCTTTGATCCACCGAGTAATGATTATCCAACACCTGCAGCAGTAGCTCCAATTCCCGAAGTTGTCGCTCAAGATAATGGAAATCAGTCCGAGACATCTACTGTTACTCTTGAACCAAATGTCCCATCCCCCAACAATTCACAAACTACACCTGAATCATCACCCCCACTCGTTCCTAATGATGTTGAAGATGATCCCTATGATCACGACTTGGAATATGCTCACTTACAAGAGCTTCCCTTCTTTGGTTCACAAATACCTGAAGACCCTACCGGTGCGTCTACCTCAGAGGAAGCTCCTGCAATCGGTCACTCCCGACCACCACGGATTGAAACTCACAACACAAAATGGACAAAGGATCACCCAATCCGCAATATTATTGGTGACATCGATCGACCAGTCTTAACACGCCACCAACTCCAAGAACATGCATTATATTGCTATTTTGATGCATTTCTTTCAGACACTGAACCTAAAAATTGGCAACAAGCCATGACCAAATCATCTTGGATTGAAGCCATGCAAGAGGAACTTAATGAATTCCAACGTCTTGAAGTGTGGGAATTAGTTCCTTTACCCAGCAACGTTGAAATCTTGAAATTATTGTGGGTATATAAGGTTAAACTCGATGAGTTAGGTGGAGTGCTGAAGAACAAAGCTAGATTGGTTGCTAGAGGTTTCAAACAAGCTTTGGGTATTGAATTTGAAGAATCCTTTCCTCCTGTTGCACGATTGGAGGCAATTAGACTATTCCTTATTTATGCTGCTCACATGAATATGATCGTCTACCAAATGGATGTTAAGACGGCATTTCTCAATGGTGAATTAAGGGAAGATGTCTATGTAAGCCAGCCGAATGGATTCGTCAACTCGGAGTATCCTAATCACGTGTACAAGCTCAAGAAGGCCCTTTACGGGTTGAAACAAGCTCCACGCGCATGGTACGATCTCTTATCGTCGTATCTCATCTCGAAAGGCTTCTCCAAAGGCAAAGTGGACCCAACTTTATTCATTCTCAAGGAGGACAACGACATGATACTGGTACAAATTTATGTTGATGATATCATATTTGCTGCTACTTATCAACGATTGTGTGACCATTTTGAGAAAATTATGTCCACACGTTTTAAGATGTCGATGATGGGAAAAATTTCATTTTTCTTAGGGTTGCAAAGTTCTCAGAATCCCAGAGGCATCTTCATTAATCAATCCAAATTTGCTCTTGAATCATTAAAGAAATATCATTTTGAAAATTGTGACCCCGTGGATACTCCAATGGTGGAGAGATCCAAGTTAGATGAAGATAAGGAAGGGATAGCTGTCGATCCTAAACTTTACCGTGGAATGATCGGCACCCTTCTCTATCTGACTGCTAGCAGGCCTTATTTGCAATTTGCTATATGCATGTGTGCCCGGTATCAGGCTCAGCGTACCGAAAAGCACTTACATGTTGTGAAAAAGGATCTTTCGGTATCTTAAAGGAACACTTAATCGTGGCCTATGGTATCCGAAGGATTCCTCTATTGCACTAATCTCATATGCAGATGCGGATTATGCTGGGTGTCAAGATACTAGACGTAGCACTTCTGGCAGTGTGCAACTTCTTGGAGATAGACTTATTAGTTGGGCATCAAAAAGGCAGAAAAGCGTTGCGATATCAAGTACAGAGGCTGAATACATTGCTATGTCCGGCTGTTGTGCTCAAGTTCTTTGGATGAGATCACAATTAACTGACTATGGTCTTGGATTCAACAAAATCCTGATGTACTGTGATAACAAAAGTGCAATTGCTCTGTGCTGCAACTATGTTCAACATTCCCGGGCGAAGCACATTGACATACGCTACCACTTCATCAAAGAGCAAGTGGAAAATGGAGTGATCGAACTGTACTTCGTCAACACTGAGTATCAGCTGGCAGATATTTTCACGAAGGCATTAGATCGAGGACGTATCGAGTTTTTGATCGAAAAGCTAGGCATGAAATCATTCTCACCAGCGACACTTAAGGAGTTGGCAGAAGAATCTGAAGCATAGTAGTGGTAAACTATTCTCGAGTATCCTTTGATCGTGATCTTGTATATTATCGTATATATTTAAACCACCAAAAGAAAAATACAAAAATATAAAACATAGAAAAACCATAAAAAATATAAAACATACAAAATCCATAAAAAATATAAAATCAAGAAAATCCAAAAATATTTTTAATTTTTTAAAAATCGGGCATGTCTTTTAGTACGGTAATATTTACGACCTTAGAAATGTCGATTAAAATTGACACGACGCCATAAATATATTCCGTATAAAAGTTGTACAAGTTTTAAAAACATGCCCATGATGGCTTGTAGTTATTTCAGACTGCAAACCGTTTTTCGCATTAAAGTCACGTATTTCTTATGAAAACGTTGGCTCTCAACGGGAATTAATTTTCTCGGGCAAGGTTTACTTTAAAAACTTGTAAGGGACTAAGTTTACTTTATAACTTGGTCTAACACAAATTTGTGTACGTATCAGTGCACTTATTTTGTAAAAATAAGAGAAATCTTATTGCCACCAGAATCGTTCCAACCAATCACTTAACCGGAAAATGTCCTCATGAAAATTTGCGTCCTTAAAATCATTGACTACAGCTCTTTAAATAGAAAACGGGTCCGTCTTTAAGGGGGAGCAAATATTAAATCTTCTTGGAATCAAAATTGGTCTTCAAAAAGGATTTTTAGAAAATATAAACTATTCATCATCATCATTTTCTGCTAAGTGTGCCTTGTGTGGAATAGAAATTCATGTATAGGTTATTGGAATTTTGGCATTAAGTATTTGGGTTCGTGTTTGTGAGAAGGGTTGGTATTTCATTAAGCCGATTTGGTTAATCCTAATCACTTTAAAACAAATACTATAAAACCGGGGGACAATTGTTTCAAATATGGAAATCTTGGGGTGTCATGTGTAAAGTTGGCAAAACTTTGACCAAAGTTAAACATTTTAACCCCCCCCCCTTTCCTTGTTTCTTCCCCATTGCAAAACACACTCTTCCAAAAACACTCACCGCCATTGTTGGACCTTGCATCAACCTTCGATTCTTCAGTTTTTGAATCCTTGTTATCTGTTCATCATCTAGGTATTGACTCATGCTATATTTGTTATCATTTATCTCATTTCGTTGCATCTCAATCAAAACAGAATCCTTAGTTTATATCAAAAATTAGGGTTTCTAAGTTTTTGCGATGAAAATGGAAATTAAGTTGTGGGATTTGTTTAGAATGACTAGATGCACATTGGTTTTGCCCAGAATTTCTTAAAACGTTGCCTAGCTCCTGGAAGTGAGAAGTCAAAGTTTAGATCAGATCCCTTTTATGGATTCCGATGATCATTACGATACCCACATTGTGATGCCTGTCATTGCGATGAGTCATTCCGATGGCCCACTGCGATGGGCTATTGCGATGAGTCATTTCGATGGCTCATTGTGATGGCTCATTGCGATGTGTCATTGTGATGGCTCATTGCGATGGGCTATTGCGATGGGTCATTCCGATGGCTCATTGCGATGGCTCATTGCGATGGGTCATTCCGATGACGCATTGCGATGGCATATTGCGACGATGCATTCCGATGCGTTATTGCGATGGCATTGTGATGGTATTGCGATGGGACATATTGCGATGTTTCTCAAACAATCCGATGGAATTACACTTATTGCGATGGACTTAGATATTGCGACAAGACATAATTTCGATAGGATAATCATTGTGATGGCTTGGTTAGGATTCCGATGGATTGATAGATTGAGATGGACTTAGGACTCTTATTATTCCGATACCTTGTAACTTTGCTATGGACTTTTAGATTTATGCACTTGCCTTAGACTATCTAATGAGTTTAGCCTAGGATGCATTCTTTTCTTAATAGGCTTTCAGTAAATTAGGGCCACTAACACGAAACCAAGTTTTATTGAAATTAATTAATTTTATCTCATAAGAATACTTGAAAGGTTTCTTATTACAGAAGTTCATCTTATTTAATAAGTTGACTCCTCTGTAAACAAAAGAGATACAAATTACTTATTCAATGTCTTGTGTTTTGTTTCCAAGCCATGGAAGACAAAGTTTCATCGTTGTCTTGCCCTTTGTTCAAGCCTACTGAAATTTAGGTTGAGGATAATCCTACAATTCCTGATGTAGTGGTTGAAACTAAACCAAAGTCCATTGAAGTTTTGGTTGAAATTAAACCAAGACCTACTGAGGTGTTAGTAGAAATTAAACCTAGACCTACTGAGGTTCTGGTTATGACAACCAAGAAATCCAAATATTTTAAGAACTAATGCTAGGTCGTTATCTCTTTAGAATAAATGTCTTTGGCATATCTGTCATTATTCTAAGTGTGCTGTTGAATGTAAGGACCTAGTCCATCTGAACCATGTTTGTATGTTATTTCTCAATAATATGTGGTAATAATTTTTATGATTTATTCCCTATGCTTCAACTTGGCAGAGACTTAAGATATATATATTTTGTGTATATCATTTGTGCTTATGTCATCAAAGTAGGAAAATGTCAATCATAGAGGAACAACAACAACTACGTGATCTCGAACTTGTTTCTCTCAGCGACAGGCTTCCATATGCTGAGAACAATTCTCGATTACAAGAGGATTTTGATCCGTCTTTACCAGCTTTCAAAATCGCCACGGATATCCTAGACATCTCACCCATCAGAGATACACTCAGATGTACTGCCTCTGTTCCTGAAGTCTACATGCATGAGTTCTGGAACACTGCATCTTTTTCCAAAAAGACTATCTCTTTCCAACTGAACAAAACACCAAGGGTACTTAACTTGAGCATCTTTCGGAAATTGTTTAAACTTCCTAGGTTGGCACAAGGAGAACAATTTGTGGCTAACCCAAAGAACGATGACATGCTTCGAATCATCCGTGCCATGAATTATGAAGGTGAAGTCCACAATCTATCCCAGTTCAACAATCACACATAGGGCAACCCTGGAAAGCACTTATCACCATCATTGTGAAGTGTCTTACTAGAAAGACTAGGGGCACCGATGCAATGAGACCACCTCAGGCTCACTTATTTTGGGGATTGTACACTGCGTCTATAGTAGACTATCCACTTCTTCTCTGGCAAGAATTTTGTTATCTGTTTACTGGAACGAAGAAGAAATCCGTGCATCTTCCATTCCCAAGATTCACCAAGCTCATTATCAGCCACTTTATGAAGAATGACCCAACCATTGACACTCGCGGGAATTTCTTCTACCACACCAAAGATGATGACTATGTGATTCTCTCAATGAATGCAGACACTAATTCCACAAAGTATGCATTACGTCCTGCCCTAGTACTTGACACAATGGTAAATGACGGAATCAAGGAAAGTGATAAATATCAAGAGATGCTTAATGATATTCACGCACAATTTCAACGTGCAAACTCACTTCCTTTAGAGAAGCAAAGATAAACGCAAGAAAAGAGTTTCAAAGCGCCAATCAACTGCTACTTCTAAAGATAAAGGCCCAAGGAAAATGCAAATAGTTGATGAAGATGATGATCAAGATGAGACGATCCATACTGAGGAAGAACAGGAAGAAGTACCACTCTGAAGGCCTAAGAAAGCAAAGCAGACTAAAGGTAAAGAAGCAAGTGTTGCTTCAGATGAACCTGCTCAACAACAAATTTCTGAAGCCAAACGACTGCGTATCGTTCTTCAACAAAGCAGACAGGAAGCTTTTGCAGGATCAGGCTCAAGAATGTTTGAAGACTTAGCAGATTTTGGTAACCCTGATGCTGACATGGCATTTTATGAAGAGCCTACTGATGAAGATGCTTATGAAGATGCATATGACGATGCTGCTAACTTTCATTTTGAAAGTCGTGAGCAGAGTGAACAGAGTGGTAGCAGTGCAAACACAGATACAAGTTTGATGTATCGAGACGCCAATATCACCACATCCTTACCAGAACCAACTCACACAGTGGTACACGATGATGCTCATGCAAATTTCATACCAGAAACGTAACTTCAAAGTAAGTCGACTTCCAACTCTGACGATGTTATGAAATATCTTAATTTGGAAGGGGAGGGTGTCGAGGATACAAATACTGACCCATCGACAAATGAAGACATGGTGGATGTTCCAATAACTACTGTTACATCAACCACCACTCCATCGTTATCTACCCCAATCATCAGTGAAGTCATAACACCAGTTATCACACCAGCACTTGTTGAACAACCGGTATCAACCACCATCCTAACCACTGAATCTACACCGTCATCAACAGCTGAACAACCTGTATCAACCACCGCCCCAATCACTGAATCTACACCAACACCTATCCTTGAACAACCCGTATCATCCACCACCACTTTAACAGTAATGGTTACACCACCATCATTAGAACAACAAGTATCATCCACCTCCAATCCATTCCTCACAGTCAGTGATCCATTGATCCAGTCTCTTCAACAACAGCTGGAGGCTCAAGCTAAACAAATAGCTAAACTGACTGAAAGATTCACCACTCCCGACAGACAACCTATCAAGGAACCTCAACCTAATGAGCCTACACTTCAGAAAATATCCGACAGAGTGTCTAAACTTAAAGCCCAACACAAATCATTTCTTGGAGAGAAGAAAACTCGTGACAAAGAGAATGCTGCCTTTCTTGGGTCAATTGATGAAAAGATGACCAAGATCATTCGACAAGAAGTCAAGTCATACATTGATCGGCAGCTACCCACTCTTGTCGGTAATGGTTTATCTACACTTCAACTAATGACATTGTTACAGACACGTCTGCTAAATATGGGGGCTCATAAATCGAAGAATAAACGAAACGTTTTGCAATATCTCAACAAAGCAATTATTGACGATTCACCAACAGATACTACCGACTCTGAGTCTGACAATGAAGACGAACTAGAGGAGGAAGAAGACGAGGGTAACAGTGAGGAGGATGATGGTGACAATGATCAAAATGAGGAAGAGGATAAGGAAGGAGATGAGGAGGAAGAAGAGGATGAGGAAGAAAAGGATAAGGATGCAGATGAAGATGAGGACGAGGATACAGACGATGATGAGGATGACGATGATGATAATGACGACGGTAATGGAACCAACAAGGGTGATAAGAATGACGAAACGGGTACTAATGCCGAAGAGTCTAATAAGGATGACAGTGATAAGGCTACTGAGAAAGGTTTAGAGGAAGCTGTAGAAAACATTGCTGAAACCGCTGAAAAAACAGTGGAGTTTACTGTACTAGAAACTCAGCAAATTGACATAGGTATATCTACTGCACCAGTTTTCACTACTGATTCTTACAATGAATCTGTAGAATATATGCAAGCAGAAGAACCAACAGGGTCAATACTTGAAGAAGAACCTCGCGATGATATACCGGTGATGCAAGATCAACCTTCAACACTAACTGAAGATCAACACAACATTGATATGGAAATTGAAGACTTAAATGTGCCAGAACCAACGTTTGCTGAATCTCTAATCATCGATGACACGGTACAGGAGCAACTCTGGCTCACAAATGCAGCTCCACAACATCCTTTCGACACAGCAACTGAAATGAAGCTGAATCAATTCCTGAACAATCTTATCGATTTCTCGGTTTTTCTAAGGTATTCTCATGGGAAACCGACAATGACTCCGGATCTGATCAAAATGGCAGCTGCGAATGTGGACTTCTTTGACACTTTGAAGATCAGCTATAATGAAGCAGAATATCACTTGAATGAGCTTACCAAGGCAATGAGAGCGACGACTACAGGAATTCAGACTCCTGTGTTACGACCTCTTACACCCACGGTCATTGCTGGTTCTGCAACAATCCCAATAGAGCACTTTGTTTCTCACGATCTTGAATACCTTGAAAATGGAGCAAAGAAATATGCCACGTCACCTACTATGGTCAAGGCTTTTTATTTGGAGAATGTTCCATGGATAGAGGATAAAGTACCTGATGCAATATGGAGAAAGAAATTGCTCAAGTTTTATGACACTTATGCATCACTTGGCATCTCTCACTGGAATCCAAAGAAAAGATTAGCTTACAATCATTTCCATCGTCCTAAGAGAGGTTCTTCTATTGTCTCAGCTCACAGAATCAAAATTATCCAAGGAGCAACCACTCAGACTGTCTTCGGTTATGATTACTTGAATGTAATCATGTTCAAACGTACCGATGAGGAAGAATACCGAATTGACGAAAGTGATCTCCAGTACCTTCAACTTGAAGACATCGAAGATCTTTTGTTGCTATTGGCTCAGGAAAAAGTTGAACATCTACCACCTGAGATTGTCATTGCAATGAGCTCCAACTTTCGTCAATATGCAAGTAAAATCGTTATTCAAAACCGGGTTGAAGACTTTCAACTTGGCGTAGAGAGCTATCAGAAGCAGTTAAACTTGGAACGTCCCCATACAACTCCACTCAGTAATTTCCATAAGAACAAGAAGGTTTACATGGGGACCACAACGCCGGAAGCAGAGATCTTTTATCCAAATGAGACTGGCGTCATGCAGTATATGTGATTCTCAGAACTGCACAAATTCAGCAATGGTACGCTCAAGCATGTTCGAGATGATCTGACGGTTCTCAATGCCAACCTACCGCTTCCAGCAGTCAAGTACACCTGGACAACCCAGTGCAAAAAGGGAGCATCGTACGCAATCAGGAAGATTGAGGAACTTCTAAGGAAGCTCCGGTTGCTACGAAGTGTGGAACGATTCGTCGGTGGAAGACCATATGGAGCTCACCATAGGTTCACGGAACGAGCCATTTAATTATGGTTCGTCTTATAACAGGTCAACTCCATATGTCTATAATTGTGAATATGTTAATTTTTGTATAATTAGCTTTTGTGGCTTGTTGTAGTGTAAAAGTATGATATTTTTCAAGAATTTCTATCGAAATTCTAAATCTTTCAAACATATCGTACTCAAGCACTACAACTAACCCTCATTAATTTGAGGGGGAGCATTCATTGTTCTTTGGCCAACATCTAATTTCATTTTATTACCCAAAGACCGGTTAGTCCATTAATATCCAAAATATTGATGGTTAACATTTTGGAAAGGGGAGAAAATGGGATTAAGGATACTTAATGATATTTGGCTAAACAATAAAAAGGCTTAAAAGATAAACCAACCTAACATGTGTAATGCACAAGTTAAGGGGGAGCGTTTTTGATGATCAAAACCACTTAAGGCATAAAAACTTTGATTACAATATCACAAGTGCTTTAAGTGATTTTTCAAGGATTTTTCATGGTGACAATACTTACCCAAAACACATTTAATTCACGACGGATGTGGTGACAAAAGGGTGGTAGGTATAGGTATTAGTCCAATGATTCATCAGAACCGATGAAATATTCCCAAGGACAATTCCCTAGATAGAATTAGAAGTCCTAGGAAAGATGGAGAATGATTGTGAACGTAGCTAAATGCAGACCAAGTACTTAAGCTAGTACTGGAACAATCACAACAAGGTGCTAGTGATGACGTATTGGTAAGCATTGAGGGGGTTGAAGAATGAAAAAGAATTGTAAAGATAAAGGGTGGAAAGAAAGAAGCCCTCCTTACAACTTTAGGCAGAAACCGGGTCAATACATATGCTATTGAGATCATGTGTTAATGATTCTCGATATTGAAGAAAGACATTGTAAAACCCGCATGCTTTTACCATGCATAGTACCTTAAGTTCGTACGTACTAGTTAAAAACTTTCCTAGTATAGCATGATTACGATTACGTGTTAGGAGTTTATGTATTACGTACGTGTTAGAACATGATAAATATTTTATTTGCACGATCACGTAATAATTATTTAGCAATAATTAATCACGAGCATACAATCACGAAATCACGAGCGTAATTAAAACACGAGCTATTATTAATTACGTATATATATTTAATACGAGCGTAATTAAATATATAAGAGTATGGTATTTACGTAACGAGAACATTTAAAACACGAACATAATTAAACATAAACGTGTATTAAATAACAAAACACGAAACGAGGTACGGGAACCCCCACAAGGGAGTCCCTACCCGCGGCCAAAAAAGGGTAATGGGCCAAGCCCATTACCAATTTTACTAAAAGGGGGTTAAGTAATTTTTACTACTCAAAAATTACTTTACAGAAGATTTCAGGAAAAACCTAAAACCCTCCCTTTTCTCCTTCCTTGTGCCGCCACCTACAAACCACCATAGAAGGTGATTTTGATCTTGGATCTTGTTGATTTATTGGTTGTTCGTGTTTGTTCTTCACCCTCTTGATCCACGAATACGGTGAAACCTTTTTAACTTGTTTTTCTTTTTAATTAATCTTTTATTAATTAAGAACACGTGATGTTTTTATAAAAACACATTAATTAAACCTAGATCTAACATGTTTTGATCATTAATTAATCAAAGGGGTCGATCAAAGGGGTGTTTGTTTTGGGCCGCAAGGTACAACCGACCACAAGGGGGTTCGGTTTGTTTTAGCCGACCACCACCAAGACCTTTTTGGTCTTGGTTGGTGCGTGTGGGTCCCACGGCAGCAAGGGGGTACCCCGATTTGGTTCGGGGTACGGCGTTGTTTCATATCCGGTGCATGTTTTTAGGCTTAGATCCGGATCATGATTATGTTAGTTGTTTATGTTATAAACTTATGTTAAAAATTAAATTAATAAAAAGGTGAGATTAATTTAATAACATGACTTAGGTTAATTAATTATTAATAAACATGAAATTATTTTAACCTAAGTATTTATATTATTAAGACTTATAATTAATTAATTATTTAAAAACCATGGATATAATTAATTAATTAAACATGACTTAGGTTATATTATTAATATTTAATAATACATATTTAACCTAAGTATTTAATATATTTAATTAAAAACATGTCATACTTTAATTAAATATTATAACCTATAGTTTAATTAAATTACATGAAATAATTATATAATATATCATATGACTTAGGATATAATCATGAAAACACTTAGGCTTATTTACTTAGCTTATTTAACCAGCTTATTTCTAATTATGGAAACTTTCTATTTTTAGAAAACTTAATTAAATAAGGCAGATATTTTATTTATGGAAACCAGCTATTTTTAGAAACTTATTTATTTAAGGCAGCTAATCTATTTATGGAAACTTATTTAATTAAGGCAGCTAATCTATTTATGGAAACTTTCTATTTTTAGAAACTTATCTATTTTAAGCAGTAAATCTATTTTTGGAAACTTTCTATTTTTGGAAACTTTCTATTTTTGGAAACTTTCTATTTTTGGAAACTTTCTATTTTTGGAAACTTTCTATTTTAGGAAAACTGCTATTTTTGGAAAGTTACTTATTATTACACAGTAAGTATAATAACACATGAAATACCAGAAATACTTAATGAGATTAAACAGAATATAAGATTTAACACAGTTTAAGGCTTTAAACAGTGTAAAATGGTAAGAACACATATAATAAGCTAAGACGTGATATAAAACCAGCTATGTATGTAGTAAGCAGATACTTATTTCATGTACGTATTTATGTAGCACTAGTGTTTCGAAAGTAGGATTCTCGCAGTTCGTCGTTCTCGTTCACTGGACATAAGGTACGGATTCCCGTCCTTTCAGTATGGACATTCTTTCCTTATTTAGGATTCCCCGTATGCAGCCAACTGTTTTCCCGTAGTATAAGTATGAGTTTGATTGCTTATGTTTAAATATGATTACCTATAGCCATATACATGCATGACCAGTTTCACCTAGTTATGGAGGTACCATAACCATAACATTAGAGGCACTGATGTTATGACTCCACCACGGCGGAGTGATTGCTCGTGGCGTCCCTTCAGCTTTTGGCCATTTATTTATATTTATCATGTGGGGCGTATGGGTGCATCCTAGTTACACGTTTTTATTCAGGATTACATGGTGAATGTGGTGTGTGCCTTGCATCCTTCACAAGGAGCTGATCCCTCCTACCCATAAAACCAGTATATTAAATTAGAGGCAGCCCCTCTAATTTGCATGATGAGGTCACCCCTCCAATTATTCATGCACTGTGAATATTCATGACCTATATTGGCTAAATGGTAAAATATGACAAACAGTTTTTATAAGATAAACATAAGACTTCCAAACTATAAAACCAGTTTTATTAAGACTTAACCAGGTTACTCGGGACTTAGTTTCTTCCGCTGATTATTATGTTATATGCTTATCCTATTCATGCTCTATTGTACATCCGTGCACTGAGCGTATTGCTCAGCCATTTTCCTTTTCTATGTTCCCAAAACGGCAGGTACTCAGGGACGCTCGTAGACACTAAGAGTACGTGCATATGGACTGGAAGCTGTCTAGCCTTCTTTACATTATGCATTTCTTTTCTTTATGATACTTATGCTTTGGACATTGTTTCGTCCTTATTCCTTACTATACTATGTTTGTGTGTGATGAGCTTTACTTTTGGACTACCGATGTTTGATTGCGGTATTTTCCTTTATATGGTCAAGTAATGTTTAGACATTTTACCTTGTATGCTTTGATGACACGCCATAATTGCTGTGATATTTCCATTTCCAAAATGGGGTGTTACAATTATGGTATCAGAGCCAAGGCTTCGACCTGTAGGCTCTTAAATATGACCTGTGATTAGTGGGTAGTCACTACGGTCTTCCTAGAACTGACAGTTGTTTTCATGCATTCATCATTTTTAAGCATACATGTATATGTCATTGTTACTGGGTTTTTGACTAAGTAATGGTTGGTACAGGACTGGCCCTATTTAGTCGCATGTGTTTTATCGAAACTTTTATATTTGGGACCGACCCATAGGCGTCCCCTCGATATGTCTTTTGTTTTGAGTGAACTGACCAGAGGCGTTCACTCTCGAGCATCCAAAGTTTTCATAAAACTGCATCATGCATTCATACAAAAATTTTCGTGCATAAAATTTTTCTCGTGAAAATTTTAGTATAAATTTTTTTTTCATGTACATATTTTATATTTTATGTTTTGAACTGTTTAATCATATGTTTATTGTTATACTGTCAGATGGTTCTCACACGCGAACAGGAGCAGCTCAATGCGGCAATTCAGGCTGCCATGCAAGCCTTGCTTCCTCAACTGAGGAATGACATCCGTGCTGAAGTCCAAGCTGCCAACAATCAGCAACAGAATCAGGCACCTCCTCCTCCTCCTCCTCCAGTGACATTAGCAGTATGGCTGGAGAGATTCAACAAGCTCCGCCCTCGAGCTTTTGAGAAGACAGATAGCCCCAGCGATGCTGAAAGCTGGTTGGCTCACATTGAGAAGATCTTCAACGCTATGGGTTGTGACCCCGCATACAAGGCGAGGTTGGCATGCTATCGGTTCGAAGGCGATGTACTTAACTGGTGGTTAGCTTTGATGCAATCTGAAGGTGGTGATGAGTGGGTTGCTGGTTTGACTTGGGCTCAGTTCAAGGACAGGGTGATGGAGCAGTTCTTTCCCAAGGCTGAGCAGGACAAACTCAAGAGAGAGTACCATGGGACCCGTCAGAGAGCTGGGGAGAATAGCAACGAGTTTATGCAGCGCTTTCTTCGCTTGGCTGGTTTCCTTGGTGCGGCAGCAGGTACTCCAGAAGAGCAGGCACATCACTTTAGATGGGCTCTTCGCACATCGGTCGCAAACAATCTGGTGTGTGCTACGTTCAATACTGTAGCACAAGTGGCCGATGCAGCACGGAAACTGGAGATGCTGCAGGAGAGGGATGAGTTCGGGGAAGCTGAAAGACCCGACAAGAGGTAAAACCTTCATATTCAAGCGGTGATCAATCCGTATATCTTCCATATGTCAATTATTCATCTCTTTAAATGTATCTTCCAGGCAGAAAACTGGGGACCGGTCTCAGCCGGCTACTCAGCAGCAGCCTCATCAGCCCAAGGGAAATGGTCAGACTAATGACCGATCTGCTACGGATAGGCGTGGCGGTAATGACAATTACCGTAACAACGCCGGGCAATCCAGCAACAGCAGGTCTTAATACTTACGAAATTTCTTATGTTTTATGTTATAACTCATATTCTGACACTCTAGTAAAATTCTACCAGGAACCATGGAAACAGTAGGGACCAGAACCAGAGAGGTTTACAGCCTAGCCGTCCAGCTAGCACTGGTACTCAATCTTACGATTATCCGCTTCGTTCATTGTACCCAACTATTATGTCTCATGTAAAATGTTTTATCAGGTCCTCAGCCAGCCAGAGCACCTGCTGGAGGATACACTCATCCTCTTTGCTCTACTTGCCACCGTAGGCACCCAGGACCATGTCGTCGTAATACTGATGCGTGCTTCAAGTGTGGTCTTCCTGGCCATATTATGAAGGATTGCCGTAAGGGCGAGATGGAGGGTACATCGGGACATGCTGATACCAAGTCGCCTCCTACTGCCGGGCGTGTCTACACGACATCTCGAGACCAGGCCAACAACTCTACAGGTACCATCACTGGAATCTTGTATATGTATGGTCGCGCTGCATGTGTTCTTTTCGATACGGGTGCTACTCACTCGGTTATTTCTACTGCTTATGCTAAGAACATTAGGATGCCTCCCTTGCCACTAGAAAATTGGCTTACTATTTCCACGCCTTTGAGGGACTCTGTATTAATCACCCATGTATACAAGAGTCTTCCCCTAGAATTTGATGATAAGGTTCGACCTGTCGACGCACTTCCGCTGGACATGAATGACTTCGACATGATTTTGGGCATGGATTGGCTATCCAAATATCATGCTACTATAGACTGCCATTCATATCGAGTTATCTTCGGTGATGTCAATGCACCAGAGTACATTCATAATGGGTTCATACCCGGACGGTCTGTACAAATCATATCCACCCTGCAAGCGCGTGCACTACTGTCACATGGTTGCGAGGGTTATCTAGCTACGGTTCACGACATGGATGCTGAATCTCCATCGATTCAGGATCAACCAATAGTGTCGGAATCCCAAGACGTGTTTCCAGCAGAACTTCCGGGCATACCACCTGCACGAGAAGTGGAATTCAGTATCGAGCTGGTTCCAGGAGCTGAACCAATCTCTAAGGCTCCTTATCGCATGGCTCCCATAGAGCTGAAGGATCAGCTGCAAGAACTTCTCGAACGAGGTTTCATTCGACCGAGCACATCTCCATGGGGCGCATCGTTTTTGTTTGTTAAGAAGAAGGACGGCAGTATGCGTCTTTGCATAGACTATCGCGAGCTCAACAAGATTACCATTCGGAATAGATATCCACTGCCACGCATTGACGATCTGTTTGACCAACTTCAAGGGGCCAAACACTTCTCCAAGATCGATCTTAGGTCAGGCTATCACTAGTTACGAGTCAAGGAGCAGGATATTGCTAAGACTGCCTTTCGTACTCGTTATGGCCACTACGAGTTTGTAGTTATGCCATTTGGCCTGACAAATGCTCCAGCAGTATTTATGGATCTGATGAACAGAATCTTCCATGAATTTCTGGACAAGTTCGTCATTGTTTTCATCGATGACATCCTGATTTTCTCTAAGTCCAAGGAGGAACACGAAGACCATCTTCGTACAGTACTACAGATTCTTCGCCAGAAGCAGCTGTATGCTAAATTCTCCCAGTGTGAGTTCTGGTTAGACAAAGTGGCATTCTTAGGTCACATTGTATCAGCAGAAGGAATCACTATGGATCCAGCAACGGTTGAGGCCATTACTAAGTGGCCGAGGCCGACATCAGCGACGGAAGTCCGCAGTTTCTTAGGCTTAGCTGGCTATTACCGTAGGTTCGTGGAGAACTTTTCCCGCCTAGCACTACCATTGACCAAACTGATGCGGAAAGGGGAGAAATTCGTCTGGACTGAAGATCGAGAGAAGAGCTTTGAAGACCTGAAGCAGAAGCTAGTATCTGCACCTATTCTTACTCTACCATCTGGTACGGGTGGATTTCAAATCTACAGCGATGCATCGGGGAAGGGACTTGGCTGTGTTCTCATGCAACATGGGAAAGTGATCGCGTACGCTTCACGGCAGCTTAAGCCTTATGAAGAGAATTACCCCACGCACGATCTGGAACTTGCTGCAGTCGTGTTTGTATTGAAGATATGGAGACACTACTTATATGGACAATCATGTGACATTTTCACGGACCACAAAAGCTTGAAGTATATCTTCACTCAACGTGAATTGA
Source organism: Glebionis coronaria (assembly GCA_025667525.1). NCBI lineage: Eukaryota > Viridiplantae > Streptophyta > Magnoliopsida > Asterales > Asteraceae > Glebionis > Glebionis coronaria. The sequence continues at coordinate 486,246,295 of CM046874.1, forward strand.
ACATGAGGCAGAGAAGATGGTTAGAGCTGTTGAAGGATTATGACATTAATCTTCAGTATCATCCCGGAAAGGCAAATGTAGTAGCAGATGCCCTTAGCAGGAAGTCCGGAATGATCAACAGCATTAGAATCGAAGAGGAAATCATAAGAGACTTGGAGCGACTAGACATCGAGATCATGGTACGTGGATAACACGGTTACTGGGCTAATCTTAGAGTAGAACCCGAGTTACTATCTAAGATCAAGGAAGCTCAGAATGATGACGAAGAAATATGGGCGATAATACAGAATTTGGAGAAGCAGACAGAATTCAGAGTAGATGCAGATTGTATCGTATGGCAGGGCACTAGACTTTGTGTTCCTGATGACCAAGAACTCCGGGAAGCTTTGCTAGCAGAAGCTCATAGCTCCCCGTTCTCGATACATCCTGGTTCAACTAAAATGTACCATGACATCAAGCAGCACTTTTAGTGGAGTGGTATGAAGCAGGATGTGGCCACTTGCATCTCCAAATGTCTTACCTGCCAGCAGGTTAAGATCGAGCATCAGCGATCTGGCGGTCTCCTTCAACCGTTTGACATTCCAGAGTGGAAGTGGGATAATCACCATGGATCTTGTTACCGGTCTTCCGCCTACCAAAAGGAAGCACGATGCAATTTGGGTTATCGTTGATCGACTTACCAAATCAGCTCATTTCTTACCGATCCGCAAGGAAGATCCGGTAAGTAAACTCGCAGATACGTACAAACGAGAGATCATGAGACTACACGGTGCACCATCCAGCATCGTCTCAGACAGAGATCCTCGATTCACTTCGCGCTTTTGGAAAAGTCTGCAGAAAGATTGGGGTACACAACTTAAGCTTAGCACGGCCTTTCATCCTCAAACGGACGGACAGTCGGAGCGAACCATTCAGACATTGGAAGATATGTTGAGGTCATGTGCGTTGGAATGGACGGGTGATTGGGACGAATACATCTGTTTGGTGGAGTTTGCGTACAACAACAGCTGGCACGCGAGCATCAAGTGTGCTCCATTTGAGATGTTGTATGGCAGAAGTGTCGCGCCCCAATCTGCTGGGATCAGGTTGGCGAGCGAACACTCGAAGGACCAGAAATCATAGAGATGACAAACGAGAAGATCGCAGTAGCTAGACAGAAGATTCAGGAGGTACGGTCACGTCAAAAGAGTTACGCCGACAAGCATCGTAGGGATTTACACTTTAACGTAGGAGATCACGTCTTCCTTAAGGTTTTGCCGGCACGTGGTGTTAGACGCTTCGGGATTAAAGGGAAGCTCAGTCCTCGTTTCATCGGACCGTTTGATATCATTGAACGAGTCGGTGAAGTATCTTACCGATTGGCGTTACCTCCGCAGCTTTCGCATGTGCACAATGTGTTTCATGTGTCCTTACTCAGAGGGTATCAATATCATCCCCTTCACATGGTTCAGTATCCACTGGAACAGATTCGTGAAGATCTCACTTTTATAGAAGAACCCGAACGAGTTCTTGACAGGCAAGAACGAGTCATGAGAAAGAAGACGATTCCATTCGTCAAAATTCTATAGAGGGATCATACCGAGCGGGAAGCCACTTGGGAAACAGAGGAGTCTATCCGGACTTCTTACCCTCATTTCATATTTTGAATTCGGGTATGTTCTTTTCCGGTTTACTTTATCTATAATTCGGGGACGAATTATTCTTTTTAGGGGGGAAGAGTTGTAAAACCCGCATGCTTTTACCATGCATAGTACCTTAAGTTCGTACGTACTAGTTAAAAACTTTCCTAATATAGCATGATTACGATTACGTGTTAGGAGTTTATGTATTACGTATGTGTTAGAACACGATAAATATTTTATTTGCACGATCACGTAATAATTATTTAGCAATAATTAATCACGAGCATACAATCACGAAATCACGAGCGTAATTAAAACACGAGCTATTATTAATTACGTATATATATTTAATACGAGCGTAATTAAATATATAAGAGTATGGTATTTACGTAACGAGAACATTTAAAACACGAACATAATTAAACATAAACGTGTATTAAATAACAAGACACGAAACGAGGTACGGGAACCCTCACAAGGGAGTCCCTACCCGCGGCCAAAAGAGGGTAATGGGCCAAGCCCATTACCAATTTTACTAAAAGGGGGTTAAGTAATTTTTACTACTCAAAAATTACTTTACAGAAGATTTCAGGAAAAACCTAAGACCCTCCCTTTTCTCCTTCCTTGTGCCGCCACCTACAAACCACCATAGAAGGTGATTTTGATCTTGGATCTTGTTGATTTATTGGTTGTTCATGTTTGTTCTTCACCCTCTTGATCCACGAATACGGTAAAACCTTTTTAACTTGTTTTTCTTTTTAATTAATCTTTTATTAATTAAGAACACGTGATGTTTTTATAAAAACACATTAATTAAACCTAGATCTAACATGTTTTGATCATTAATTAATCAAAGGGGTCGATCAAAGGGGTGTTTGTTTTGGGCCGCAAGGTACAACCGACCCCAAGGGGGTTCGGTTTGTTTTAGCCGACCACCACCAAGACCTTTTTGGTCTTGGTTGGTGCGTGTGGGTCCCACGGCAGCAAGGGGGTACCCCGATTTGGTTCGGGGTACGGCGTTGTTTCATATCCGGTGCATGTTTTTAGGCTTAGATCCGGATCATGATTATGTTAGTTGTTTATGTTATAAACTTATGTTAAAAATTAAATTAATAAAAAGGTGAGATTAATTTAATAACATGACTTAGGTTAATTAATTATTAATAAACATGAAATTATTTTAACCTAAGTATTTATATTATTAAGACTTATAATTAATTAATTATTTAAAAACCATGGATATAATTAATTAATTAAACATGACTTAGGTTATATTATTAATATTTAATAATACATATTTAACCTAAGTATTTAATATATTTAATTAAAAACATGTCATACTTTAATTAAATATTATAACCTATAGTTTAATTAAATTACATGAAATAATTATTAAACTATATAATATATCATATGACTTAGGATATAATCATGAAAACACTTAGGCTTATTTACTTAGCTTATTTAACCAGCTTATTTCTAATTATGGAAACTTTCTATTTTTAGAAAACTTAATTAAATAAGGCAGCTATTTTATTTATGGAAACCAGCTATTTTTAGAAACTTATTTATTTAAGGCAGCTAATCTATTTATGGAAACTTATTTAATTAAGGCAGCTAATCTATTTATGGAAACTTTCTATTTTTAGAAACTTATCTATTTTAAGCAGTAAATCTATTTTTGGAAACTTTCTATTTTTGGAAACTTTCTATTTTTGGAAACTTTCTATTTTTGGAAACTTTCTATTTTAGGAAAACTGCTATTTTTGGAAAGTTACTTATTATTACACAGTAAGTATAATAACACATGAAACACCAGAAATACTTAATCAAATTAAACAGAATATAAGATTTAACACAGTTTAAGGCTTTAAACAGTGTAAAATGGTAAGAACACATAAAATAAGCTAAGACGTGATATATAACCAGCTATGTATGTAGTAAGCAGATACTTATTTCATGTACGTATTTATGTAGCACTAGTGTTTCGGAAGTAGGATTCTCGCAGTTCGTCGTTCTCGTTCACTGGACATAAGGTACGGATTCCCGTCCTTTCAGTATGGACATTCTTTCCTTATTTAGGATTCCCCGTATGCAGCCAACTGTTTTCCCGTAGTATAAGTATGAGTTTGATTGCTTATGTTTAAATATGATTACCTATAGCCATATACATGCATGACCAGTTTCACCTAGTTATGGAGGTACCATAACCATAACATTAGAGGCACTGATGTTATGACTTCACCACGGCAGAGTGATTGCTCGTGGCGTCCCTTCAGCTTTTGGCCATTTATTTATATTTATCATGGGGGCGTATGGGTGCATCCTAGTTACACGTTTTTATTCAGGATTACATGGTGAATGTGGTGTGTGCCTTGCATCCTTCACAAGGAGCTGATCCCTCCTACCCATAAAACTAGTATATTAAATTAGAGGCAGCCCCTCTAATTTGCATGATGAGGTCACCCCTCCAATTATTCATGCACGGTGAATATTCATGACCTATATTGGCTAAATGGTAAAATATGACAAACAGTTTTTATAAGATAAACATAAGAGTTCCAAACTATAAAACCAGTTTTATTAAGACTTAAACAGGTTACTCGGGACTTAGTTTCTTCCACTGATTATTATGTTATATGCTTATCCTATTCATGCTTTATTGTACATCCGTGCACTGAGCGTATTGCTCAGCCGTTTTCCTTTTCTATGTTCCCAAAACGGCAGGTACTCAGGGACGCTCATAGACACTAAGAGTACGTGCATATGGACTGGAAGCTGTCTAGCCTTCTTTACATTATGCATTTCTTTTCTTTATGATACTTATGCTTTGGACATTGTTTCGTCCTTATTCCTTACTATACTATGTTTGTGTGTGATGAGCTTTACTTTTGGACTACCGATGTTTGATTGCGGTATTTTCCTTTATATGGTCAAGTAATGTTTAGACATTTTACCTTGTATGCTTTGATGACACGCCATAATTGCTGTGATATTTCCATTTCCAAAATGGGGTGTTACAGACATCATGGACCCAGTGATGCAATGCACAACGCTCCCCAGCTAACTCAAATATCTCTCAAAAGGTATTTGTTTTAATCACACGGAGATCAACACGTTATCTATTGGTTTATTCACTCCGAATAGACTGATATTGAATAGGTGGCACTCCTCTCCAGCCATCGCTCACTATATCAAAACGCACTATCGAGTCTAGAGCCACAAGATCATCGAAAGTCTCATTAGGACACTTTCCATTTATTCCTTGCTTCTTCACACACTGTGAAAAGTAAGAGATCTTTATGAGTCCTACGCAGTATTCTTGTAATATTGCCAGAACATCCGAGTGATACGCAAGTATTACAATGAAGATGGAAATCCTGCTTGAGCCAACATCAAACAAGCTCATGGTAGGTGACACGTGCGGTTCTTTAAGAACTAATCTTGTGACAGCTGGAAAGAAACAGTAGTTTAATTCTTAATTGAACTTAAACTCGTTCCAGGCCTCTACGCATTATCGTATGATCTTGCCAGAACACTCAAAGTGACACTCTTCAGTGTTCACAGTGACGAGTGGAAATCCTTCTAGTGTTAACATCAAACAGCACTTGGTAGGTGACAAGCAAGATTCAATTTGAATTAAGTTTGTGACAACTGGAAAGCAACGATGGTGAATATCTTAATTGAAATTCACTTGTTCCAGGTTTCATTAATTGACGGCTTCAATCATAAGGATTTTTAATCCAAATGATTCACTCTTTATGTTCGCAGTCAGCTTTGGACGGTCGAATAAAGAGAACGGGTTTACCCGCGAAATCCTGTCAGGAAGTTACTTAATTGAAACTATCCATCACGGGTACGATATCTAATATCGTCCAACGGTCTTCACCGACCGGAGGTAAAATGCTACCGAATTAGAATAAAATGTCAAAGCCATTTTATTCGTGTCTTATTATGTTGCTGCATTCAAAGACGGTGGCGTTGCGGTGTACCTGTTGAAGACGTCCTCACATGCTTATTCCTTCTCCATCAAATACTTTTGCAAATTCAAGAAAGTATGACCTAAAAGTCTTCCGCTGTATCGACTTTGAAACTTTCAAGAATTCAACAAAGGATGAGCGTCTGGGACATGAAGTCACGAAGAGGCGAACATTACAAGAAGATAAAGACTGCACGTGAAAGGCCAAAAGAACGTGTTCCAAGCAAAAGGTTGATATTATTCAACACATATTCACAAATGGAAGAAAAAGAAAGAAAGAAAAGAGAAAGTGGAATACGAGCTCAAGAACAAGATCTAACATGCTAGATTAGGACTTTGTAAATTTGGAGTGACCTCCCTTTGGGGGAGATTGTTGGAAATACATTTTACGTATATAGAAAGTCTCGGTCACTCCAACAATATAGTTATAGGCTCGTAGTAGTGTTTAAGTTACTTTTATTAAATAGCCCGACCCATGAGCATGTTCATGGGCCGGAGGCCCAAGTCCGTTAAGGACTTGGGTATATAAGCCTCTTTCCACCATGGAAAGAGGTGTTGGTTGTTTTTCATTTCTCACTTCAATATCACATTGTTTCTTTCACTTCTCTCTCTAGAGAACATCAACCCTCTTGATTCATAAAGATTATCATTGTTCTACATGGAACAAGTCATTGAGTGTTAATCTTGGCATGTTGTCTTGTCCAGCGAAGAATGAGAAGGCATCATTGTCACAAAACAATGGTGAAGACCTTCCATGTGGATTTTGAGAGACTATAGGGTTGCCTTCAATACTTTGTGGGTAAGTACTGCTTGTAAGTCCTCCAGCGGTATTTGTGAAGTATGTACCGCTGCTAGATCCACTAGCGGTATTATGAAAATAATTACCGCTGTTTCCATCTGACACAAAAGCCAAGTTAGACTTTGTAGTAGTCGCTGCCTTTACTTCAGTGCCTTTCACATCCATCTCGTATGCTCTAAGAATGTTGTAGAGATGATCAAAAGGAATTGTTTCCAGATCATATCTTGTGATGAATTGCGTAGCCATTGCTTTCCACTCTGGTGGAAAACTTCTTAAGAATTTTAGATTAGCTTCTTCATCAAGAATTACTTGTCCATAAACTGCCAATTGAATAAGCAGCTTACTGAACCTTCTATAGCCACCATGTATCCCCTCTGTACTAGTAACTGAGAAGTTATCAAATTCTTTCTTAAGAACAATCTTCTTTATCTTCTTAGATTTTTCAATACCCCCAAATGTAAGTTTTATAGCATCCCACATAGCTTTAGCATCCTTATAATGATGAAAGCTTGGTAAGATGTCTTCAGAAAGAGCCATAGCCAAAGCAGTTCTGGCTTTTCTTTCTCTGATGTCTGCTTGTACCTCCTCAGCAGTCACAGCAGGTAGAGCATAGCATGTACCGTTTGGCAACCAGTGTAGCTTCTTTGGTGTATTCCTATTCTTGATAACCTGCCACACAGTATGATCTGTGTGATTCAAGTAATGTTCCATCTGCATAGCCCATGTCTCTTAATTGTCACCTTTGAGAACTGGGAGTTTAATAGCAGATAGAGTATGAGAAGGTGTTGTTGTAGAGGTAGCTATAGCATTCACGGCTTGAACACCTTGTACTGGTGCAGGATGCGCAACTTGTGGTTGTCCCATTGGTATAGGATCAGGGTTCTGAACATCATCCAAGTGAGCATCATCACCATCTGGTTGAGACATTGAGTTTTGGTATGTGTGGAGTGTTTGGTGTTGTGTTCTTCTTTTTCAGAGTTTCTCAACAAGCTCTGATACCACTTGTTGATCTCTTTGATTGGATCTATATTCTGTTAAGAATTAGTATAGTAGTTTGTAATCAAACTAAAACACTTTGAGCATTCTTACTAACACTAAATAAATTATGTGGAATCTAACTTATAAAGCACAGAAGAACATAATTACTTTTAACTATTCGATTCTCTTATTAATCGACTTGAATGAGGTACATGAAAGACATTGTACCTATGTTCCTTTTATAGAGTAAGGAACCCTAGAAACCTTAGAATATTCTATAAAGATAACTATATCACAGACGATATATTATCAGTATTCTAACTATTTAAGTATATCACATAAGATATACTCTAACTATAACTATGACATATCTTATACAAAGATATATTCGTCCTAATCAATATAGCAATACTTACTTTATAAGTAGCAGTACTTACTATGTACCACGTTAACACTAACGGTACTTACATAATACTAACAGTACTTCAATTACACTGACGGTACTTGAAACTTAACAAATAATTCCCAACAACTGTATTCTGTTATTGGGCCATGTAGTGTAGTAAAGTTTCCATTGTTTAGATACGTGTAGTTTGCAATTGATGGAATTGGGCCAAGTAGATTTTCACGAGGCCATTATGAATTAGGCAGATCTTTTGCTAAATTGTAGTTTAATAAACTTTGTAATTTTTTTTATAAAATTACTTTTAGTTATTTTTATATTTTGTATTTTTTTCTCATTTGTAGTATAAACTTGTATTTGGTATATGTTTGAATTTTCGTGCACTTAAATGTGGTACTTGCAATATGTTTTAGCGTAGTATGTATTACGTATAGAAATTATTTTTACCTTTTTACTTATTTTTTGCTAATTAGACATTGATACCAATCAAGATATTATCACCGAAAACAATTAATCCTTACTTGAAAACGTTAAATCAATTTGAATTGAGTCGAGAAAAACGAATTACAAAAAGACAAATATTAAATGGCGCGGTTGCCGGTTCTTTACGTGGAGATTGACGATTGATTGGCGGTTACATATTGGATTTTGGGATCCGTTCACTTGTGAACGTTCCTTTTACATATTACAAATAAAAAACATAAAAAAAAATCAAAAAGATAAAAAGATAAAAAAAACCACAAAAATCAATTCTTCCTAAGAATTGAGCCAAAAAAAATAAAAAAAAGTAAAAAAGTAATCTTTTTCCTAAAAGATTACACCAAAAATATATTGTATATATTGGATTCACTCGTTTTTACGTACATACTATACTTTCATAAAAAATCAAATAAATACAAAAATATTTTTATATGTAAATACATATACGTAGATACGAACAACCAATTTACCTACTTCTATAAGTATTGCCTTGGCAATACGCCGTACTTGGGGGTGTACCGGTCCCATTTACGTGTAGCAATGAAACAAAATAAAGGCAAAATAGATAAACACTTTCAATAAGCAAGAATTCGAGAAATACGAACTATTAAGTGAATAGAAAGGCGGCTTTGCTATAAAATGCAAGCCTAAGGGAAACAGGTACTTAAGAGCTTAGCGCCACCTCATTCCCCACGTTCACTAGTAAGTATTTCAAGAAGGAAGGCTTGTTGGCGGTTTTTCCGCCCAATTAGACTACATATATATTATACTTCCTTGTGGTTTTCACTATTGAACCTCGGAATAGATAATCTATTCTTTTCCAAAGTCGACCGAGATCTCCTCTCTCATTCCTCGTGTTGAGTTGCATGCGCACTCAAGCGCGTGCACATATACCTATTGGTGTACCAATTCATCCCAAAAGGAAGAGAAACAAGAACAAAACCGTCCATCAAGCCGATCACGAGCATCGTGATTTCGACAACTTAAACGAAGCCATGGACAATCGACCATTGATTGAGATTATCCATTCCATTGTGGATGGGAATGCGGATGCCATAGTCATTCCCGAGATAGCCACTAACAATTTTGAGCTTAAGACATGCATGATACAAATGGTTTCTTCTACACCTTTCTTAGTGAGACCTATGGATGACCCTCATGACCATATCAAGAGATTCATGTCCCTTTGTAACACCATCAAGTATAATGGGGTACCTCCCGAGGCGGTTAAGTTGATCTTATTACCTTTCTCTTTGGAGGGAAATGCTAGGAGTTGGCTAGATAAGCAACCCTGAAATAGCATTTTCACTTGGGAGGACTTGAAGAAGAAATTTGTGAACAAGTTCTTTCCACCTTCACGAACCAACGCATTGAGAAACCAAATGATAGGCTTTCAACAAAAGAGAGACCAAACCTTTAATGAAGCTTGGGAAGAGTTAAAAGAGTTGTTAATAAAGTGCCTAAACCACGGTTTTGACCAAGTTCACTAAATTAACACCTTCTACAATGGTTTGAGACCTCAACATCAAGATTCCCTTAACTCGGCCGCGGGTGGGAACATTCTTTCAAAGTCCACTCAAGATGCATGGGACATCATTGGGACAAAATCCATGGTTCAAAGTAATAGGGATAGATATGAGGTGGTACATGTTGTGCAAGAGAGTGCTCCTTAATCACTTGATAGTCAATTACTTAAGCAAAACATTGAATTACTACAAAAGTTTAACCACTCTCAATACATGTTCCAAAAGCTTATGAAACTTACCTTGAACAACTCTTCTACCAATAATGTCAATGCCATCACCCTAACTTGTGAGACATGTGGAGGCCCTCACTCATACTTGCAATGTGACAAAGTTCAAGGCAATCAAGGAGAATGCTATGCTTATAACGAGGATGGAAGAGAACACTTTAAACCAAACATCAATCCTAATCACCTTTCATACAAGTCTAACAATTACCGTGCTCCACCGGGTTTCCCTCCCAACAACCCACCCAAAATCAACCAAACAATCCACAAATGCTCAATAGAAACCAAGGGCCAAGAGGAAATTATCAAGGGAATAACAACAATAGAGGACCTAATAACTTTCACAACCAAGGGAACAACTTTCATGAAAATAACCAAGGGTTTCACCAACCACCTCCACCTTTCCACAACCAAGGTTATAATCAAGGGAATGGGCAAAGTGAAACCATTGAGCTACTTCATAAGATGAATCAAGAAACCGAAAGAAGGATTCGTGAGAGTGAAAGAAGCACTCAAGATTAATTGAGGGCCATGCAAGAGCAGACAAACAAGAAATTTATGCTACTCTTAAAACAAAGACCTCAAGGTGCTTTACCCTCCAAAACTCGAACCAATCCAAGGGCAAATGTAAATGCAATAACTACAAGAAGTGATAAAACAACCATGGAACCTTCCATTCCTCCTACACATCCTTTGGTGACTCCTACCACGGTTCCTCCCTGTGACAAACCTACACTTTCCAATCCTACACCTCCTACACCTACTAATTCTTCACCTTCTATACCTATCATTGAAGAAACCCAAGTAGAGAGTCCTTCAACGCCCTCTACTCAACCTTTACCCAAACCAAATCTTCCATATCCTTCTAGATTGAGAAAAGAGAAGCTAAAGAACAAAGATGACATTCAAGTGTCCAACTTCTTGAGGATGTTTAAGCAATTGAATATCAACATATCTTTTGCGGAGGCTTTAGCTTAGATGCCTAAGTTTGCCAAGATGTTTAAGGACCTTCTCTCCAACAAAGAAAAATTGATTGATATGCCTAACACTTCATTGAACAAAAATTGTTATGCGGTATTGTTGAAGACTTTACCTACTAAACTTGGTGATCTGGGCCGGTTCTTGATTCCATTTAATTTCCCGGGGGTTGAGAATTGCATAGCACTTGCGGATCTTGGTGCTAGCATAAATTTGATGCCTTTGTCGGTTTGGAAACAACTCTCTCTTCACGAGCTTACACCTACTAAAATGACACTTAAGTTAGCAAACCGCTCAATAGCTTATCCAGTGGGGATTGCGGAAGATGTTTTTGTAGGAGTTGATAAATTCACATTCCTTGCGGATTTTGTAGTTGTTGACTATGACATTGACCCTAGAGTTCCTCTCATTGTAGGAAGACCTTTCTTAAGGACCAGTCGCGCTCTTATTGATGTGGCGGAAGGGGAACTAATTATGAGGGTAGAAGATGAGAATGTTGCGTTTAAGTTGGGAAAAGTAACTAAGAAATCTCAAAGTTGTGAAACTGTTAACATTGTGGATGTTCTTGATGAGGTTTGTAATGAACACTTTCATGAAGCTTGCAAAAGTAATAATGAGTACATTCCACATGTTGAGACCGTAGCCTTAATTGCTCCCTCTTTAACACCATTTGGAGAGGTATTTTCTCTTAGAGGAATTTGAGTTTAACTTTCTTGGCGATGAAGATTCTCCCATCAATTGAGAAGAAGATATTCTAACTATCCAATAGTTACTCAATGAGGATCCCATTCCTTCACATACTCAACAAGAGGTTACTAATGATGATCCCACATTAGTTCAACCCTCTATTGAGAGTCCACCAACCTTAGAGCTTAAGGATCTTCCATCACACCTTGAGTATACATTCTTAGAGGGAGAGGATAAATTACTCGTTATCATAGCTAAAGACTTGAAAGATGATGAGAAGAAAAAGCTTATAGAAGTTCTTAAGGAGCATAAAAAGGCTATATCTTGGAAAATATCCGACATAAAGGGGATTGATCCTAACTTTTGTACACACAAAATCCGTATGGAGAATGATTACAAACCCGGCATTCAAAACCAAAGAAGGGTTAACCCAAAAATCCATAAAGTCATCAAAAAGGAAGTTATCAAACTTCTTGATGCGGGTATGATTTACCCAATTTCCGAATCATCATGGGTTAGCCCGGTGTATTGTGTGCCTAAAAAGGGTGGAATCACCGTTGTTCCAAGCGAAAATAACGAGTTGATTCCCACAAGACTTGTCACGGGTTGGAGAGTTTGTATTGATTATAGAAAGCTTAATGATGCCACTAGGAAAGACCATTTACCATTACCTTTCATGGACCAAATGCTAGAACGCTTAGCGGGATATGAATAATATTTCTTTCTTGATGGATTCTCGGGTTATTTCCAAATACCCATTGATCCAAAATATCAAGAAAAGACCACATTCACTTGTCCTATGGCACATTTTCTTACAAGAGAATGCCTTTTGGTTTGTGTAATGCCCCGGGGACATTTCAAAGATGTATGATGGCAATCTTTCATGACATGATAGAGCACACAATGGAAGTGTTTATGGATGATTTCTCGGTGTTTGGAGATTCATTCACTTCTTGTCTCTCCCATTTAGAACATATGCTTAAAAGGTGTGAAGAAACACGTATTGTTCTAATTTGGGAGAAGCGCCATAATAACTGAGAAATCGTTCTTTGAATTGGTCTAATCGAATTGATTACTGGTTATCAGTGCGACTCAGCTGTCTTTTGGTGAAAAGAAATATTTTTGTCGTTATTGTAAAATAAATGTGCAAAACTTTTATAGTAAATGACGGGTAATTAAAGCTAAAACTGATTAAAAAGTAAATGGTGCAAAATTAAAACTTTAAAACTAAATTAATTAAATGACGAGAAATTAAAGCTTGACGAAAAGTAAATTTGACGATTTAATAAAAATGAAAATTTGAAAACTTAAAATAATGCAAACTTAAAAATAAAACTAAGACGAAAATAATAAAACTCAACCTGTCGGAATACCTTCGTATCGGAATCCCATCGGAACCTATCGGAATGTAGCTATCAGAATATTATAGAGAACCCTGTCGGAATAACTAACAAAGTATCAGAATAACAAACCTTGAAACTATCGGAATGTTCGTCGGAATCACCTGTCGGAATGAAGGATACCCAACCCTATCGGAATACCGATCGGAAAGCAAAACCCTTTTCCGATGGGGTGATCGGAATAACAGTCGGATAACAAATCCCTTTTCCGATGAAATGAGATACGTAACTAAGCAAGATTGAATAAGCTATGTCTAACAAGCACTAATCGAAACTTTACCAAATCAAGAATAAAAGGGACTAAATAAGCACAAATTAAAGACTTTCAAAATGCTAAACAAACAAGATTTATAAAATATACTTTAAGAAAAATTAAACTTTTAAAAACTCTTAAATAGAAATAAGCAAAAGTCTCAATAAGTTAAAACCTTACTCGTATAAAAACATTGATAAGAATAACAAGATAAAAACTTTAAACAAAATAAGCATAAAGATTAAAACTTTAAGATTAATCAAACAAAACAAGATATTTTTAAAAAAAAAACAAGAAGAGAAGAATGAGAATGATTATGAAAAACTTGATTAAAAATAAAGATTTAACAACAAAATTAAACTTACTTGGAATTAAAGGCAAGATACCGAAGAACAATTAAGTAAATGACAATATGAAAGTGCAAGTAATTAAAGGTGGAAGAACTATGTGTCAAATAGCCAACACCTCCTAATGACACATTAGGAGGGTATTTATAGGAGGATTAGTATGTCTTGAGGCTTTCTTCCTTTTCTCGTCTTTTCGTCTTTATAAATTCTTCGCCTATGTCTCGGGATTATTTGAACTCGTCTTATAATTTCTTCATTTATTAGACTTGAGTTCTTCGACTTCATAAAACTTCCGTCTTTAGACTTTTTCTTCGATAAATCTTCAGAATAGGCCTTGGACTTCCGTTCTTTTTGCACTCTTGATCTTTTGACTTCGTCTTTTGTCTTTTTCTTTGATAAAAGCCCGTGAAAGCCCGTATTTTCTTGACTTTCCACATTTTGATCCTAAATCACAACAAAAACACAAACCACGCATAATTCTAATATTTACGACATAAAATACACGTTTTGGCTTGGTTATTATTATATTTAAGTGGTAAAAGGATAAGGGTTTTCACACTTACTAATCCCCTACACTTGACCATTGCAATGACCTTATGCAATGCATTAGTTACAAAGCAAGTTTTACATTTTCCATCATAATCAATCCACCTTGGCCTTTATTAAACACAAGACATAGAAAATTGTAAAATATTCAAAGGAAGAAAACAAGTCAAGAGATAAAAGGCTTTCATTAGGGTTTTGGAAATGTCATGAATGTTTATCATCCTCAAGTTTCACGTTCCCCATACCAAGCTTAAAAACGAGATCATTGTTATTATAAGTTAGGAAACTATCACAAACTCATGTGGCCCAATTATTCACTTAGACTCCCTTATTCCTAGGTGTATCTCTTATATTTTATTGTTGTCTTAAATGATCACGAGGATGAATTGTTTGACTTATTTTGATAGTTTATTAGGCTGAAAATAAAGTATGATGATTTAATCAATAGTTAGCTAAAGGATAAAATCTTTTAAAACTGCTTCTCGGGACCTCATAAAGTTCATATCTGGGCATAACTCGCTTCACGATTTGAGACCTTTCTCGGACCGATATTTGGCAGTGACTTCATACTTCGAATCTTGAGAGACGTTCATGAAATAATGGTCTTCTCTTCATAATAGGAATTTCTTCACTTGAAGTTTTGAGAGATTCTTCATACTTAGACCACGACTTCTTCATTTTTCTCCAATATTTATTTGGGATTTTGATATACAACGATCCGCCTCCTTTTAGGACTTGGATCTATTTATCCTCATACCTTGTTAGGGTCTTTTTGGATAGACTTCTCCATGATCTTTAAGGGAGTATTTGCTTTTCGTCGTGTGTCTCGATCCTTCATATTGATTTTTGATAA
Source organism: Glebionis coronaria (assembly GCA_025667525.1). Classification (NCBI taxonomy): domain Eukaryota; kingdom Viridiplantae; phylum Streptophyta; class Magnoliopsida; order Asterales; family Asteraceae; genus Glebionis; species Glebionis coronaria. The sequence continues at coordinate 486,261,370 of CM046874.1, forward strand.
ATGATTCTTCACATCACTTGGGATCTTTAGCAATAAAATGTAGCCCTCATGCCTTGTTAGGTCCTTTTCGGACTCGCCAATCTTTGCATCCCGCTTGAATAAGTTATGCCTTGGCTATGAACTCTAATTAATACCGAGCAACTTTTAAACGATCTTTTGCTAGAAGCTAAGTAACTTTTCAAATGGTACAACCTTATTTATTGCAATTAAATTTATTAGCAAGTGATGGGAGAAAAAGCTCATAATTAACTCACATAAATTTATGAAAGAATACCAAACTTATAATTGACTCTATCATCTCTCGTTCTCCACAATTTAAAATCTCATGGAATGAGACTCGTGGAAGCTTAGCCAGTTAAATCAAAGTTTTGGGTTTTCAAGTCATCTATAGGATCTTGCAACTTCTTAGACTTTTTCAAGTTTAGAATTCGCATTTTAAAGTTCCTTTAATAAACAACTTTCTAGGATCAATTATAGTAACTTGCGAAAAGTTCTTGTTCTTAACCCGTAAGAGTTAAGACTTTCGCGTTTTAAAGCTCCCTATATAAAAGCCTAGCAAAACTTGACTTAAACACGTTAAGGATACTAGCTAGAGTAAACTAGGATAAGTAAACTCGGGTTGAGTCAAAAGATTCACAACGTTTAAAAATTAGAACCACTTTATTAAAATTTATTCTAGCAACGAAATAAATTATCTATAACAAAGGAAAAACTACAAGGCCAAAATAGATCAAAAATTTTGAAAAATGTCAAAAAATCGATTTTCTGGTTAAAATAAAGACAAATACAAGAAAAATCCCACTGAACTTAGATAGAAGTCCCCCCTACACTTAATATAAACATTGTCCTCAATGTTTAAGAATGTGGAAGTAACCTCCCCTACACTTATTATAAAAACAAAAGAAAAAGGATAGATAATGCGGGTTGCCTCCCGAGAAGCGCTTGTTTTTGTTATCCGAGTCGTGAGCCTGACTCGACATTGATTAGCATAGGAAGAAGCTTGAAACACATCCACCAGGATCAAATACATGGTTTTCATCCATCAAATAGCACAGGCTTAAGGCAAACAAGGCAGGCCAAAGAAGAGTATGCAAGGTTCCCTTAAGCAGAGATTGAGCATGGTGGTAGAGAGTGTGATGAAGTGCAAGCATATCTCCATAAGTTCCAAAAATCTTTCCTTTTATTTCATCAGATAGATACTGAAATGGCTTAAAAATTGCAATACCGGGATCGAACACCTTTTCCTTTAGGGGAAAATAACACTCAGGCTAAGTAGAATTTGAAGAAGATCCGCTCATAAATCGCACAATCTCATCCTCAGAAGGTGGATAGAGAGGTGTCAAAACATAAGTACTACGGATATTGGTGTCTTCCGTCTGCTTCTCCTTTGAAACGGGTTTCTTCATATCCAAAGGAGGATAAAGAGCATCATCAAAGTACAAAGGAGGAGAATCATTCTCATTTGGGAAGTAAGTGTTGAGAAAAGTAGCAAAGTCTTCCTCAAATGAGTAGTCATCCAAAGTAGGATCAAGCATTGTTGGTGGAGGATCTTCATCAAAAGTAGGAACAAGGTCATCGTGCGAAGAATCACTCGAAAGAGTATCGACATCATCAAAGTCATCATAAGTCAGCATGTCTTTATACTCAGAAGAAAAATCATCAGAATCATCCATGTCAGAACTAGAATCATCATCATAGTCATCATAGATCGATGGAGACTCAAGTATTGGTGGAGGATCCAAATTGGAGAGAGAATCATCCACATCATCTTGAAAAAGTGGATTATCATAGCAAGAATCGAAAAGAGGATTGTTGTAGACGACAAAATCATCAAGCACATTAATCATATTCGCTGATTCTCTTCCATTAGATTTGGTTGTGATCTTCCCCATTTTAAAAACATGTGCTTCATTCCCGACCCTTAGAATTAGTTCACCTTCGGCAACATAGATTAAAGTTTTTCTGGTTCGTAAGAATGGCAGTCCAAGTATTAACGGAATACGAGGGTCCATTTCATAATCCACAACAACAAAATCGACCGGAAAAGTGAAGGTACCAACTTTAATAAAGACGTCTTCGGCAATACCAACGGGGTAAGCGAGAGTGTGATTTTCTAGCTCAAGAGTTATCTTTGTTGGTGTAAGATCGGGTAAAGATAACTTTTTCCAAACACTTAAAGGCATCAGATTAATACTTGCCCCGAGATCGGCTAAGGCAGTAAATTCTTCTGTTTGGTTAAAAGTACATGGTAGCACAAAACGACCGGGATCTCCAAGTTTTTCGGAAGTTCTTTAAGAAGGACTGTAGAACAGTTTTCATTCAATCGAGTATTGACAAACTCACCCATCTTCTCCTTCTTATTAAGCAATTCCTTGAATGCTTTCACAAATTTCGGCATTTGGACAAGTGCTTCAACGAGGCTAATGTTGAAATTCATTTGGGAGATCATCTTCATAAAAGAAGTGATTTGAGCATCCTCTTTAGTAAGCAATTTACACTTGTCTAACCGAGAAGGATAAGGGATATTGGGTTTAGGTGGTGTAGGTGTGGCAGGTAAAGGTTGAGATGTTGAAGGTTTACAGGTGGAAGGTGGGGTTGGTGAAGGGTGTTTCTTGGGGACTACTTCAGTAAGAGGTGGAGATGGTAATGGAGAACTAATACTAGGCGTGGGAGTAGGAGGGATAAATGGTGGTGGAGGAGGTGTAGATGGAGTAACTGGGGGGGATAGATGGTCCTACTAGCGTTGCTCCACTACGTGTAGTAATAGCATTCACATTTGCTCTCGGGTTGGTGACGGTATTTGAAGGAAGAGAGCCCGAAGTAGAGGGTTGAGTACTTTGAAAGAAACTAGACATCATATTCTTCAAATCATTCGTTTGATTGCTGAAAGAGGTTTGTATATCATGTCAAAGCTTGGTTCTAATATCATTCCCTTGCTTAGTGATATCTCCTTTCAAGTTGATGATTTGGCTTTGAAGATTCTTAACTAGCTCTCCTTGGGTCCTCATGAAAGTTTCAACATCTTGATTAATGGGTGGTGCTTGTTGAGCGGGTGGGTGATAAGGATTAGAAGCTCGAGGTGGGTTTGGATTGCTTCTATTGTAGTTGTTGGGGTTGTGGTGTTGAGGAGAAAAACCGGGTGAAAGAAAGTTGTTGGAACGGTAACTTAGCAAGTTACGATCACCTTGAGGTCGGGCTTGATAGCTTTCCGTTGAATGGTTACCATAAGCCGCATACACGTTTTCCGGATTGTCATGAGTAGAAGGACAATCAGTGTATGAATGAGGACCGCCGCAGATCTCACAAGAAAGTGCTACAGCGTTAACTTGTTGTGGTTGATTTGTAACCAAAAGTTGGATACTTTTGTTCATTTCGGCCATCATGCGGGTGAATTTGGTCATCTCGGTGTGTGATAAAGTAGAAGAAACATTGACTCTCGGGTTATTCCTTGAAGATGCGGATGAATCCCAATTTTTGTGGTAAGTAGTCATGTTCTCTATAAGCTCTCTACACTCCTCGGGTTTTGTTTTCATAAATGTGCCACCGGCGGCTACATTAATCGTATCACGATCACGAAAAGTTAAACCGTTGTAGAAAGTATCAATTAAGGTGACGGGGAGCATGTTGTGGTTTGGACATCGATCGATCAAAACATTATAACGTTCCCAAGCATCGAAAAGTGATTCATCAGGTTCTTGTGTGAAACCGCTGATTTGATTCCGAAGGCTCGTGACCATGGGTGGTGGAAAGTAGGCGACAAAAACGGTTGAGTCATCTCGTCCCATGTATGAATTGAATTCTTAGGAAGACGGTCAAACCTTTTTTCGGCATGGTGGGATAAAGTGTGTGGAAATAGAAGAAGGTGAAGAAAATCCATGGTAACACCGGGCAACTTCATGCTTTGAGTTATGGTAATGAATTTGTCGAGGTGTTTGTTGGCATCATCATCCGGCAATCCGCGAAATGGACAAGTATTTTGAACTTGTTGGATCATGTGATGCTTCAACGAAAACTCTGGAGCCGTGATTTGCATCGGCGCAATCGATCCTCCTCGTCCGTTCATTGTAGGTTGACACAGCTCCTCCATCGTTCGAAGGTCTGGTTGAGGACCATTGTTGTTATTATTCATGTTGAGGTGAGGTGGGTTATTGTTGTTGTGCACACCAGCCATATCTAAATCTTCACGAGTCTCGGGCTCTGAATAAGATGAAGATCTAGTACGCATACACCTACAAAAGAAAAAGAAAAAGATACCAACGAAATAGAGAATATATATGTACATGAAAAAATAATTTTTTTTGGTGCAAAACTTTGAAAAATAAATGCATTTATAAGTTTTTTAAATGCTTTTGGATTTTTGAAATTTTTTAATTTTTATGTATTTTTTAAAAAAAATTGACACGAAAAATAACGTTCACGAGTGAACGGATCCCAAAATTCAACGCGTCTCTCACAGAAAACCGTTAATCTTCACCAAAAGAGCCGACAGTGGCGACATTTTAATAACTGAGAAATCATTCTTTGAGTTGGTCTAATCGAGTTGATTACTGGTTATCAGTGCGACTCAGCTGTCTTTTGGTGAAAAGAAATATTTTTGTCGTCGTTGTAAAATAAATGTGCAAAACTTTTAAAGTAAATGACGGGTAATTAAAGCTAAAACTGATTAAAAAGTAAATGGTGTAAAATTAAAACTTTAAAAGTAAATTAATTAAATGACGAGAAATTAAAGCTTGACGAAAAGTAAAGTTGACAATTTAATAAAAATGAGAATTTGAAAACTTAAAATAATGCAAACTTAAAAATAAAACTAAGACAAAAATAATAAAACTCAACCTGTCGGAATACCTTCGTATCGGAATCCCATCGGAATCCTATCGGAATGTAGCTATCAGAATATTATAGAGAACCCTGTCGGAATAACTAACAAAGTATCGGAATAACAAACCTTGAAACTATCGGAATGTTCGTCGAAATCACCTGTCGGAATGAAAGATACCCAACCCTATCGGAATACCGATCGGAAAGCAAAACCCTTTTCCGATGGGGTGATCGGAATAACAGTCGGATAACAAATCCCTTTTCCGATGGAATGAGATACGTAAATAAGCAAGATTGAATAAGCTATGTCTAACAAGCACTAATCGAAACTTTACCAAATCAATAATAAAAGGGACTAAATAAGCACAAATTAAAGACTTTCAAAATGCTAAACAAACAAGATTTATAAAATAAACTTTAAGAAAAATTAAACTTTTAAAAACTCTTGAATAGAAATAAGCAAAAATCTCAATAAGCTAAAACCTTACTCGTATAAAAACATTGATAAGAACAACAAGATAAAAACTTTAATCAAAATATGCATAAAGATTAAAACTTTAAGATTAATCAAACAAAACAAGATATTTTAAAAAAAAAACAAGAAGAGAAGAATGAGAATGATTATGAAAAACTTGATTAAAAATAAAGATTCAACAACAAAATTAAACTTACTTGGAATTAAAGGCAAGTTACTAAAGAACAATTAAGTAAATGACAATATGAAAGTGCAAGTAATTAAAGGTGGAAGAACTATGTGTCAAATAGCCAACACCTCCTAATGACACATTACGAGGGTATTTATAGGAGGATTAGTAAGTCTTGAGGCTTTCTTCCTTTTCTCGTCTTTTGGTCTTTATAAATTCTTCGACTTTTTCGACTATGTCTCCGGATTATTTGAACTCGTCTTATAATTTCTTCATTTATTAGAATTGAGTTCTTCGACTTCATAAAACTTCCGTCTTTAGACTTTTTCTTCGATAAATCTTCAGAATAGGCCTTGGACTTCCGTTCTTTTTGCACTCTTGATCTTTTGACTTCGTCTTTTGTCTTTTTTCGATAAAAGCCCGTGAAAGCCCGTGTTTTCTTCCCTTTTCAAATTTTGATCCTAAATCACAACAAAAACACAAACCACGCATAATTCCGACATTTACGACATAAAATACACGTTTTGGCTTGGTTATTATTATAATTAAGTGGTAAAAGGATAAGTGTTTTCACACTTATTACGCCATTTCATGGTCAAAGAAGGAATAGTTTTAGGGCATAAGATATCTAAGAAAGGATTAGAAGTGGATCGTGCTAAAGTAGATGTTATTGCCAAAGTTCGCCCACTTACCACGGTTAAAGAAGTTAGGAGCATTTTGGGTTATGCGGGTTTCTATAGACGTTTTATACAAGATTTTTCTAAAATAGCTAGACCCATGACCCACCTCTTAGAAAAAGAGGCTCCTTTCATATTCACACAAGAGTTTTTAGAGTCTTTTGAGATCCTTAAAGAAAAATTGACTAAGGCTTCAATTTTGGTTTCACCAAATTGGGAATTGCCTTTTGAACTCATGCGTGATGCTAGTGATTATGCCGTGGGGTCTGTTTTGGGGCAAAGGATTAATAAACACTTTCAACCTATACAATATGCTAGTACGACAATGACGGGGGCTAAATTGCATTATACTACTGATTGCAGTGTTTTACCACACCTTTAGGAAAAGGAGGGTAAATAGGGAAAGTATTAAATGATGATTTAGGAAAATCAAGCACTAATGACCCTAAAATGAAATGAAAGTTCGTTTCTCAAGGAGGTATATGTGTGTGACTAAGATGTAAACGATTTGAGATTAGTATTGGTTTAGAAGGGGATGAGAAAAGAGGATGACGAAGACGTGAAATTAATTACTACGACGACAAAACGTAAAAACGTAAAATAAGCTAAAATAAAAATTAATTCTAAAAATTACCAAAAATTCACCAAAAATCAAAATAAATAAACTAAGAGTTTACCAATGATCAAAACTTTTTCAAACCTTTTAAATAATTAAATATTCAATTTTTAAATGCTAATTAAAGCCCTAAAAATCAAATAAATTATCAAAAAGCCCAAATAAAGATTTTTCAATTGGTAAGCCTCTAAAATGACTTAAAAAGATTAAAAACTTTTTTTAGAAATTTTTAAACTAATAAAAACTATTTAAAATGATTTAAAAACTATTAAAACTTAAAATAATTATAAAAATTAATCTAAAAGTGATAAAATTAATCTAAGAGTTGCAAAAATCCTATATTAATGTATTTAAGCTAAGAAAAATGTAAAAAGTTAAAAAATGTGAGTTTTGAAAAATAATAATAAAATAATATTAAAATAATATTAAAAATCAAAAATTATAAAAGATTCTAAAAACTTGCAAACTAGTTTATTTTAACCTAAATAATCAGAAAATGAAAGTGAAATGACCAGAATACCCGTATTGGGCCCTCAAATGGGCCAAAACCAAAAACAGTCCACTTAAATGGGCTTTTTAGCCCAAAAAGTCAAACTTGGCCCAATTGACTTGGAAAAGCCCAATATGACTCAAAATTTAATTCTAAACACAAAACTCTAAAGGCCCAAAAGCTGAAAGTGAGCTTATCACAGCTTATTAAGCAAACAGCTTATCCTTATTGGGCTTTTTAGCCCATTAAGCAATAAGCTAATGCCATAAGCTCTAATTTGACACACAACCTTCTTTTGGGGTGCTTAAGAGATCTGTAAAAAGAAATTTTGAAAAAGCACACTCAATAAGCCAGAAATAAGCAAAGTACAATTTCACTAAAAGACAAAATAGTCGTGTTTGAGATTTAGGGCACCTCAGAACTTGATTCAACTTGCAAAATGTCACAAATGAACTCAATAAGACAAATTAATCAACAAAATTCCAATAAGCAACACCAATAAGCCAGAATGAACCAATAAGCACTTATGAAAAAGTCAATTAAGTTGGTTTTCTAGTCAAACCCTAAAGTCAATCCACCAAATGCTCCAATATGAACAAATGGGTCAAATAATGAGCACCTATTACAAAATCCAAGTTGTTGCTGGTTAAAATAAGCTATTATAGCTTATTGATAAGCTGAAACCCAATTAACACTAGTAGCGGCTAGTAGCAGGGGAAAGGAGTTCCCACTGCTTTGACTATTTGACCAAGCTTTTTAGAGAGATTTAGTATGATTCAATTGGAAACAAGGGCACCCTTGTGATCAGTGAATCACAAGGAGTCAATATCAACAAGAAAATCACAATTTGGTTCACACAATAAGCCCAGATTAATCAAACAGTCACCAGATATTGCTCAGACATGGAAAATAAGCAGTTATGCACAAATAAGCAGATATAGCATGAATAAGCCAACCAAATTCAACAAGATGCATACACAAACTATATAAACTATGAATAAGCACAAACAAACTTATTTCAATCACTGAATCAAAGTATAGAACAAGATCAAAGCAGATTAAAGTTACTGATATGAACTACAAGTACTTATGCACACTTGCTGATCTAATTGACCACAGATCCAATTTCAAACCTCAAATCCTACTTCCCTGATGTTATTAACTAGGTTTAATCACTTGTTAACCCTAGTCTATGATTAGATCTAGGTGTCCCTTAAACCTAAGCCAATTTTATCAAGTAACAAAGATTGTATGGTCCTATTTAGAATCTAGGTGTTTCAAACCACAAAATATGCAAATAAGTGACCAAGTATATCAGATACATGATGAGACTACTTTTATACATAGTCTCATCGTCCAAAATGGGCTTAAAATGCATTAAATATCATCGTCCAAAATGGGCTTAAATACTTTTATACATAGTCTCTTGTGTATTTTAGGTACGGATATTGAGAAAATGACAAAAGATCACAAGAATCATGCAAAAACGAACACGGGAAACGAAGCCGCACAATGAACCGGACCCGAATCAAGAATTTCCAAAACAGTCCTTGGAGAATGAAGAAATTACAAAAAAAGTCCTTGTGAAAAGTATGAAAAGTTTTTGTGCCAAAATTGACAACTTTTGCAAAGTTGTTATAAAGGAATTTTGAGTTGATAGCTGTTTTATACAAAGTAAAAAAACAAGGAAAGATGAGGGGTTATACTGGCCAGACAACCAAACTTCCCTCCTCCACTCCCTAGCCTACACGTCACCCACCCAACTCCCTCCACCAATCAGAATCCTCACCCTCTCCACGTCACATCCCACCAGCCTATTAAACTTAATAAAAACGAGTTTAATATTTTCCCTCCTAAACACTTATTTAAACTAATCTTTCCCCAAAATAGATTAAACCCCTCCCATAAACCCTAATTAAACCCAGTTTCAATTACAACAAAAACAAAGGGGTTTTGATATAGCTTTTCCAGATCCTTGATTACCATCACCCTCATCCTAAACCCACTCACAAATATTCTGCCAACCAACCCATGTGCCCTATGGACCCCTCCCCTGCCCCGTCTCTTTCACCTAAACCCTAGGAGGGGAGAAAACCAACGGATGGATCGAATTTCTTTGTTACCAAGCACAGATAAACGTTTGAGATCACTTTCTAACAGCTGTAACATCACATGAAGCCACAAGACCAAAATTCAAGATTTTGACCAAGGGCATTTTCGGATTTTCTTAACTTAGGGTTTTAGCTTATTAATCTTTTATTCAATAGCACTAGAATGTTCTTGTAGTGCTATATAAGAAGTATGCAACCTGTGCATTACCCTTGTTCCAGTTTTCTTGCTCAAATCTTTGTAATTCCTTTTTTGATGAAATAAAAGTTGGTTCTTAAATTGGTAATTCCTTTTTATTCTTAAAAAGTTGGTGTAGGGTGAGCAAAGATTCTGAGTTCCACAAAGTATTAATGGTGTGTTTGTGATTTAAGTGCAAGAATTTTCAAAGATAATTCCTTTTTTCAAAGTTTCTGAAAAAGATGGTGTTTTGATAAATCTTGTTCCAAAATGTGTTTTCAAAGCGTGTAAGTTGGTTGGTTTAAGTGTTTTTAAAGAAAATTATTTGAGAAAATTATTTGAAAAAGATTTAAAAAGAGAAAAAATAAAATCAGAATATTTGGATATTGTGTTTCTATTGTTCTTAGCAGGAAATCCTTTGAAGCTTTTGACTGCTTTCCAACTAGTTCTGCACAAGCCTGAGCTTGTATGGAGATGGCTTTTCAGCCATTGAGGGGCCTGGATGTAGGTCCCTCTAGGTAAATTGGTCTTGAACCCTTGTTTTCAAGTTTAATGGTGTGATTTTGTGAGTTAGCTGTTTAATTGCTTTGTTTATTGCTTGTTCATGCTTATTTGTGGCTTTTATGCATGAATAGTTAGTTTAAAATCAGTTTTGTTAAGATTTGTATAGATTGGGTGTGTTAATCTCACTTTCTGAAAGTTAAAGGTGTGTTTGGATTAGGGTTTTAAGTTATGTTCTTGCTAAACTTTTGGTCTTTAAGCCATCTAGACTTACTGGTATTTGTTGATAAGAAGTTTTTTTGGTTATAGGTTTCATTATTGATAGGATTTAGAGATATTGCATGTTTAAAACTTGGTAAACTAGCTCAATTCAGCAAACCTATTTTTCTGATTGTTTTTATGTGAATTTGACAATCAAATCTTGGTAATTGTTAGAATATAGGTTGCATCAGGATTGTGAGTAGTTTTTATTTGATTTGGTTAACTTGTATGCAAGATTTGATCACTTGAAAATCGTTTTTGTGCATGTAAACAAGTTACTGTTCATCAGAAACTAGCATTAGTCCTATCATTCACTTGATTAAGTTTGTTTGTGTGATTTTTGTTAAGTGCTTGGTGTTTTTATTGTTCTTACTGACTCCCCACACTTCCATGAGTGTGGGGGTGCCCCATTGTCCAAAGAAAACCAAGCCAACAAGCTTTCCTGAGCTTAAAGGTCAACTGACCAAAAAATTGCACTAGCAGTGGGAACTCATTTACCCCTGCTAGTGTTTTGGTTTCCACTGCCTAGCTAAAAAACAAAACCTAGCACATGTCCCTTTCAGTAAACTAGATATTTTGTCTTTAGTGGCTCAAAATAGGAATTAGGGTTTCAAATTAGTTTCATATTTTTTCTTATTTAATTTTTGAATTTTCGGCTTAATTAGATTTTTTGTTACTATTCATCTTATATTTTTTACATTAATTAGCTATTTTTAATTAACTTTTTAATTTCTATTTTTCTCTTTTAGTGACAAAAATTATTATTTTTCAGTTTCAAAAATTTTCTTAGATTTAGAAAAATAATTTAAGATTTTTAGTTTAAAATTTTTTTACTGTTCACTTTTTATTTAATTTTTAGAATTAATTTAGTTTAATTAGGGTTTAATTTCAAACTGTTTTTGTCTTTTAGTGCAAAATTTTACTTTTTTCAAACTTTTTCATTTTTCTACTGTTCTTTAGTATAAATTAGGATTTTTAAAATTGTCAAATTATTTTTAGCATTATTTTATTATTTTTTTATGATTATTTTGGTTTAAAAATAGTTTTTAGCCTTTAAAAAATAGAAAAATAGTTTTTAAAATTTAGAAAAAACTACTTTTTAGTCTTTAAATAATATAAGTGAGTTATTTGTCCAATAAAATAATATTTTGGGCTTTTTCTTAATTATATTTGATTTTAGGGCTTTAATTAGCATTTAAAATTGAATATTTAATTAATAAAAGGTTTTAAAATATTTTTGTTGGATTTATATTCTTATTTATATTATTTTAGACTAGTTTTAACTTTTAATTAATTTTAAGGTTAAAATTTTAATTTTGGTAGTTTTTACGGTTTTACGTGAACAACCTTTTCGTCTTAGCTTAATCCGTCTTCGTAACCGTCATTCTATTCTTACCCCATTTCTATCTTTCTTTCTCTCAATATAATCACAAACCATTAATCAATTCATTACACAACGCACTTGCCTCCTTGGGAAACGAACTTGAACTTATTTGGTCATTAGTGCTTGGTTTTCCTAAACCGACACTTAACGCTTACTACTATTTTGCCTTCCTTTTTCTAAAGGGATAAAAACTCTACATAAATTTTGGCGCCGCTGCCGGGGAGGCGTGTTGTGTTTTGATTTGGAAATTGTTGTTTTTATATAGCCATAAATAGTATTTGTATTAGTAGCACTCTACTAATACGTATTATCGGTTTTCGGTTTTTGTGTGAATACTATTACTATAGTGTATACATAGAACAATAAATACACAAGTACTCCAAATACGTGAGAAATCATAACCTTGACTTGGGAGGTCATTACCCAATCATTGTATTCGAATCTCAAACCAAATAAAAAGGCTAAAACAGATAAATACTTTCGAGAAGCTCGATTTTGAAAATACAAACTATAAGGTGGGTATAAGGCGAATATTATAAAATATATCCTAAGGAAAAAGGCTCTTAAGTGCTTCGCGCCGCCTCGTTTTCCCGCTTGCTTGTGAGTATTTGATTTTGAGAGCTAATCGAGGGTTTTGCCGCCCAAAGTATTACTAAGTATCACATATATTTTCTTGGTTTTCATTGATTAAACCCTCTTGAACGTTTTGGTGTTCCACCAACGTTCTAAAGTCATCGAAGGCGTTCACTTCACATGATCGTTTTCATTCCTTGAGGCTTCTTTAATCAAGAGATTTGATTAAGGAGGAGATTTGTAGATTTTTGTCTACCTAATAAAATTACAAAATCTAAAAAAAAAAAGTAAAAACAATCAAAAACCACAAAAAAATTGAAAAAGTAAAAATACCAAAAAGAATCTTCTTTGCTCGTCCCCTCGTTGTACGTGACGTTTATGCAAACTCGCTCCAAAGCAAGACGTGCACGTAAACGAAGAAACAAATCAAACACTCCTTCTAGTGAGGAGTCTCCTATTGACGAACCCATTGTAAGAGAAGCACCAACCATGGCGAATCGAACTATGATGGAGTTACTTCAAGCACCCACCGAGGGTTATGGAGAGGCTATTGCGATTCCCGCTATCCTTGCGGAGAATTTTGAGGTGAAAAAGGGTTTGTTGTCGATGATCCAAAACAACAAATTCCGCGGTGATGAGAAGGACAATCCACACAACCATATCCGCCAATTCAATCGTCTTACCGCCACTTGCAAATTTAAGGATGTCTCGAATGACTCGATTAAGATGATTCTTTTTCCGTATTCCTTAGCGGGGCCCGCTAAAATTTGGTTAGAGAAAGAGCCACCCAATTCTATATTGACGTGGAAGGATCTCGTGTCTAAATTTGTGAACCAATTTTTTCCGCCCTCTAAGACTACGCACTTGAAAAATGAGATTTCAAAATTTTCACAAGAATTTAATGAAAGTTTTTCAACGGCTTGGAATAGGTTTAAGGAGATGTTACATGAATGTCCTCATCACGGTTTTTCCGACTTGCATCAAATTGACACGTTTTACAATGGACTTAATGATCATGAAAGAGATTATTTAAATGTCGTCGCGGGTGGTAATTTTTTGTGTAAAACGGTTGAGGGAGCTTTGGTGATAATTGAGAATAAGTCTAAGGTTTATAGCCCTCGTAACACACCGAGTGTTGCCATATTGGGTTCATCATCGTCATCATCGTCTCGTAGCATTAATGCCTTGCAAGATGAAGCAAATGAGGAGAATCGGTTTTTCGATAGATTTGCTAATCTTATGTCCCATTGGAAAGCTCAAGAAGCTTCGAATTCCGCTTCGGTTAAAGCGGTTGCTAAGAGTTGTTTGTCTTGTGGTTGAGCTCATGATCTTTCCGAGTGCATTACCGCGGATGGTAACACTTCGAATGCTTATGTAGCCACGGGAACTTATAACCAAAACGGTCAAGGTTCCCGCCAAAATCAAGCTCCACAAAATCAAAATGCTAATAACTATCGAAACAACAATCAAGGTGGTAATTATCAAGGCAATCAACGTAACTACAACAACGGTAATTATCAAAGTGGAAATGGGCAAATTTCAAACCAAAACCAAAACCGTGATTTTCAAACTACCACACAAGGTTTTCAAAATGATCACACCAAAAATCTTCAAGGAGAATTTTTGAATTATGCCAAAGCAAACGATGCTAAGTTTGATAATATGCAACGTGAAATGGTTAGCTTAAGATCCGAGTTGAAAAACGAGCTTAAAAACGAACTTGCTAATGAACTTAAGACTCATGCTAATAAAATGGAAGGAAATTTTCAACGTCTCCAACAAAATCAACAAAAAAATGGAGCAAGGTCAACATGAGATTAAGCAAGAATTGTTAAAAGCGGATGCTAGGCAATCTAAGTTTGAAGACCGAATGGGAAAAATGTTTGAAGCTATCATGTGTAAACCTTCTTCTTCGGGTGGTCTTCCTAGTGATACCATCGTGAACTCGAAAGGAGAATTGAAGGTTATTACTACTCGTAGTGGTAAAACTTTCAAAGAACCCATTTCTCTTCCAAGTACTTCTACGAAGAAGGAAAAAGAGAAAGAACCCGAGGTAGTGGTAGAAAAGGAGCAAATTCCAAGCCCACGAAGTACCGCTCAAACCACACCTACGGTTGAACCAATACCAATAGTGGAACCCGAGATTCCAAGGCCTTTGCCTATACCCCAACCCACACCACCCTTACCTTACCCTTCAAGACGAAACAAGGAAAAGGCACAAGAACGAAACAATTATCAATTTGAGATTTTTATAAAAATGTTTCGTGACTTGCATTTTAATATAAGTTTTGCCGACGCCTTGGTCATGATGCCTCGATTTGCCGCAAACTTCAAAAGTATGTTGAATAACAAAGAGAAATTGCAAAAGTCGTCTAGTTGTTCTTCGGTTTTTCTTAGCCGCATACCTCAAAAAGTCGGTGATCCCGGCAAGTTTTTAATCCCATGTGCTATACAAGATATGGAAGAATGCTACGCCTTGGCCGATCTTGGTGCTAGTATAAATTTGATGCCTCTTGAGATTTTTAAGTCGCTCAATCTTCCCAATCTCACTCCTTCAAGAATGTCAATCGAGATGGCCAATCATTCTACGATTCTAGCTTGTGGATTAGCCGAGGACGTCTTCGTGAAAGTTGGAAAGTTTTACTATCCCGTGACTTCATTGTTGTTGACATTCCCATCGATCCTAAAGTTCCTCTAATTTTAGTTCGATCATTTTTGGATACCTCGAGAGCACTTATCGATGTGCATGCTAGGAAAATCACTCTTCGTTTCAATGAGGAAGAACTCGTCATAAATGCAACTCAAAACTCCACACTTTCTCATGTGTATTCTATCACGTCTTTGAACAATGTTAGTCCCATAAAAAACGTTTGTAAAAGGATTTCAAAAAGAGTTTTAGAAGTTGATGATAAAAACGGTTTTCCGTCCCCTCCGCCGGTGGAGGTTAAAAGTGTTAAGCCTGCGATTCCAATCACGAATGATTCTTCGAATGATGAATATGTTGTTCCCGATGGGGAAGTTTTCTTTGTCAACAAAAGTTTTGAGAACTTACCACCACCTAAACCAAAACGATTTTCAAATGTGAGAATTTTTAGTGTGACTAATATTGCTTTAGAAACACCAAATATTTTTGACATAATTAAGTCGTGTTTTCATAAGGAGAGTTTAAAAGATGAAAAAGGGAAAGATTTTAAATTGAATTTAAAAGATTTTTCTACAATGCTAACTCCGTCATCACCTCGTGTTTTGAGTACTACAAGCTCGTCTTCTCCTTTTGACGATGCTTTGTGTGGACTTAGTGTGGGGGAAGCCCCTTATGTTCCCTCCCCTTTTTCCACCGAGGACGAGATATTTGATCCCGGAATTGCTTATAAAGGGAAATCTCGGTCTTTGATACAAGGCTTTTGGCCCGTATAAAAGTTTATCGTTCTCGTAGTCTTGGTCTAATCGAATTGATCTAGGTTCTATGTGCGACTCAGCTGCCTTTGGTGAAACAAATAGTTGTCGTTGTAGTATATTAAAATGTGCAGAACAAATTAAAATAAATGACTTAAAAGTAAATCTAACTCTAATTTAAAATAAAAGGGCAAGTATTTAAAAGCTTGACGGAAAATTAAAGTCACTAAAAGTAAATAACACAACTGAAAGAAATCCTTGATTCGGAAGTTTTGGTTCGGAAGATGTTGATTCGGAACTCTTCCGAATGAGTTGGCTTGATTCGGAAGTTTCTGCTTAACCCTTGATCCGGAAGTCTTGATCCGGATGTTGATCCGGAACTTTTCTGCTCGGAACTCCTTGATCCGGAACACTTCCGAATGAACCCTCCTGGTTCGGAACTTTCTGACTCGGAAGACTTTGATTCGGAAATCTTCCTAATGAATCAAGAAGCCTTGATTCGGAACTCTTCCGAGTGAAGTTCTTGGTTCGGAACTTTCGGATACTTCCGAATAAACACTCTCTGGTCCGGAACTCTTCCGGTTCGGAACTTCTTGATCGGAAAACTTCCGAATGAACAAGAAACCTTGATCCGGAACTTTCTGATTCGGAAGTCTAGCTGATTCGGAAGTTTCTGGTCTTGGAAACCCTAGTTCGGAAGTTTTCCTTGTGAACAAAGAGTTGATCCGGAACTTTCCTGGGAATCACAGTAACAGAAACAAACACCCCCGAAGAACAAGGAAATACAGTAACACGAATCTAACCACAAATTTAACCAATATCAAACACAAGATTAAACTAAACTAATGACAAAACATTCAATAATCATAAAAAAACTATCCAAATCAATAAAACTAACAAATCTAACCACAATAATCAAAACCCACTTTGATCAAAATAAGAATATGAACATGAACACAAACATAAACATAAAAATCAAAGATTAAGAAAGGTAGATAGGAGATTAACAAGATAAAGTAAAGATTGACAAGAATTAAATGGAAACTTACTTGAAATTAAAGGAATTTAAGGTGCAAGACAAGGTACTTAAATTTGACAAGTATTTAAATGACATGAATTTAAAGGTGCAAGGTAAATAAATGGAAGAACTAATTGTCACTATTAGCCAACAAAGAAAAATAATTAACAACTAATCTATATATATACGGGAGGATTAGGAAGCTTCCTCCCCTCCTTCATTTTCTCTTAATTGCATCATTAGGCCCTTCCTTCTTAATCTCTTTGTTAATTGCATGCTTAGTCCTTTTCTTCTTATCTTCTTTAATATTGGACTTTTAATGACTTTTGGCTCGGGATTTCTTTGAACTCGTCTTTTAATTCTTCAATAAAGTAGACTTTAGTTCTTCGGTTTTCAGTAAACTTCCGTCTTTCGACTTTTTCTTCGATAAATCTTCAGAATTGGTCTTGGACTTCCGTTCTTTTTGCACTCTTGACTTCTAGACTTCGTCTTTCATCTTTTTCTTCAATAAAATCCTGTAAATGGCCGTGTTTTCTCCAATTTTCACCTTTTCGTCCTAAATCACAACAAAAACACAAACCACGCATAATTCCGACATAAAAGACATAAAATACACGTTTTGGCTCGGTTATTATTGTAATTAAGTGGTAAAGAGGATGGGTGTTTACACACCTATCAAATCCCCTACACTTGACCATTGCAATGTCCTCATGCAATGCATTAGTTACATAGCAAGAATACATTTTTCATCATAATCAATCCACGTTGGCCTTTATTAAAGAGATAGAAAACTATAAACATTCAAAGTAAAGAAATCAAAAAGCATACCTTGGGTTTTGGAAATGTCATGAATAATCATCATCCTCAAGTTTTCACTTTCTCCAAACCAAGCTTAAAAACGAGATCATTGTTATTATAAGTTAGCAAACTAACGCGAAATCATGTGGGCCAATTACTCACCTAGACTCCCTTATTCCTAGTGGTATCTCTTATTTTTATTTTTGTCTTGAATGATCACGAGGATGCATTTTTTACTTATTTCGATAATTATTAGGCCGAAAATAAAGTGAACGATTTAATCAATAGTTAGCTAAAGGACAAAATCTTTTAAAACTGCTTCTCGGGACCTCATAAAGTTCATATCTTGGCATAACTCGCTTCGCGATTTGAGACCTTTCTCGGACCGATATTTGGCAGCGACTTCATACTTCAAACCTTGAGAGACGTTCATGAAATTATGGTCTTCTCTTCATAATGGAATTTCTTCACTTGAAGTTTTGAGAGATTCAACTTGGACCACGACTTCTTCATTTTTCTCCAATCATTATTTTGGACTTTGATATACAACGATCCGCCTCCTTTTATGACTTGGATCTATTTATCCTCATACCTTGCTAGGGTCTTTTCAGATACACGTCTCCATGACTTTTGGGGAGTTTTTGCTTTACGTCGTGTGTCTCGATCCTTCATATTGATTTTTGATAAATGATTCTTCACATCACTTGGATCTTTAGCAACAAAATATAGCCCTCATGTCTTGTTAGGACCTTTTTGGACTCGCCAATCTTCGCATCCCGCTTCAATAAGTTATGCCTTGGCTATGAACTCTAATCCATACCGAGCAACTTTTAAACGATCTTGGGCTAGAAGCTAAGTAACTTTTCAAATCGTACAACCTTATTTATTGCAGATAAATATATTAGCAGGCGATGGGAGAATAGGCTCATAATTAACTCACATAAATTCACGAAAGAATACCGAACTTATAATTGGCTCTATCATCTCTCGTTCTCCACAGTTTAAAATCTCAAGGAATGAGACTCGTGGATGCTTAGCCTATTAAATCAAAGTTTTGGGTTTTCGAGTCGCCTATAGGATCTTGCAAATTCTTAGACTTTTTCAAGTTTAGAAATCGCATTTTAAAGTTCCCTTGATAAACGACTATCTAGGATCAATTATAGGAACTTGCGAAAAGTTCTTGTTCTTAACCCGTGAGAGTTAAGACTTTCGCGTTTTATAGCTCCCTATATAAAAGCCTAGCAAAACTTGACTTAAACACGTTAAGGATACTAGCTAGAGTAACTTAGATAAGTAAACTCGGGTTGAGTCAAAAGATTCACAACGTTTGAAAATTAAAACCACTTTATTAAACATTTATTCTAGAAAAGAAAGAAAATAACTATACAAAGGGCAAAACTAATGGGCCAAAATAGATCAAAAAATTTGAAAAATGTCGAAAAATTGATTTTCCGGTTAAAATGAGGACAAATACAAGGAAAAGGCCACTTAACTTCGATAGAAGTCCCCCCTACACCTAAGATAAACATTGTCCTTAATGTTTAAGCATGTGGGAGTAAACTCCCCTACACTTAGGACATTGTGCACTTTGTTGAAATCTCGCTAAGGAAGAGACAACTAAATAGATTCCTATTTTAATATTTAGAAAATATAAAATAGTGAATCGAAAAGAGTTTAGGATAGAACCGGGATAATGGAAACACGGAATCACGGGTCGTCAAGAATCATCAAGAGTGGATCATTGAAGCTCGAATCCCTGATTAAGAGAGGAGAGGAAATAGCAAACCAACGGATCTCCCCCCTACACTTAAGGTAAAAACAAAGAAAAAGATAGATAGATAAAAGGGTTGCCTCCCAAAAAGCGCTTGTTTTTGTTAACCGAGTCACGAGCCTGACTCGTCCCCGAATTAAATGGTCTATGGGGAAACCTCAAATGTAATACCGGGATCAAAGACTTTATCCTCATTCCCGGAGGAATATAACAAAGGAGAGGCAGGAGGATAAGTCTTAAACGGTAGAAAGGTCCTTTCAACATACGAGAAGTATATGAAATCTTGATCCTCGGGAGGTGGGGTGGGTATAGGAATCACATTGTCATCCTCCAAAGACAATGGACGAGGACCAATTGGCAAAGCCGTAAGGTTATCAATCATAAAATGGTCATTGTCACCTCCCGGGTCAAACACTCATCCTCATTTCCCGGAGAGGGAAATTGATACATCACCCGATTTGGCGTGCATTCAGTAGGATGAGGGGGCAATATAGTAGGAGAAGTAAGAGAAGAATTACCTTCCACCTGCGATACCTTTCCAGTAGAGTCAGAACTCTCCACCTCTGCCATAGAAGGGGGCATGGCTAACAAAGCATGCTCATCAATAGTAGGAGAATCAGAGCTAGCAATGTCCTCAATCCCTTCGTCAAAGAGAGGATTCACCTTACTAGATATGTAATCGTCATCAAAATCAAATAAAGGGTTCGAATAAATCTTGAAAGTTTCCTTCGGAACGTCTTCATCCGATAATGACTCGTCATCACTAGAAGTAAAATCATCATCTTGATCAAAAAGAGTATTAGAGAAAGCCAAAGAATCCTCTTCCAAAGTGTTGGTGGAAGGAACATCATCAGAAGAAAGTGCATCATACTCATCGTCACTGTCGGATGTCAACTCAGATTCACTTGGAATTGGGACAAGGTTATCAGCACTAGACGTATTGAATTCGTCGGATTCCTTTACAGGAATTGTACTAATATCCTCATCCCTTAGGATGGTTGAATCCTTAGGCTCCGGCAAGTCGGGAGAAGGAATAGCATTCTCATCGGTCTAAGAAATAGGACTCTCATCGTCATCACTGTCATAATAATATGGAGGCACAAGAGGAGGAGTATAAGCATTAAGTTTAGATACCTGCTCTTGGTGTTGATCCGCTTGATATTTCTCCTTGATCTTGTTGAAAGCTTCTTGAACTTTTTGAAAGTTGTCAAAAAGTGTGGCAATTTGCTCAGGAGGAAATGCACCAAAGGGTTGATGATTGACGGTGTGACGTGGGGGCTCAAAATTATAAACACTGGGATGATAGCACGGAACTTTCTCAAAGACCTTCGATGGATCACAAGAAGAAGCTTCGTGAGGGCCCCCACAAATATAGCACCACGGGTATGTTGAAAAACCCGGTGCATCTTGAGGATAGGGATTGTCATAGACGGGAGAGGGTGGGAAAGTATTGTAAGAGTTGAAGTATGAACTTGTTGAATTGCAAAATGGACAAAATCCAAATTGTGTATCGTCGATATCAAAACCACATCGCTCACAAGTACACCATTGACATGTTTGAAAACCATGCCATGGTCTCCCACACCGTCCACAGGACGAATCCATGAAGAATTATAGATAAGAAGGGTAAAGAAAAGAATTAAACATAATAGAGGATAAAGAGGAATATTTTTGGTGCAAAACTTTGAAAAAGAAATGCTTTTTATGATTTTTCAAATGTTTTTGGGGTTTTTGGAAAAATTTTGACACGAAAAATAACGTTTACAAGTGAACGGATCCCAAAAAGCAACGCGTCTCTCACAGAAAACCGTTAATCTTTACGAAAAGAGCCGGCAGCGGCGCCATTTGATACAAGGCTTTTGGCCCGTATAAAAGTTTATCGTTCTCGTAGTCTTGGTCTAATCGGATTGATCTAGGTTCTATGTGCGACTCAGCTGTCTTTGGTGAAACAAATAGTTGTCGTTGTAGTATATTAAAATGTGCAGAACAAATTAAAATAAATGACTTAAAAGTAAATCTAACTCTAATTTAAAATAAAAGGGCAAGTATTTAAAAGCTTGACGGAAAATTAAAGGTCACTAAAAGTAAATAACACAAACTTAAATCTATCTAAGACAAACTTAAACGCAACTAAAACTTAAACTAAGGCAAGACTAAAATAAATCTAAGGCAAGAAAACTTAAAGTGCGACTAATGAAAAAGGCGGGAAAAATAAAGTTTGAAATTAAAAATTAAAAAACAGAAACTAAAAAGAACCTGAATACAGCTCATTCGGAATAATCCTTCGTTCGGAACAATCACTCATCCGGAATGTCACCTTAGTTTGGAATGATTCTTCTTCGCTCGGAATATTACCAAAATCCTTGATCCGGAACAAATTATTCTGAATATGTCACTTATCCAAATCAATCCTTCGTTCGGAACTTTACTGATTCGGAACTCAACTGAAAGAAATCCTTGATTCGGAAGTTTTGGTTCGGAAGATGTTGATTCGGAACTCTTCCGAATGAGTTGGCTTGATTCGGAAGTTTCTGCTTAACCCTTGATCCGGAAGTCTTGATCCGGAACTTGTTGATCCGGAACTTTTCTGCTCGGAACTCCTTGATCCGGAACACTTCCGAATGAACCCTCCTGGTTCGGAACTTTCTGACTCGGAAGACTTTGATTCGGAAATCTTCCGAATGAATCAAGAAGCCTTGATTCGGAACTCTTCCGAGTGAAGTTCTTGGTTCGGAACTTTTGGATACTTCCGAATAAACACTCTCTGGTCCGGAACTCTTCCGGTTTGGAACTTCTTGATCGGAAAACTTCCGAATGAACAAGAAACCTTGATCCGGAACTTTATGATTCAGAAGTCTAGCTGATTCGGAAGTTTCTGGTCTTAGAAAACCTTGTTCGGAAGTTTTCCTTGTGAACAAAGAGTTGATCCGGAACTTTCCTGGAAGTCACAGTAACAGAAACAAACACCCCCGAAGAACAGGGAAATACAGTAACACGAATCTAACCACAAATTTAACCAAAATCAAACACAAGATTAAACTAAACTAATAACAAAACATTCAATAATCATAAACAAACTATCCAAATCAATAAAACTAACAAATCTAACCACAATAATCAAAACCCACTTTGATCAAAATAAGAATATGAACATGAACACAAACATAAACATAAAAATCAAAGATTAAGAAAGGTAGATAGGAGATTAACAAAATAAAGTAAAGATTGACAAGAATTAAATGGAAACTTACTTGAAATTAAAGGAATTTAAGGTGCAAGACAAGGTAATTAAATTTGACAAGTATTTAAATGACATGAATTTAAAGGTGCAAGGTAAATAAATGGAAGAACTAATTGTCACTATTAGCCAACAAAGAAAAATAATTAACAACTAATCTATATATATAGGGGAGGATTAGGAAGCTTCCTCCCCTCCTTCATTTTCTCTTAATTGCATCATTAGGCCCTTCCTTCTTAATCTCTTTGTTAATTGCATGCTTAGTCCTTTTCTTCTTATCTTCTTTAATCTTGGACTTTTAATGACTTTTGGCTCGGGATTTCTTTGAACTCGTCTTTTAATTCTTCAATAAAGTAGACTTGAGTTCTTCGGTTTTAAGTAAACTTCCGTCTTTCGACTTTTTCTTCGATAAATCTTCAGAATTTGTCTTGGACTTCCGTTCTTTTTGCACTCTTGACTTCTAGACTTCGTCTTTCATCTTTTTCTTCAATAAAATCCCGTAAATGCCCGTGTTTTCTCCACTTTTCACCTTTTCGTCCTAAATCACAACAAAAACACAAACCACGCATAATTCCGACATAAAAGACATAAAATACACGTTTTGGCTCGGTTATTATTGAAATTAAGTGGTAAAGAGGATGGGTGTTTACACACCTATCAGTCTTCCACTGATGCAATAAATGGAAAATCTTTCTATTTGATTGGTGCGAGTCTACCTCGAGTAGCTCATGTTTTTTATGACTTACCCATTGTCCCACCCTTCTATTTCTTCTCATCTATTTTCTTTAAACCCTTTGGGTTTGTGTTGACACATGATGAAGTGGTGTTGATTTGTTTTTCCAATGAAAACGAGAACGCCATCTTCGATCCCGGTATTTTGCACCATCAAAGGACTTAGTCCTTAGTACCGGTTGTTTTTGGGCCTTGTTTATCATGTAAGCCCCACTAAAAATTGACCATGCCAAGATAATCCCTAAATGATCACATTTATGAGGATTCGAGTCGAGCTTTTGACTCGGTTATCAAAAACTAGGTGCCTCGTGGGGGAGACCCATGCTTATCCATGTACATATTATTGCTTTCTAATTAGTTTAATGTGAGGGGATTTTTGCCCTTCCAACCTTTGTTTGTGGTTGTTTGCGACTTGTGGTTTTTAGATGATCATGATCTTCACAATTGGAGCCTCTCGTGTTCGTTTTATGGGAGCACTCGATCGTTTGCTTGGAAGACTTTCTCAATATCCAAATGATATATCCTTTAATGGTCTAACCTTAGGTTTTTAGCACACTTCATAAACGGCTATTAATTTATTGGTTACACCCTTTCCATGCTAGATTAGGCATTCGACTATGTCTCTAGTATGGGGGTGTTTGCACCCCTAGACTCGAAACATTGAGGACAATGTTTAACTTTAGAATGGGGGGTGAATAGATACGTGCCTTGCCAAACCTTCACGCTTTCCAAAGTTTATCTTTTTGTTTATCATTTTATTGCTAAATAAGGCTAAAAATGGCCAAATTTTAAAATTTTTCTCATGTTTTATAAGTGTGTGAAGACACGAATGTAGGTTTTCCGATGGCGAGAATAAGAGTAATTTTTGACTCGACCGTGCTGTTGAGCACTTAGCTTTGGTTCCTTAACTACACATTAGGCTAAGTCTCTTAAATGAGGACGAGAAATGATAGGGTTAATTATAATTACTATGCTAAACGTAGAGTACTCGTATTCTTTCAAAAACTCATGTGTTCTCGTTGTTTGCTTATTCTCCCTTCGCTTGTAAATATTTTTTGCTTAATAAATATTGACTTAGCGGTTTAGTTAGGATTGTTGGGTTTCTAGTCTTTTCTAGTAGCTTCCGTGTAGTTAAATTGGGAAGACATTAAGGTATCGCCAGCGTCACGGTTTTGACGTATTGGCACCCGAATAATCAAAAGCTTCACCCAATAATAAGATTTCAAGTGCTCACCTAAATCTAGCAAACAATTTGAAGCCCCACAAGGCCGAAAAATCTATGCAAAATTGAAAGTGAATCAAGCCTTAATCTTCGAAGCTTTAAAGATCCAAAATTCGCCTTAGCGTGAGGATATACGTCTTTGGCTAATAAAACCACCGATGAGGCGGATAATAAAAGGCAAGGCAAGTCCGAAGTCATAATAAAAGCTTCATGGCGAAGTTGAATAAAAGATGGATGTAAACCAAAGATAATAAGGCCCTTCCGTTAGGGGGCGTATAAAAGTCTTGGTAATAAGTCTCATGTTCAAAACCGTTATAAAACCGTGTTTATCGATTCTTCTTGTTGACTTAATTTTTTGACATCGTTGTCTATTGGGAGGGGTTATTGATTTGATGGTCTTGGTTACACCGTTAAGACTCTATTTTTAGACCTAAATCTCTATTATCGCATAATTCAAACAATGTATCCTCGTGAAACATTCAAGACAAAATAAAATATAAGATATACAACTTAGGAGTAATGGGAGGATAAGTACGTGATTAGGGCATATGAGTAGTGTTAGCATTACTAACTTATAATAACAATGATCTCGTTACACGCTTGGCATGGAATTGGGGTGAAAATCGAGGACGATGAAATTATTTCTAACGAAGCATTCACGTGTTCTTATTCTATGACCCTAAACGTCCCATATTGCGATGAAAATTATACATTATGTCTAAAACGCAAGTACTAGTAATAGTAGTAGAGTAACTAGTTTATCATTCAATAAAAGTGAATAAAAATGAATCTTGGAGGTGCTACGATACTTTATTCTAGCATTGCGTGAGGGCACGGAAATGGTTTAGTATGGGGGAGTGATGAGACTGCTTTTATACATAGTCTCATCGTCTAAAATGGGCTTAAAATGCATTAAATATCATTAAAACTGCCAAATATATGCTCGTGTTTGTTGCTTGTGTATTTTAGGTACGGATATTGAGAAAATGACAAAAGATCACAAGAATCATGCAAAAACGAACACGGGAAATGAAGCCGCACAATGAACCGGACCCGAATCAAGAATTTCCAAAACAGTCCTTGGAGAATGAAGAAATTACAAAAAAAGTCCTTGTGAAAAGTATGAAAAGTTGTTGTGCCAAAATTGACAACTTTTGCAAAGTTGTTATAAAGGAATTTGGAGTTGATAGCTGTTTTATACAAAGTAAACAAACAAGGAAAGATGAGGGGTTATACTGGCCAGACAACCAAACTTCCCTCCTCCACTCCCTAGCCTACACGTCACCCACCCAACTCCCTCCACCAATCAGAATCCTCACCCTCTCCACGTCACATCCCACCAGCCTATTAAACTTAATAAAACGAGTTTAATATTTTCCCTCCTAAACACTTATTTAAACTAATCTTTCCCTAAAATAGATTAAACCCCTCCCATAAACCCTAATTAAACCCAATTTCAATTACAACAAAAACAAAGGGGTTTTGATTTAGCTTTTCCAGATCCTTGATTACCATCACCCTCATCCTAAACTCACTCACAAATATTCTCCCAACTAACCCATGTGCCCTATGGACCCCTCCCCTGCCCCGTCTCTTTCACCTAAACCCTAGGAGGGGACAAAACCAACGGATGGATCAAATTTCTTTGTCCCCAAGCACAAATAAACGTTTGAGATCACTTGCTAACAGCTGTAACATCACATGAAGCCACAAGACCAAAATTCAAGATTTTTACCAAGGGCATTTTCGG
The DNA here is from genome assembly GCA_025667525.1 of Glebionis coronaria. NCBI lineage: Eukaryota > Viridiplantae > Streptophyta > Magnoliopsida > Asterales > Asteraceae > Glebionis > Glebionis coronaria. The sequence goes on from CM046874.1 coordinate 486,287,545, forward strand.
ATTTTCTTAACTTAGGGTTTTAGCTTATTAATTTTTTATTCAATAGAACTAGAATGTTCTTGTAGTGCTATATAAGGAGTATGCAACCTGTGCATTACCCTTGTTCCAGTTTTCTTGCTCAAACTCTTTGTAATTCCTTTTTTGATGAAATAAAAGTTGGTTCTTAAATTGGTAATTCCTTTTTGTTCTTAAAAAGTTGGTGTAGGGTGAGCAAAGATTCTGAGTTCCACTAAGTATTAATGGTGTTTTTGTGATATAAGTGCAAGAATTTTCAAAGATAATTCCTTTTTTCAAAGTTTCTAAAAAAGATGGTGTTTTGATAAATCTTGTTCCAAAATGTGTTTTCAAAGTGTGTAAGTTGGTTGGTTTAAGTGTTTTTAAAGAAAAGAATTTGAGAAAATTATTTGAAAAAGATTTAAAAAGAGAAAAAATAAAATCAGAATATTTGGATATTGTGTTTCTATTGTTCTTAGCAGGAAATCCTTTGAAGCTTTTGACTGTTTTCCAACTAGTTCTGCACAAGCCCGAGCTTGTATGGAGATGGCTTTTCAGCCATTGAGGGGCCTGGATGTAGGTCCCTCTAGGTAAATTGGTCTTGAACTCTTGTTTTCAAGTTTAATGGTGTGATTTTGTGAGTTAGCTGTTTAATTACTTTGTTTATTGCTTGTTCATGCTTATTTGTGGCTTTTATGCATGAATAGTTAGTTTAAAATCAGTTTTGTTAAGATTTATATAGATTGGGTGTGTTAATCTCACTTTCTGAAAGTTAAAGGTGTGTTTGGATTAGGGTTTTAAGTTAAGTTCTTGCTAAACTTTTGGTCTTTAAGCCATCTAGACTTACTAGTATTTGTTGATAAGAAGTTATTTTGGTTATAGGTTTCATTATTGATAGGATTTAGAGATATTGCATGTTTAAAACTTGGTAAACTAGCTCAATTCAGCAAACCTATTTTTCTGATTGTTTTTATGTGAATTTGACAATCAAATGTTGGTAATTGTTAGAATATAGGTTGCATCAGGATTGTGAGTAGTTTTTATTTGATTTGGTTAACTTGTATGCAAGATTTGATCACTTGAAAATCGTTTTTGTGCATGTAAACAAGTTACTGTTCATCAGAAACTAGCATTAGTCCTAACAGTCACTTGATTAAGTTTGTTTGTGTGATTTTTGTTAAGTGCTTAGTGTTTTTATTGTTCTTACTGACTCCCCACACTTCCATGAGTGTGGGGGTGCCCCATTGTCCAAAGAAAACCAAGCCAACAAGCTTTCCTGAGCTTAAAGGTCAACTGACCAAAAAATTGCACTAGCAGTGGGAACTCATTTACCCCTGCTAGTGTTTTGGTTTCCACTGCCTAGCTAAAAAACAAAACCTAGCACATGTCCCTTTCAGTAAACTAGATATTTTGTCTTTAGTGGCTCAAAATAGGAATTAGGGTTTCAAATTAGCTTCATAATTTTTCTTATTTAATTTTTGAATTTTCGGCTTAATTAGATTTTTTGTTACTATTCATCTTATATTTTTTACATTAATTAGCTATTTTTAATTAACTTTTTAATTTCTATTTTTCTCTTTTAGTGACAAAAATTATTATTTTTCAGTTTCAAAAATTTTCTTAGATTTAGAAAAATAATTTAAGATTTTTAGTTTAAAAATTTTTTACTGTTCACTTTTTATTTAATTTTTAGAATTAATTTAGTTTAATTAGGGTTTAATTTCAAACTGTTTTTGTCTTTTAGTGCAAAATTTTACTTTTTTCAAACTTTTTCATTTTTCTACTGTTCTTTAGTATAAATTAGGATTTTTAAAATTGTCAAATTATTTTTAGCATTATTTTATTATTTTTATGATTATGTGGTTTAAAAATAGTTTTTAGCCTTTAAAAAATAGAAAAATAGTTTTTAAAATTTAGAAAAAAATACTTTTTAGTCTTTAAATAATATAAGTGAGTTATTTGTCCAATAAAATAATATTTTGGGCTTTTTCTTAATTATATTTGATTTTAGGGCTTTAATTAGCATTTAAAATTGAATATTTAATTAATAAAAGGTTTTAAAATATTTTTGTTGGAATTTTTATTCTTATTTATATTATTAGACTAGTTTTAACTTTTAATTAATTTTTAGGTTAAAATTTTAATTTTGGTAGTTTTTACGGTTTTACGTGAACGACCTTTTCGTCTTAGCTTAATCCGTCTTCGTAACCGTCATTATCTTCTTACCCCATTTCTATCTTTCTTTCTCTCAATATAATCACAAACCATTAATCAATTCATTACACAACGCACTTGCCTCCTTGGGAAACGAACTTGAACTTATTTGGTCATTAGTGCTTGGTTTTCCTAAACCGACACTTAACGCTTACCACTATTTTGCCTTCCTTTTTCTAAAGGGGTAAAAACTCTACATCAGTACACATGTACCAACAGATAACAACACAAAACCAACACTCAACAAACCACAAATCCTGCTTACGCAGTTAACCCAAACACCCCTTAATAACCTGTTTTGACAAGTTTTCAAAGGATAATCAAGATTTAACCCACAAATCAAACTAACAACACCTCAATAACATCAAACAATACCAGATGAACAATAATCAACCATAAAAACACAGATTCAAGATCTATCATGCAAATTCACCAAAAATTCAGAAAATAAAGAGAAAATTGAAAAAGGAGAAGGTGCAAACCTCCAAGACCTACATCCAGGCCCTGGATTGTTTGAGCTGAGGTACTAGCAGAACAAGTACCAGCTTCCAATGCTGCTAAGATGAACAAACAATAAAGTGAGATCAAATAACCAAGACTTTCTGATTTTTGAAACCCAAGTTTTATTACTTAAAACCTTGCCTCAAAAACCTTCAAACATGTAAATGGAACTAAGAATTAGGCTATTCTAACACCAACTTTTAATAAACAAGAACAAGATTTCATAAATTTCAGAAAATCAAATTTTATTAACTTAAAAAGGGATTACAAAGATTGATAGCCTAAAACTGGAACAAAGGGACTCTCACAGGTTGAGGTCTCCTTTTATAGATAAATGCTAAGCCTACACTGTTCACAAACCCTAGAAGTGAAATTCCCTATTTGTCCTTGAGGTCTTCTAGACGATTCTTGGTTATGAGCTGTCCAAAATAATCCTGAGTTTTCATTTTAGCTTTGTGATGAAGCAGTGACTCTCAGCTGTTGATTTGGCCACGTTGGATAACTTGGAGGTGAAGTTGTTCTCTGATTGGTTGAAAGGGAATTGGGGGTGGGGTCCATAGTGAGTGGGAGTGGGGGTTTTTGGTGTGGGATGTGTTTCTGCATGTGTGAATCACACATGTGCCATGGTAATTGGATTTTACCCTTTGTTTTAAGTGAGTAAATTATGGGGTGAAGAATGGTAAACAGTAACACTTTTGATCCGATTTTGGGGGAGAAAAGGTGTTTGGCGCGTGTTTGTGGTGTTTAAAATTTGGAAATGGCAACTTGGGTCCTTATTCTTTGGCAGAAAGTGTATATCAAGTTTATTTTCCAAACAAACTCGTTTCTTTTGTTAATAACTTTTCCAACTTCACACTTTTGGCACAAAACTTTGGCAAAAGGTTTAAAAGGGTTGTTTTTGCCATTTTTGAATAGTTTGAGGACTGATTTTGGACATTGTTGATCTTCAAAGGTCTTCAATCTAACTTTAACTCCATGAGGGACCATAATTGACAATGTTGAATAGTTGAGGGACTAATCTTGTCATTTCTTCAAAGTTGAAGGACCTTTTGTGTAATTTTGACAAACTTAAAGGACCACACTTGTAATTATGATTTCACAAGGGTTTTAAGTGTCATTTCTTCATTCATTGAGGATCAATCTTTCATATCTTCAAGTCTTCAAGGGTAAATGTTGGATAAATCATGATCTAGGGCCCGGTTCTTTGTACGGCTTTGTTTCTCATGTTCGTTTTTCCTTGTTTCTTGTGATCTTTTGTCTTTTTCACGATATCCATACCTAAAATACACAAGTAAACAAACACAAGCATATATATGGTATTTTATGACATTTTTATGCATTTAAAGCCCGAAAAGAACGATGAGATCATGTATAAATGCCATCTCATCACTCCCCCATACTAAGCCATTGCCGTGCCCTCACGCAATGCTAGAATAAAGTATCTAAGCATCACCAAGTTCAATTTTATTAACCTTTATTGAAGAGTAAAAGACTTGCAACAATACTATGAAGATGTGTAAAGACATAATGTATGATTTTCATCACGAATGTGACTTTTAGGGTCAAAGAATAGAAACAAGTAAATGTCCCTTAGAGTAAATTTAGTCATCCTTGATTGTCATACATTACATGCTAAGTGCAAAAACGAGATCATTGTTGGTACAAGTCACAATGCTAACACTACTCATACGTCCAAATTGTGTAATACTTTTTCTCCCCGCAATCCTAGTTATTATAAAAGGAAATGGGTTACTAGCATTTCTTAACTATTTATTATGGATCACAAGTGATTCATATTGACTTATTTGAGTAGTTATTAGTCCGAAAGCAAAGTAGAACGATTTAATCGATAGTTAGCCGAAGGTCAAAATCTTTTAAAACAGCTTCTCGTGTATCTCCTTAAGTTCATATCTTGGCATAACTCGTTTCACGATTTGAGACCTTTCTCGGACCGATATTTGGCATGTACTTCATACTTCAAATCTTGGGAAGACGTTCTTGAAGTTATGGTCTTCTCTTCATATATTTGGAATTTCTTCACTTGACGTTTTTGAGAGATTCTTCATATTTGGACCACGACTTCATCATTTGTCTTCAATCTTTACTTTGGATTTTGATATACAACGATCCGCCTCCTTTTCGGACTTGGATATATTTAACCTCATACCTTGTTAGGGTCTTTTTGGATATACTTTCTCCATGATCTTTAGGGGAGTAATTGCTTTTCGTCGTGTGTCTCGATCCTTCATATAGCTCCTCATGCCTTGTTAGGGCCTTTTTGGATCATCACCAATCTTCGCGTCTCGCTTCAATAAGTTATGCCTTGGCTATGAACTCTATTCAACCCCGAGCAACTTTTAAACGATATTGCGTTAGAGGCTAAGTAACCTTTCAAATCGTACGACCTTACTTATTGCAATTATTTTTGTTCCTAATGCATTGATCTTATGGGAAGAAAAAGCCACAATTAAAAACATATGAGATTTTGAAAGAACATTTTCATGTTCTACGTTTAGCATGATCACTTGTCTAACTCTATCATCTCTCGTTCTTCACTATATAAAGACCTCTAATTAAAGAGACTCGTGAATACTTAGACATGCAAGTCAAAATTAAGCCAAATTTGGATTACCTTTCATTAAGACTATATCAAATCAATGTTTTGGGTTTTCAAGCCACCTATAGGATCTTGCGCTTTCTTGGACTTTTTCAAGTTTAGAGAATGCATTTTAAAGTTCCCTTGATAAGTGACTTTCTAGGATCAATTATAGGAACTTGCGAAAAGTTCTTGTTCTTAACCCGAATGAGCTAAGACTTTCGCGTTTTAAAGCTCCCTATATAAAAGTCTAGCAAAACTTGAATTGAGCGGGTTAAGGAATGTAAATGGCTCCAAATGCCCATCAAGTCAAAAATTAGCTCTTATTCTACCCATCAGATAATATACATTCGTGTCTTAAAAACACTTATGAAAACTAAGAAAAATTTTAAAATTGGGCCATTCTTAGCCTTATTTGCAACAAAAACAAAACAACAAAACATTGAAAGTTGGAAAGCGTGAGGGCGTAGCAAAACAAGTACCTATTCACCCCCCCCCATACTAAAAGTAAATATTGTCCTCAATGTTTCGAGTCTAAAGGTGGAGCACCCCCATACTAGAGACGAAGAATCGAATGCTTAGGATCTAGCATGGAAAGGGTGATCAACAATATATCTAAAGCCGTTTATGAATTATGCTAAAAGATAATTGTTAGAACAAATAAAGGATATGTCATGGATTCGTGAAAAACTTCTTCAAGCAAACGATGGAGGCTCACGTGAACGAACACGAGAGTCTTCAATCGTAGATGATGATGATGATCTAGATAACACAACCACAAACAACCACGAGACAACGAGTTTGAAGGTTACAAGTCCCCTTATTAGTGATTAGTAAGCATAAAAGGATAAGCATGGGATCTCCCCCTCGAGGCACCTCGTTTTTTATTACCGATTCATGAGCTCGACTCGATCCCCTCAATGCTAATTATCATTGGGGAAGGTGACTTGGTCGAGGTCAACCATTGAAGGAATTTCCTCACCAAAGTAGTGCTTAAGCCTATGTCCATTCACCTTGAAGTTAGGACCATCATCTTGAGCTAGCTCGATGGTCCCATAAGGAAACACTTGTGTAACGGTGAAAGGACCCGACCAACGAGATTTCAATTTCCCGGAAAATATCTTAAGTCTAGAGTTAAAAAGTAACACTTGATCACCAACGTTAAAAACCCGGTTTTTAATCTTTGAATCATGAAACTTTTTAGTCTTTTCTTTGAAAATTAATGAACTTTCATAAGCATTGTCTCTTAATTCATCTAATTCATTCAATTGTATTTTCCAGTGATCCCGCGGTCTTCAAGTCAAAGTTTGCATGCTTAAGGGCCCAATATGCCTTGTGCTCCAATTCAATGGGCAAATGACAATTCTTCCCATAGACTAACTTATAAGGAGTGCAACAGATAGGTGTCTTATAAGCGGTCCTAAAGGCCCATAAAGCGTCATCGAGTTTGTCGGACCATGAAGCACGGTTTTCTCCAATTGACCTCTCTAAAATCCTCTTCAAAGCTCGGTTCGAAACCTCGACTTGCCCACTCTTTTGCGGGTGATAAGCCGTAGAAAGACGATGAGTAACTCCATAATTCTTTAAGACCTTTTCGAATTGGTCATTACAAAAATGGGTTCCACGATAGCTTATAATAGCACGAGGGGTTCCGAACCGAGAGAATAGTTGTTTCAAAAACTTCACTACCACACGAGCATCATTAGTAGGTAAAGCCTTAGCTTCCACCCACTTAGAAAGGTAGTCTACCGCGACGAGGATATACTTGTTACCATGAGACGATGGGAACGGCCCCATAAAGTCTATACCCCATATGTCGAAAATCTCACACACTTGAATTATGTTTTGCGACATTTCATCACGTTGAGACGATTTTCCTTGACGTTGGAACGAATCACACGACTTCACAAGTGCGTGTGCATCACGATAGATAGAAGGCCAAAAGAAGCCGACATCGAACACTTTCTTAGCCGTGAGATTAGCACCATGGTGACCACCCGTGGGTCCCTCGTGACAAGCTCTAAGGATATTAGAAGCTTCGGAACCAAAAACACAACGTCAAACGAGTTGATCCGCACAAACCCGAAAGAGATAAGGGTCGTCCCAAAAATAGAACTTGACGTCACGAAAGATTTTTCGCTTTTGTTGTGTCGTCATACCCTTGATTATGAAATTCCCCGCATGGTAATTTGCAATGTCGGCATACCATGGGGTGGTGTCTTTAGAATTCACTACACCGAGAGTCTCGAGAGGAAATGTTTCAGTGATTTCCTTGTTCTCGAAAACATCTTTGTGAGGATCTTCTAGATGAGAGAGATGATCGGCCGCTAGATTCTCGGCTCCTTTTTTGTCAAGCACGGTGACATCAAATTCTTGGAGGAGGAGCATCCAACGAAGAAATCTCGGCTTAGCATCTTGCTTATCTAAGAGATACTTGATAGCCGAATGGTCGGTATACACGATGCTTTTAGTTAAGACGAGATAAGGTCGGAATTTCTCAAAAGCATAGACCACGGCAAGGAATTCCTTTTCCGTTGTGGTGTACTTTAATTGAGCCTCGGTCATCGTCTTACTAGCATAATGGATAGGACGAAAATGCTTTTCATAACGTTGCCCTAAGACGGCCCCTATAGCATAATCACTTGCATCGCACATGATTTCAAAGGGTAATTCCCAATTAGGAGCAACAAGAATGGGAGATTTGGTAAGTTTCCTTTTAAGAGTTTCGAAAGCTCTAACACAATCCTCATTGAAATTAAAAGGAGCATCCTTCTCGAGAAGGTGTGTCATAGGTCGAGAGATTTTCGAAAAGTCCTTGATGAAACGACGATAAAAGCCCGTGTGGCCTAGGAAACTCCTAACTCCCTTAACGGTTTTGGGATGAGATAACTTGGCGATGACGTCTACCTTAGCTTTATCGACCTCAATCCCCGAAAAGTCATCCATAAACACTTCCATCGACTTCTCGATCATATCGTGAAAAATCACCATCATACACCGTTGAAACGTACCCGGTGAATTACAAAGTCCGAAAGGCATCCTACGATAAGCAAACGTTCCATAAGGACACGTAAAAGTAGTTTTCTCTTGATCACGAGGGTCGATAGGGATTTGAAAGTAACCGGAAAAACCATCTAAAAAGCAATAGAATTCATTTCCCGCTAGTCGCTCCAACATTTGATCCATGAAGGGCAAAGGAAAGTGGTCTTTACGAGTGGCGTCATTTAACTTTCGGTAGTCAATACACACCCTCCAACCGGTCACAACACGAGTGGGAATTAACTCGTTGTTTTCATTAGGCACAACGGTCATTCCTCCCTTTTTAGGGACACAATGGATTGGGCTCACCCATGGGCTATCGGAGATAGGATAAATCATTCCCGCGTCAAGGAGTTTTAAGACTTCCTTTTTAATGACATCGTGAATTTTGGGATTCACCCTTCTTTGACTTTGAATTGCGGGTTTGTAGTCCTACTCCATTAAAATCTTGTGAGTACAAAATTTTGGGTCAATACCCTTAATGTCGGAAATTTTCCACGCAATTTCCCCTTTATGAGCTTTAAGAACTTTCAAGAGCTCGATTTTTTCATCATTAGCAAGACCTCTTGCAATAATAACCGGAAACTTGTCATCACGTTCCAAGAATGCGTATTCAAGGTGAGAAGGAAGATCTTTCAATTCAAGGATAGGTGGTTCCTCGATTGAAGATTTTGGTTCAACACTTATAACTTCCATCGGCGGAAGAAATGGTGGAATAGAAGTATCATCACTAATCAACACCTCATCTTCATTGTCGATTTCATTTGAAGTGAGAACGCCTCCTTGGAATGGAGTGAGATTTGGTGTAGAATTAGCAAGAATCGGATCCAAAATAGTGGGATTGCCACTTGACGAGCTATCGGAAAAACCTAACACTTCTTGTGAAAACTCATCGCAAACCACATCAACGATGTCAATGTGATTGATGGTAGCGATTACATAAACATGAGAAGGTTTCGAGTTTTGAGTAGCGTTTATAACAAGTTCCTCTTCGTTGAATCTCAAAGTGATAGTTCTTGCATGAACGTCGATAAGCGATCTCGAGGTGTCTAAAAATGAACGACCTAAAATTAGAGGAACTTGAAGATCCGCGGGGATGTCAACTACTATAAAATCAACGGGATAGTAGAACTTCCCCACTTTCACGAAAACATCTTCGGCTACTCCACATGCTAAAATAGTAGAGTGATCGGCCATCTCGATAAACATGTTCGAAGGAATAAGAGCCGGAAGCGAAAGCGATTTCCAAATGGAAAATGGCATCAAATTAATGCTCGCACCAAGATCGGCCAAGGCGAGGCATTCTTTCATATCTTGTATGTCACAAGGAATGAGAAACTTTCCGGGGTCACCAACTTTTTCTGGTATGCGGTTAAGATAAACCAAAGAACAATTAGCAAGCTTTGAAAGCTTTTCCTTATCGCTCATCATACTTTTAAAAGTGGAAGCGAAACGAGGCATATACAACAACGCGTCGGCTAAACTCACATCAAAATGCACTTGTTGAAACATTTTTATAAAAAGCTCGATTTGTTGTTTGTTACGTTCTTGCAATTTCTCTTTGTTTCGTCTCGAAGGGTAAGGTAAGGGTGGTGTGGGTTGGACATTAGGCAACGGCCTTGGAATCTCGGGTTCCACAATTGGTATTGGTTCAACCGTAGGTGTGGTTTGAGCGGTACTTCGTGGGATTGTAATGTGCTCCTTTTCGACCATCACCTCGGGTTCTTTCTCGATTTCCTTCTCTGTAGAAGTACTTGAATGAGAGATTGGTTCCTTGAAAGTTTTACCACTTCGTGTAGTAATAACCTTCATTTCTCCCTTCGGGTTTGCAATGGTATCACTAGGAAGACCACCCGAGGAAGAGGGTTTACACATGATTGCTTCAAACATTTTTGCCATTCGGTCCTCAAATTTTGATTGCCTAGCATCCGCTTTTAACAATTCTTGCTTAATCTCATGTTGTCCTTGTTCCATCTTTTGTTGATTTTGTTGAAGACGTTAAGCATTTCCTTCCATTTTATTTGCATGAGTTTTAAGTTCATTAGCAAGTTCGTTTTTAAGCTCGTTTTTCAACTCAGATCTTAAGCTAATCATCTCACGTTGCATGTTATCAAACTTAGCATCATTTGCTTTAGCATAATCCAAAAATTCTCCTTGAAGATTTTTAGTGTGAGCATTTTGAAAACCTTGTGTAGTGTTTTGAAAATCACGCTTTTGGTTTTGATTAGTGACTTGTCCATTCCCACTTTGATAATTCCCTTTGTTGTAGTTACGTGAATTGCCTTGGTAATTACCACCTTGGTTGTTGTTTCGATAGTTATTAGCATTTTGATTTGGTGGAGCTTGATTTGGGCGGGAACCTTGGCCGTTTTGGTTGTAAGTTCCCGTTGCTACGTAAGCACTCGAAGTGTTACCATCCGCGGTAATGCACTCGGAAAGATCATGAGCTCCACCACAAGACAAACAACTCTTAGCAACCACTTTAACCGAAGCGGAGTTTGAAGCTTCTTGAGCTTTCCAATGAGACATAAGATTAGCAAATCTATCGAAAAACCGATTTTCCTCATTAGCTTCATCATGTAAGGCATTAATGCTACGAGATGATGATGACGATGACGAACCCAAATTGGCAACACTCGGTGTGTTACGAGGGCTATAAACCTTAGATCTATTCTCGATAATCTTTAAAGCTTCATCGGTCGTTTTACACAAAAAATTACCACCCGCGGTGGCATTCAAGTAGTCTCGTTCATGATCATTAAGCCCATTATAAAAAGTATCAATTTGATGCAATTTCGAAAAATCATGGTGTGGACATTCATGTAATATTTCTTTAAAGCGTTCCCATGCCATTGAAAAACTTTCATTATTTCTTTGAACAAATCTTGAAATCTCATTTTTCAAATGTGTTGTTTTAGATGGTGGAAAAAACTTGTTCACAAACTTAGAAACGAGATCACCCCATGTCAAAATTGAATTTGGCGGTTCTTTCTCAAGCCAAATTTTTGCGGGTCCATCTAACGAGTATGGAAACAACATCATCTTAATGGCGTCATGTGGAACATCCTTAAACTTGCTAGTAGCGGTGAGACGATTAAAATTCCTAATGTGATAATGCGGGTTGTCTTTCTCATGACCTCTAAACTTATTAGCTTGCAACATCGACATTAAACCCGTCTTAATTTCGAAATTCTCCGCAAGGATAGCGGGTATCACAATTGCCTCTCCAAAACCCTCGGTGGGTGCTTGTAGCAACTCCATCATAGTACGATTAGCCATAACGACTTCTTGTTCTACAATAGGTTCAACAATTGGAGGTTGTTCTTCAATCAACGTCTCTTGATTGGCTTGCTTTTGAAGACGTTTACGAGCTCATTTTGCTTGATTACGAGTGATCATAAACTTCACGAAGAATGGGAGGTGAGCACAGAAGATTCTTTTTGGGTGTTTTGTGAATTTTCAATTTTTTTTGTGTTTTTGATTGTTTTTAATTTTTTTGGATTTTGGTGTATCTTCGTAGACAACAATCTACTAAATCTCTCCTCGAATCAAACTCTTGATTAAAGAAGCCTCAAAGGAATGAAAACGATCACGTGGAGTGAACGCCTACGAATGACTTTAGAACTTTGGTGAAAACCAAATTGTTCAAGAGGGTTTAATCACAAAGAAAACCAAGCAAATATATTATACGTAATAATACTTTGGGCGGCAAAACCCTCGATTAGCCTTCAATCTCAAAATACTCACAAGCAAGCGGGGAAACGAGGCGGCGCGAAGCACTTAAGAGCCTTTTTCCTTAGGTTATATTTTATAATACCCGCCTTATATCCACCTTATAGTTTGTATTTTTCAAAATCGATCTTCACAAAAGTATTTATCTATTTTTGCCTTTTTCTTTTTGTTTGAAATTCGAATACAATAATGAGGAGATCAAATCCCAATTAAGGTTGTGTTTTCACACTTTTGTAGATAATTTGTATTTATTGTGATACTTAATACAATATAGTAATAATAATTTCACAAGAAAAACCAAAAACCGATAATACGTATTAGTAGAGTTCTACTAATACAAATACTATATATGGTTAATATTAAAAACAACAATGAAAATTAATCACGACACACCTCCCCGGCAGCGGCGCCAAAATGATTGCAGTGTTTTACCACACCTTTAGGAAAAGGAGGGTAAATAGGGAAAGTATTAAATGATGATTTAGGAAAGTCAAGCACTAATGACCCTAAAATAAAATAAAAGTTCGTTTCCCAAGGAGGTATATGTGTGTGACTAAGATGTAAATGATTTGAGATTAGTATTGGTTTAGAAGGGGATGAGAAAAGAGGATGACGAAGACGTGAAATTAATTACTACGACGACAAAACGTAAAAACGTAAAATAAGCTAAAATAAAATTAATTCTAAAAATTACCAAAAATTCACCAAAAATCAAAATAAATAAACTAAGAGTTTACCAATGATCAAAACTTTTTCAAACCTTTTAAATAATTAAATATTCAATTTTTAAATGCTAATTAAAGCCCTAAAAATCAAATAAATTATCAAAAAGCCCAATTAAAGATTTTTCAATTGGTAAACCTCTAAAATGACCTAAAAAGATTAAAAACTATTTTTAGAAAATTTTAAACTAATAAAAACTATTTAAAATGATTTAAAAACTATTAAAACTTAAAATAATTATAAAAATTAATCTAAAAGTGATAAAATTAATCTAAGAGTTGCCAAAATCCTTTTTTAATGTATTTAAGCTAAGAAAAATGTAAAAAGTTAAAAAATGTGAAATTTGAAAAATAATAATAAAATAATATTAAAATAATATTAAAAATCAAAAATTATAAAAAATTCTAAAAACTTGCAAACTAGTTTATTTTAACCTAAATAATCAGAAAATGAAAGTGAAATGACCAGAATACCCCTATTGGGCCCTCAAATGGGCCAAAACCAAAAACAGTCCACTTAAATAGGCTTTTTAGCCCAAAAAGTCAAACTTGATCCAATTGACTTGGAAAAGCCCAATCTGACTCAAAATTTAATTTTAAACACAAAACTCTGAAGGCCCAAAAGCTGAAAGTGAGCTTATCACAGCTTATTAAGCAAACAGCTTATCCTTATTGGGCTTTTTAGCCCATTAAGCAATAAGCTAATGCCATAAGCTCTAATTTGACACACAACCTTCTTTTGGGATGATTAAGAGATCTGTAAAAATAAATTTTGAAAAAGCACACTCAATAAGCCAGAAATAAGCAAAGTACAATTTCACTAAAAGACAAAATAGTCGGGTTTGAGATTTAGGGCACCTCAGAACTTGATTTAACTTGCAAAATGTCACAAATGAACTCAATAAGCCAAATCAATCAACTAAATTCTAATAAGCAACACCAATAAGCCAGAATGAACCAATAAGCACTTATGAAAAAGTCAATTAAGTTGGTTTTCTAGTCAAACCCTAAAGTCAACCCACCAAATGCTCCAGTATGAACAAATGGGTCAAATAATGAGCACCTATTACAAAATCCAAGTTGTTGGTGGTTAAAATAAGCTATTATAGCTTATTGATAAGCTGAAACCCAATTAACACTAGCAGTGGCTAGTAGGAGGGGAAAGGAGTTCCCACTGCTTTGACTATTTGACCAAGCTTTTTAGAGAGATTTAGTATGATTCAACTGGAAACAAGGGCACCCTTGTGATTAGTGAATCACAAGGAGTCAATATCAACAAGAAAATCACAATTTGGTTCACACAATAAGCCCAGATTAATCAAACAGTCACCAGATATTGCTCAGACATGGAAAATAAGCAATTATGCACAAATAAGCAGATATAGCATGAATAAGCCAACCAAATTCAACAGGATGCATACAAAAACTATATAAACTATGAATAAGCACAAACAAACTTATTTCAATCACTGAATCAAAGTATAGAACAAGATCAAAGTAGATTAAAGTTACTGATATGAACTATAAGTACTTATGCACACTTGCTGATCTAATTGACCACATATCCAACTTCAAACCTCAAATCCTACTTCCCTGATGTTATTAACTAGGTTTAATCACTTGTTAACCCTAGTATATGATTAGACCTAGGTGTCCCTTAAACCTAAGCCAATTTTATCAAGTAACAAAGATTTTATGGTCCTATTTAGAATCTAGGTGTTTCAAACCACAAAATATGCAAATAAGTGACCAAGTATATCAGATACACATGTACCAACAGATAACAACACAAAACCAACACTCAACAAACCACAAATCCTGCTTATGCAGTTAACCCAAACACCCCTTAATAACCTGTTTTCACAAGTTTCCAAAGGATAATCAAGATTTAACCCACAAATCAAACTAACAACACCTCAATAACATCAAACAATGCCAGATGAACAATAATCAACCATAAAAACACAGATTCAAGATCTATCATGCAAATTCACCAAAAATTCAGAAAATAAAGAGAAAATTGAAAAAGGAGAAGGTGCAAACCTCCAAGACCTACATCCAGGCCCTGGATTGTTTGAGCTGAGGTACTAGCAGAACAAGTACCAGCTTCCAATGCTACTAAGATGAACAAACAATAAAGTGAGATCAAATAACCAAGACTTTCTGATTTTTGAAACCCAAGTTTTATTACTTAAAACCTTGCCTCAAAAACCTTCAAACATGTAAATGGAACTCAGAATTAGGCTATTCTAACACCAACTTTTAATAAACAAGAACAAGATTTCACAAATTTCTGAAAATTAAATTTTATTAACTTAAAAAGGGATCACAAAGATTGATAGCCTAAAACTGGAACAAAGGGACTCTCACAGGTTGAGGTCTACTTTTATAGATAAATGCTAAGCCTACACTGTTCACAAACCCTAGAAGTGAAATTCCATATTTTTCCTTGAGGTCTTCTAGACGATTCTTGGTTATGAGCTGTCCAAAATGATCCTGAGTGTTCATTTTAGCTTTGTGATGAAGCAATGACTCTCAGCTGTTGATTTGGCCACGTTGGATAACTTGGAGGTGAAGTTGTTCTCTGATTGGTTGAAAAGGAATTGGGGGTGGGGTCCATAGTGAGTGGGAGTGAGGGTTTTTGGTGTGGGATGTGTTTCTGCATGTGTGAATCACACATGTGCCTGGGTAATTGGATTTTACCCTTTGTTTTAAGTGAGTAAATTCTGGGGTGAAGAATGGTAAACAGTAACACTTTTGATCTGATTTTGGGGGAGAAAAGGTGTTTGGCGCGTGTTTGTGGTGTTTAAAGTTTGGAAATGGCAACTTGGGTCCTTGTTCTTTGGCAGAAAGTGTATAGCAAGTTTATTTTCCAAACAAACTCGTTTCCTTTGTTAATAACTTTTCCAACTTCACACTTTTGGCACAAAACTTTGGCAAAAGGTTTAAAAGGGTTGTTTTTGCCATTTTTGAATAGTTTGAGGACTGATTTTGGACATTGTTGATCTTCAAAGGTCTTCAATGTAACTTTAACTCCATGAGGGACCATAATTGACAATTTTGAATAGTTGAGGGACTAATCTTGTCATTTCTTCAAAGTTGAAGGACCTTTTGTGTAATTTTGACAAACTTAAAGGATCAAACTTGTAATTATGATTTCACAAGGGTTTTAAGTGTCATTTCTTCATTCATTGAGGATCAATCTTGCATATCTTCAAGTCTTCAAGGGTAAATGTTGGATAAATCATGATCTAGGGCCCGGTTCTTTGTACGGCTTTGTTTCTCGTGTCTGTTTTTCCTTGTTTCTTGTGATCTTTTGTCTTTTTCACGATATGCATACCTAAAATACACAAGTAAACAAACACAAGCATATATATGGTATTTTATGACATTTTTATGCATTTAAAGCCCGAAAAGAACGATGAGAACATGTATAAATGCCATCTCATCAACTACCATAGAAAAAGAATTGTTAGCCATTGTATAGCTTTTGAGAAATTTCGCCCATATCTTGTGCTTCGAAGACCATAGTGTATATGGACCATTACGCTCTCAAATACCTTATGACAAAGCAAGATGCTAAGCCTAGATTATTGAGATGGGTTTTTTTGTTCCAAGATTTTTCCATAGAAATTCGTGATAAGAAAGGAGTCGAGAATTTAGCGACGGATCATTTGAGTAGACTTGAGCATCATTTTCAAGGAGAATTGCCTCATATGGAAATAAATGAATCTTTTCCACTTGAGGAACTCATGTCTATCTCTTTATAAGAGGATGCCACCCCTTGGTTTGCGGACATTGCAAACTATTCTGTGGGGGATGTGCTAATTGAGGGTCTCACTTCCCAACAAAAGAATAAGTTTCTCAAGGAAGCTAAATACTACTTTTGGGATGATCCTTACCTCTTTAGTCAATGTGCTGACCAAATCATAAGACGTTGTGTAGATGGCCCCGAAGCATTGAAGATCTTAGAAGCTTGCCATAAGGGACCCATGGGGGGCCATTTTGGGCCTAACTACATGGCTAAAAAAGTCTTTGATTAGGGTTACTATTGGCCTTCCATTTACAAAGATGCCCAAGAGATGGTAAAATATTGTGATGTTTGTCAAAGACAAGGAAAAATTAATCAAAGAGAGGAGATGCCACGAAATTTCATTCAAGAATGTGAGATATTTGATGTATGGGGCATAGATTATATGGGACCTTTTCCATCTTCAAAGGGAAATAAGTACATACTCGTAGTGGTGGATTATGTTTCTAAGTGGGTTGAGGCTAAGGCCTTGCCTACTAATGATGTTCAAGTTGTAGTGAAATTCTTGAAGCAATTATTTGCTAGATTTGGTGTACCTCATGCCATTATAAGTGATCGTGGGACTCATTTTTGTAATGATCAATTTACAAGAGTCATGAAGAAATATGGTGTTAACCTTATACTTTCTACCGCGTATCACCCACAAACTAATGGGGAAACTTAGGTCACAAATCGTGGTTTAAAGAGGATTTAGAACGAACGGTGGGAGAGCATCGAGCTTCTTGGTCGGATAAGCTTGATGATACTTTGTGGGCTTTTCGAACCGCATTTAAGACACCAATAGGTTGTACACCTTATAGACTTGTCTATGGAAAAGCATGCCACCTCCCATTCGAGTTAGAACACAAGCTTAATGGGCTCTCAAATGGGCTAACTTTGATCTTAATCAAACCGGATCACATAGGAAAGACCAACTTAATGAGACGAATGAGCTTAGAACCGATGCCTATGAAAACTCATTGCTTTACAAGGAAAATACTAAACAATTGCATGATGCTAAGATTAAGAACCGTGAGTTTAATGTTGGAGAGTCGGTTTTACTCTATAACTCACAGTTGAAACTATTTACGGGCAAGCTTAAGTCACGATGGTCCGGTCTATTCACCATTGCTACAGTTTTTCCATATGGGACTATTGAGTTGTCTCAACCAAATGGCCCAAATTACAAAGTGAATGGTTATTGTGTGAAGCATTAATTTGGGGAGGACATTTCTTTTGAAATGGTACAAGAGACCCCTAATTTCCCCATGAATTAAATCATTGTGGGAAGAGTCGAGCTAGAGACTCCTTAAATCAAGCTTGAATAACTAGAGTTAGATCATTTAGACTAGAGTGTGGTAGGATAGGAATAAGAGGGTAATATAGTCGAGATGAAGTGTAGGGGGGTTCCAATCTTTTGTCTTTTTGGTGTTTATAGGGTTTCTCTCTCTCTCATTTCACGCGTTGGAGCTTACGGAAGAGGCCCTTGTATCGGGTTCACTTTGATACTTTTGTGATTTTAAATTGACTCTTAATAATGTCTAAAATGAATTCACTTTAGTAGACCTTTCCTTAGCTCGAGTTAAACAACATACGGAATGTCATAAATGTAGGGGAGTTTACTCCAATACTCTTAAACATTGAGGACAATGTTTATCTTAAGTGTAGGGGGTCTTCTATCGAAGTGACCTTACCTAGAACATTGCATTTCCTTCATGATAATTGGGAAAATTAATTTTTCAATATTTTTCAAATTTTTTATCTACTTTGGCCACAAAAATATGCATTCATAATTTTTGCATTAATCATTTTTCATATGCATAACACATTTTCATTGTATATATTTCTTCTTTAATTTTCATAAAAAATATACAAAAAGAAAAAATATAATAAAGGATATGGTTTAACAAGTTTAGGAGTCTTTGGCATATTAGGCCCGCCATGAATATTTTGACTCAACCCGAGTTTGCTTTTCAAGCTTACTCTAGCTAGTATCCTTAACCATGTAGACCTTTACTAGTTTATTAGGCTAAGCATCCACGAGTCTCATTATTTGAGATTTTAAACTGTGGAGAACGAGAGATGATAGATTTTGAATTAAGTGTAAAGGGCTAGATAAACCTCATATATATTACTTGTGGCTTTTATATCCCCTTTCATAACCTTTACTTTCTCGTCAACACATGTATATATTGTTAATAAATAATCCAGGACGGTTTTAATCGGTTTGTAGTCTCTTATGCATTTTTGACTAATCATTCGTGGTTGGTATAAGTACGTCTTAAGATTCTAAGTTAGAACGTTTTATGTGTACTAGACTTATGTCATGCTTAATACTTAGCGGGTGTTTTTCCTTTTAATTATTTTTCTACTCTTTGTGAAAAATAAAGAAAAATAAGAGCGGCTTATAAAAAAATGAGTGGCTAGAAAAAAAACAAAGATAAAAAGAAAAAAGAAAAAAATATAATTTTACAAGACTCCCAAGAGGGACAGTGAAGTGTTAATTATAGTAGCTATTAAATTCCAATATTACTCTCACAAGGGTTGTGGGGATTTAATAGTTTCTCCAATCCGATATTACCTTGACGGGTTGCGGGATTGAAGATCCAAGGTCTCAAAAAGGTGGCGGATATAAACTATTGCGTGAGTTTTATTTTTATTTTCTTAGCGAGTGTGTAGCTACTTATTAATGCATGACATAAGGATCTTACACATAAGGCGAATGACTTATTATTTTAGGCCGGACTTATATTAATTGTGGGCGATTTTTCGAGTAATGGATAAGATGGTTACTTAGGATTAAAATCGTGCTTCCTTATTTTCAGATTTTACACTTCTTATTTTTCACGCTTTAAATAATGACAAATTTGCCCAAAAGCAATTTGATAAAATAATAACCGGTCTTAGAGGCATAATAAGTGGGGGTATAATGGTAACACAATTAATTTGTATGAATAAGTCGATGCACTTTCACTTATGAATAACAATGATCTCGTTTTTAAGTTGGGTATGGGGAAAGTGAAACTTGAGGATGATAAGTATTCATGGTACAAAGCCCTAATCGAAGTCAATGATGTGACAAATCTAACATTTTCAGGTAGTTAAATATTTTCTCGTATAATATTTTGAAACTTATTTTTTTGTGTTGGTTGACGAACTCACAATTTACGGATTTAAATTTGGGCTTACGTGCATAATTTGGCGTCTTTTACGACTAAACCGGAAACCTTAGGATTACGTATTTACGTTTTTGAACTCCGTTTTTGATGAGACAATTTTTATTGGATTCGTTTTGTGACGGTGATTCATAATTTATAAAAACGTTTTTCGTAAAACGACCCGAGGGCACGCAAATCGAGAAAACTAGAATCGAGAAATACCCGTAAACTAGTGAGATGGGACAAAACACTTTGCCCCATCCCACTAGCTTATATGGGACGGCAATTGTGACACACCACACTTAGGTGGCACAAGTTTAGCTAAGCTTGCACAAATGTAAGCTTATGCTTACACTTTAAGCTAAACCTTCCACCAACTTAACAAAACCAACAAATGGTTTTCATTTAACCATTTCATCCATGCAATCCACCCCAAAAACTCTCTCTACTTCCACCCTTGTGCCGTCCCAAATCAAGCAACAAACACCATCTTTGATCTTTTCTAGCTACAAACCACATGTTTACTAGTCCTATTAAGGTGTTTCCTTGAAGCCTTGATCATTTGGTGGCCATATAACCAACTTTGGAGGTGATTTGCTTGTGTCCTAGGGCTGATTTTCCAACATATGATCTTGATATTTGATGGTCTTGGAGATACTTGTTGTGTTCATCAAGTTCTTGCCTTCCTAAACCAAGAAATCCACTTGGATTGGTAAAGAAGATCATCCTCTACATTTTTCTCTTATTATTTTGTAAAGAACAAATGTATTCTCTTTTATTTTGTATATGTATATGATGTATATATGATGATAAAAATGTTGTGTAGGGATCAAGTGTTGATAAACATGCTTAAAAATGATGATAACCATAAGAAATGAAGCTAAAATCATGACTAATTAGTTGGCTGTATAAAAACAGTAGATAACTAAATGATGAACTGATAAAAATGCATGGTTTGATCTATTTACAGTAAGTAGGTGATGTTATACACATGTGAGATTTGGCCATGCAATGGAATCAAAATAATGAGTGAGATATGATCAAAACAAGTTAGGTGGTACAATCTGAATAAGCAGTTTTGTAGGGACTGTTAAGACAACTTAGACTCAAAATGGGAAGTAGCTATAACTAAGTTATATGTAGCACATATTATGAAGAAGTTGTCATCCAAAAATGAGCTTCTAAGTCATTGTAGAACTCTAGATATGATAAAAATGGTGAATGTGAAGTTAAAAATCAGATTTTGGAAATAGTGTTTATTATTATTATATAAGCACTCACTTTATAATGTATAAAATGTAAAGTATAAACCCACTAACTTATAAAACTTATTTATATAAATATATAAAAGGTTAATTAAATGGGTAAATTAGATAAAATGTGGTAAAAATAATATTTATAAGTAATAAAAACTATAAACTTGATTTTTATGACTTTTTCGGCTATTGCCGTGAAATTAACGTTTTTCATCAAATAAAACTTAGACGACCAAACCCGTCTAATGTAAAGTTTATAAAAGTTGTATACTGATGTATAAGTAACTAAGACAAGTAAAAACCGATGAAACCCGAACTATAAGAATTACGGACATTTACGAGCTAAATAAACCTATTAGACTAATAATTGGACTTAATAAGATAAAAACTTGTAAAAAGAATTATTTGGGCTTAACCCATTTGGGCCCAACATGAAAAATATATATACTGATCATATAGGTATAAAATGGGTAAAAACAAGTAAAAGAACTTATAAAAGAATTAATGGACTTAAAATAGGTAAAATAGGTAAAATCGGTAAAACTAGTGAACTAGTAAGACGATACTAAAACGTAAACGCTAAAACGAGTAAACGAGGATTTATAAACCCACTTGATCATCATCATATGTACAATAATCATATATATGTATATTGTTATTTTGATAAAAGTCATTGGACCGAGTCTAAGACCGATTATTATTTATATAGGTTTCCGTGACCGAAGCACGCCCGTAGCCGATAATCCGCCTTTCATTAACAACGTGAGTTCATAGCCTCGCACTCTTTTAAATGTTTTATAAAATGATTTGTAAACCCGCGAGGGAGATAACATGCTAGATTTTTATAAAAATAGAACACAAGTAGTCCCGATTGTATGCTAAATGAGATGGACCCGAATGATGCTATGACCCTATATTCGAGACTAAAAGGATTATTAGTAGTTAGGTTATGTCACTTAAAGTCTCATTAGCATGAATTGTGAAGTACCGGGTTTTGGTAGACGCTTATGCATTTGATAGTACTATTTGGGGACGATCACCCCAGTTCGCGCCTTGACGGTTGATCCCCGTCGTACCACATTGATTGGTAAGCGAATTTATGTATGAGAAGATTCCATAGCGTGATTTTTGTGACGACACGCTAACTTAGATGGGCAAATTGTTTGTCGGGTTCGCGGCCCGCTGTTTTCACAGTAAGGTAACAATGTCATGCGGCTAATAATAATCCTACAACCTAATTCAAATAAGAATGTATCCTATATATGATAACGACGCTATTACGATGAATATATTACCTATCATGGTAATATAGAGACTACGGTCTCATGGACGGTTTCAGATGTATGCTTGATTTATATATTGCCTGACTAGCAATATGTGGACTTACTTCCGATATTATACTTGTGTTCTGATTTTAAATGATTGTAAATGATTGTTTTTATATAACGGTTTTCATTAAACTCTATGAATTCACTCGGCATTCGCTGATATGATTTTTGCATGTTTTCTATCTCAGATGCTTGAAGGTAATCCGGATGGAGATCGACTCTGATGGCCCACACTTAATATTAAAAATGTTCATTCGATCTGTGTTTTGTAAACTTAATGACCTGTATAATTTGGGACCTGTTGTACACTTTTAAACCTTTTTATCGAATGAATGTTTGTTAAACCTTGTACAACCATTTTTATGTGTTGTCTATGATTGGAGTTATTGTGCTATCCCGTAACACTCTGAAAGACCCTTCCGCTGTACCGATACGAAAAATGAGAGTGTTACAGTTTGGTACCAGAGCTCTCGTTGTAGAGAATAAAAGATTTTAAAAACCAAGGTTTTGAACAAAACTTTTCAAAATCTTTTGACAATGAACATTTGAGAAAATATTTGAAAAATCTTTTGACTATAACGGTGCCAGAGATCTCCGACGTTACCAACAAGCCCTATTGAGAAGATATATATTTTAATATATATAATTTAATTTATATATATGTATATATCGTGATTTCATTATGTAATTGTTTAACTAGTATGTTATCCTAATACGAGATAAATATATATATGCAGATTGTCATGGCTGACCCTAATATTCCTGTAGAAAACCATGCTATTCCCGAACCTAATATAGAAGATGATCCTTATTTAGACTTAGTAGATTTTGATATTGATGATGAGGAGGAACCATTTGAGGATCCCGAGCCCGAGTTAGGACTAGGAGATCAGATTGCCCCTCAGGTTGACTTAGTAGAGAATGATATTGAGAATGTGGATATTGAGAATGTGGAGATTGAGAATGTGGATAATGAGAATGTGGAGATTGGGAATGTGGATATTGAGAATGATGATGAGATTAGATTGGATGATTTAGATGACGAGATTGACGACGAGGATGTCGAGGAGGACGTAGGTATAGATATTGAGGTTGATGACGATGAGGAAGCTGAGCTTATTTATCCGTATGATGTTCCAAAGGGCGAGCCTTTGCCCCCACCAGTTTGTTTGTCTGATTCTGAGGAGGAGTTACCTAGGGATGAGATGTCTGAATCGTCTGAATCTGATTCTGAATCAGAGGAGGATGAGGATGACGATGCACCTGACGGTACTGATGGTATTGCTACTCGTAGACGTGAGATAGGAGAGTCGTCTAGTACTCGAGAGGCTACTCATATTGATGGTCTTGCACCATGGGCCTTGAGACGTGATCTAGATGCTTCCCGTGTTAAGAGTTGTGTGATAGAGGTTGGATTAGGTGTTGTTCAGACTCAAGTTGCTTATTTGGAGTCGAAGACAAAGGTTGGCGAGAAAGAGCGAGAATTGCTTAGTTTGGATTTGAGTGATGTAGAACGTGGTTTGAATGAGGCTTTTAGGAGGTTATCGGTATTGGAAAGTGGTGAGTATGCTGCTATGAAGAGAAAAGTGAATTCTATGGAGATTCAGTTGAGTGTAGCTCATGCGATGCGTGAGAAAGCTGAAAAGGAGTTGAATATATCAGTGGGTTGGAATAGTAGATTTTATGCCGACATGGTTGAAAGAGGAGTAATCCGTAAGCGCCCAGCTGAAGATGTGTCTAGTGATCGTCCGGCGAAGATCCAGAAGACGATAGATGATGGACCATCTGGCGGTTCTCAGTAGACCAGTCTGTGATTAGTAGTGACCTTTATATCTTTTGTGCTTGTAGCTTTGACTGAACCGACTTGTTAGTAGTAGACTTGGCACGAATTTTGAGTGTATATAGTGTTAGAACTTTGATATGGATGTACTAAGACAATACTTTTGTTTCAGATCGAATGAAATATGTATCATGTCTGGAATTCCATATTGTGCCTTATTTGTATCTTGATTATGAATTCGATCCATATTATATGAATCCTTTGTTGGATGAATGCTTAATACTTTGAAATGGTGGAATTATAGAACTATGCCGCCCAAGAAGGCTGTGACTGAGGATGATGTACGTAGGATTATTACGTAGCAAGTTACCACATCTATGACTGAATTTATGGCAAATGCTAGAAATGAAGCTGGCGGTAGTGGAGCTGGCGGTAGTGGAGCTGGCGGTAGTGAAGCTGGCGGTAGTGGAGCTGGCGGTAGTGGAGCTGGCGGTAGTGGAGCTGGCGGTAGTGGAATTGGCGGTACTAATGTGAATGTGAATGCTAATAATGTGAATGCTAATGCTGGAGGAAATGTAGGAGGACTTGGAACTAATGCACCTGAAGTTGGTGGTTGTACTTATGTGACGTTCATGAAGTGTGAACCTCTACCTTTTAATGGAACTGAAGGTGCTGTAGGATTAAGCCAGTGGATTGAAAAGATTGAATCGGTGTTTAGGATTAGTAAGTGTAAAGAGGAAGATAAGGTGACTTTTGCTATGGCTACTCTTAAAGGTCGTGCGTTGACTTGGTGGAACGGGAGAATTGCTTTCATGGGTCTTGATGCTGCTAATGCTACTCCTTGGGCTGAAATCAAGAAGTGGATGACTTTGGAGTTTTGTCCTCGTAGTGTGATCATTAGGTTAGAACAAGAGTTGATTCATCTGAGAATGAAGGGTGTGGACATTGATAGTTACACGAATCGATTCCATGAGTTGGCCTTGCTATGTCCTCGATTGGTTGAACCCGAAGAGATCCGAATTGAGCAATATGTGAAAGGGTTGACCCGGAATATCCAGGGGGACGTGACATCATCTAAACCACTAACCATTGATGATGCTGTTCGAATGGCTTACCAACTCATTGGACAGATAATTCAGGATAAGTAAGATGAAGCCCGTGTAGGTGAGAAAAGAAAGGGAGACGGTGAGCATGTAGATAGAGGTGATTATAGGAAGAATTTCAATCGCCGTCAGAACAAGAGAAAGGGGAATGCAAATGCTATTACCAACAATGCACCGCGCAACGATGATAGATGTCCTAAGTGTGGCAACAAGAGGCATCCTGGCGACTGCTGGAAGTGCCGAAATTGCGGAAAGCTTGGACACAAGGTTGAAAGGTGTAAGAAGGGAACCATTTGCTTCAACTGTAATGAAGAAGGTCATAGGAAATCGGAATGCCCCAAGTTGAAAGCGATTGTACCTGGAAGAAACCCCCAGGGTGGTATCTACCAACTTGGAACAATTGAGGTGAAGAAAGAGGATCCGAATGTCGTTACCGGTACGTTTTTACTCAACAATCATTATGCTGTTGCTTTATTCGATTCGGGTGCCGATAGGAGCTTTGTATCCACTAAATTTAGTGCCCTTATTGATATTGAACCTGTTGAGATAAGTACCAGTTACGAGGTGGAATTGGCTGATGGTAAATTAGTGAGAACTAATAAGCTATTAGAAGGATGCTCTCTAAATCTCTTGAACCATTCCTTTCCGATTGATTTGATGTTGATAGAATTAGGTAGTTTCGATATTATTATTGGTATGGATTGGTTGTCGTTTAACAATGCTACTATTTTGTGTGGAGAGAAGAAGGTTAAGATTCCTCTTATGAATAGGACGTTAGTAATTGATGGTAGTCGAGGTGAATCCCGCTTGAAAATCGTTTCATGTATTAAAGTCCAAAAGTGCATCAGGAACGGTTGTGAGTTATTCTTAGCTCAAGTGACCGGGAATGAGTCTAGGGAGAAACGATTGGAAGATGTACCTATTATTTGTGAATTTCCTGAGGTATTTCCTAAAGATTTACCAGGACTTCCACCGATAAGGCAAGTAGAGTTTCGAATCGATTTAATTCCTGGTGCTGCACCGGTGGCACGTGCGCCTTACCGATTAGCCCCTTCTGAATTAAAGGAGTTATCTGAGCAACTTAAGGAGTTGTCTGATAAAGGTTTTATTCGACCGAGCTCGTCGCCTTGGGGAGCTCCAGTCTTGTTCGTTTGAAGGATGGATCTTTTCGTATGTGCATTGATTATAGGGAACTGAATAAGTTGACAATTAAGAATCGATATCCTTTACCTAGGATTGATGATTTGTTTGATCAACTACAAGGATCTAGTGTGTATTCTAAGATAGATTTGCGGTCAGGATATCACCAACTTCGCGTCCGTGAAGAAGATATTCCTATAACTGCATTTAGAACTCGTTATGGACACTATGAATTTCAAGTAATGCCATTTGGGTTAACTAACGCACCTGCGGTTTTCATGGATTTAATGAATCGAGTGTGCAAGCCCTACTTGGATAAATTTGTGATTGTGTTTATTGACGATATTCTAATCTATTCTAAGAATGAAGATGAACATAGAGAACATTTGAGGATTGTTTTGAAGTTGTTGAAGGATGAAAAGTTGTATGCTAAGTTTTCGAAGTGTGATTTCTGGTTAGATTCTGTGCAATTTCTTGGTCATGTGATTAACAAAGATGGAATTCATGTTGATCCTGCAAAGGTTGAAGCTATTAAGAATTGGTCTGCACCGACAACGCCAACGGAAGTGCGAAAGTTCTTAGGATTGGCTGGCTATTATAGGCGATTCATTAAAGAATTTTCTTTGATAGCTAAACCCTTGACTAAGCTTACTCAGAAGAATAAACCTTTCGTTTGGGGAAGTGATGAAGATGGAGCATTTCAGTCATTGAAGCAAAAATTATGTAGTGCGCCAATCTTATCATTACCCGAAGGGAGTGAAGATTTTGTAGTGTATTGTGATGCATCTCTTAGAGGTTATGGAGCTGTTTTGATGCAGAGGGAGAAAGTGATAGCTTATGCTTCTAGGCAATTAAGGAAGAATGAGGAGAATTATACTACTCATGATCTTGAGTTAGGAGCTGTGGTCTTTGCTCTTAGGTTGTGGAGACATTATCTGTATGGCACCAAGTGTACGGTATTCACCGATCACAAAAGCCTACAGTATATTTTCGACCAGAAGGAATTGAACATGAGGCAACGAAGATGGATAGAGTTGTTAAGTGATTATGACTGTGATATAAAATATCACCCAGGAAAAGCCAATGTTGTTGCTGATGCGTTGAGTAGGAAAGATAGAGAGCCTATCAGGGTGCGTTCTCTAGTCTTGACCGTGCACAATAATTTGCCTGAGCAAATTAGAAATGCGCAAATAGAAGCTTGTAAGAAGGAGAATTTTGTTAATGAAGGGTTCCGAGGTGAAGGAGATCCTTTAGAGGTTAGAGCTGATGGAGTGAAATGCTTAAGAGGTCGTATGTGGATACCTAAGTTTGGAGGCTTAAGAGATTTGGTTATGTTAGAATCCCATAAATCTAAGTATTCCATTCATCCGGGATCTGATAAGATGTACCATGATTTGAAGAAGTTGTACTGGTGGCCGAATATGAAAGCTGACATAGCTATGTATGTTCTTCAATGCTTGACTTGTGCTAGAGTTAAAGCCGAACATCAAAAGCCATCAGGACTACTTCAACAGCCAAAGATTCCTGAATGGAAGTGGGAGCGAATTACGATGGACTTTATCACCAAGCTTCCTAGAACATCATCTGGAAACAATTCGATTTGGGTTATAGTCGATAGACTGACCAAATCAGCACACTTCATTCTGGTTAAGGAGCAGTTCTCACTGGAGAAGCTGACTCGAATATACCTTGATAATGTTGTATGCAAGCATGGAGTGCCTGTATCGATCATTTCAGATCGAGATCCTAGATTCGCATCGAATTTTTGGAAATCTCTCCAAAGATCTTTGGGAACGAATCTCGACATGAGCACTGCTTATTACCCCCAGACTGATGGGCAAAGCGAAAGGACGATACAAACACTTGAAGATATGTTGAGAGCTTGTGTGTTAGACTTTGGTAAGAATTGGGATAAACATTTGTCGTTAGCAGAGTTTTCGTATAACAATAGTTACCATTCTAGTATTAAGGCTGCACCGTTTGAAGCTTTGTATGGTAGGAAGTGTAGATCTCCTGTATGTTGGAGTGAAGTTGGGGATACCCAGCTCACGGGACCGGAATTGATCCTGGAGACTACGTAGATGATAGTTCAGATTAAGAAGAGGTTGTTGACTGCCCGAAGTAGACAGAAAAGTTACGCGGATGTGCGGCGGAAGCCAATGGAGTTTGAAGTGGGTGACCGAGTAATGTTGAAAGTATCGCCATGGAAAGGCGTTATCAGATTTGGAAAGCGAGGAAAATTGAATCCCCGTTATATTGGACCCTTTAAGATTTTATCTAGAGTATGTCCGGTGGCTTACAAACTAGAGTTACCCCCAGAACTTCATGGTGTTCACAACACATTCCATGTATCTAATCTAAAGAAATGTCTAGCAGTGAGTGATGAGAAAATTCCGTTAGGTAAGGTTCGAATAGATGGGAAGTTGCATTTTATCGAAGAGCCCGTAGAAGTTATGGACCGTGAGGTAAAGCAACTGAAACAAAGTCGGATACCTATTGTCAAGATCCGATGGAATTCAAAGCATGGACCGGAGTATACTTGGGAACGAGAGGATGAAATGTGGAAGAAATATCCGCACCTCTTCGATTTCAATAAGAAACGGACATCCAAATGAAATGGATCACGAGGACGTTGATCCCTTTTAGGAGGAAAAGCTGTGACAAATCTAACATTTTCAGGTAGTTAAATATTTTCTCGTATAATATTTTGAAACTTATTTTTTTGTGTTGGTTGACGAACTCACAATTTACGGATTTAAATTTGGGCTTACGTGCATAATTTGGCGTCTTTTACGACTAAACCGGAAACCTTAGGATTACGTATTTACGTTTTTGAACTCCGTTTTTGATGAGACAATTTTTATTGGATTCGTTTTGTGACGGTGATTCATAATTTATAAAAACGTTTTTCGTAAAACGACCCGAGGGCACGCAAATCGAGAAAACTAGAATCGAGAAATACCCGTAAACTAGTGAGATGGGACAAAACACTTTGCCCCATCCCACTAGCTTATATGGGACGGCAATTGTGACACACCACACTTAGGTGGCACAAGTTTAGCTAAGCTTGCACAAATGTAAGCTTATGCTTACACTTTAAGCTAAACCTTCCACCAACTTAACAAAACCAACAAATGGTTTTCATTTAACCATTTCATCCATGCAATCCACCCCAAAAACTCTCTCTACTTCCACCCTTGTGCCGTCCCAAATCAAGCAACAAACACCATCTTTGATCTTTTCTAGCTACAAACCACATGTTTACTAGTCCTATTAAGGTGTTTCCTTGAAGCCTTGATCATTTGGTGGCCATATAACCAACTTTGGAGGTGATTTGCTTGTGTCCTAGGGCTGATTTTCCAACATATGATCTTGATATTTGATGGTCTTGGAGATACTTGTTGTGTTCATCAAGTTCTTGCCTTCCTAAACCAAGAAATCCACTTGAATTGGTAAAGAAGATCATCCTCTACATTTTTCTCTTATTATTTTTTAAAGAACAAATGTATTTTCTTTTATTTTGTATATGTATATGATGTATATATGATGATAAAAATGTTGTGTGGGGATCAAGTATTGATAAACATGCTTAAAAATGATGATAACCATAAGAAATGAAGCTAAAATCATGACTAATTAGTTGGCTGTATAAAAACAGTAGATAACTAAATGATGATCTGATAAAAATGCATGGTTTGATCTATTTAAAGTAAGTAGGTGATGTTATACACATGTGAGATTTGGCCATGCAATGGAATCAAAATAATGAGTGAGATATGATCAAAACAAGTTAGGTGGTACAATCTGAATAAGCAGTTTTGTAGGGACTGTTAAGACAACTTAGACTCAAAATGGGCAGTAGCTATAACTAAGTTATATGTAGCACATATTATGAAGAAGTTGTCATCCAAAAATGAGCTTCTAAGTCATTGTACAACTCTAGATATGATAAAAATGGTGAATGTGAAGTTAAAAATCAGATTTTGGAAATAGTGTTTATTATTATTATATAAGCACTCACTTTATAATGTATAAAATGTAAAGTATAAACCCACTAACTTATAAAAATTATTTATATAAATGTATAAAAGGTTAATTAAATGGGTAAATTAGATAAATGGTGGTAAAAATAATATTTATAAGTAATAAAAACTATAAACTTGATTTTTATGACTTTTTCGGCTATTGCCGTGAAATTAACGTTTTTCATCAAATAAAACTTAGACGACCAAACCCGTCTAATTTAAAGTTTATAAAAGTTGTATACTGATGTATAAGTAACTAAGACAAGTAAAAACCGATAAAACCCGAACTATAAGAATTACGGACATTTACGAGCTAAATAAACCTATTAGACTAATAATTGGACTTAATAAGATAAAAACTTGTAAAAAGAATTATTTGGGCTTAACCTATTTGGGCCCAACATGAAAAATATATATACTGATCATATAGGTATAAAATGGGTAAAAACAAGTAAAAGAACTTATAAAAGAATTAATGGACTTAAAATAGGTAAAATCGGTAAAACTAGTGAACTAGTAAGACGATACTAAAACGTAAACGCTAAAACGAGTAAACGAGGATTTATAAACCCACTTGATCATCATCATATGTACAATAATCATATATATGTATATTGTTATTTTGATAAAAGTCATTGGTCCGAGTCTAAGACCGATTATTATTTATATAGGTTTCCGTGACCGAAGCACGCCCGTAGCCGATAATCCGCCTTTCATTAACAACGTGAGTTCATAGCCTCGCACTCTTTTAAATGTTTTATAAAATGATTTGTAAACCTGCGAGGGAGATAACATGCTAGATTTTTATAAAAATAGAACACAAGTAGTCCCGATTGTATGCTAAATGAGATGGACCCGAATGATGCTATGACCCTATATTCGAGACTAAAAGGATTATTAGTAGTTAGGTTATGTCACTTAAAGTCTCATTAGCATGAATTGTGAACTACCGGGTTTTGGTAGACGCTTATGCATTTGATAGTACTATTTGGGGATGATCACCCCAGTTCGCGCCTTGACGGTTGATCCACGTCGTACCACATTGATTGGTAAGCGAATTTATGTATGAGAAGATTCCATAGCGTGATTTTTGTGACGACACGCTAACTTAGATGGGCAAATTGTTTGTCGGGTTCGCGGCCCGCTGTTTTCACAGTAAGGTAACAATGTCATGCGGCTAATAATAATCCTACAACCTAATTCAAATAAGAATGTATCCTATATATGATAACGACGCTATTACGATGAATATATTACCTATCATGGTAATATAGAGACTATGGTCTCATGGACGGTTTCAGATGTATGCTTGATTTATATATTGCCTGACTAGCAATATGTGGACTTACTTCCGATATTATACTTGTGTTCTGATTTTAAATGATTGTAAATGATTGTTTTTATATAACGGTTTTCATTAAACTCTATGAATTCACTCGGCATTCGCTGATATGATTTTTGCATGTTTTCTATCTCAGATGCTTGAAGGTAATCCGGATGGAGATCGACTCTGATGGCCCACACTTAATATTAAAAATGTTCATTCGATCTGTGTTTTGTAAACTTAATGACCTGTATAATTTGGGACCTGTTGTACACTTTTAAACCTTTTTATCGAATGAATGTTTGTTAAACCTTGTACAACCATTTTTATGTGTTGTCTATGATTGGAGTTATTGTGCTATCCCGTAACACTCTGAAAGACCCTTCCGCTGTACCGATACGAAAAATGAGAGTGTTACAAATGATTTCTTTATGATTTATGTCCATCAAAGCATTTCAAAAAAATACAAAAATTAATTAATAGAATTGTTTCCTTTGCATTGCATTATTGAAAATTTAAAAATCATGCATCATATAGTATAGTGTAGTGTAAAAACATTTCATCATGGCCAAGGTGGATTAATTATGAGGACAATGTAATTTTGAGCTTTGAAATATGGCATTACATGAGGCCACAACAATGATCAAGTTTAGGGGATTTGATATGAGTGAAATCTCATATCAATTATAACATATTAAACCCTAAAACACAAAGAAAAATACCAGATTTTATGTATAAAAGCAGTATTATGGGGTATTCTCTATTGTTTGTGCATTTGTAGGTAAAAAGATATAAATTTGATGCAAACTCGGATTCCAAGGCATTTATATTGAAGAAAAGACAAACGAAGGACTCAATATGACTAGTCTACAAAGATCAAGGACCTTTCTTACCAAGTTGCCAAACTTAAGGGACTAAAAGTGCAAATTTAATAAAGTCAAGAACAAAGTCAAAGGACCTCAAGATCAAAGTCAACAAGTCAAATGGTCAAAGCTGGTTAAATAACAAGTTAAAGGGCCAAGGATGTTAGGTTTATGAACATTTGAGATTAAATTAGCAAACTGCCATTTTTGGAAATTCATATGAAGCTTAATCCGTGTGAAGCCAAGAGAACCAATCAGAGACGAGTATTGGATTTAAGTGGATCGCCACATCATGCATAATAAATGAAGAAAGAGGAAAGCCATTGTATCTTAACATTGACTCCCACTCAGCGTTTTCAACCAATCAAAAAACACCTTTTCGATAATGATCCGAGTGACTTCTTCCTAGCCTATCCACGACTGCCACATGTATCATCTTTTCCTAGAATACATAAAATGAAGGAGACACTTTCATGAAAATCTTTCAACAGCAAAAGTGATTGTTATCATGAGGCGAACATAACCCAAGTGGTTAATTAGCAATTCATCCATTGAATAAAAATCCCCCAATTCAATTAAGAACGGATGAAGATCAATTAAGCAGAATTGGACACTTGGCATCCTACTATTGGTCAAGACACGTCAGAGGCCTCACCAACACCTCATATTAGCTCTATAAATACTTTGTATCTTTCTCATTTGTGAATGGTAGCTTTAGTGTGAAAACACACACACTTT
This sequence comes from Glebionis coronaria, assembly GCA_025667525.1. NCBI lineage: Eukaryota > Viridiplantae > Streptophyta > Magnoliopsida > Asterales > Asteraceae > Glebionis > Glebionis coronaria. Next base: position 486,320,848 of record CM046874.1, read on the forward strand.
AGATAATTCTCTCAATCTGTTTTTCCCTCATTAGCATAACTTCTCAGAGTGATTGACAACCACTCTGAGATAGTTTGTTAGGTAGTTATAACCACTTTTGTAACCATTTACCCCATTAATAAAATTCCACATTTACATTCACTCAACTCTCAACTCTCTTACTGCATAACTGTTCCTTCATTACTCTCATAGATTCTGTTGTTCATACTTGAACAACAGAGTTAGTTTTGTTGATTTTGAAGCTATTTCAATTAATCAAAAGTTACTAGTTCATTCCTTAGTCCAGAAGTAGCCAAAAGTTCATAATTTGCAGATTGTGATCAAATTCAGATGATGATGACGATTGATTGGATTTGATGATGAGTTGATTGGTTAAAACTGGTGGTGATTAGTGTTATAGCAAGCTCAGCGCTTAGCTTCTTCATCAAAGAAGCCTTCAAATTCAATCCATAAGTTTTACTTTACATTTTCCCCTAAAAGTGTAGTATGCATGCTATTTTCCTAGAACTAGTGTAATTCTACATGAAATTGCCTGATAACTGTTCATTTTGTGTTTGTTGATATGTTTGGATAGCTTGTTGTCTTTAACTGTTAGAATTGATTAGTTCATTTAGCTTAAAAATTGCTTAAACTAGTAAGTAGTGTTTGGATTAGAAGCTTAACTTTGATTCAGTTGATAAAATTGGTTACAAAGTGTTGTTTCACACTCACATACTGTTAAGAAATGGATTTGCAAGTTTTGGTAGTCAAAATCCTTTTCAAACAGGCAAAAGGTCATAAAATACTTTGGGTCAGATTAATAGCTTCAAACATGCCAATTTCAAACCTTCATAGATTGCTCATTACTTGGATTCAGATTGTGATTTTTGTTTCTAGGTAACGATTAGCATCCTAGCTTCAAGAATCTATAAGCTACATAATACAGTTCTCAGTATTGAGTGAGAAATAAGCCCCTAAAAGTCTCTGTAATAAGCTCAAGTTTTAGTGATAAGTCATTTTCATTTATGGCTTATTCTTTTCATAAACTAGGCCATTTTCTTTAATAAAACAGCTTAACAAGTCATAAAAATAAGATTGGACCAATGTCAAATTTGGTCAACTTTGGTCAACGCTAGTCAACATAAGCTCATTTGAGCTTATTGGCTTTTCTGGCTAATTTCTTGGGTGGATTTCAGATTTTCTTGCATAGGTGTCACTTATTTGGGCTCTTAATCATCTTTTGACAATTTCAAACCTTGTGCTTATTCCAATAAGCACATCTCTTAAAAGTAGCTTATTACAAAAGTGCTTATTAGAGTTTTAGACAATTTCAATTGAATTCCTTAAACATGGCTAGGTCATTTTGAATTTGCAATCTTTTGAAACAAGTTTCAGCATATTTGGTGCACTAAAACTCAAGATACAACTTATAAATCAATAACCCTGTTTTACTTATCAAAAAGTTTTGGAAATTGCAATTTAGTCCCTATAAATTAGGGAAATGTATACTTTGTTGTAATTGGTTAGAAAGTTGTTAGGGTTTGTAGTTAGGTCCCTAAACTTGTTAAGTTTGTTAAACTTCAGTTTCTAGTTTGTTATTTTTGTTAAGAGTGGTTAATAGTTGGTTAATTTTTCATATGCAGTCCTTTTACTTTCTTCATTAACAATTTCAGTCCCTATACTTTCCATACTTTACATTTTTTGGCATTTTACTAGTTGTGCGTTAATTGATTGTACATTTAGCTTTTTTTAATTGGTATGTGCACGATGTTTTTAGCATAGTATGGATACGTAGACGATATTATTTTTCATTTTTGACGGGTTTGTGATAATTAGACCTAGATACCATAACTTTTACTAATCAAACACCAAAAACAATTAGTTCACTTGATTTCTCTCGATCATTCAATTCGTAAAGATATCGAGAAAAACGAACTTAAAAAGATAAATATTATGATTCATCCAAGTCTTTATGAATTGATGTAGGCATAGATGTTCATGTAAGAGGTGGAGGAACAACATTCATTGCTACAGCTGGTTTAAACCTATTGTAACTAGGTTTTCCCTCCTCCTCCTTGTCAGGATCAAAGACACTTTAAAAAGATAAATAAAAAACATCTCTGGTCCTATATAGTTATTAAAACCTAACTCCCTCTTAGTTCTCCCAGACATACTAATGTCTATTAGCTTGGAAAGATTCTTGGGTGCTTTTTGTCATTTATCAAACTGTAATAAAGTCGCATCTAATTTCACTTGCATTTTGATTGAATGCTTTCAACATTAAGTTTTTTAGTATACTTAAGCAAATTAGATGTATTTTCTAAGTCAATACTCAACACCCTAATCCTATCCTCATACTCAAGTTGAGCATTTTGTAGCCACTTCTTTTGTTGTTCTAGAGTTTTGAGTGAACTCTTGTAAGCTTGAACTTCTAAAAAATATTTATCATTTTGAGCATTTAGTTTAGTACATTGTGCCATAAGGTCAGAATATTTATGATCCCAACCAAGAGGACAGTTTTGTACCTGAGGAGAGATTCCCATTAAAGCAAATTCCTCATCTTCCTCTACCTCGGATATGTGACCAGCAATCATAGCAAACACATCAGTAGCAGCCTCAACTATTTCCAAAGTTAGAGTCTCATGATCATTCCAATTAACCATGGTATCAACTAATACCAAAGCTTTCTTCTCCTCCTGAAGCTCTTGAACCTTAAAGGCTGAATACCTATTCTTCTCCTGGTCATTTCTACTAGGGCATTCTCTAGCAAAAGGTCCTTGTTGATGAAAGTTGTAGCATTTGACTTTACTCCTATCAAACCTGGCTGGCTCCTTTGGGTTATAGCTGAATTTTCTACCAGCCTTCTTTTCAAACTTGTAAACTCGAAGAGTAAGCATAGTCATCTGCCACTTGAGGTCCATCTCATCTAAGTCAAGCTTATCAACCTGTTTGAAGTCATCTAACGTTAGCTGATATTGAGGTTCAACATCTGCATCAAAGGAATGAAGAACAGTTTCTACCATGCTACTGGTCTTGGCCTTTGATCCAGGATTAGGAGTATGTTGTAAGGACAAAGCATAGCTTGGGGTGCTGGCATAAGGCATAGGACTGGAGCCCATAGAGCTCACAAAATCAGAGTTAGCAGGAGTGGAATAAGATTCATTTGGGTACCCTCTCACATGAGACTCAAAGGTTTTGAGTTTGTAAAATAAATCATCAAATGAGAGGTACTCAAGTCCTCTTTTTGCTTTGATGGAGATGACTACCTGGTTCCATGAATGAGGTGGTGCTCTATGAAACCTAGCATTAATGTCTTCATTTTTTGGTTTTGACATTAGTTTATTCAATTGGCTAAGAATCTTTTGAAACCTGTCATAGCCTTGATGAAGACCTTCTGATTCAGAGATCTTGAATTCTGAAAATTCATCTCTTAACATTGATCTTCTCATCTTCTTGGATTCTTCATTCTCTCCAAACCTTGCTTTAATATCATTCCATATTTCCCTTGCATCATCTAAATGATAGAAATCACCCATATGATCATCAGGAAGGGATTTAAGCAAAATGGTTTTTGCTTTGATTTCCTTCTGAACAGCTGTGATTTCTTCATGTGTTTTTGTTGGAAATATGTTTTTACGTATTAAGAAGGATCGGTCACTGATTGTAGGTAAAATACGACCTTTTAGGAAAAAGGCGTAAATGCGGTAAGTATTAAGTGTCGATTAATTAAAATCAAGCACTAATGACCCAAAGGTGAAAGTTCGTTTCCCAAGGAGGTTGATTGTGTGTGAATAATTCGTAATGATTTTGGATTAATATGAAAGAAAGAAAAGATGAGAAAAGAGAATGACGGATATGTTAAAATTACACTACGATGATGAAACGAAAAAACGTAAAAATTGACAAAATAAAAATTAATTCTAATAATCCCAAAAAAAACTTACGAAAATTAACAAAAAATGTAGTTAGGGTTTACAAATAATCAAAACTTTTTCAAACCTTTTAATTAATTAAATATTAATTTTTAAATGCTAATTAAAGCCCTAAAAATCAAAATAATTAATAAAAAGCCCAAATTAGGATTTATCAATTTGTAAAACTCTAAAATGACTTAATTAAACTAAAATCTAGGTTTATAAAATTTAAAACCAATTAAAACTATTTTTAAATGATTAAAAACTATTAAAATATTAAAATAATCCTAAAAATTAATAAAATGATGAGAAAAATAATCTAATTGCTCTAAAAATCCAAACTTAATGTATTTAACCTAAGAAAAATGGAAAAGTTGCAAAAATATAATTTTTACCCTAAAAACAATTTTTAATAATAAAATAATAATAAAAATTCAAAAATTATAAAAAAGCTCTAAAAACTTGCAAACTAGTTTATTTTATCCCCAATAAACAGAAAATGAAAGTAAAATTACCAAAATACCCTTATTGGGCCCCCAAATAGGCTAAAAACAATAACAGTCCAACTAAATGGGCTTTTTGGCCCAATAAAATCAAACTCAACCAAATAAGCCAAAAATCACCCGTCTGACTCAAAATTTAATTTTAAGCACAAAAGCGTAAGGGCCCAAAAGCTGAAAATGTGCTTATCACAGCTTAATAAGTCAACAGCTTATTCTTAGTGGGCCAATAAGCCCATTAAGCTATAAGCTAATGCCATAAGCTCTGCTTGAACACACAACATCTTATTGAGATTCTAAACCAATTTACAAAAAGAAATTTTGAAAAATCTCAAGTAATAAGCCAGAAAGTAGAAAAGAACTTCTTCACTAAACGACAAAATAGTCGGGTTTGGGTTCTAGAGGGTTTCAAAAGCTGATTCTTTTTGCAAAAGCTCACAAATAGCTTAACTAAGAATAATCAAAAAGAAAAATCACAAAAAGTCAAGTAGAATAAGCTGTAGAAGAAAATAAGTTGGGTGAAAAAGCCAAATAAGCTAGTTTTCTAGCAAAAGCTTAACCACAAGAGCTGTAACTTCTCAAATATGATATTAAGCTAAGAAAAATGACACCTATCACAAAAAGTAAGTTGTTGCATGACCAATAAGTTGTTCTGAAAAATAAGCCAAATATAGCTTATTTGACCAAAAGTCAAAGTACTCCAAATGTTACCAAATTGCCAGGGATAGTTTATGAGCTTGTTATAATCAACTTTTGTGAAGAACTCAAGGTTGAGTCCTTGTGAATCAAAAGGCCAGTTAGCCAATTGATGACAGATTTTGGACAAATTATGCCAATAAGCCAGTTGGCTTATAAGCACTCAAATAAGCAAACCAAATAGCCAAATACACTCACAAGCAGCACAATAACAAGATTCAAGCAACTAAATAGCAAGGCATACACTAGATAACAAAAGGCAAAGCAAAATTGAGGTGGTCACTTTGCTGATGCAAATGACCACTTCAGCCAACTTCAATAAGCTCTAGTAACCACAATAAGCCACCAAAATCAACAAACAGATATTGCACAGACAGCTTATCACCTAAACTCTTCCCAAGCCAAAATTCAGACCCTAAATCCAAACAACAAAGATTTTATAGGATCTGATGTGTTTGACCAAATTCAAAGTGATATTTTCAGATTTTTCCAAAACTTGTCAAACCTTTTCCAAACCTTTTGAGACTTAAACAATAGCCAAAACCTGTGAAAAATGACTTGTTTAGAGTATCCAAACCCAAAGAACCAAGGGCACAAGGGCACAAGGCCTTTTGATCCCAAAACCAAACAACCTTGTTTTAGCCCCTTTTCAAACAAACTCTTTGATTTTACACACAACCTACTGATTTTATGATTCAATTAGCTCAACTAGGTGACAACTAATAGATCTCGACAATAAAAACAACCACACAAACACAAGAACTCCAAATCACATAGCAATCATCATAACAGACTTAAACCCAAAACAATTTAGAGAAAACTTAAAGGAAATCAATACCTATCCCCCCACAACTTCCTAGGGGGATCAGCTATGCTCCTTGGACCACTCTTAACAGCTAGAGAGTGACCAAGGTACTTGAACAAAGGAGATGGTATGAAGCCTTGGCTGATGGTTCAAAGCAGAACCTCAAGGACTTGATTTCTTCAACACAAGCAACAAACAACCTATCCAAAGGTTGATAAACCTTCACTAGCTTGGTGTCAACAAGCTTGCAAAGACTTATAGCTTTTGGTAGGGGTTAAGACAGATAAAAATAAGCAAACAGAACAATGATTTCTAGCTTTTTTCAAACTTGAAAACCTTACCAAACCAAAACGTGCTTCAATCCAAAGATCAAAGCCGCTTTGTATCATAAAATGGAACTTAGAATCACTCTTAAACAATACCAACTTTTAAAAACATAAAAAGGAATCACAATTTCTTAAAAATACCAAACTTTTATAATTTTTTAAAAGGGATTACAATGTTTAAAGAGTAAAACTGGAACAAGGCTCTCTCACATGTTGAGGAGTCCTTATATAGGCCTTTTGAGGCTGAGATTACAATGAAAAATACTAGAAACCCTAGCTACAAAATCTCAGAATTTCCCTTGAGTCTTCTAGATGCTTGAGGTGATATAAGTTGTCCCATTTGATCCTAGACGTTCCTTTTGGCTTTGGGGACAAGTAATGAGTTTAAAGCGTTGATCTTGCCATGTGGCATTCCTTGGAGAGGAAGTAGTGTTTTCATTGGTGGGAGGATTGAATGGTGGGGGCCATTGAGTGGAGTGGTGTATGACGTGAAGTGTGGGAATGATTCATGTTGGGTTGAATCACATGTGTACCAAGGTAATTGTAAATAAACCTTTGTTTTGAAAGAGATAGTTATTGGGTTCATACGGCGAACAGTGGTAAGGTTTGATCCTAAAAAGGTGGAAGGTAAATGTTTGGCGCGTGTTATGGGCTTTAAACTTTCAGAAAGGCATGTATGGTCCTTGTGTTTTGGCAAAACGTGTATACAAAGTCTTTTTAGCCCAAAACATGAAACCCTTTGTTATTAAAGTTTCAGTTTTCATACTTTTGCCCCAAAACTTTGGTATAAGGATAACAAGGGCTTGTTTTGCCATTTTTGATATTTTCAAGGGCTTCTCTTGGACATTCTTCATCTTTGAAGGTCTTCATTTGATGTTTGACATATTGGAAGACCATTGTTGACAATTTTGAATTCTTGAGAGACTAAACTTGCTAAATCTTCAAAGTTGAGGGACCATTTTTTAATTTTGACAAACTTAAGGGACCAAACTTGTAATTATGTATATACAAGGGTATTAAGTGTCATTTATTCATTGATAAGGGATCATTCTTGTTTATCTTTGAATCTTCATGGCTTTTCTTTAAGAAATCATGAACTAGGGCCCGGTTCATTGTGCGTCTTCGTTTCTCGTGTTCGTTTTTCATCGTTTCTTGTGATATTTTGTATTTTTCACGATATCTATACCTAAAATACACAAGTAAACAAACACAAGCATATATATGGAATTTTAATGACATTCTATGCATTTAAAGCCCGAAAAGAACGATGAGATCATGTATAAATGTCATCTTATCACTCCCCCATACTAAACCATTGTCGTGCCCTCACGCAATACAAGAATAAAGTATCTAAGCATCTCCAAAATTTAATTTTATTATCCTTTATTAAAAAGTAAAACTTGCTACAATACTACGAAAATGTGTAAAAACATAACGTATGATTTTCATCACGAATGTGACTTTTAGGGTCAATGAATAGAAACAAGTGAATGTCTCATAGAGTAAAATTAGTGAGTCTTGATTGTCATACATTCCATGATAAATGCAAAAACGAGATCATTGTTGGTACAAGTCACAATGCTAACACTACTCATACGTCCAAATTGTGTACTATATTTTCTCCCCGCAATCCTAGTTATTATGAAAAGAAAAGGTATCTAGAAATTTTTAACTATTTGTCATGGATCACAAGTGATTCATATTGACTTATTTGAGTATTTATTAGTCCGAAAATAAAGTAGCACGATTTAATTGATAGTTAGCTAAAGGACAAAATCTTTTAAAACGGCTTCTCGTGTATCTCCTTAAGTTCATATCTTGGCATAACTTGTTTCACCATTTGAGACCTTTCTCGGACCGATATTTGGCATGTACTTCATTCTTCAAATCTTCAGAAGACGTTCTTGAAATTATGGTCTTCTCTTCATATTTTGGAATTTCTTAACTTGACGTTTTTGAGAGATTCTTCATACTTGGACCACGACTTCATCATTTTTCTTCAATCTTTATTTTGGATTTTGATATACAACGATCCATCTCCTTTTAAGACTTGGATATATTTATCCTCATACCTTGTTAGGGTCTTTTTAGATAGACTTCTCCATGATCTTTAGGGGAGTAAGTTGCTTTTCGTTGTGTGTCTCGATCCTTCATATTGATTTTGGAATAATGATTGTTCACATCATCTTGGATCTTTAGCAACAAAATAGAGCTCCTCATGCCTTGTTAGGGCCTTTTTGGAACTTCACCAATCTTTGCGTCCCGCTTCAATAAGTTATGCCTTGGCTATGAACTCTATTCAACCACGGGCAACTTTTAAACGATCTTGGGCTAGAAGCCAAGTAACCTTTCCAATCGTACGACCTTACTTATTGCAATTAATTTATTCCTAATGAATTGATCTTATGGGAGAAAAAGCCATAATTAAAAACATATGAGTTTTTGAAAGAACATTTTCATGTTTTACGTTTAGCATGATCACTTGTGTAACTCTATCACTTCTCGTTCTTCACTATTTAAAGACCTTTAATTAAAGAGACTCGTGAATACTTAGCCATGCAAGTCAAAATTAATCCAAATTTGGATTAGCTTCATTAAGACTATATTAAATCGAAGTTTTGGGTTTTCAAGTCACCTATAAGATCTTGCACTTTCTTAGACTTTTTCAAGTTTAGAGAATGCATTTTAAAGTTCCCTTGATAAGTGACTTTCTAGGATCAATTATAGGAACTTGCGAAAAGTTCTTGTTCTTAAACCGTATGAGCTAAGACTTTAGTGTTTTAAAGTTCCCTATATAAAAGTCTAGCAAAACTTGATTCAAGCGGGTTAAGGAATGTAAAGGGTACCAAATGCCCATCAAGTCAAAAATTAACTCTTATTCTACCCATCGGAAAATATACATTCGTGTCATAAAAACACTTATGAAAACTAAGAAAATTTTTAAAATTGGGCAATTTTTAGCCTTATTAGCAACAAAACAAAACAAAACATTGAAAGTTGGAAAACGTGAGGGCATAGCAAGGCAAGTATCTATTCACCCCCATACTAAAATTAAACATTGTCCTCAATGTTTCGAGTCTAAAGGTGGAGCACCCCCATACTAGATACGAAGATTCGAATGCTTAGGATCTAGCATGGAAATGGTGATCAACAATATATCAAAAGCCGTTTATGAATTATGCTAAAAGATAATTGTTAGAACAATAAAGGATATGTCATGGATTCGTGAAAAACTATTCAAGCAAACGATCGAGGCTCACGTAAACGAACACGAGAGTCTTCAATCGTGGCGATGATGATGATCTAGATAACACATTCATAAACAACCACAAGACAACGAGTTGGAAGGGCACAAATCCCCTCACATTAACTACATTAGAAAGCGATAGTATATACATGATAAGCATGGGATCTCCCCTACGAGGCACCTCGTTTTTGATTACCGGGTCATAAGCTCGACTCGATCCCCTCAATGCTAATTATCATTGGGGAAGGTGACTTGGTCGAGGTCGTCCAAAGAAGGGACTTCCCAACCAAAGTAGTGCTTAAGCCTATGTCCATTCACCTTGAAATTAGGACCATCATTTTGAGCTAGCTCGATGGTCCCATAAGGAAACACTTGTATTATGGTGAACGGACCCGACCAAAGAGATTTCAATTCCCATAAAATATCTTAAAACGAGAGTTAAAAAGTAACACTTGATCAGCAACGTTAAAAACCCGGTTTTTAATCTTTGAATCATGAAACTCTTTAGTCTTTTCCTTAAAAATCAATGAATTTTCGTAAGCATTATCTCTTAATTCATCCAACTCATTAAGTTGTATTTTCTGGTGATCTCCCGCGGTCTTCAAGTCATAGTTGACATGCTTTAGGGCCCAATATGCCTTGTGTTCCAATTCAATAGGCAAGTGGCAATTCTTTCCATAAACCAACTTATTAGGAGTACAACCAATAGGTGTCTTATAAACGGTTCGAAAGGCCCATAAAGCGTCATCGAGTTTGGCGGACCATGAAGCACGGTTTTCTCCAATCGACCTCTCTAAAATCCTCTTCAAAGATCGGTTTGAAACCTCGACTTGCCCACTCGTTTGTGGGTGATAAGCTGTATAAAGACGATCTGTAACTCCATATTTCTTTAGAACTTTTTCGAATTGGTCATTACAAAAATAGGTTCCACGATCGCTTATAATAGCACGAGGGGTTCCAAACCGAGAGAATAGTTGCTTCAAAAACTTTACTACCACACGAACATCATTCGTAGGCAAAGCCTTAGCTTCCACCCACTTTTAAAGGTAGTCGACGGCGACGAGGATATACTTGCTACCATGAGACGATGGGAACGACCCCATAAAGTCAATGCCCTAAATGTCAAAAATCTCACACACTTGAAATATGTTTTGCGGCATTTCATCCTTTTGCGACGATTTTCCTTGACGTTGGCAAGAATCACACGACTTCACAAGTGCGTGTGCATCACGATAGATCGTAGGCCAAAAGAAGCCGGCATCGAACACTTTCTTAGCCGTGAAGTTAGAACCGTGGTGACCACCCCTGGGTCCCTCGTGACAAGCTCTAAGGATGTTAGAAGCTTCGGTACCAAAGACACAATGTCGAACGAGTTGATCCGCACAAACCCGAAAGAGATAAGGGTCGTCCCAAAAATAAAACTTGACGTCACGAAAGAATTTTCTGTTGTGTCGTCATACCCTTGATTATGAAGTTCCCCGCATGGTAATTTGCAATGTCGGAAAACCATGGGGTGTCGTCCTTAGAATTCACTACACCGAGAGTATCGAGAGAAAATGTTTTGGTAATTTCCTTGTTCTCGAATACATCTTTGTGAGGATCTTCTAAACGAGATAGATGACCGGCCGCTAGATTCTCGGCTCCTTTTTTGTCAAGTATGCTGACATCAAATTCTTGGAGAAGGAGAATCCAACGAATCAATCTTGGCTTAGCATCTTGCTTAGCTAAGAGATACTTGATAGCCGAATGATCCGTATACACGATGATTTTCGTCAAGACAAGATAAGGTCGGAAGTTCTCAAAAGCATAAACCACGACAAGGAATTCCTTTTACGTTGTGGTGTACTTAAGATGAGCCTCGGTCATCGTCTTGCTAGCATAATGGATAGGACGGAAGTGCTTTTCATAACGTTGCCCTAAGACGGCCCCAATTGCATAATCGCTTGCATCGCACATGATGTCAAAGGGTAATTCCCAATTAGGAGCAACAAGAATGGGAGCTTCAGTAAGTTTCTTTTTAAGAGTTTCGAAAGCTGTAACACAATTCTCATTGAAGTTAAAAGGAGCATCCTTCTCGAGAAGGTGTGTCATAGGTCGAGTGATTTTCGAAAAGTCTTTGATGAAACGACGATAAAAGCCCGCGTGGCCTAGGAAACTCCTAACTCCCTTAACGGTTTTGGGATGAGGTAACTCGGCGATGACGTCTATCTTAGCTTTATCGACTTCAATCCCCGCTTTCGAGACCTTGTGCCCTAAGACGATTCCTTGTTTACACATAAAATGACATTTTTCCCAATTAAACACAAGGTTGGTTTCTTCACAACGTTCTAACATTTTCTCAAGATTGGATAAACACGACGTAACGAATCACCAAACACCGAAAAGTCATCCATGAATACTTCCATCGAATTCTCAATCATATCATGAAAAGTAGCCATCATACATCGTTGAAACGTCTCCGGTGCATTGCAAAGTCCAAAGGCATTCTATAATAAGCAAACGTTCCATATGGACACGTAAACATAGTTTTCTATTGATCACGAGGTTCGATAGGGATTTGAAAGTAACCAGGAAAACCATCTAAAAAGCAAGAGAAGTCATTTCCCGCAAGTCGCTCCAACATTTGATCCATGAAGGGCAAGGGAAATTGGTCTTTACGAGTGGCGTCATTTAACTTTCGGTAGTCAATACACACCCTCCAACCGGTCACAACACGAGTGGGAATTAAGTCGTTGTTTTCATTAGGAACAACGGTCATTCCTCCTTTCCTAGGGACACAATGGATTGGCCTCACCCATGGGCTATCGGAGATATGATAAATCATTCCTGCGTCAAGAAGTTTTAAGACTTCCTATTTGATGACATCGTGAATTTTAGGGTTTACCCTTCTTTGACTTTGAATTGCGGGCTTGTAGTCCTCCTCCATTAAAATCTTGTGAGTATAAAATTTTGGGTCAATACCCTTAATGTCGGAAATTTTCCACGCAATTACCCCTTTATGAGCTTTAAGAATTTTTACAAGTGCGGCTTTTTCATCATTGGAAAGATCTTTCGCAATAATAACTGGCATCTTGTCATCACCTTCCAAGAATGCGTATTCAAGGTGAGATGGAAGTTCTTTCAATTCAAGGATTGGCGGTTCCTCGACTGATGATTTTTGTTCAACACTCATAACTTCCATCGGCGGAAGAAATGGTGGAATGAGAGTATCATTACCAATAGTCACCTCAACTTCATTATCGATTTCATTCAAAATAAAATCGCCTCCTTAGAATGGAGTGAGATTTGGTGTAGAATTAGCAAGAATCGGATCCATAATAGTGGGATTGCCACTTGACGAACTATCAGAAAAACCTAACACTTCTTGTGAAAACTCATCGCAAACCACATCGACTAAGTCAATATGGTTGATGGTAGCGATTGCATAAACATGAGAAGGCGTAGAGTTTTGAGTAGCGTTTATAACAAGTTCCTCTTCATTGAATCTCAAAGTAATAGTTCTAGCATGGACATCGATAAGCGATATCGAGGTGTCTAAAAATGGACGACCTAAAATTAGAGGAACTTGAGGATCCGCGGGGATGTCCACTACGACAAAATCAACGGGATAGTAGAACTTCCCCGTTTTCACGAAAACATCTTCGGCTACTCTACATGCGAGAATCATAGAATGATCGGCCATCTCGATAGACATGTTCGATGGAGTAAGAGCCGGAAGCGATAGCGATTTCCAAATGGAAAAAGGCATCAAATTAATGCTCGTGCCAAGATCGGCCAAGGCGAGACATTCTTTCATATCTTGTATATTACAAAAAATGAGAAACTTCCCGGGGTGACCAACTTTTTCTGGTATTCGATTAAGATAAACCGAGGAACAATTAAATAGCTTTGAAAGCTTCTCCTTATCGTTCATCATACCTTTAAAAGTGTAAGCGAAACGAGGCATGTATAACAAGGCGTCGGCTAAACTCACATTAAAATGCACTTGTTGAAACATTTTTATAAAAAGCTCAATTTGTTGTTTGTTACGTTCTTGTAATTTCTCCTTGTTTCGTCTCGATGGGTAAGGTAAGGGTGGTGTGGGTTGGGGCATAGGCATCAGCCTTGGAATCTCGGGTTCCACAATTAGTATTGGTTCAACCGTAGGTGTGGTATGAGCGGTACTTCGTGGGCTTGTAATATGCTCCTTTTCGACCATCACCTCGGGTTCTTTCTCGATTTCCTTCTCCGTAGAAGTACTACGACGAGAGATTGGTTCCTTGAAAGTTTTACCACTACGAGTAGTAATAACCTTCATTTCTCCCTTTGGATTTGCAATGGTATCACTAGGAAGACCACCCGAGGAAGAGGGTTTACACATGATTGCTTCAAACATTTTAGCCATTCGATCTTCAAATTTTGATTGCCTTATATCTGCTTTTAACAACTATTGCTTAATCTCATGTTGACCTTGTTACATCTTTTGTTGATTTTGTTGAAGACGTTGAACGTTTCCTTCGATTTTATTAGTATGAGTTTTCAATTCATTAGCAAGTTCGTTTTTAAGCTCGTTTTTCAACTCGGATCTTAAGCTAATCATCTCACGTTGCATGTTATCAAACTTAGCATCATTTGCCTTAGCATAATTCAAAAATTCTCCTTGAAGATTTTTAGTGTGATCATTTTGAAAACCTTGTGTAGTAGTTTGAAAATCACGGTTTTGGTTTTGATTTTGAACTTACCTATTGTTCCCACTCTGGTAATTACCCTTGTTATAGTTACGTTGATTGCCTTGATAACCACCATTTTGATTGTTGTTTCGATAGTTGTTAACATTTTGATTTTGCGGAGCTTGATTTGGGCAGGAACCTTGGTCGTTTTGGTTGTAAGTTCCCATTGCTACGTAAGCACTCGAAGTGTTACCACCAGCGGTAATGCACTCGGAAAAATCATGAGCTCCACCACAAGATATACAACTCTTTTCAACCGCTTTAACCGATGCGGAATTCAAAGAATCTTGTGCTTTCCAATGTGTCATAAGCGTCCAAAATCTATTGAAAAACCGATTCTCCTCATTAGCTTCATCATGTAAGGCATTCATGTTACGAGACGATAACGATGACGATGAACCCATAGTGGCAACACTCGGTGTGTTACGAGGGTTATAAACCTTAGATCTATTCTCGATAATCGTTAAAGCTTCATCGGTCGTTTTTCACAAAAAATTACCACCCGCGGCGGCATTCAAATAATCTCGTTCATGATCGTTAAGCCCATTATAAAAAGAATCAATTAGATGTAATTCCAAAAAATCATGGTGAGGATATTCATGTAACATCTCCTTAAATCGTTCCCATGCCATTGAAAAACTTTCATTAGAACGTTGTGTAAACCTTGAAATCTCATTTTTCAAATGTGTTGTCTTAGATGGTGGAAAAAATTGGGTCACAAACTTAGAAATGAGATCACCCCATGTCGAAATCGAATTTGGCGGTTCTTTCTCGAGCCAAATTTTTGCGGGTCCATCTAAAGAGTATGGAAACAACATCATCTTAATGGCGTCATATGGAACATCCTTAAACTTGCTTGTTGCGGTGAGACGATTGAAATTCTGTATGTGATAATGCGGGTTGTCTTTTTCATGTCCTCGAAACTTGTTTGCTTGTAGCATCGACATTAAACCCGTCTTAATCTCGAAATTCTCCGCAAGGATGGCGGGAATCACAATAGCTTCTCCAAAACCCTCGATGGGTGCTTGAAGCAACTCCATCATAGTACGATTAGCCATAGTAACTATTGGTTCTACAACGGGTTCGACAATTGGAGGTTCTTCTTCAATCAAAGGTTCTTGATCTACTTCCTTTTGACGACGTTTACGAGCTCGTTTTGCTTGATTACAATTTAGCATAAACGTGACGTAGAACGTGGAGGTGAGTAAAGAAGATTCTTTTGGGTGTTTTGTTGATTTTCAATTTTTTTGTGTTTTTGATTGTTTTTAATTTTTTGGATTTTGTATGTATTTGTAGACAACAATCTACCAAATCTCTCCTCGAATCAAACTCTTGATTAAAGGAGCCTCAAAGGAATGAAAACGATCACATGGAGTGAATGTCTTCGATTGACTTTAGAACTTTGGTGAAAACCAAATTGTTCAAGAGGGTTTAATCACAAAAAACCAAGCCAATATATATGATACATAATAATACTTTGGGCGGCAAAACCCTCGATTAGCCTTCAAAATCTAATACTCACAAGTGAACGGGGGGAATGAGGTGGCGCGAAGCACTTAAGTACCTAGCTTCCCTTTTGACGGCCTTTTATAGCACGTTGCTTATCTATTCACCTTATAGTTCGTATTTTTCAAAATCGAGCTTCACGAAAGTATTTATCTATTTTTGCCTTTTTCTTTTTGTTTGAGATTCGAATACAATAATTAGGAGATCAAATCCCAATTAAGGTTGTGTTTTCACACTTTTGGAGATATTTTGTATTTGTTGTGATACATATACAATATAGTAATAATATTTCACAAGAAAAATGAAAAAACCGATAATACGTGTTAATAGATTTCTATTTAACACAAATACTATATATGGTTAGATATTAAAAAAATATTTTCAAATTAATCACGACACACCTCCCCAGCAGCAACGACAAAATGATTGTAGGTAAAATACGACCTTTTAGGAAAAAGGTGTAAATGCGGTAAGTATTAAGTGTCGATTAATTAAAATCAAGCACTAATGACCCAAAGGTGAAAGTTCGTTTCCTAAAGAGGTTGATTGTGTGTGAATAATTCGTAATGATTTCGGATTAATGTGAAAGAAAGAAAAGATGAGAAAAGAGAATGACGGATACGTTAAAATTACACTACGACAATGAAACGAAAAACCGTAAAAATGACAAAATAAAAATTAATTCTAAAAATCCCAAACAAAATTACCAAAATTAACTAAAAATGTAATTAGTGTGACATCCCCAAATTAGGTTTGTAGCGGAATAGTAATTGGGTGTCACGTTGCGGATCACAGAACAAATGGCATACAAAGCATTGATCATAATTACAAGATTTTGAAGTACAATTGATACAAATATTGTTTTAGTACAAACATTTAAAATGTTGAATATCAGTTGTTACAACTATCCCAATGAAAAATAGATCCCCAGTCATTTTTATGCTCCTAAATGATGCTCAGTTCATTCTCAAATAATCCAGGTTAATTTCCTGAGAAAAACATGCTTAAAACAGTCAACATAAAGTTGGTGAATTCATAGAGTTTTGTAAAATCATAGTTCATTTGATATAAAAATAAAGTTTAGTATCTAAAAATATCCCGTATAGTATTTCTTAAGGTTTGATAAAAATCAAGTTCAGAAATATCAAAATGTTCCATATTGAAGGTGTGATAAAAATCAAGTTCAAAGATCTTAGTGTGTTCCATGTATTAATGTACCAAGTAATATAAAGTCAGTTTAGGACCGCAAACATCACAAACGTAGTATCGTACAAAGCCAAATACTATAAGGTAATTACATCACGTTAAGCCCACAATAAATGAGGACCCTTCACATTAATAAAAATGCACCCAATATAATGTTCCGACATGATAAACATCTGTTGTCCTGGCCGAGGCACAGTGAGTGCTACTCACCCAGATGGGGATGGTCAATCCCACATAGATCTATTTATACATTCAGTCAATTCAACAATTTTAACAATTTCAGATGCAGGGGTCATGCGGGTTCATCTACAATAGGAAAATGTAATTAAGGGTAGTAGTTCAGTTTGCATCTTATAAAATATGTTACATGTTTTCTCCTCCAGTATTGATCAACAATTTATTAAGTATAAGTGTGGGGCCACGATCTCACGATATTAAAATCATATATTCAAAACAAGTTATAGCATGTCTCCCCCTTGCGGGTTAGTAAAAACATAAATAGTAATGAAAGGCGAGGCTATGAACTCACCTGTATAATACAGCTCGAGGATGATCAAGTATTCAAGTCATAGTGCACACAGTACATCAAATACCTAAGTAATTGAGTAGGTCTCATTATATGCACAAATAATAAATGTATGCAGTTTAATTCATCGTACGTTCGTTCTTGTTATTAATAGGTCACAGTATATTTAATTATTTGTATATACTGTTATGACAAAGATTATATGTGCGTGTTGTTCGTTTACTGTTTACGCGTACCCTCGATGGTTAAAGATATACATATTGTAGTCTTTGTTGATAAATAAATTATTAAATTAATTTAATAATTTTATTAGGTTCCAAAATAATTAGTTAAAGTTTATTTGTTAATAATCTCGACTTTAAATACGTTTCCCGTTGGTAACATATAACATTTTTATTCCAAGAACTATTAGAATCGCCCCTTGTGTGCCAACAGTGGCTAAATTAAGCTAACAGTGGGTACCATTAAGAAAGCAGTGGGTACTTTAAGAAAGCAGTGGGTATTATAAGCTGTCGATGGCAACAATGGTTAGGTTTAAGGAAA
This sequence comes from Glebionis coronaria, assembly GCA_025667525.1. NCBI lineage: Eukaryota > Viridiplantae > Streptophyta > Magnoliopsida > Asterales > Asteraceae > Glebionis > Glebionis coronaria. The sequence continues at coordinate 486,338,805 of CM046874.1, forward strand.
ACAGTGGCAATAGTAAGAAGACAGTGGCTATGTTAAGAAAACAGTAGCAATAATTAGAAGACAGTGGCTATGTTAAGAAAACAGTGGTTAGGTTTAAGGAAGCAGTGGTAACATTAGACTAACAGTGGCAGTTTTGAGGCTAACGGTGGTAATTTGAATTAACGTTATTAAGTTTACCTTATGTAGATTTATGTCACAGCCGACACACCCCTATCTCTATAATCAGCAACCTAACGTTCACTCGTCGTCATCAGCAGATCCAAACACTCCGTCCTAACATCAGATCCAAACGCTCCATCCTAACAGCAGATCCAAACACCCCCTTCTTGCTACTCAAATCAACAGATCCAAACACCCCCTAATCTGCTGCTCAAATCAACAGATCCAAACACCCCATAATCTGGTGTTTATCAGCAGATTCCAAACACCCCCTTCTTGCTGCTCAAATCAACAGATCCAAACACCCCCGATGTGGCTACTGCTGAACCAAACGCAGCCTATGTTGCTATTGTAAACAAACACACTTGGTGGTGGTGGTGTTTGGTAAAACCAAACGTACCCTGTGGGAATAATAAGCCGAAGAACAAACACCCGTTTGATGATCTACATCAACAAACAAACCCCTCGTTGATGGCTGGAACCACGTCTGTTCGTGGTGGTACAACGGCGACCTGTGGTATTCAGATGGTTCGGGCTGTGGTGGTGATGGATAGATCTGTTGGTGGTCACGAACATACAATGACAGTAGCAAAGGTTGATGGTTGTAATGTGTAGCCTGGTGATGTTATGACGGCGGCTGTGGTGTGGGTGGTGGGTATCAACAGTGATGATGGTGGTTGTGATATGCGTCTGTTGGTGATGACCACAGCAGTGGGTCTGTTTAAGGTGGCTGTGGTATTCAGGTTGAAGGTGGCGGTTGTAAGACCTGGTGGCTATGATGAACGTGGACGCAAGGTGGTTGGTGACGCTGACGGCTTAGTGGTTGGAGCCACGATAATGGTGGAGATGGTGGAATCACGTGCTAGTGGCGATCGTAATGTGATGAGGATTGATCATTGGTGGTGAGTCATGGAAAATCAAATAGATATGTTGTTAAGTATAAAGTGGTGGCGGATTCCGGCGAGTGGTGGCCGGAGGTCAGGTGGCTGCTGCCAAAGAAGAAAGAGAAGCGTGTGTTTTTATCTAGGGTTAGGGTTTGGGTATGTAATGAGTTATGAAACCCTAATCTTGACTTTTATATATGCTAATTAATCTTTGTGAAAATAAAATAAAAGGTTTTCAATACTACAACGACTAGAATGCAAATTTTATTATAACTTTCGTTAATACATGGTTCGGGGCTCGTCCGTGTTTTATGAAAATCGATTCGTTCTACGAAGTTTGCGCCATTAATTTTAAACGGATTTCTTCAATAAATTAAAGTATTTATATGACTTATAATTATGAATAATGCATGCGTTCAATTAAATGACGATTATTTACCATTTGTCCTAAAACCGTATCGTTTTAATAAAAAGACTTCCTATTAAATATCTTCGTTCATTTTTACGATGATATGTTAAACGACTTAATTAATCGTTTTATCGAAATACTTTTGAATAGTTAAATATAAGTTGTATTTTTAAATATGACGATGTTCATTATAGTGAATTAAAATACTTCGTTGTTTTTATACTAAACTGATGATTTTTGTATGAATTAGGTCTTGTGAGGTATATTGTAAAGGTGGTCCGTAAAATATTAAATAAAGAACGATAATAATGATGAAGCCGGTGACGTGTCAAAAGCCCAAATTTTGGGGTTTTATAGCACCTACCTATTATTTTAGCTTTGTCCTCAAAGCTTAAGATGAAGTTACTCGTCCAAGGAACAAGTGAGGACACTTTTTCTTGAACGTGTAATGTTGTGAACTCAAGTTTAGACTCATAGGTGATATTTAGAATGTAGTTACTGATCGTATGCCTCCGATGAGTAAATTTTAATGCATAAAGTAACTTGTCTTTTATGTTTTGACAATTTACACATTTGATCCTTCTATTGTTGAAATGTAGCCCTTAGGGCACGAATAGTTTCCAATGTAGATAACTTTGGGCTATAAATAAGTTTCAATAGGGGCAAAATCAACCTCTAGGGGTTTTAATCCGCATCAAATCAACTAGTGCTTCTTTTAAGTTTGTTAAAGTTCACGTTTAGTCCTTGGAGTTTTAAAACTCTTGTCTTAATATTCTAGGGCTTATAATATGTTTTACAAATGGCAAAATACGTCCCTGATAGTTCTAAGAATCAGGTTTAGCCCAAAAGATCTAGTAAAAGGTTCATTAAATCATATTCGAGTTTGATTAGGTTTACAAGGTTGGATAAAGTAAGACACGCTCTTTTTAAGTCTTGGTTTTATTTAAATGTTCTGCATGGGCCTAATTGGGGCTCGATATGCATGGATATAGCTTATTAACGTTTTAATGGTTCTTCAAGAGATTTTAAGTCTATTAAACTTTAATAAGCTTATGTGATTTTATTTGTTTTATGTTGGGTCAATAATAAGTCGAGAATCCTTAGCATAGTGCTATGACCCAAGAGAAACGAACACGAATCTTTCTTAGGTTCCTTGATAAGGACGTAATAATGATAAGATATTCTAGAGGAATAGTGAGTCAAAAGGAATACATTCCATAGCAGGATTAATAAATTAATTTCAATAATCAGTCACGTCGAATATATTTAAGCCCACATGTAAAGTAAAAATTTATAACTTCATGGTTCAGTGACCTATGATCTCTTTATTCAAACGAAAAAGCGTCCTAATTCGTTTCAATAAGGATTTCATAGCCCAACCTACTTAAATATTCCCGTCAAGGCTTACCATCAAAACAAATATAGTATCTATGAAAATATGTATTACTAAGAGAGGTTACAGTCGGTTTATTTATAACTTTCGTCTTTAGACGTCCCATAACATCTTAATACGAAACTATAAATAACTTCTGGTCCGATGGCTTATGATCAAGAGACTTACGTTCCATATTTAAACGTCATCTAAATATAGAGTCATACCTTGATTTGGGTCCCACCGCATCATTTAAACATGAAAACTCATCCAAATAATATCACATAAAATTACCAAAAGCAAAGCGTATGAGTCGTCAATAAGTTGTGTTCCGTAAGCAGATGTTCAAATTACATGTGTTAAAATACATATCAAACGGAGGATCTTGTATATAATATAATGATATATTATAATAGTTGCATAAGGAACTATCAGCGTATAAGCTTAAAGCGGAATAGTAATTGGGTTTCACGTAGCGGATCACAGAACAAATGGCATACAAAGCATTGATCATAATTACATGATTTTGAAATACCATTGATACAAATATTGTTTTAGTACAATTAGTTGAAATGTTGAATATCAGTTGTTACAACTATCCCATTGAAAAATAGATCCCTAGTCATTTTTATGCTCCTAAATGATGCTCAGTCCATGCTCAAATAATCCAGCTTAATTTACTAAGAAAAACATGCTTAAAACAGTCAACATAAAGTTGGTGAATTCATAGTGTTTTGTAAAATCATAGTTCATTTGATATAAAAATCAAGTTTAGTATCTCAAAATATCCCTTATAGTATTTCTTAAGGTTTGATAAAAATCAAGTTCAGAAATATCAAAATGTTCCATATTGTACTGCAAAAGGTGTGATAAAAATCCAGTTCAGAGATCTCAGTATGTTCCATGTATTAATGTACCAAGTAATATAAAGTCAGGTTTAGGACCGCAAACATCACAAACATAGTATCGCACAAAGCCAAATACTATAAGGTAATTACATTTCCTATTGCCCGAAACTGACACTTGACACGTTAAGCCCACAATAAATGAGGACCCTTCGCATTAAAAAAATGCACCCAATATAATGTTCCGACATGATAAACATCTGTTTCCTGGCCGAGGCACAGTGAGCGCTAATCACCCAGATGGGGATGGTCAATCCCAAATAGATCTATTTATACATTCAGGCAATTCAACAATTTTAACAGTTTCAGATGCAGGGGTCATGCGGGTTCATCTACAATAGGAAAATGTAATTAAGGGTAACAGTTCAGTTTGCGTCCTATAAAATATGTTACATGTTTTCTCCTCTTGTATTGATCAACATTTTATTAAGTATAAGTGTGGGGCCACGATCTCACGATATTAAAATCATATAGTCAAAACAAGTTATAACATGTCTCCCCCTCGCGGGTTAGTAAAAACATAAATAGTAATGAAAGGCGAGGCTATGAACTCACCTGTATAATACAGCTCGAGGATGATCAAATATTCAACTCATAGTGCACACAGTAAATCAAATACCTAAGTAATTGAGTAGGTCTCATTATATGCACAAATAAGAAATGTATGCAGTTTAATTCATCGTACGTTCATTCTTGTTATTAATAGGTCGCAGTATATTTAATTATTTATATATACAGTTATGACAAAGATTATATGTGCGTGTTGTTTGTTTACTGTTTACGCGTACCCTCGATGGTTAAAGATATACATATTTTAGTCTTTGTTGATAAATAAATTATTAAATTAATTTAATAATTGATTAGGTTCCAAAATAATTAGTTAAAGTTTATTTGTTAATAATCCTGACTTAAAATACGTTTCCCGTTGGTAAAATATAACATTTTAATTCCAAAAACTTTTAGAATCGCCCCTCGTGTACCAAGAGTGGCTAAATTAAGCTAACAGTGGGTACCATTAAGAAAGCAGTGGGTACTTTAAGAAAGCAGTGGGTATTATAAGCTGGCGGTGGCAACAGTGGTTAGGTTTAAGGAAAACAGTGGCAATAGTTAGAAGACAATGGCTATGTTAAGAAAACAGTGGCAATAATTAGAAGACACTGGCTATGTTAAGAAAACAGTGGTTAGGTTTAAGGCAGCAGTGGTAACATTAGACTAACAGTGGCAGTTTTGAGGCTAACGGTGGTAAGTTTGAATTAACGGTATTAAGTTTACCTTATGTAGATTTATGTCACAGCCGACACACCCCTATCTCTATAATCAGCAACCTAACGTTCACTCATCCACATCAGCAGATCCAAATGCTCCGTCCTAACAGTAGACCCAAATGCTCCATCCTAACAGCAGATTTAAACACCCTCTTCTTGCTGCTCAAATCAACAGATCCAAACACCCCCTAATCTGCTGCTCAAATCAAAAGATCCAAACACCCCTAATCTGCTGTTTATCAGCAGATTCCAAACACCCCCTTCTTGCTGCTCAAATCAACAGATCCAAACACCCCCGATGTGGCTGCTGCTGAACCAAACGCAACCTATGTTGCTGCTGAAAACAAACGCACTTGGTGGTGGTGGTGTTTGCTAAAACCAAACGTACCATGTGGGAATGATAAGCCGAAGAACAACGACGACCTGTGGTATTCAGATGGTTCGGGCTGTGGTGGTGATGGCTAGATTTGTTGGTGGTCACGAACATATAACGGCAGTAGCAAAGGTTAATGGTTATAATGTGTATCCTGGTGATGTTGTGACGGCGGCTGTGGTGTGGGTGGTGGGTATCAGCAGTGACGATGGTGGTGGTGATATGCGTCTGTTGGTGATGACCACAGCAATGGGTCTGTTTATGGTGGTTGTGGTATTCAGGCTAAAGGTGGCGGCTGTAAGACCTGGTGGCTATGATGAACGTGGACGCAAGGTGGTTGGTGACGCTGACGGCTAATTTGTTGGAGCCACGATAATGGTGGAGATGGTGGAATCACGTGGTAGTGGCGATCATAATGTGATGGGGATTGATCATTGGTGGTGAGTTATGGAAAATCAAATAGATATGTTGTTAAGTATAAAGTGGTGGCGTATTCCGGCGAGTGGTGGCCGGAGGTCAGGTGGTTATTGCCAAAGAAGAAAGAGAAGTGTGTGTTTTTATCTAGGGTTAGGGTTTGGGTATGTAATGAGTTAGGAAACCCTAATCTTGACTTTTATATATGCTAATTAATCTTTGTGAAAACAAAATGAAAGGTTTTCAATACTACAAGGACTAGAAAGCAAATTTTATTATAACTTTCGTTAATACATGGGTCGGGGCTCGTCCATGTTTTATGAAAATCGATTCGTTCTACGAAATTTGCGCCATTGATTTTAAACGGATTTCTTCAATAAATTAAAGTATTTATATGACTTATAATTATGAATAATGCATTCGTTCAATTAAATGACGTTTATTTACCGTTTGTCTAAAAATGTATCGTTTTAATAAAAAGACTTCCCATTAAATATCTTCGTTCATTTTTACGATGAAATGTTAAACGACTTAATTAATCATTTTATCGAAATACTTTTGAATAGTTAAATATAAATTTAATTATGAGTCTAGTTATAGTTGTATTTTTAAATATGACGATGTTCATTATAGTGAATTAAAATACTCCGCTATTTTTATATTAAACTGATGATTTTTGTACGAATTAAGTCTTGTGAGGATATATTGTAAAGGTGGTCCGTAAAATATTAAATAAGGAACGATAATAAGGATGAAGCCGGTGACGTGTCAAGAGCCCAAATTTTGGGGTTTTACAATTAGGGTTTACAAATGATCAAAACTTTTTCAAACCTTTTAATTATTTAAATATGAATTTTTAAATGCTAATTAAAGCCCTAAAAATCAAATTAATTAATAAAAAGCCCAAATTAGGATTTTTCAATTTGTAAAACTCTAAAATGACTAAGTTAAACTAAAAACTATTTTTATAAATTTTAAAACCAATTAAAACTGTTTTGAAGTGATTAAAACTATTAAAATATTAAAATAATCCTAAAAATTAATAAAATGATGAGAAAAATAATGTAATTGCTCTAAAAATCCAAACATAATGTATTTAACCTAAGAAAAATGGAAAAGTCGCAAAAATATAATTTTTACACTAAAAACAATTTTTAATAATAAAATAATAATAAATTAATAATAAAAATACGAAAATTATTAAAAATTCTAAAAACTTGTAAACTAGTTTATTTTAACCTTCATAAACAAAAAATAAAAGTGAAATTACCTAAATACCCCTATTGGGCCCACAAATGGGCTAAAAAAAGTCCAACTAAATGGGCTTTTTGGCCCAATAAAATCAAACTCAACCAAATAAGCCCAAATCACCAGTCTGACTCAAAATTTAATTATAAGCACAAAAGTCTAAAGGCCCAAAAGCTGAAAATGTGCTTATCACAGCTTAATAAGTCAACAACTTATTCTTAATGGGCCAATAAGCCCATTAAGCTATAAGCCAATCCCATAAGCTCTACTTGAACACACAACATCTTATTGAGATTCTAAACCAATTTGCAAAAAGAAATTTTGAAAAAGCTCAAGTAATAAGCCAGAAAGTAGAAAAGAACTTTTTCACTAAACGACAAAATAGTCGGGTTTGAGCTCTAGAGGGTTTCAAAAGCTGATTCTTTTTGCAAAAGCTCACAAATAGATTAACTAAGAATAATCAAAAAGAAAAATCACAAAAAGTCAAGTAGAATAAGCTATAGAAGAAAATAAGTTGTCTGAAAAAGCCAAATAAGCTAGTTTTCTAGCAAAAGCTTAACCACAAGACCTGTAACTTCTCAAATATGATATTAAGCTAAGAAAAATGACACCTATCACAAAAAGTAAGATGTTGCATGAACCAATAAGTTGTTCTGAAAAATAAGCCAAATATAGCTTATTTGACCAAAAGTCAAAGTACTCCAAATGTTACCAAATTGCCAGGGATTGTTTATGAGCTTGTTATAAGCAAATTTTGTGAAGAACTCAAGGCTGAGTCCTTGTGAATCAAGAGGCCAGTTAGCCAATTGATGACAGATTTTGGACAAATTAGGACAATAAGCCTGTTGGCTTATAAGCACTCAAATAAGCAAACCAAATAGCCAAATACACTCACAAGCAGCACAATAACAAGATTCAAGCAACTAAACAGCAAGGCATACACTAGACAACAAAATGCAAAGCAAAATTGAGGTGGTCACTTTGTTGATGCAAATTACCACTTCAGCCAACTTCAATAAGCTCTAGTAACCATAATAAGCCACCAAAATCAACAAACAGATATTACACAGATAGCTTATCACCTAAACTCTTCCCAAACCAAAATTCAGACACTAAATCCAAACAACAAAGATTTTATAGGATCTGATGTGTTTGACCAAATTCAAAGTGATATTTTCATATTTTTCCAAAACTTGTCAAACCTTTTCTAAACCTTTTGAGACTTAACCAATAGCCAAAACCTGTGACAAATGACTTGTTTAGAGTATCCAAACCCAAAGAACTAAGGGCACAAGGCCACAAGGCCTTTTGATCCCAAAAACCAAACAACCTTGTTTTAGCCGCTTTTTAAACAAACTCTTTGATTTTACACACAACCTACTGATTTTATGATTCAGTTAGCTCAACTAGGTGACAACTAATAGATCTCAACAATAAAAACAACCACACAAACACAAGAACTCCAAATCACATAGCAATCATCATAACAGGCTTAAACACAAAAAATTTTAGAGGAAATTTAAAGGAAATCAATACCTATCCCCCACAACTTCCTAGGGGAATCAGCTATGCTCCTTGGACCACTCTCAACAGCTAGAGAGTGACCAAGGTACTTGAAAAAGGAGATGGTATGAATCCTTGGCTGATGGTTCAACGCAGAACCTCGAGGACTTGATTTCTTCAACACAAGCAACAAACAACCTATCCAAAGGATGATAAACCTTCACTATCTTGGTGTCAACAAGCTTGCAAAGACTTATAGCATTTGGTAGGGGTTAAGACAGTTAAAAATAAGCAAACAGAACAATGATTTCAAGCTTTTTTCAAACTTGAAAACCTTACCAAACCAAAACGTGCTTCAATCCAACGATCAAAACCGCTTTGTACCATAAAATGGAACTCGAATCACTCTTAAACAATACCAGCTTTTAAAAACATAAAAAGGAATTACAATTTCTTAAAAATACCAAACTTTTATAAATGTTAAAAAGGGATTACAATGTTTAAAGAGTAAAACTAGAACAAGGCTCTCTCACATGTTGAGGAGTCCTTATATAGGCCTTTTGAGGCTGAGATTACAATGAAAAATACTAGAAACCCTAGCTACAAAATCTCATAATTGCCCTTGAGTCTTCTAGATGCTTGAGGTGATATGAGCTATCCTATTTGATCCTAGACGTTCCTTTTGGCTTTGGGGACAAGTAATGAGTGTAAATCGTTGATCTTGCCACGTGGCATTCCTTAGAGAGGAAGTAGTGTTTTCATTGGTGGACGGTTAGAATGGTTGGGGCCATTGATTGGAGTGGTGTATGATGTGAAGTGTGGGAATGATTCGTGTTGGGTTGAATCACATGTGTGCGAAGTTAATTGAAAGTAACCCTTTGTTTTGAAAGAGATAGTTATTGGGTTCATACGGTGAACAGTGGTAAGTTTTGATCCTAAAAAGGTGTAAGGTAAATGTTTGGCGCGTGTTATGGGATCTAAACTTTTAGAAAGGCAAGTATGGTCCTTGTGTTTTGGAAAACGTGTATACAAAGTCTTTTTAGCCCAAAACTTGAAACCCTTATGATGAGACTGCTTTTATACATAGTCTCATCTTCCAAATAGGGCTTAAAATGCATTAAATATCATCAAAATACCCATATATATGCTTGTGTTTGTTGCTTGTGTATTTTAGGTTCGGATATTGAGGAAATGACAAAAGATCACAAGAATCATACAAAAACGAACACGGGAAATGAAGCCGCACAATGAACCAAGCCCTAATGAAGACTTTCCCAAAATCAACCTTTGAAGATTTGAAGAATTATGAAGAAGGGTCCTCCAATATGAAAGAATTTACACTTTATACCCTTGTATCCTCATAATTACAAGTTTGTCCCTAAAGTTGGTCAAAATTACAAAAAGGGCCCTCCACTTTGAAGAATTGGCAAGTTTAGCCCCTCAACAAAGCTAAATTGTCAACCATTATCCTCCACAAAGTCAAATACATCATGAAGTCCTTCAAAGTACAAGAAATTACAAGTTTGATCCTTTGAAAATCCCAAAATTACAAAAAGGACCCTCAACTTTGAAGGTTTGGCAAAACTGGTCCCTCAATCATTATTACTTGGCAATTTTAGTCCTCCAAAATACCAATCAAACAAGTCAAGACCATTACCATTGAAGAAATTACCAAATCAGCCCTTCAAGAATCATCAAATGGCAAGAAATACCCCTGAAAATACTTTGGAAAAGTATTTGGGGCAAAAGTGTGAAAAAAGAAACTTTTATAACAAAGGGAATACGTTTTTGGCTGTTTAATTTGCAAGTGAAAGGAGTATAAAAGATTGAGGGTTAAACTTGGCAGACAATGAAAGAAACCTAGATCAACCACCATCCTACACGTGTCCCACTAACCCCCCCTCATCCAATCAGAACTCCCCATTCCTCCACCTCACATCCCACTCAGTTATACTAAACTAATCTTAACTGATTAGTTTAATTTGGCGCCTAACACAAACATTTAAACCCAAAATAGATCAAACTTAACCACTATTCACCTATGAACACGAATTGGGTTTTTTCTAATGGCATGAAATTAAACCACCAAATTATCCAGAATCACAATTAGGGTGGTCCTAATCATAACCCAACTCCCAATACCCATGCCACATCATCACCATGGTCACATGTTAAACCCTTGTACACGGTTTTGGGAGAAAAAAGCCAAAACCTGCCAGCCATCCAACGTCTAATATCCTAGCTTCAAACTTAAGCTTATTTTGAGCCATTGATCAAATTCCTTCACACTTTACAGCTTCACAAACTGCCAAGAAGTTCACATGATCAAGCATAAATTCAAAATCCTCAAGGGCATTTCTGGAAGTTCCATGCTTAGGGTTTTTACATTTTCAGCTTTATAGGACCATGTACACCCTCTATATAAAGGGTCTAGCATTTTACATTTGTCTCTGCTTTTGGTTTTTCCTTTGTTCAATCACTTGTAAATCCCTTTTCAGTTTAATGAATTTGAGTTAAGTGTTTTGAAGAAAGACCAAGTTCCATCTTATTTCTGCTTGTTTATGTTCTTAGTTTACTGATTTTGAAGTTAAAAACCTGTTTTCAAAAGAGGAGTGTGCAAAAGTTTGCACATTTTCTCATTTTCTTGATATTTTGCTAAGTTCTTGTTTCTATCTTGGAATTCTTGCGTTATAGGGCTGATCATAGCATTCTAATTGAGTTGATTAAGGTGTGGTGAGGCTTATAACTTGGGGATAATCAAGTGTGGGGTAACAAGGTTGCATTAATCAAGATTTTTCAAGTTTCTGATTTTTATGCTTGTGCTTCTAACCTTGTTGATTCTTAGCAGGGGTGTTATTGGAAGCTTGTACTTGTTCTTGCTATACATAAGCTCATAAATTCGTGGGTGTGGATGTACATCCATGAGGTTTGCATACTCAATCTTAAAATCTGCTTAAAATCTGATTTTTGGTGATATTTGTATGTGGCTTGTGTTCTTGTGAATTTTATGGCTTAAATCTGCTTGAATATGTTAATCTTACTTGTTATTGTGTTAATTGATGCTTGGGTGGCCTTAAATCTCACTTTGCCTTTGAAAAATTTGATTTTGAAAAGATTAAGGGGTGTTTGGGTCTATCTGTTTGTGATTGTAACTTGTTACTGTGTTGTTGGATTGTGTTGTTTATGCTTGGTATCTGATATATGCCTTGTTGAGAGTGTTTTGCTGCAAGTTTTTGGGTTTGAAGCCTTGAATCAAACAATCTGCTATAAAAACTTTGTTACTGCCTGTTTTGACCTAGGATTTTGGGAACACTTAGTGTGTATGCATGCTTAGGGCTAAAAGTGGTTTAAACAAAGTCATTGTAACCTGTTTGAAAGATTTGAGGTGTTGAATCTGGCTTAAGTGTCAAATACATCAGCAAAGTATAAAACTGCATGTGTTAGTGTTCATCAGTAACATTTATTGGCCTGAATCTTGCTTAATTCTTTGAATCATTGCATGAAACTTGTTTAGACTTGCTTATTGAAGTTTATAATAGCTTGTGTATGCATTTGGTTGAATTTGGCTGGCTGATTTATGCTAAAATTGCTTATAAGTGCTCAACTGCTTAAGTGTTCATGTCTGTATCATATCTGTTGATTGATTGATTAAACTGTATCAATTGGGTGTTTGTGATTGTGATATTTTGATTGTTCTTGACTCCTTTTGATCCAAAGATCATTTGGGTGCCTTTGTGAAATCTGAATCTCCAAAAAAGTCACTAAAGACAAAAAGTCAAACAAGTCAAGCAATGGAAAAAGTTTCCACTACTCAACACTCAAAACTAGCCCCTGCTAGTGTAAAATTGAGCTCAGCTTATCAATAAGCTATTCTAGCTTATCCAGACTTGCAACAACTTATTTTTTGTGATAGGTCTTCATTATTTGACCCATTTGGGTAGACTGGAGCTTATTAGACTTTGACTTTGACTTTTTACTAGAAAACCAACTTATTTGACTTTTACATAAGTGCTTATTTGCTTTTTCCAGCTTATTGAGTCAGCTTATTTGAAAACTCTTTGTTGATTTTGCTTAATTAAGTCATTTAGAAGCTATAGAAACTTGAATCAGCACTTGGGGTGGCCTAGAACTCAAAAACGACTATTTTGTCGTTTTCTGTAGATTGCTTATTGCATTTTCAGGCTTATTCCTTGGGCTTATTTCAAATTTCTTTTTGCAGAAGTCTTATTTAGGTCAAAAGAAGCTTGTGTGTCAAATTTTAGCTTATGGCATTGGCTTATAGCTTAATGGGCCAAAAAGCCCATTAAGAATAAGCTGCTTGGTATAAGCTAGCTTATTTCACACTTTCATCTTTTGGGCCTTTGGAAAAAGTTGTTTAAAATCAAATTTTGAGTCAACCTGTGCTTTTTGGGCCTATTTTGAACACTTTTTGTTATTGGGCCCAAATTTGGCCCAATAAGGTACTGTTTTGGGTTTAGCCCATTTTCTAGGCCCATTAGGGGTATTTAGGTAATTTCACTTTCATTTCTGAGTTATTTAGGTTAAATTAAGCTAGTTTGCAAGTTTTTAGAATTTTTTATGATTTTTGGATTTTTAATATTATTTTAATATTATTTTATTATTAAAAATTAAAAGTCTGATTTTCCAAGTTTTTATATTTTTCCTAGGTTCTAAACACTTAATTAGGAATTTTGCAAATTTCCAAATATTTTTAGAGTCTTTTAATTATTTTCTAGAATTAATTTAAGTTTTAATTGATTTTAGTAGTTTTTAATTGTTTAAAAGTAGTTTTTAGTGGTTTTAAAATTTTGAAAAATACTTTTTAGCTTAATTAGAGTATTTTTGAGGTTTACAAACTTTAAAATCTTGTTTAGGGCTTTTTAATAATTAATTTTGATTTTTAGGGCTTTAATTAGCATTAAAAAGTCATTATCTAATTAATTAAAAGGTTTTGGCAAGTTTGGATTTTTTGTAAACTCTTAGAATATTATTGTGGATTTTTGGTAATTTTTACGAATTTTAGGGTAAAATTTTAATTTTAGCACTTTTTACGATTTTACGTGCATACCTTTTTCGACTTAGTTTAATCCGTCTTCGTAACCATCTTTCTCTTCTAATCTCATTTCTATTTTTCTTTCTCAACAATATAATCACAAATCTAATCCAATTCATTACACACATAACACACTAGCCTCCATGAGAACCAACTCGTTTTAGGGTCATTTACACACGGTTTTCCTAAATCGTCGTGTTTACCCTATTTGTTGCTCTTTTCCTAAAGGGTATACAAAAACTTAACCATCATTTTGGCGCCGCTGCCGGGGAGGCGTGTTGTGTTTTGATTGGAATTGTTGATTTTATATACTAACCATAAATAGTATTTGTATTAGTAGCACTCTACTAATACGTATTATCGGTTTTCGTTTTTGTGTGAATACTATTACTATAGTGTATACGTAGAACAATAAATTCACAAGTACTCCAAATACGTGAGCAATCACAACCTTGACTTGGGAGGTCATTACCCAATCATTGTATTCAAATCTCAAACCAAAGAAAAGGCAAAAATAGATAAATACTTTCGTGAAGCTCAATCTTGAAAAATACAAACTATAAGGTGGGTATAAGGCGGATATTATAAAATATATCCTAAGGAAAAAGGCTCTTAAGTGCCTCGCGCCACCTCATTTCCCCGCTTGCTTGTGAGTATTTGATTTTGAGAGCTAATCGAGGGTTTTGCCACCCAAAGTATTACTAAGTATCATATATATTTTCTTGGTTTCCATTGATTAAACCCTCTTGAACGCTTTGGTGTTCCACCAACGTTCTAAAGTCATCGAAGGCGTTCACTTCACGTGATCGTTTTCATTCCTTGAGGCTTATTTAATCGAGAGATTTGATTAAGGAGGAGATTTGTAGATTTGTGTCTACTTAATACATTCACCAAGATCCAAAAAAGTTAATACAATCAAAAACCACAAGAAAAAATGAAAAATACAAAACACCAAAAAGAATCTTCTTTGCTCGTCCCCTCGTTGTACGTGACGTTTATGCTAACTCGTAATCAAGAAAGACGTGCACGTAAACGAAAGAACAAAACTCCCACTCCCAATCTTTCTAGTGAGGAGTCTCCTATTGACGAACCCATTGTAAGAGAAGCACCAACCATGGCGAATCGAACTATGATGGAGTTACTTCAAGCACCCACCGAGGGTTATGGAGAGGCTATTGTGATTCCCGCTATCCTTGCAGAGAATTTTGAGGTGAAAACGGGTTTGTTGTCGATGATCCAAAACAACAAATTCCGTGGTGATGAGAAGGACAATCCACACAACCATATCCGCCAATTTAATCGTCTTACCGCCACTTGCAAGTTTAAGGATGTCTTGAATGACTCGATTAAGATGATGCTTTTTCCGTATTCCTTAGCGGGGCCCGCTAAAATTTGGTTAGAGAAAGAGCCACCCAATTCTATATTGACGTGGAAGGATCTCGTGTCTAAGTTTGTGAACCAATTTTTTCCGCCCTCTAAGACTACGCACTTGAAAAACGAGATTTCAAAGTTTTCACGAGAATTTAATGAAAGTTTTTCAACGGCTTGGAATAGGTTTAAGGAAATGTTACATGAATGTCCTCATCACGGTTTTTCCGACTTGCATCAAATTGACACTTTTTACAATGGACTTAATGATCATGAAAGAGATTATTTGAATGCCGCCGCGGGTGGTAGTTTTTTGTGTAAAACGGTTGAGGAAGCTTTGGTGATAATTGAAAATAGATCTAAGGTGTATAGTCCTCGTAGCACGTCTAGTGTCCGTAAGGCTTCGTCTTCGGCTTCACCTTCTTTGTCTACTACCATCGATGCTTGCCAAATTGAGGCGAACTTGGAAAACAAGATTTTTGATAAGCTAAAAGGACTTTTGATTGAGTTTAAAGTTGGTGAACAAAGTGCTCCTGCTACGGCTAAAGCGGTTGAGGTTTCTTGCATGTATTGTGGTGGAGGTCATGATTTCTCCGAGTGCATTACCAACAGTGGTAACACTTCGAGTGCCTTCGCGGCCACGGGAAATTACAACCAAAACGGTCAAGTTTCCCGCTCTAATCAAATGACTCCACCGGGTTTTGGTTCAAATCAAAATGCTAACAACAACTATCGCAACAATCAAGTTGGTTTCAAAAACAATTACAACAAGGGAAACTATGTAATCAAGGGGCTAATAATCAAGTTTCAAACAAGAATCAAAATGATTTTCAAAACAACAACAAGGGTTTGCAAACATTGAAAGATCTTCCAAGTGAGTTTGTTGAATACGCTAGTGGGAATGATGCTAGGTTTGACAATATTCAAAGAGAAATCATTAGCCTAAGATCCAAGTTTAAGAACGACTTGAAGAAAGAGTTGAAAAATGAGTTAGCTAATGAACTTAAGATCCACACCAACAAAATGGAAGGAAATGTCACTAGGTTGCAACAAAACCAACAAAAAATGGAACAAGGGCAACACGAGATTAAACAAGAAATGATTAAAGCCGAGAAAAGGCAATCCGTATTTGAAGATAAAATCTCGTCTATGTTTGAGGCAATAATGTGTAAACCATCTTCGAGTAGTCTTCCTAGCAACATCGTATCCAACCCTAAGGGTGAGATGAAAGTGATTACCACACGTAGTGGTAAGACACTTAAGGAACCGACTCCTCAACCAATTGCTCCAACGGAGGAAGCAATTGAGGAAGAACCCGAGGTGGTGGTCCAAAAGGAGCATGTCCCAATCCCACGAAGTACCGCTCATGCCACACCAACGGTTGACCCATTACCATCATTGGAACCCGAGATTCCAAAGGCTATGCCTACTATGCCTCAACCCACACCACCTTTGCCCTATCCATCGAGACTTAGGAAGGAGAAACGTCAAGAGCGCGACAATTACCAATTTGAGCTTTTTATGAAAATGTTTCGTGATTTGCACCTTAATGTGAGTTCCGCCGATGCTTTGGTCATGATGCCTCGATTTGCCGCTAACTTTAAGAGTATGTTGAACAACAAGGAGAAATTGCACCAATTGTCTAGTTGTTCATCGGTTTATCTTAATCGCATACCTCAAAAAGTCGGTGATCCCGGTAAATTCTTAATTCCATGTGCAATCCAAGATATGGAGGAATGCTTCGCCTTGGCCGATCTTGGTGCTAGCATTAACTTGATGCCACTTGCAATCTTCAAGTCGCTCAATCTTCCTAATCTTACTCCTTCACTAATGTCTATCGAGTTGGCCGACCATTCCACGATTCCCGCATGTGGTTTGGCGGAAGACGTTTTTGTGAAAGTGGGGAAGTTCTACTATCCCGTAGACTTTATCGTTGTTGATATCCCCATGGATCCTCAAGTTCCTCTCATTTTAGGTCGTTCGTTTTTAGATACGTCTATGGCTTTGATCGATGTGCATGCTAGAAAGATCACCTTACGTTTCAATGACGAGGAACTTGTTATAAACGCAACTCAAAACTCTCAAATTTCTCATGTTTATTCCGTTGCAACCATAAACCTCGTTGATATGATCGACGTGGTTTGCGAGGAATTTTCACAAGAAGTTCTAAGTTTTGGTGATGAAGAAACTAGTGGCAATCCCACTATGTTAGATCCAATTCTTGATAATTCGACACCAACCTTCACTCCATTTGAAGGTGGCGGTTTTACGTTGGAAGAATTCGATGTTCCACGTACTTGTAACAAAGACCTCGACAACGATGAGGACTTCTCGATTATCAAGGATTTTCTTAACGATTTCCCATTTCCTCCACCCGAGGAGGTTATGAGTATCGAGCCTAAATCTTCACTTGAGGAACCACCTATCCTCGAGTTGAAAGATTTACCTCCTCACCTCGAATATCTCTATTTGGAGGAGGACGACAAGTTGCTGGTTATTATTGCGAAGGAACTTTCGAATGATGAAAAAACCGCACTTGTCGATGTTCTAAAGGATCACAAAGGGGCAATTGCGTGGAAGTTATCCGACATTAAGGGAATCGATCCCAAGTTTTGTACTCACAAAATACTAATGGAGGAGGATTACAAGCCCGCAATCCAAAGTCAAAGGAGGGTGAACCCCAAAATTCACGACGTCATCAAAAAGGAGGTCCTTAAACTCCTTGACGCAGGAATGATTTACCCTATTTCCGATAGCCCTTGGGTGAGTCCTATTCATTGTGTCCCTAAAAAGGGAGGGATGACCGTTGTGCCAAACAATGCCAATGAGTTGATTCCCACTAGACTCGTGACCGGATGGAGAGTGTGCATTGACTATCGAAAGTTTAATGAAGCCACTCAAAAAGACCATTTTCCCTTGCCCTTCATGGACCAAATGTTGGAGCGTCTTGCGGGAAACGATTTCTATTGCTTTTTAGATGGTTTTTCCGGTTACTTCCAAATTCCCATCGATCCTCGTGATCAAGAAAAAACTACGTTTACGTGTCCATATGGAACGTTTGCCTATCGTAGAATGCCATTCGGACTTTGCAATGCACCGGGAACCTTTCAAAGGTGCATGATGGCTATTTTTCATGATATGATCGAGAAGACGATGGAAGTCTTCATGGATGACTTTTCCGTGTTTGGTAATTCGTTCACTTCGTGTTTGTCGAATTTAGAGAGAATGTTGAAACGTTGTGAGGAAACCAACCTTGTGCTCAATTGGGAAAAGTGTCATTTTATGGTTAAGAGTGGAATCGTCTTAGGGCACAAGGTCTCGAAAGCGAGGATTGAGGTAGATCAAGCTAAGGTAGACGTCATCGCCAAATTACCTCATCCCAAAACTGTCAAGGGAGTTAGGAGTTTCCTAGGCCACGCGGGCTTTTATCGTCGATTCATCAAGGATTTTTCAAAGATCTCTCGACCCATTACACATCTTCTTGAAAAAGAGGCACGTTTTTTCTTTGACGAAGATTGTGTACGAGCCTTTGAAATCCTTAAGAGGAAACTTATCGAAGCTCCCATTCTTGTTGCTCCCAATTGGAACCTCCCCTTTGAGCTCATGTGTGATGCTAGTGACTACGCTATTGGGGCCGTTTTGGGGCAACGTCATGATAAGCACTTCTTGCCTATTCACTATGCTAGCAAGACGATGACCAAGGCTCAACTAAAATACACTGCAATGGAAAAGGAGTTCCTTGCCGTGGTGTATGCATTTGTGAAGTTCCGACCTTACCTCGTCTTAGCTAAATGCATAGTTTATACGGACCATTCGGCTATCAAGTATCTCATGGCAAAGCAAGATGCTAAGCCTAGATTACTTCGTTGGATTCTCCTCCTTCAAGAATTTGATCACACCATCGTTGACAAAAAAGGAGCCGAGAATCTAGCGGCCGATCATCTTTCTCGTTGGGAAGATCCTCACCAAAGTGTCTACGAGCCCAAGGAAATCACCGAAACATTTCCGCTCGAGACACTTGGTGTAGTGAATTCTAAGCTTGATTCATCCACCCCATGGTTTGCGGATTTTGCAAATTACCATGCGGGTAACTTCATCATTAAGGGTATGACGACTCAAGAAAAACGAAAATTCTTTCGTGACGTTAAGTTCTACTTTTGGAACGACCCTTACTTGTTTCGAACTTGTGCGGATCAAATCATCCGACGTTGTGTATTTGGCACCGAAGCTTCTATCATCCTTAGAGCTTGCCATGAGGGACCCACGGGTGGTCACCACGGTGCTAATCTCACGGCTAAGAAGGTGTTTGATGCCGGCTTCTTTTGGCCTACTATTTACCGAGATGCACAAGATCTTGTGAAATCATGTGATTCATGCCAACGACAAGGAAAAGCCTCACAAAAAGATGAAATGCCACAAAATATCATCCAAGTGTATGAGATCTTTGACGTTTGGGGTATAGACTTTAAGGGGCCGTTCCCATCATCTCGTGGTAATAAGTACATTCTCGTTGCGGTTGACTACCTATCTAAGTGGGTGGAGGCCAAAGACTTGCCCACCAATGATGCTCGTGTGGTAGTCAAGTTTTTGAAAAGCTTGTTTTCTCGGTTTGGAACCCCTCGTGCGATCATAAGCCATCATGGAACCCATTTTTGTAACGACCAATTTGAAAGGGTCCTAAGGAAATATGGGGTTACACATCGGCTTTCTATGGCTTATCACCCACAAACGAGTGGGCAAGTCGAGGTTTCAAACCGAGCGTTGAAGAGGATCTTGGAGAGATCCGTTGGGGAAAACCGACAATTATGTTCGGATAAGTTGGACGATGCTTTATGGGCCTTTAGGACCGCTCATAAGACGCCCATTTGGTGCACTCCCTATAAGCTTGTGTATGGAAAGAATTGTCATTTGCCTATCGAGTTAGAACACAAGGCTTATTGGGCCCTAAAGCATTGTAATGATGATATGGAGACCGCGGGAAAACACCGGAAAATGAAATTAAATGAATTAGATGAATTGAGGGACATTGCTTATGAAAATTTATTGATTTATAAAGAAAAAACTAAAAAGTTGCATGATTCTAAAATTAAAAATCGGGTTTTTAACATTGGGGATCAAGTTTTGCTTTTTAATTCTCGCTTGAAAATTTTTTCCGGTAAGTTGAAATCCCGTTGGTCCGGTCCATTCACCATGACTCAAGTGTTTCCCTATGGGACCATCGAGCTAGCTCAAGATGATGGTCCTAACTTCAAGGTGAATGGACATAGGTTGAAGCACTACTTTGGCGGGGAAGTTCCATCCTTGAACTACCTCGACCAAGTCACCTTCCCCAATGATAATTAGTATTGAGGGGATCAAGTCGAGCTCATGACTCGGTAATCAAAAACGAGGAGCCTCGTGGGGGAGTCCCATGCTTATCCAATGTACATATTATCGATTTCTAATGTAGTTAACGTGTGGGGATTTGTGCCCTCCCAACCTTTGTTCCGTGGTTGTTTGTGAATTGTGGACTTTAGATGATCATGATCTTCACGATTGGAGCCTCTCGTGTTCGTTTATGGGAGCACTCGATCGTTTGCTTTGAAGACTTTCTCAATATCCATGATATATCCTTTTGATGTTCTAACCTTAGGTTATTAGCACACTTCATAAACGGCTATTAATTTATTGGTAACACCCTTTCCATGCTAGATTAGGCATTCGACTACGTCTCTAGCATGGGGGTGTTTGCACCCCTAGACTCGAAACATTGAGGACAATGTTTAACTTTAGTATGGGGGGTGAATAGATACTTGCCTTGCCAAACCTTCACGCTTTCCAAAGTTTATCTTTTTGTTTATCGTTTTGTTGCAAAATAAGGCTAAAAATGGCAAAATTTTAGAATTTTTCTCATGTTTTATAAGTGTTTGAAGACACGAATGTAGGTTTTCCGATGGCGAGAATAAGAGTAATTTTTTACTCGACCGTGCGTGTTGAGCACTTAGCTTTGATTCCTTAACTACACATTAGGCTAAGTCTCTTAAATGAGGACGAGAAATGATAGGGTTAATTATAAGTTACTATGCTAAACGTAGAGTACTCATATTCTTTCAAAAACTCATGTGTTCTCGTTGTTTGCTTATTCTCCCTTCGCATGTAAATATTTTTTGCTTAATAAATATTGACTTAGCGGTTTAGTTGGGATTGCTGGGTTTCTAGTCTTTTCTAGTAGCTTTCGTGTAATTAAATTGGGAAGACATTAAGGTATCGCCAGCGTCACGGTTTTGAAGTATTGGCACCCGAATAATCAAAAGCTTCACCCAATAATAAGATTTCAAGTGCTCACCTAAATCAAGCAAACAATTTGAAGCTCCACAATGCCGAAAAATCTATGCAAAATTGAAAGTGAATCAAGCCTTAATCTTCGAAGCTTTAAAGATCAAAAATTCGCCTTAGCGTGAGGATATACGTCTTTGGCTAATAAAACTACCGATGAGGTGGATAATAAAAGGCAAGGCAAGACCGAAGTCATAATAAAAGCTTCATGGCGAAGTTGAATAAAATATGGAGGTAAACCAAAGATAATAAGGCCCTTCCGTTAGGGGGCGTATAAAAGTCTTGGTAATAAGTCTCATGTTCAAAACCGTTATAAAACCGTGTTTATCGATTCTTCTTGTCAACTTAATTTTTTAACATCGTTGTCTATTGGGAGGGGTTATTGATTTGATGGTCTTGGTTACACCGTTAGGACTCTATTTTTAGACCTAAATCTCTATTATCGTATAAGTCAAACAATGTATCCTCGTGAAACATTCAAGACAATATAAAATATAAGAGATACAACTTAAGAATAATGGGAGGATAAGTACGGATTAGGGCATATGAGTAGTGTTAGCATTACTAACTTATAATGACAATGATCTCGTTGCACGCTTGGCATGGAATTGGGGTGAAAATCGAGGACGATGAAATTATTTCTAACGAAGCATTCACGTGTTCTTATTCTATGAACCTAAACGTCCCATTTTGCGATGAAAATCATACATTATGTCTAAAACGCAAGTAGAAGTAGCAATAGTAGTAGTGTAGCTAGTTTATCGTTCAAGAAAGTGAATAAAAATGAATTTTGGAGATGCTACGATACTTTATTCTAGCATTGCGTGAGGGCACGGCAATGGTTTAGTATGGGGAGTGATGAGACTGCTTTTATACATAGTCTCATCTTCCAAATAGGGCTTAAAATGAATTAAATATCATCAAAATACCCATATATATGCTTGTATTTGTTACTTGTGTATTTTAGGTACGGATATTGAGGAAATGACAAAAGATCACAAGAATCATACAAAAACGAACACGGGAAACGAAGCCGCACAATGAACCAAGCCCTAATGAAGACTTTCCCAAAATCAACCCTTGAAGATTTGAAGAATTATGAAGAAGGGTCCTCCAATATGGAAGAATTGACACTTTATACCCTTGTATCCTCATAATTACAAGTTTGGTCCTTAAAGTTGGTCAAAATTACAAAAAGGGCCCTCCACTTTGAAGAATTGGCAAGTTTAGCCCCTCAACAAAGCTAAATTGTCAACCATTATCCTCCACAAAGTCAAATACATCATGAAGTCCTTCAAAGTACAAGAAATTACAAGTTTGGTCCTTTGAAAATCCCAAAATTACAAAAAGGACCCTCAACTTTGAAGGTTTGGCAAAAATGGTCCCTCAATCATTGTGACTTGGCAATTTCAGTCCTCCAAAATACCAATCAAACAAGTCAAGACCATTACCATTGAAGAAATTACCAAATCAGCCCTTCAAGAATCATCAAATGGCAAGAAATACCCCTAAAAATACTTTGGAAAAGTATTTGGGGCAAAAGTGTGAAAAAAGAAACTTTTATAACAAAGGGAATACGTTTTTGGCTGTTTAATTTGCAAGTGAAAGGAGTATAAAAGATTGAGGGTTAAACTTGGCAGACAATGAAAGAAACCTAGACCAACCACCATCCTACACGTGTCCCACTAATACAAGGCTTTTGCCCGTATAAAAAGTTAAAGATTAAGTTCAAATTTCGTGTTCTCGGTATCTTAACGAATTGATCTAGGTTCTCTTATGTGACTCTATTGTTTTTGGTGAAAAAGAATATTTGGTTGTTTTTAAAATAAAAGTGCGAAACTTTAAAGTAAAGGTGCTCTTAAAGTAAATCTAAGTCTAATTAAAGTAAAGGTGCAGGTATTTAAAAGCGTGACTGGAATTAAAAGGCACTAAAGTAAATGATGTAAACTTAAATCTATCTAAGGCAAACTTAAAACGCAACTAGAACTTAAACTAAGGCAAAACTAAAATAAAGCTAAGGCAATTAATCTTAAAGTGCAGTTAAGTAAAAGGCAGGAAAGATAAAGCTTGAAAATAAAAATCAAAGACAAAAGCTAATAAGAACATGAATACAGCTCATTCGGAATTATCCTTCGTTTGGAACAATCACTCGTCCTAAATGTCACCTTCGGTTGAAATGATTCTTCTTCACTTGGAATATTACCA
Organism: Glebionis coronaria; assembly: GCA_025667525.1. NCBI lineage: Eukaryota > Viridiplantae > Streptophyta > Magnoliopsida > Asterales > Asteraceae > Glebionis > Glebionis coronaria. The sequence continues at coordinate 486,362,278 of CM046874.1, forward strand.
AAATCCTTGATCCGGAACAAATTGATCTGAATATGTCACTTATCCAAAACAATCCTTCGTTCGGAACTTTACTGATTCGGAACTTCTAAAGTTTGCCTTGATTCGGAAGTTTTTGGTCCCCCTTGATTCGGAAGTTCAAGACTTCCGAATGAAAAGCCTAGATTCGGAACTTACCCCCTTGATTCGGAACTTTGAGTTGATCCGGAAATTTTGAGAAGTTTCGGATGAAGCCCCTTGGTTCGGAACTTTGGAGTTCCGAATGAATACTCTTGACTCGGAAGTTTTCACTGAATCGGAACTTATCCTTCGTTCGGAAGTTTCGTCCGGAAGTATTGATCCGGAACTTTTCAAAGTTCCGAATGAATTGCTTGATCCGGAACTTTTTAAGTTCCGAATGAAGGTCTTGACTCGGAAGTTTTAAAGTTCCGAATGAACAGTACTTGACCCGGAACTTTTCCTTTGGTTCGGAACTTCTAAGTTCCGAGTGAACAACTCTTGACTCGGAAGTTTCTTGATCCGGAACACTTCAGAATGAAGCTTGATTTGGAACTTTTGAATGTTCCGAATGAGCACCAATAGTTCAGAACTTTTGCTTGTACAGAAGTTTTCCTGGGAATCACAAGGAACAAACTCCCCCGAAGAACAAGGGATCAAAACAATAACGAATATAACACAGATCAAGCAAAATTAACACAAACGAATTAATGAAACTAACAACGGATCAACAGTAAACATAAACAAACAATTAAAAACAAGAAATCAAACAACTTTAACCACAATAATCAAAAACCATTTGAATCAAAATAAAAGCATGAACATGAACATAAACATAAACACATAAATCAAAGATTAAGAAAGGTAGATAAGAGATTGACAAGATAAAATAAAGATTGACAAGAATTAAAATGAAAACTTACTTAGAATTAAATGGTAATTAAGGTGCATAACATGAATTTAAATTGACAAGATAAGTAAATGACAAGATAAGTAAATGGTGGAAGGTCTAATTGTCACCATTAGCCAACAAGAAATAAACTTAGCTAGTCCTAATCTATATATAGGGGAGGATTAGGAAGCTTCCTCCCCTCTTTCATTTCTTCTTAATTACAAGCTTAAGTCCCTACTTTTATTAATCTTCATTAATTGCGTCATTAGTCCTTTTCTTCTAATCTTCTTTAGACTTGGACTAAAGGGACTTTTGGCTTCGGGATTTCTTCGAACTCGTCTTTAAATTCTTTAATAAAATAGACTTGAATTCTTCGGCTTTTGATAAACTTCCGTCTTTTGACTTTTTCTTCGATAAATCTTCAGAATTGGTCGTGGACTTCCGTTCTTTTTGCACTCTTGACTCCTTGACTTCGTCTTTCATCCTTTTCTTTAATAAAAGTCCGTAAATGCCCGTGAATGTCCGTGTTTTCTCCACTTTTCACCTTTTCGTCCTAAATCACAACAAAAACACAAACCACGCATAATTCCGACATAAAAGACATAAAATACACGTTTTGGTCCGGTTATTATTGTAATTAAGTGGTAGAAAAGATGGGTGTTTACACACCTATCAAATCCCCTACACTTGACCATTGCAATGTCCTCATGCAATGCATTAGTTACAAAGCAAGATTACACTTTTCATTATAATCAATCCACGTTGGCCTTTATTAAAGAGATAGAAAATTAAAATCATACAAAATAAAGAAATCAAAAGCATACCTTGGGTTTTGGAAATGTCATGAATAATCATCATCCTTAAGTTTTCACTTTCTCCAAACCAAGCTTAAAAACGAGATCATTGTTATTATAAGTTAGTAAACTAACACGAACTCATGTGGGCCAATTATTCACTTAGACTCCCTTATTCCTAGGTGTATCTCTTATATCTTATTGTTGTCTTGAATGATCACGAGGATGCATTGTTTGACTTATTTCGATAGTTATTTAGTCTGAAAATAAAGTGAACGATTTAATCAATAGTTAGCTAAAGGACCAAATCTTTTAAAACTACTTCTCGGGACCTCATAAAGTTCATATCTTGGCATAACTCGTTTCGCGATTTGAGACCTTTCTCGGACCGATATTTGGCAGCGACTTCATACTTCAAACCTTGAGAGACGTTCATGAAATAATGGTCTTCTCTTCATAATAGGAATTCTTCACTTTGAAGTTTTGAGAGATTTTGATAGGTGTGTAAACACCCATCTTTTCTACCACTTATTTCTTGCAAAAACAAGACCAAAACGCGTATTTAATGTCATTTGTTTGGAATTATGCGTGGTTTGTGTGTTTGTTATGTTTTCAGAGCCAACCGGATAAATATTGGAGAAAACATGGGATTGCACGGGTTTTATAAAGGAAAAAGACCGAAGACGAAGTCTATTGTCCAAGAGATGCAAAAGATTTGAAGTCAATGGGCCTATTTGAAGATTTATCGAAGAAAAGGATCAAAGACGGAAGATTTACATATGTCGAAGAAACTCAAGTCTATTTAACGAAGAAATTAAAAGACGAGTTGAATTTAATCGACGACAAATCCCGAATCAGAATCGAAAACGTCAACTTTTCTGAAAAGACGAGAAGACAAAAAAAAAGAAGGGAAGAAAGCCCACTCACCAACCAAGGGAGAAGCCTATAAATACTCCTCCCAATACACACACGACATACTTTCTTCTTCTTTTTCCAGTTTTTATTTTCTTCCTAGTTATTAGGAACCATCTCCCTTAAGGAGTGGTTTTCCTCTTAGTTTAATTTCAAAAATCTTGTAAGTTTGATCCTTGAATTTGTTTGTTGAACCTTAAATCGTTAATACAATCCCTCCTTTAATCTTTTGATTCATCTTGTTCTTCTTCATCTTTTTCTTTCAAGTTCTTAAGTTCTATTTGGTTCTAGCTTGATTCTAAAAAGTTGTTGAATTGGTGTTTTTATGATTGGGATTTGATCCTTGTAGTTAGTGGATGATTTGTGGTTGATTTGGTAAAACCTTTTTGCTTTGTTGAGTCCGATTTGGACAAATTCGTAGCTCACTGTTCTTCGTTCCAAGTTTCTGATCTTGCCCAGATTCCGAATAGGGAATCTGGGGTGGTGTCTATTCGGAATTTTCTATTATTCCGAGTAAGGGTTTCATTTCTTGTCTATCCGGAATTTTCTATTATTCCGAGTAAGGGTTTCATTTCTTGTCTATTCGGAACTTTTGATTATTCCGAGTAAGGGTTTTCCTTCAATCTTTCCGAATAGGGATTTTCTTTAAGATATTCCGCATAAGCCTCATTTTCCGAATAGACCTTTTCTCCAAAATATTCCGCATAAGCTAATTTAAATTTCCTCTATTCGGAATATTCTCAATATTCCGAATAGTCCCATTATACCGAATAGCTTAATTTTTCCGCATAGGGTTTCTTCCGAATTTTTCCGCATAGGTCATTTTTTCCGAATTATTCCGCATAGAACAATATTCCGAATAAGCATACTTTCCGAATAGGGGTATTTTCCGCATAGCCTTATTTTCCGAATAGCCCTACTTTCCGAGTAGCTTAACATTCCGAGTAAGGGAAAGATTCCGAATAAAGAAAATTACTCCGCATAGCAAGAAATATTCCGAATATAGCAGTTTCAATTTTCCATCGAGGTATTTTCTACTGTTCATTTGAAGTTTGGATTTATAGTTTCTAGTTTAGTTTTATTATTACTTGCCTTTATCATTTTAGTAGATTTAGACCAAAGCTCCCCCTTTTTAGTCACCAATTACAACTATTCCACTTTTGACCGTGATCGATTCGAGAAGATACCGAGAACGAAACAACGATATATATCAATTGGGTACGAGCAAGGCAAAGAGAGATCTTGCAAGCAAAAACCTTTTATTAACCAACTAAAAAGTCAGTTATTAAAATGGCGCCGCTGCCGGCTCTTTTCGTAAGGATCAACGGTTTCTTGTGAGAAAAATTGGATTTTGGGATCCGTTCTTTCGGGAACGTTATTTTCAAGCACAAAAATTTTTAAAAAATCCATAAAAATATAAAATTTTCAAAAATACAAAAACAATATAAAACCTATAAAAACCAAAAATATTTTCTCTTGCCTTTTCTTTTTAGTGTATGCGTACTCGATCCACGTCTTATTCAGAGCCCGAGACTCTCGAACAATTAGACATGGCAGGTGTACACAACAACAACAATAATATTCCACCCCCCCAAAACAACAATAATAATAATAACCCACCCCACCCAAATATGAATAATCCACCTGACTTACGAACCATGGAGGAGCTATGCCAACCCACAATGAACGGACGTGGAGGCCCGATTGCACCGATGCATGTCACGGCTCAGGAGTTTTCGTTGAAACATCACATGATCCAGCAAGTACAAACGAATCCATTTCGCGGAATTCCGGATGATGATGCCAACAAACACCTCGACAAATTCATCACTATTACCCAAAGCATGAAATCTCCCGGTGTTTCTATGGATGACCTTCGCCTCCAACTCTTTCCTCACTCGCTTTCTCACCATGCCGAAAAATGGTTTGACCGTCTTCCTAAAAATTCTATTCATACATGGAACCACATGACTCAACGCTTTTTATCGCGCTACTTTCCCCCATCCATGGTCACTAGCCTTCGTAACCAAATCAGTGGATTTATGCAAGAGAATGATGAATCACTTTTCGATGCTTGGGAACGTTACAATGATTTGATCGACCGCTGTCCTAATCACAATATGCTCCCCGTCACTCTCATTGACACCTTCTACAATGGTCTCACCTTTCGTGATCGTGACACGATCAATGCCGCCGCCGGTGGTACTTTTATGAAAAGGAGACCGGAGGAGTGTCGAGAGTTGATTGAAAACATGACTACTCACCACAAGAATTGGGATTCATCCGCATCCTCAAGATCTAACTCGAGAGTCAATGTTTCTTCTACTACCTCCAATCCTGAAATGTCTGAAATTTCTCGACAACTTGCTGAAATGAACAAAAATTTCATGACCATGGCCACAAACCATTTTCAACAAGCTAAAGCCGTTGCTATGTCTTGTGACACATGTGGTGGTCCTCATTCTTATAATGATTGTCCTTCCACTCAAGGCAATTATTCTGAAAACGTTAACGCAGCATACGGTACATATCCCACGGGAGGCTATCAAGCTCGCCCTCAAGGAGACCGTAGCTTGCTAAGTTATCGTTCCAACAATTATCTTGCACCTCCCGGTTTCCCTCCTGCAAACCAAACCCAACAACAAAACTATAACCGAAACAACCAATCCCAACCTCGTGCTCAAAACCAATATCCGTCCCAAAGAAATACCTACCAAACTCAAGGAAATTCTCAAGCTTATCAAGCTCCACCTCTCAATCAACCGATGGCAGTGAATCCCGACGTCGAGTCGTTCATGAAGACCAATCGTGAGATGGTGACGAATCTTCAGAGTCAGTTTGTCAACTTGAAGAATGACATGGTGAAACAAGGAAGCGATATTCGAGCCGAACTAAGGAATGATATGGCCAAACACAGCGATGCTATTAATACCAACATGCAAAACTCTTTCAATAATCAAGCTCTTCACCTTCGTGATATGATTGGTTCGCTCATCCAAGGTAATCAACCCTCTTCTTCGGGTACTCTTCCGAGTAATACCGTTGCGAATCCAAGAGGGGAGATGAAAGCAATCACCACTCGTAGTGGAAAAGGTTATATGGAACCCGAGCTTCCAACACCTCCACCGGTGATTGTGAACAAGGAAAAAGAGCAACTTTCTTCACCTCCTTCACCTTCTATCCCCATTTCCCCACCACCCGTGGTTGTGAGTGATCCTATTCCCTTAAAGCCTTCTTCTTCATCCAATCTACCTTATCCTTCAAGGTTGAGGAAAGAGAAGCAAAAGAGCAAGGATGATATTCAAGTTTCAAACTTCCTAAAAATGTTTAAACAATTGAATTTTAACATCTCCTTTGCCGAGGCTCTCGCTCACATGCCCAAATATGCTAAGATGTTTAAAGATCTTCTAAGTGATAAAGAAAAGCTTCTTGACATTGCTCAGACCCAACTTAATGAGAACTGCTCCGCAGTGCTCTTAAGGAAATTGCCCACCAAACTTGGTGATCCGGGTCGCTTCTTGATTCCTTGCAATTTCCCGGGAGTAGAGAATTGCATGGCCCTAGCCGATCTAGGTGCCAGTATAAACTTAATGCCTTTAAGTGTTTGGAAGCAATTATCTCTCCCCGAGCTAGTTCCCACACGAATGACTTTGGAATTAGCCAACCGTACGGTTGCCTATCCAGTGGGGATAGCCGAAGATGTCTTTGTTGGCGTTGATAAATTCACCTTCCCGGCTGATTTTGTCGTCGTTGACTACGAGATGGACCCTCGTGTTCCATTAATCGTTGGACGTCCATTCTTGAGGACCGGTCGCACTCTCATTGATGTAGCCGCAGGCGAATTAATCATGAGAGTTGGTGACGATCAAATTGTCTTCAACATGGGTAAGATTTCTCAACAACCTTATTCATATGAGAGTGTTAATGCTATTGATGTTCTCGATGAGGCTTGTGAAGAACATTTTTATGATGCTTGCAAAAGTACTCTCTCTTCTCTACCCATTGTTGAGACTGTTGCCTCAATTGCTCCAACATTTACTCCTTTTGGAGAAAGTGACTTAGATGAGTTCGAAGCTAGCCTGGGTCCTCTCGATATTAAGTATGATAATTCGTCCACCAATTGGGATGAAGATATTCGTACTATTGAGAGACTTCTCAATGAGGACCCATTGTCTCCTCCTACTCCTAAAGAGGTGACTAATGATGATCCATCGTTAGTTTCACCATCTATTGAGGATCCTCCCACTCTCGAGCTTAAGGACCTACCGCCTCATCTTGAGTACGTTTTCCTAGAAGACGACGAGAAGTTACCGGTTATCATCGCAAAGGATCTGAAAGAAGACGAAAAAGCCCGACTTGTTGGAGTGTTGAAGAAGCATAAACGCGCTATCGCATGGAAAATCTCCGACATCCGTGGAATCGATCCTCATTTCTGCACACATAAAATTCTCATGGAGGACGACTTTAAGCCCACTATTCAAAGCCAAAGAAGGGTGAATCCTAAAATCCATGAAGTCATCAAAAAAGAGGTTATCAAACTTCTTGATGCGGGTATGATTTACCCTATTTCGGATTCACCATGGGTCAGTCCAGTCCATTGTGTGCCTAAAAAAGGCGGAATCACCGTTGTGCCCAATGCAAACAACGAGTTAATTCCTACCCGTCTCGTTACTGGGTGGAGAGTTTGTATAGACTACCGCAAACTCAATGATGCCACGAGAAAGGATCACTTCCCTCTACCTTTTATGGACCAAATGCTTGAACGTCTAGCGGGTAATGACTATTACTGCTTTCTGGATGGTTTCTCGGGTTATTTTCAAATACCCATCGATCCCCAAGATCAAGAGAAGACAACATTCACTTGTCCCTACGGCACATTTGCTTATAAAAGAATGCCTTTTGGCTTATGCAATGCCCCCGGGACTTTCCAAAGGTGCATGTTGGCTATCTTCCATGACATGGTTGAGCAAACCATGGAAGTCTTCATGGATGATTTCTCGGTCTTCGGGGATTCCTTTTCTGCTTGCCTTGCCAATTTGGAACGCATGCTTAAGCGGTGCGAAGACACTCGCCTTGTTCTAAATTGGGAAAAATGCCATTTTATGGTAAAAGAAGGCATTGTGCTAGGACACAAAATCTCTAAAGCCGGTCTTGAAGTCGACCGTGCTAAAGTAGATGTCATAGCCAAATTACCTCCACCTTCAACCGTGAAGGGTGTGAGAAGCTTTTTGGGTCATGCGGGTTTCTATCGTAGATTCATTCAAGATTTCTCTAAAATCGCTCGCCCGATGACCCACCTCTTGGAAAAAGATACTCCTTTTATCTTTTCTAAAGAGTGTCTCGAAGCATTCAATCTTCTCAAGGATAAGCTGACTAAGGCACCGGTCTTGGTTACCCCTAATTGGGAGCTGCCTTTTGAATTGATGTGTGATGCTAGCGACTTTGCTATTGGTGCGGTTCTGGGCCAAAGAGTGAATAAACACTTCCAACCAATCCACTACGCTAGCAAAACAATGACGGGGGCTCAATTGCATTATACGACAACCGAAAAAGAGCTTTTAGCTGTTGTCTATGCTTTTGAGAAATTTCGCCCCTATCTTGTTTTATCCACCACCATCGTATACACGGACCATTCCGCGTTGAAGTACTTGATGACTAAGAATGATTCTAAGCCAAGACTTCTCCGCTGGGTTTTACTCCTTCAAGAATTCAACATTGAAATTCGTGACAAGAAGGGTGCTGAAAACCTGGCCGCGGATCATCTGAGCAGACTTGAGGATCCATATCAAGGGGACCATCCGAACAAAGAGATCAATGACTCTTTTCCCCTTGAAACCTTAATGTCTATAAATCCCAATCTTGATGGCACCCCGTGGTTTGCCGATATTGCAAACTACTTAGCGGGTGGTGTTCTCATCCAAGGGTTAACATCCCAACAAAATAAGAAGTTCTTGCACGATGTTAAGACTTACTTTTGGGAGGACCCTTTTCTATTCAAACAATGCGCTGACCTGATTATTCGTCGGTGTGTTGACGGACCGGCAGCTTTTGATATTCTCCAAGCGTGCCACAAAGGACCCACCGGTGGTCACTTTGGTCCCAACTTCACCGCCAAAAAAGTGTTTGACTCGGGATTCTATTGGCCCACCATTTATCGTGATGCTCACGAGATGGTTAAACATTGTGATGCTTGCCAAAAACAAGGCAAGATCACACATAAAGATGAGATGCCTCAAAATTTCATAAAAGAATGTGAAATCTTTGATGTCTGGGGCATCGACTTTATGGGGCCATTCCCGTCTTCTAAAGGCAACAAATACATCCTTGTCGCTGTCGACTACGTTTCTAAATGGGTTGAAGCAAAAGCTTTACCCACTAACGACGCGAGGGTGGTTTGTAATTTCTTGAAACAACTGTTTGCTCGTTTCGGTGTTCCTCGTGCTATTATCAGTGACCGCGGGACTCATTTTTGCAACGATCAATTTGCAAGAGTCATGGCAAAGTATGGTGTCAATCACCGTCTTTCCACCGCCTATCATCCTCAAACCAACCGTCAAGCCGAGATATCCAACCGTGGATTGAAGAGAATTTTGGAACGTACTGTGGGAGAGCATCGTGCCTCGTGGGCCGATAAACTTGATGATGCTCTGTGGGCTTTCCGTACCGCCTATAAGACGCCGATTGGTTGTACACCTTATCGTCTTGTGTACGGGAAAGCCTGCCACCTCCCCATCGAGCTGGAACATAAGGCATACTGGGCCTTGAAGTGGGCTAACTTCGACATCAACAAAGCCGGTGATTTTCGGAAGATTCAACTCAACGAGCTTCAAGAATTAAGGAATCAAGCTTACGAGAACTCATTGATTTACAAGGAGAAGACCAAGATTATCCACGATGCTAAAATCAAGAACCGAGAGTTCAACATTGGTGATCAAGTCTTACTCTTTAACTCTCGGTTGAAGATCTTCTCAGGCAAGTTGAAGAGCCGCTGGTCTGGTCCATTCACCATCGCCAATGTCTTTCCCTATGGCACCATTGAGCTTTCTCAGCCAAATGGGCCCAACTTCAAGGTGAATGGCCAGCGTTTGAAATTGTACGTTGGTGAGGACATCTCTAAGGAGATGATTCCATCCCTCACTACATTTCCCTTAAATTAGTTCGGGACCGAGTCAGGCTCGCGACTCGGTAAACAAAAACAAGCGCTCCTCGGTAGGCAACCCGGGTATCTATCCCCCTTTCCCGTTTTTCATCATAAGTGTAGGGGGAGCTATATAGGTTGCTTGTTTTTGGATGGTGATGTGATTACAGGGATTATTGCACTCTTGGAATCTTTGAAGAACCGTGATCCCATGTTATCCGAAATCTGGTTCTATCTCTCAACTATCGTGATTCAATTTTCTTCATACTCACATTTGAAATTGATCACTTTAGTCGTCTTTTCCTTAACTTGAGTTAACCAACGTGAACAATGTCATAAGTGTAGGGGAGACCCTTCCCACATGCTTAAACATTGAGGACAATGTTTATCTTAAGTGTAGGGGAGACTTCTATCGAAGTTTTAAGTGGACTTTTCCATGAAAATGCCTTCATTTAACCGGAAAATCATACTTTTCAACATTTTTCAAATTTTTAATCAACTTTGGCCATTTTGTCGTAAATTTTAAATTTTTATCGTTGCTTTCATATGTATATATCCCGCAATAAAGACAAAAATATTAATAAAATGGTGTAGCTAGTTTAGAAGTCTTTGACATATTAGGCCCGTTGCGTTTATTTTGACTCAACCCGAATAGACTTATCCAAGTTTATTCTAGCTAGTATCCTTAACCATGTAGACCTTAATTGGTTTATTAGGCTAAGCATCCACGAGTCTCATTCCTTGAGATTTTAAATTGTGGAGGATGAGAAATGATAGAGTCAATTATAAGTCGGTATTCTTGCACAAGCTCACTTGGTGTAATTATTTGCCTATTCTCCGATCACTTGCTAATAATTTATCTGCAATAAGTAAGGTCGTACGATTTGAAAGGTTACTTAGCTTCTAGCCCAAGATCGTTTAAAAGTTGCTCGGTAATGACGAGAGTTCATAGCCAAGGCATAACTTATGAAGCGGGGCGCGAAGATTGGCGAGTCCGAAAAGGCCCTAACAAGGCATGAGGATTCAATTTTATCGCTGAAGATCCAAAAGTGATGTGAAAAGCATTATCTCCAAAATCAATATGAAGGATCAAGACTCACGACGAAAAGCAATCAACTCCCACAAAGATGATGGAGAAGTCTATCCGAAAAGACCCTAACAAGGTATGAGGATAAATAGATCCAAGTCCGAAAAGGAGGCGGATCGTTGTATCTCAAAATCCCAAATAGAGATTGAAGAAATAATCATGAAGTCGTGGTCAACAAAGTTGGAGTACCCCTCAAAAGTCTCCAAAGTGAAGAAACTCTATTATGATGAGAAGACCATTATCTCAAGAACGTCTCTCGAAGATATGAAGTATGAAGTACATGCCAAATATCGGCCCGAGAGAGGTCTCAAATCGTGAACCAAGTTATGCCAAGATATGAACTTTCTGATATCCCGAGAAGCAGTTTTAAGAGATTTTGTCCTTTAGCTAACTATTGATCAAATCGTCCTACTTTGCTTTCAGCCAAAATAAACTATCGAAATAAGTCCAAAAATGCATCTTGATGATCATTCTAAGACAAAAATAAAATATAAGAGATACACCTAGGAATAAGGGAGTCTAAGCATTTAATTAAGCCATGTGTGTAAATGTTTGAATTGCTAACTTATAATAACAATGATCTCGTTTTTAAGCTTAGTTTGGGGAACGTGAAACTTGAGGGTGATAAATCTTCGCAGCACCAAAAGCCCTAATGTAAGTCCTCGATCTCTTTACGGGTTATTTCCACATAATTATGTTCTGTCCTTTTGTTTGCTTTAAATTTCTTTTAGCGCTTTAATTTTTGTTTAGTAGTATTTAAATAAGGCCAAGGTTAATTAATTATGAGAAAAGTGTAATGTTGCTTTATCACTAAGCATTGCATGAGGGCATGGCAATGGTTAAGTGTAGGGGATTTGATAGGTGTGTAAACACCCATCTTTTCTACCACTTATTTCTTGCAAAAACAAGACCAAAACGCGTATTTAATGTCATTTGTTTGGAATTATGCGTGGTTTGTGTGTTTGTTATGTTTTCAGAGCCAACCGGATAAATATTGGAGAAAACATGGGATTGCACGGGTTTTATAAAGGAAAAAGACCGAAGACGAAGTCTATTGTCCAAGAGATGCAAAAGATTTGAAGTCAATGGGCCTATTTGAAGATTTATCGAAGAAAAGGATCAAAGACGGAAGATTTACATATGTCGAAGAAACTCAAGTCTATTTAACGAAGAAATTAAAAGACGAGTTGAATTTAATCGACGACAAATCCCGAATCAGAATCGAAAACGTCAACTTTTCTGAAAAGACGAGAAGACAAAAAAAAAGAAGGGAAGAAAGCCCACTCACCAACCAAGGGAGAAGCCTATAAATACTCCTCCCAATACACACACGACATACTCTCTTCTTCTTTTTCCAGTTTTTATTTTCTTCCTAGTTATTAGGAACCATCTCCCTTAAGGAGTGGTTTTCCTCTTAGTTTAATTTCAAAAATCTTGTAAGTTTGATCCTTGAATTTGTTTGTTGAACCTTAAATCGTTAATACAATCCCTCCTTTAATCTTTTGATTCATCTTGTTCTTCTTCATCTTTTTCTTTCAAGTTCTTAAGTTCTATTTGGTTCTAGCTTGATTCTAAAAAGTTGTTGAATTGGTGTTTTTATGATTGGGATTTGATCCTTGTAGTTAGTGGATGATTTGTGGTTGATTTGGTAAAACCTTTTTGCTTTGTTGAGTCCGATTTGGACAAATTCGTAGCTCACTGTTCTTCGTTCCAAGTTTCTGATCTTGCCCAGATTCCGAATAGGGAATCTGGGGTGGTGTCTATTCGGAATTTTCTATTATTCCGAGTAAGGGTTTCATTTCTTGTCTATTCGGAATTTTCTATTATTCCGAGTAAGGGTTTCATTTCTTGTCTATTCGGAACTTTTGATTATTCCGAGTAAGGGTTTTCCTTCAATCTTTCCGAATAGGGATTTTCTTTAAGATATTCCGCATAAGCCTCATTTTCCGAATAGACCTTTTCTCCAAAATATTCCGCATAAGCTAATTTAAATTTCCTCTATTCGGAATATTCTCAATATTCCGAATAGTCCCATTATACCGAATAGCTTAATTTTTCTGCATAGGGTTTCTTCCGAATTTTTCCGCATAGGTCATTTTTTCCGAATTATTCCGCATAGAACAATATTCCGAATAAGCATACTTTCCGAATAGGGGTATTTTCCGCATAGCCTTATTTTCCGAATAGCCCTACTTTCCGAGTAGCTTAACATTCCGAGTAAGGGAAAGATTCCGAATAAAGAAAATTACTCCGCATAGCAAGAAATATTCCGAATATAGCAGTTTCAATTTTCCATCGAGGTATTTTCTACTGTTCATTTGAAGTTTGGATTTATAGTTTCTAGTTTAGTTTTATTATTACTTGCCTTTATCATTTTAGTAGATTTAGACCAAAGCTCCCCCTTTTTAGTCACCAATTACAACTATTCCACTTTTGACCGTGATCGATTCGAGAAGATACCGAGAACGAAACAACGATATATATCAATTGGGTACGAGCAACGCAAAGAGAGATCTTGCAAGCAAAAACCTTTTATTAACCAACTAAAAAGTCAGTTATTAGATTTATACTTGGACCACGACTTCTTCATTTTTCTCCAATCTTTATTTTGGACTTTGTTATACAACGATCCGCCTCCTTTTATGACTTGGATCTATTTATCCTCATACCTTGTTAGGGTCTTTTCGGATACACATCTCCATGACTTTTGGGGAGTTTTGCTTTACGTCGTGTGTCTCGATCCTTCATATTGATTTTCGATAAATGATTCTTCACATCAGTTTGGATCTTTAGCAACAAAATATAGCCCTCATGCCTTGTTAGGGCCTTTTCGGACTCGCCAATCTTCGCGTCCCGCTTCAATAAGTTATGCCTTGGCTATGAACTCTAATCCATATCGAGCAACTTTTAAACGATCTGGGGCTAGAAGCTAAGTAACCTTTCAAATCGTACAACCTTATTTATTAGCAGATAAATTATTAGCAAGCGATGGGAGAATAGGCTCATAATTAACTCACATAAATTCACGAAAGAATACCGAACTTATAATTGGCTCTATCATCTCTCGTTCTCCACAGTTTAAAATCTCAAGTAATGAGACTCGTGGATACTTAGCCTATTAAATCAAAGTTTTGGGTTTTCGAGTCGCCTATAGGATCTTGCAAATTCTTAGACTTTTTCAAGTTTAGAAATCGCATTTTAAAGTTCCCTTGATAAATGACTCTCTAGGATCAATTATAGGAACTTGCGAAAAGTTCTTGTTCTTAACCCGTGAGAGTTAAGACTTTCGCGTTTTATAGCTCCCTATATAAAAGCCTAGCAAAACTTGACTTAAACACGTTAAGGATACTAGCTAGAGTAAACTCGGATTGAGTCAAAAGATTCACAACGTTTGAAAATTAAAACCACTTATTAAACTTTTATTCTAATAAGGAAAGAAAATAACTATACAAAGGGAAAAACAAATAGGCCAAAATAGATCAAAAATTTTGAAAAATGTCGAAAAATTGATTTTCCGGTTAAAATGAGGACAAAGACAAGGAAAAGACCACTTAACTTCGATAGAAGTCCCCCTACACTTAAGATAAACATTGTCCTCAATGTTTAAGCATGTGGGAGTAAACTCCCCTACACTTAGGACATTGTGCACTTTGTTTAAATTTCGCTAAGGAAAAGACAACTAAAGAGATTCCTATTTTAATATTGAGAAAATATAAAATAGAGAATCGAAAAGAGTTTAGTATAGAACCGGGAAGAAGTAGAACACGGAATCACGGGTCGTCAAGAATCATCAAGAGTGGATCATTGAAGCTCGAATCCCTGATTAAGAAGTGAGGAGAGGAAATAGCAATCCAAAGGGTCCCCCTACACTTATGATAAAGAAAGCGAAAAGATAGATGCATGGGTTGCCTCCCAAGAAGCGCTTGGTTTTTTTTAACCGAGTCGTGAGCCTGACTCGACCTTGATCATCAACGGAAGAAGCATGAAACATATCCAGCAGGATCAAAGACATAGTTTTCATCGAGCAAATAGCATAGGCTTAAGGCGAACAAGGCAAGCCAAATAAGAGTAGGAAAGGGTCCCTTAAGCAGTGATGGAGCACGGTAGAAGCAAGGATGAAGTGGTGCAAGTATGTCTTCAAAATTTCCAAAGATTTTTCCTTTTATTTCATCAGGTGGATACTGAGATGGCTCAAAGACTTCAATACCGGGGTCGAACACCTTTTCCTTTAAGGGAAAATAGCACTCTGGCTCAGCCGAGTGTGAAGAAGATCCGCAAAGAAGCACAACCTCGTCCTCAGCAGGGGGACAAAGAGGTGTCAAATCATACGTGCAACGGATTTCGGTGTCGACCGGTTTCTTCTCCTTTGACAAAATTTTCTTCAAATCCAAAGTAGGATCAAGACGATAATCTTCAAAGTCATAAGGAGGAGCATCACTCTCATGAGGGAAGTAAGTGTTGAGAAATTCAGAGAAATCTTCCTCAAATGAATAATCGTCCAAAGTAGGATCGAGTGATGGCGGAGGATCTTCATCATGTGAAGAATCGCTCGAGAGAGTATCAGCCTCATCGAAATCATCGAAAGTGGGCAGCTCGGGATACTCAGAAGTACAATCAAAATCATTTGAATCTGAGCTAGAATCATTATCATCATAAGCATCAAAGACCGGTGAAGAATAATAAATGGGAGAAGCGTCCAAAGTAGGGAGAGAATCATCCACATTATCTTCAAAGAGTGGATTATCAGTGGAAGACTCGAATAGAGGATTGTCATAGACGGTAAAGTCATCGAGCACATTTATCATATTCACTGATTCTCGTCCTCCAAAGGATTTGCCTGTAAGCTTCCCCATTTTAAAAACTTTTGAATCATCCCCGACTCGTAAGATTAACTCACCTTCGGCCACATCGACTAAAGCACGTCCGGTTCTCAAGAATGGCCGACCAAGTATTAAAGGAATACGAGGGTCCATTTCATAATCAACTACGACAAAATCGACCGGGAAAGTAAATGTGCCAACTTTGATAAACACATCTTCGGCTATACCAACGGGGTAAGCGAGAGTGCGATTTGCAAGTTCGAGAGTCATCTTTGTTGGAATGAGGTCGGGTAATGATAGTGTTTTCCAAACACTCAGTGGCATCAAATTAATACTAGCCCCGAGATCAGCAAGGGCAGTAAATTCTTCAGTTTTGTTGAACACGCAAGGCAACACAAAACGACCGGGATCTCCAAGTTTTGCCGGAAGTTCTCTAAGAAGGACTGTAGAGCAGTTTTCATTTAGGCGTGTGTTGGCGAGTTCAATCAGCTTCTCCTTCTTGCTAAGCAATTCCTTGAATGCTTTGACAAATTTCGGCATGTGGCAAAGTGCTTCAACAAGGCTAATGTTGATGGTCATTTTAGATAGCATATCCACATATTTCGATACTTGACAGTCATTCTTGGTTAGCTCGTTGGTCTTGCCTATGCGAGAAGGGTATGGGATTCTGGGTTGATAGGGAGACTGTGAAGGTGTGGTTGGTAAAGGTTGTGGTGTTGAAAAGTCCTTCCGAGATACATCGTCATTACGAGGCGGAGACAGTAATGGTGCACTACTACTAGGTGTAGGAGGAGTAGGGATACATGGTGGTGGAGGAGGTGTAGATGATGGTGGTGGGATAGGTGGATCGACAATGGTAATTCCACTACGCGTAGTTATAGCACTCACATTAGCTCGCGGATTAGTGACGGTGTTTGAAGGTAGAGAACCCGAAGAAGAAGAAGGTTGAGCTTCGGGCAAGAAACTATCCAACAGATTCTTTAATTTAGTTGTTTGAGTGATGAAGGAGGATTGAAGATTATCACGAACCTCGGTTCTGATGTCATTACCTTGCTTCAAGATATCTCCTTTCAAATTGATTATTTGGCTCTGTAGATTCTTGATTTGCTCACCTTGAGTTCTCATGATGGTGTCAACATCGGGATTAATGGGTGGGTGTTGTTGGGTGGGTGGTTGATAAGGGTTAGAAGCACGAGGTGGGATTTGGTTGCTTCTATTGTAGTTGTTGGCGGGATTTTGGTTTTGAGGAGAAAAACCGGGTGAAAGGTAGTTGTTGGAACGGTAGCTCAGCAGATTTCTATCCCCTTGTTGTCTAGCTTGGTAATTTTCCGGTGAATAATTACCGTAAGCAGCATACACATTTTCCGGATTTCCTTGTGTCGAAGGACAATCGGTGTATGAGTGAGGACCGCCACATGTTTCACAAGGATTAGCAACCGCTTTAACTTGTTGTTGTTGTTGGTTTGAAGCGAGAAGCGTAATACTTTTGCTCATTTCGGCCATCATGCGGGTGAGTTCGGTCATCTCAGGGTTTGCTGAGGTAGAGGAAACATTGACTCTCGGGTTGTTCCTAGAAGAAGCAGAGGAATCCCAGTTCTTGTGGTGAGTGGTCATGTTCTCAATTAACTCTCTACACTCCTCGGGTCTCCTTTTCATGAATGTGCCACCGGCGGCTGCATTGATCGTATCACGATCTCGAAAAGTCAATCCGTTGTAGAAAGTATCAATTAGGGTCACAGGGAGCATGTTGTGGTTTGGACATCTATCGATCAAGACATTATATCTCTCCCAAGCGTCAAAAAGAGATTCATCAGGGTCTTGCATGAAACCGCTGATCTGATTGCGAAGGCTTGTGACCATGGATGGTGAAAGTAGCGCGACAAAAAGCGTTGAGTCATATCATCCCAAGTGTGAATAGAATTCTTCGGGAGACGATCAAACCATTTCTCGGCATGATGCGATAAAGTATGTGGGAAGAGTTGTAGGCGGAGTACATCCATTGTGGCCCCAGGCAACTTCATGCTTTGGGTGATTGTAATGAACTTGTCGAGGTGTTTGTTGGCATCATCATCAGGCAATCCTCTAAATGGGTTTGTTTGTACTTGCTGAATCATGTGGTGCTTCAACGAAAACTCAGGAGCGTTGATTTGCATCGGCGCAATCGGTCCTCCTCGTCCAAACATTGTTGGTTGACAAAGTTCCTCCATGGTCCGAAGATTGGGCTGTGGAAGAGCATTGTTGTTGTTATTATTATTGAGGTTCGGTGGAATGTTGTTGTTGTTAACACCTGCCATATCTAAATCTTCTTGAGGCTCGGGCTCTTGATAATTAGAAGATCTAGTACGCATACACCTGAAAATGCAAAAGAAAAAGAAACCAACGCAAAGACAATATATATACACAATAAAGATAAAATCTTTTTGGATTTTTGAAATTTTTAATTTTTATGGTTTTTTATAGTTTTTAATTTTTATATGATTTTTTGAATTTTTTATGCAAGAAAAATAACGCTCACAAGTGAACGGATCCCAAAAAGCAACGTGTCTCTCACAGAAAACTATTGATCTTAACGAAAAGAGCCGGCAGCGGCGCCATTTAATACAAGGCTTTTGCCCGTATAAAAAGTTAAAGATTAAGTTCAAAGTTCGTGTTCTCGGTATCTTAACGAATTGATCTAGGTTCTCTTATGTGACTCTATTGCTTTTGGTGAAAAAGAATATTTTGGTTGTTTTTAAATAAAAGTGCGAAACTTTAAAGTAAAGGTGCTCTTAAAGTAAATCTAAGTCTAATTAAAGTAAAGGTGCAGGTATTTAAAAGCGTGACTGGAATTAAAAGGCACTAAAGTAAATGATGTAAACTTAAATCTATCTAAGGCAAACTTAAAACGCAACTAGAACTTAAACTAAGGCAAAACTAAAATAAAGCTAAGGCAATTAATCTTAAAGTGCAATTAAGTAAAAGGCAGGAAAAATAAAGCTTGAAAATAAAAATCAAAGACAAAAGCTAATAACAACCTGAATACAGCTCATTCGGAATTATCCTTCGTTTGGAACAATCACTCGTCCTAAATGTCACCTTCGGTTGAAATGATTCTTCTTCACTTGGAATATTACCAAAATCCTTGATCCGGAACAAATTGATCTGAATATGTCACTTATCCAAAACAATCCTTCGTTCGGAACTTTACTGATTCGGAACTTCTAAAGTTTGCCTTGATTCGGAAGTTTTTGGTCCCCCTTGATTCGGAAGTTCAAGACTTCCGAATGAAAAGCCTAGATTCGGAACTTACCCCCTTGATTCGGAACTTTGAGTTGATCCGGAACTTTTGAGAAGTTCCGGATGAAGCCCCTTGGTTCGGAACTTTGGAGTTCCGAATGAATACTCTTGACTCGGAAGTTTTCACTGAATCGGAACTTATCCTTCGTTCGGAAGTTTCGTCCGGAAGTATTGATCCGGAACTTTTCAAAGTTCCGAATGAATTGCTTGATCCGGAAATTTTTAAGTTCCGAATGAAGGTCTTGACTCGGAAGTTTTAAAGTTCCGAATGAACAGTACTTGACCCGGAACTTTTCCTTTGGTTCGGAACTTCTAAGTTCCGAGTGAACAACTCTTGACTCGGAAGTTTCTTGATCCGGAACACTTCAGAATGAAGCTTGATTCGGAACTTTTGAATGTTCCGAATGAGCACCAATAGTTCAGAACTTTTGCTTGTACAGAAGTTTTCCTGGGAATCACAAGGAACAAACTCCCCCGAAGAACAAGGGATCAAAACAATAACGAATATAACACAGATCAAGCAAAATTAACACAAACGAATTAATGAAACTAACAACGGATTAACAGTAAACATAAACAAACAATTAAAAACAAGAAATCAAACAACTTTAACCACAATAATCAAAAACCATTTGAATCAAAATAAAAGCATGAACATGAACATAAACATAAACACATAAATCAAAGATTAAGAAAGGTAGATAAGAGATTGACAAGATAAAATAAAGATTGACAAGAATTAAAATGAAAACTTACTTGGAATTAAATGGTAATTAAGGTGCATAACATGAATTTAAATTGACAAGATAAGTAAATGACAAGATAAGTAAATGGTGGAAGGTCTAATTGTCACCATTAGCCAACAAGAAATAAACTTAGCTAGTCCTAATCTATATATAGGGGAGGATTAGGAAGCTTCCTCCCCTCTTTCATTTCTTCTTAATTACAAGCTTAAGTCCCTACTTTTATTAATCTTCATTAATTGCGTCATTAGTCCTTTTCTTCTAATCTTCTTTAGACTTGGACTAAAGGGACTTTTGGCTTCGGGATTTCTTCGAACTCGTCTTTAAATTCTTTAATAAAATAGACTTGAATTCTTCGGCTTTTGATAAACTTCCGTCTTTTGACTTTTTCTTCGATAAATCTTCAGAATTGGTCGTGGACTTCCGTTCTTTTTGCACTCTTGACTCCTTGACTTCGTCTTTCATCCTTTTCTTCAATAAAAGTCCGTAAATGCCCGTGAATGTCCGTGTTTTCTCCACTTTTCACCTTTTCGTCCTAAATCACAACAAAAACACAAACCACGCATAATTCCGACATAAAAGACATAAAATACACATTTTGGTCCGGTTATTATTGTAATTAAGTGGTAGAAAAGATGGGTGTTTACACACCTATCACCCACTAACCCCCCCCCCCCCCTCATCCAATCAGAACTCCCCAATCCTCTACCTCACATCCCACTCAGTTATACTAAACTAATCTTAACTGATTACTTTAATTTGGCGCCTAACACAAACATTTAAACCCAAAACAGATCAAACTTAACCACTATTCACCTATGAACACGAATTGGGTTTTTTCTAATGGCATGAAATTAAACCACCAAATTATCCAGAATCACAATTAGGGTGGTCCTAATCATAACCCAACTCCAAATACCCATGCCACATCATCACCATGGTCACATGTTAAACCCTTGTACACCGTTTTGGGAGAAAAAAGCCAAAACCTGCCAGCCATCCAACGTCTAATATCCTAGCTTCAAACGTAAGCTTATTTTGAGCCATTGATCAAATTCCTTCACACTTTACAGCTTCACAAACTGCCAAGAAGTTCACATGATCAAGCATAAATTCAAAATCCTCAAGGGTATTTTTGGAAGTTCCATGCTTAGGGTTTTTACATTTTCAGCTTTATAGGACCATGTACACCCTCTATATAAAGGGTCTAGCATTTTACATTTGTCTCTGCTTTATGTTTTTCCTTTGTTCAAGCACTTGTAAATCCCTTTTCAGTTTAATGAATTTGAGTTAAGTTTTTTGAAGAAAGACCAAGTGCCATCTTATTTCTGCTTGTTTATGTTCTTAGTTTACTGATTTTGAAGTTAAAAACCTGTTTTCAAAAGAGGAGTGTGCAAAAGTTTGCACATTTTCTCATTTTCTTGATATTTTGCTAAGTTCTTGTTTTTATCTTAGAATTCTTGGGTTATAGGGCTGATCATAGCATCCTAATTGAGTTGATTAAGGTGTGGTGAGGCTTATAACTTTAGGATAATCAAGTGTGGGGTAACAAGGTTGCATTAATCAAGATTTTTCAAGTTTCTGATTTTGATACTTGTGCTTCTAACCTTGTTGATTCTTAGCAGGGGTGTTATTGGAAGCTTGTACTTGTTCTTGCTAGTACATAAGCTCATAAATTCATGGGTGTGGATGTACATCCAGGAGGTTTGCATACTCAATCTTAAAATCTGCTTAAAATCTGATTTTTGGTGATATTTGTATGTGGCTTGTGTTCTTGTGAATTTTATGGCTTAAATCTGCTTGAATCTATTAATCTTACTTGTTATTGTGTTAATTGATGCTTGGGTGGCCTTAAATCTCACTTTGCCTTTGAAAAATTTGATTTTGAAAAGATTAAGGGGTGTTTGGGTCTATCTGTTTGTGATTGTAACTTGTTATTGTGTTGTTGGATTGTGTTGTTTATGCTTGGTATCTGATATATGCCTTGTTGAGAGTGTTTTGCTACAAGTTTTTGGGTTTGAAGCCTTGAATCAAACAATCTGCTATAAAAACTTTGTTACTGCCTGTTTTGACATAGGATTTTGGGAACACTTAGTGTGTATGCATGCTTAGGGCTAAAAGTGGTTTAAACAAAGTCATTGTAACCTGTTTGAAAGATTTGAGGTGTTGAATCTGGCTTAAGTGTCAAATACATCAGCAAAGTATAAAACTGCATGTGTTAGTGTTCATCAGTAACATTCATTGGCTTGAATCTTGCTTAATTCTTTGAATCATTGCATGAAACCTGTTTAGACTTGCTAATTGAAGTTTATAATAGCTTGTGTATGCACTTGGTTGAATTTGGCTGGCTGATTTATGCTAAAATTGCTTATAAGTGCTCAACTGCTTAAGTGTTCATGTCTGTATCATATCTGTTGATTGATTGATTAAACTGTATCAATTGGGTGTTTGTGATTGTGATATTTTGATTGTTCTTGACTCCTTTTGATCCAAAGATCATTTGGGTGCCTTTGTGAAATCTGAATCTCCAAAAAAGTCACTAAAGACAAAAAGTCAAACAAGTCAAGCAGTGGAAAAAGTTTCCACTGCTCAACACTCAAAACTAGCCCCTGCTAGTGTAAAATTGAACTCAGCTTATCAATAAGCTATTCTAGCTTATCCAGACTTGCAACAACTTATTTTTTGTGATAGGTCTTCATTATTTGACCCATTTGGGTAGACTGGAGCTTATTAGACTTTGACTTTGACTTTTTACTAGAAAACCAACTTATTTGACTTTTACATAAGTGCTTATTTGCTTTTTCCAGCTTATTGAGTCAGCTTATTTGAAAACTCTTTGTTGATTTTGCTTAATTAAGTCATTTAGAAGCTATAGAAACTTGAATCAGCACTTGGGGTGGCCTAGAACTCAAAAACGACTATTTTGTCGTTTTCTGTAGATTGCTTATTGCATTTCCAGGCTTATTCCTTGGGCTTATTTCAAATTTCTTTTTGCAGAAGTCTTACTTAGGTCAAAAGAAGCTTGTGTGTCAAATTTTAGCTTATGGCATTGGCTTATAGCTTAATGGGCCAAAAAGCCCATTAAGAATAAGCTGCTTGGTATAAGCTAGCTTATTTCACACTTTCATCTTTTGGGCCTTTGGAAAAAGTTGTTTAAAATCAAATTTTGAGTCAACCTCTGCTTTTTGGGCCTATTTTGAACACTTTTTGTTATTGGGCCCAAATTTGGACCAATAAGGTACTGTTTTAGGTTTAGCCCATTTTCTATGCCCATTAGGGGTATTTAGGTAATTTCACTTTCATTTCTGAGTTACTTCGGTTAAATTAAGCTAGTTTGCAAGTTCTTAGAATTTTTTATTATTTTTAGATTTTTAATATTATTTTAATATTATTTTATTATTAAAAATTAAAAGTCTGATTTTCCAAGTTTTTATATTTTTCCTAGGTTCTAAACACTTAATTAGGAATTTTGCAACTTTCCAAATACTTTTAGAGTCTTTTAATTACTTTCTAGAATTAATTTAAGTTTTAATTGATTTTAGTAGTTTTTAATTGTTTAAAAATAGTTTTTAGTGGTTTTAAAATTTTGAAAAATACTTTTTAGCTTAATTAGAGTATTTTTGAGGTTTACAAACTTTATAATCTTGTTTAGGGCTTTTAATAATTAATTTTGATTTTTAGGGCTTTAATTAGCATTAAAAAGTCATTATCTAATTAATTAAAAGGTTTTGGCAAGTTTGGATTTTTTGTAAACTCTTAGAATATTATTGTGGATTTTTGGTAATTTTTAGGAATTTTTAGGGTAAAATTTTAATTTTAGCACTTTTTATGATTTTACGTGCATACCTTTTTCGACTTACTTTAATCCGTCTTCGTAACCGTCTTTCTCTTCTAATCTCATTTCTATTTTTCTTTCTCAACAATATAATCACAAATCTAATCCAATTCATTACACACATAACACACTAGCCTCCTTGAGAACGAACTCGTTTTAGGGTCATTTACACACGGTTTTCCTAAATCGTCGTGCTTACCCTATTTGTTGCTCTTTTCCTAAAGGGTATACAAAAACTTAACCATCACCTTATTTATTAAAGTTTCAGTTTTCATACTTTTGCCCTAAAACTTTGGTATAAGGATAACAAGGGTTTGTTTTGCCATTTTTGATATTTTCAATGGCTGTTCTTGGACATTCTTCATCTTTGAAGGTCTTCATTTGATGTTTGACATATTGGAGGACCATTATTGACAATTTTGAATTCTTGAGAGACTAAACTTGCCAAATCTTCAAAGTTGAGGGACCATTTTGTAATTTTGACAAAATTAAGGGACCAAACTTGTAATTATGAATATACAAGGGTATTAAGTGTCATTTCTTCATTGATAAAGGATCGCTCTTGTTTATCTTTGAATCTCCAAGGTCTTTTCTTTGAGAAATCATGAACTAGGGTCCGGTTCATTGTGCGTCTTCATTTCTCGTGTTCGTTTTTCCTTGTTTCTTGTGATCTTTTGTCTTTTTCACTATATCCATACCTAAAATACACAAGTAAAGAAACACAAGCATATATATGGTATTTTAATGACATTTTATGCATTTAAAGCCCGAAAATAACGATGAGATCATGTATACATGCCATCTCATCAGTCACTCCAACGATATATACATAGTATGGGCTCGTGATCTAGTTATGTAACAATATAACCCATAAAGCCCACATGTAGGGTGGGATATATATACCCCCTCCTAGCATGTTTGGAGGGGTTGGTTCTCACATTTAGACATTCCTTAATCTAATATTCTCTTATTCTCTCGAACCTCTCTCTACTTTCTCTCTCTAGTTCATCATCTATCCC
The DNA here is from genome assembly GCA_025667525.1 of Glebionis coronaria. Taxonomy (NCBI): domain Eukaryota; kingdom Viridiplantae; phylum Streptophyta; class Magnoliopsida; order Asterales; family Asteraceae; genus Glebionis; species Glebionis coronaria. Next base: position 486,386,788 of record CM046874.1, read on the forward strand.
TCTCTCTTTAGATCATTCCAAGCTTAGGATAATTCAAGGATTACGTAGGCATTCAATTGGTATCAAGAGCCATGGGATGATTGGTTTGTTCTTGTGTTTGTTTCCTTGATTTTCGTGAGTTTTTGAGCAAAATATCCAATATCCAAAAAAATTTCGTGTTTTTGTTGTTCTAAGTGATCCACAAATCTCCTACATAGTTGTGGTAGGGATTTGGGTGCTTTGGATTGGTTAAAATCACGGATTTCTAAGGAAATATCTCAGTTTTTCTTCAAAAGTACGGAACAGTAACTTTATTGCGACACTTTAGCTTGAAAATCCATCGCAATGTGCTAGGGTCTATGTATTGCGACACTTATTGCGACAGAACATTCCTTTGGTATTGCGACAGAACATGCCTTTGGTATTGCGACAGAACATTCCTTTGGTATTGCGACAGAACATTCCTTTGGTATTGCGACAGAACATTGCTTTGGTATTGCGACAAAACATTCCTTTGGGATAGACAGTACGATAGACATTGCGATAGATCAGTTTTCTGTTATTGCGATAGAATTGCGATAGACATTACGATAGATCAGTTTTTCTGTTATTGCGATAGACATTGCGATAGATCAGTTTTATGTTATTGCGATAGACATTGTGATAGACATTGCGATAGATCAGTTTTTCTGTTATTGCGATAGACATTGCGATAGACATTGCGATAGGGTTTCAGTTTGGTATTGCGAAAAGTTTAAGTGTGGTATTGTGAAGTTTTGGGATTTTCACATTGCGAAGACTTTGGATTTGAGACATTGCGAAGATTGGTTTTTTTGCTAACATTGCGTAGACTTGGAATTTTCAAACATTGTGAAATCTTTGCAAATATTCTGAGATTTTCAAAAAAAACGTGAATTTGAAAATTTTCGTGAGTTTTTTGGTCTTGGAATTTTTTGGCTTCTCAAGAACACATCTTTAGGGGATCTCAACAACTTTTCTCGTCTTCAACTCACGACCTTTGGACTATATACGGTTTAATCGGTGGTTTGTAAAATCCCGCAAATTTCTTTCTCGGTTTCTCCACGATTAGTAAAACTCCGTATTTACAACAACAAACACAATTAATTTCTTTCATTGCTCGATCGATAAGTGATATGAGTGAAATTATTCATATCATTTGTATCTAAAATCAAACAATAAATGCATAAAATATATGAATATTTCCTTGTATATGTGTTTTTGTTGTTTAATGTGTGTAGGTACCGAAGTTCACGTAAACCGACACAATCGACACGGGTTTTGAAGAAAAGATCAAGGAAGCCAAAATCAAGTCCGTATTTAGTGGATTTAATCTTAATGAAGTAAATTGGGGCTTGTGGGTCCCAAATTGGATTAATGGGCCCAAAAGCCCAATTGTGGAAACAAGTTATCTTCTTAAACCCATTAGCCCAAAACCACAGGCCCAATTCAATGTTTAATGAATATGAAACGTGAGGGTGTTAAATGGGCTTTCATAACCCATTAGGTAAAGGACGGTCACTTTTTATAAAGTAAATTTATTATTTACTTCATTTGACAAACGTAAACTCGCACACCTCATAATTTCTTTCGATATTTACAAAGTTATCTCACCTCTCTCTCTCACCAAAAGCTTGTCACTCTTCATCTTTTCACCCTTTACCCATCCCAAACCCTAAATAATCACTTTTGGGGGTTTTAATTCCAAGCTCGTGTTAACGCACATGTTGGCAATTAATTCCCAACTTTACCGGAGCTTGAAGATTCCCCTATTCGGATTGACGTGGCTCTATTCCCTCATTTGATTGGCCAAGACACCTCAACCACCTTCACTCCACCAATAAGAGAAGGACAACTCAGCTTTCAACGAGCACAACTAGCACACATGATTGCCAAGTTGGCAATCCGTGTGCTAGTGTCCTATTTACAGCCGCAAGATCAAAGAAAGAAAGAGAAAATATGGGTTCAACGGTCAAGATCAAGTATTCATCTCAACAAACTCCACCACCAGCCTTGGGGGTTGGCTTATATAAACCCCCATTTATTCTGTAAAATATATCCCCTTTTTTTACTTATTGTTATTATGCTAAATTAGGTTTAGGATTATAATTGTAATTTTCCTTTCTTAGTATTGTAATCTATTTTTGAAATTAATAAAAAGTTATTTTAAGATTCAATTGTTTCGATTTAATTACTGTTAAATTTTATTGCAATTTATTCCTTTCGTTGACCTAAATTGGTATAATATTGAATATATTTGATTAAGCTAAATAATAGATTGAGTTAAATATATTAAGTGAAATTTGGGGATAAACTTTCCCACTGAAAGTTTAATATAAACTATCATCTTGTTCGAGAGAAGGTTATATGGTTCGAATATTGATGGTGTTGGTTCGATTGGTGATATATTGGAGGTGTTGATTCGGTTTAATAAGAATGCTCAGCGCATCTCTTCATCCCAAAGGTTTTCTACAATAGGTTTGATATAATTTAGTTTTCATGTTATTTATATTTTAGATGAATCTGTTTCGTTGATTTTATGAATTGCATGATAAATGGATTAGGGTTGTAGGAATATAATTAAGATATTGATTAATCTGTTTGATTATTTTGATGTCTTTTGTGGTGGTTTTAACTGAGATTTTAAATCTGGATTTGAAAGTGAGTATCTGGTCATCTTTTATTTGTTTAACTGTTTATCTATTTCCAGATTAAAATATGATTGCAAATTTAGTCAGTTTTATTTGAGAGTTTTTTTTGGTTTTTATAAATTTGAATATGTGAAGTTTGAATGCAAGTTTTTAGCCGTTATATATATGATTTAGTAGTCTACTGTTATAACTTGTAGTCTGTTGTTTATCTTTGATGGTATATAAGATTTATGACTGCACTTGTTAAATTTACTTCTAAGTTGCTAAACAGTTTAATGAGCTAGTTTTTATTCATCAGACTAATGTTAGGAGTTGGTTTTTATGAGTTAAGTTGAAGTTTAAAACTGATTTATATTAATCTGTTTTATATAAGTTTTGAATTTGCACCTAGTTTGCTAGCTTGTGATTTAATTTGATATAGCTTTGTTTCTATAAGTTTTGCTGATATTTTTATGTTGGTCCCTTGTAATTAGTACTATACTTAAGTAAACTAAGTATAGTCCTAACCCATGGTTAAGTAATGCAATAAACTTAATACAAGTAAGTAAATAACACAAAGGTTTTCAACGTTTAACTCTTAGCTTTATTAAAGAATTATACCATGTTGTATACGAAGCTACAATAGGGATTGAATACACGATGTGTGGTTTTGTGATCTCCTCACAAACAAGCTAGTCAAATCCTAACGATTGCTAAGCTTGACGATTCTATCAACAATAGTTTAGAACTCAAGTGTGTGATCGTGTTTGGAGGAGAGAAAACTTTGTTTGTGAATGTCTAAAGCATTAAGTGCACAAACTTGTTTTCTCTCCTTTACAAGCATCCTATTTATAGAAGGAAAGTTGGGTAGAAGACAATAATTGCCCATGTGCAATTCTTGTCTTATTGGTACAGTGTAGTATCTTGTCTTACCCTATTCTAAGTAGTAAGACATAAATCCTTTACACTTGTCAGTACCCCATCTATCCTAAAGGGTAAGTCACGCTAATTGTGTGATGTACTTCATCTTGTCACAATTCAACTTATCCCGCCTTTTCTTCAGTCTTGGAGAATGCTTGTTTTCTTCAGGGAGATCGTATGGGGTTCAGTGAGTCTATTGCCACAACTTACTGAACCCATCACCTTCTTCTTCGTCATAGAAGACATTCATTGAGCTTCGCATCTCTGAATGCTCGAGTCTTTCTTTTAGACTCAGTCTAGGAACTCGAAGGCAACTCACTGAGTGACTGTTCACTCAGTGACTTCGTTATGTTCAAGGTTAATACTTCACTTAGGATGATTCTTATTCAAATCCTTCAGGGAGGTCATTAGGTACTGAATTGACCTAACAATCTCCCCCTATTTGGATATAAAATTTACCTAAGTGAAATTTTTATAAGTGAGCAAAGAGGCTCCTTCTTATTACAAACTATTCTACTTGATGAAAGGACTTGATATAACAAAGTACTTCATTTTCATTCATCATTACATAAGACTGAATAGTCTGATACAAGAAACATAAATAAAACAAAAGATTACAGTTATTCAGGAATCTATTGCTTCCCTCTTCACCTTGATGAATTTAACACCTTTTCTTTGTCAGGCCTCCTAGCAATTATCTCCCTAAGCTTCTTAGCAAATCTTTTATTCTCATCAGTCTGAACTTGTCCAACCATCACAAGAAAGATGAGAACACTCTCAATAGTGCATTTCTCTATGTCACTCATTCTTTGAAATGATTGATCCCCAAATACATCAATGAAGAAGATACCCCACCTAGGTTCTTCTATAACCATGTTGTTCACAAAGGGGACATTTTCAGGGAGGGTACGATTGCAGTCTAACCCAGGGATCTTAGTCTCAGCTTCAAGCTCAACTCTTTTTCTCTTTCTTCCCTGAGTCTTGGTAGGATCCTGTTCAGTTAAAGGAAGATCTTCAGTGATTCCTAATTGTTCCTTCATCTGATTCAACCTCTCATATCTCTTACTGAGAGACTTGAGTATTTCAGGGACACATTTGTTTGTTTTGGTCCTAAGGATCCTTCCCAGTTCGTCCCACTCACTGAGACTAAAATCACCAAATGAAAATTCTTCATAACTTCAAACTTCCTCTCATCATTGTTTCTGTAGACAGATACTGAGACAGGTGTGGTATGAGGAATGATCTGAAGGTTAGTGCTTGGTTCAGGATTTCTTCTTTGGGTGACGACTTTGGTGTATTGGTCATACAACTTCTTAAGTTGGGTGGTTCTTTGTTGTTGCTTCAAGACCATTTCATGTTGAATGGCCTTGAGTTCTTCCTCCTGCTTTTGGATGAACTCCTCTCCCCCTTTCTTGCTCAGCAAGACCTCAGGGTTACCACCCACTTCTTTCACAAACTCAGTGGATACCTTGTTAGGACCATTGTAATAGTTATATGTAATAGGTAGACTAGGAGGTATGTAGTTCCTTCTGGTCCTAGTCGTAGTAGGAGCAAGTCCTGCTCCTGGTTCTAGTCGAAGTCAAACTTTATTATTTACTTAATATTCTGTTAGGATATGCATGAGATATGTTAGGAAAGGATATGCATATCAGTTTTACACGTTTTCTTTAATGATGTATTAGGGTTTCCTTGTAGTATAAAAGGAACCTTAGGCAGAAGGGTTAGACACACCTTCACCAAACGTAGTTCTAGTCATTATCAATATTAGAAATCCTTAGAAAGGATCAAGTCTTTATAGTTATTCTGTTCTTCTTAATTATATTTATATTCTACATTCATATTGTGTATAGAGTCTCTTTGTGATTTGACTTGTGATTACAGATGTCATTCACCGGTCCTGACAGGCTGCAAGATCTACATCTAGTAGACCCAACAAGTGGTATCAGAGCCTGGGAGGGTCTCTATACAAGAAGAATCAAGTTTTCTTATTTCTGACATTTTTTTATCATGTCTGCCTCATCTTCTACTCAAACAGGAGAAGAAGGCACTCCTAAAATTGTGCAACTTCAGCAGATCCTGGCTACGGTCTCTAACACGAATGGTAAATTCCCTCTTCTAAATAAGGGTGAATATGATAACTGGGCAATGAAGATGGAATGGTGGATCACCAACACTGATCAAGATCTTTGGAAGATCATTCTGAATGGGAACAGCAGGAAGCTTACTGGACGAGACAAGAATGGTAATATTACTCTTCTTGACCCTAAATCTCATGAGGAAATCATAGCTATTCAGAAGGAGGTAAAAGCAAAAACGATCTTGCTTCAATCTCTTCCTGAAGATCACATGGGTGACTTCTACCATTTGGATGATGCCAGAGAAATCTGGAATGGCATAAAAGCAAGGTTCGGCGGGAATGAGGAGTCAAAGAAAATGCGAAGGTCCATGCTGAGAGATGAATTCACAGAATTCAAAATCTCAGAAACTGAAGGTCTGAATCAAGGGTATGATAGGTTCCAAAAGATATTGAGCCAGTTGAATCAACTTAGGTCCAAGCCTGATGATGGTGATATTAATGCAAGGTTTCTTAAAGCCTTACCCTACTCATGGAATCAGGTGGTGATCTCTCTCAAAGCCAAAGGTGGGCTTGACTATCTCAGTTTCGATGATTTGTTTCATAAGATCAGAACTTTTGAACCTCATTTGAGAGGCTTTTCAAGCGACTCTTTTCCTACTCCTGCCAACTCGGCCTTTGTGAGTTCTATGGCATCCAGTCCTATGTCATATGCAAGTAGCCCAAGCAACATTGTGTCCTCTCAGCACACTTTCCAGCATACTTCTGCTCCTGAACCTACTGCCAAGTCTGGTAGTATGGTAGAAGCTGTTCTTCATTCGTTTGTTGCTGATGTTAATGCTGAACAACAACTTGCTTTTGATGACTTCAAACAGGTCGATAAACTTGACCTGGATGAGATGGATCTTAAATGGCAGATGGCCATGCTTACTCTTAGGGTTCACAAGTTTGAGAAGAAAGCAGGAAGGAAATTTAATTACAACCCTCGGGAGCCAGCAAGATTCGATAGAAGCAAGGTACGATGCTATAACTGCCAGCAACAGGGTCACTTTGCAAGGGAGTACCCCAGCAAGAATGATCAGGAGAAGAGCAGGTACTCCGCTTTCAAGGTTCAGGAGATAAAAGATGACAAGAAGGCATTGGTATCTGTTGACTCTATGGTCAACTGGAATGATCATCAGGCTTCTACCCTGGAATCAGCTGAGTCCTCGACTGACGTGTTTGCAATGATTGCTGGGAATCTCTCTGATGCAGAAGAAGCAGACGAGTTTGCTCTTATGGGCATCTCACCTCAGGTACAACATTGTCCTCTTGGTTGTCATGATAAATACTCAGAATTGTTGTCCCAATTTAATGAAGTAAATGATCAAAATGATAAGTATTTTTTAGAGGTTCAAGCCTATAAGGCTTCATTAAACACTTTGGAACAACAAAAGAGGTGGTTACAAGATACACAACGTGCGTATGAGGATAAAATCAGGATACTAAGCATTGATTTAGAAAACACTACAAATATGCTTAAATATACAGAAACTAAAAGAGATGCTAGTATCAAAGAAAAAGAGGAAATGCAAGCTAAATTAGATGCTACAATGCTAAGATTTGACAAATGGAAAAAGGCACCTAAAAATCTCTCAAAATTAATTGATAGTAGCATGTCTGGCAGAACTAAAAGAGGCTTAGGATTTGAAAAATATATTGATTCAGAAGATGTATTTGATTTATCTTTCTCAAGTGTCTTTGATGCCGACAAAGAGGATGAGGGCAAACCTAGTTACAATAGGTTTAAACCAGCAGCAGCAATGCATGCTGTCCCTCCTCCTCTTACTGGAACTTTTATGCCCACCACATGGCATAATGACTCGGATGGATCACAGATGCTTGAGTCCCCAACAAGTTCTACTAATACTAATGACTTTGTCTCATGTACTTTCAGTGACAAAGCCGGTGACTCTGCATCTAGTGGTTCATGTGAAGAGTCAAGACCTACAAGTTCCAAGTTGAATGAACATGCTGCTACTGGTGCTAGGAAGTGTGAAGAAAAAGTTGCTGTCAAGTCAAGTGTGTCTGGTCCTAGTTTATTGAGTCCTAGGAAGAATGTTTTTCCTAGAAATGTGTGTAATAAAGTAGCCAGTATGAAACAATCTCATTCAAATAAAAGGTCTTTCAAAACATGTTTTGTTTGTGGCAGTGCCTTTCATTTAATTAAAGATTGTGATTATTATGACACACATGCATCTGTTACTCATGCTTTTCCTGCTCCTGGTCCGCCAGGAGCTGCTTCATATGATTCTAGAAGACTTAATCCTAGTGCTCCAATGTTTAATACTTCTAGAGTATCCTCTCCTTTCGCGTCTGATTATTGGAGAGATAGTGGATTCCAAACAACCAGTAATTATTTTAAAAATTTTAATCCAATCTATCCACATAATTTAGACCACACGTATTTTGGTTTGGGAAATTTAGGAACTGCTGTTAAGCCCTCAGCAGGTTGTTCTTGGTCAAATAATAATACCCATATGATGCATAGGCAACCAAGGAACAATGGTGGATCTCATCAATCTTCTTGGCACTCTTCTAATGATCCACAAGGCAGGCTCAAACCTGAAAAGGTTTGGGTCCCCTTAAGACACTAACTTTTGTATTTTTATTATCTTGTTGTTGTAGGTTACTCCATACCAGGATCCTAGTCTAGGTATTGTTGATAGTGGTTGCTCCAGGAGCATGACTGGCAATAAGAGTCTTCTCTCTAACTTTGTACCATTTCATGGTGGCAAGGTCTATTTTGGTGGGGGTGAAGGCAGAATCACTGGCAAAGGAACGATAAAGACTCCAAATCTTAATTTTGAGCAGGTCTACTATGTGGAAGCACTTCAACATTTCAACTTGATATCGGTCTCTCAGATTTGTGACAAGAAGCAGTTTGTTCTCTTCACCGATACTGATGCACTTGTGCTTTCCAAAGACTTTAAGCTTCCGGATGACTCACAAGTTTTACTCAGAATCCCTAGAAGACACAATCTCTATAGCATCAAGTTGAATGAAGTCAACCCTACTGGTCAACTAGCTTGTCTGGTTGCAAAAGCCTCAGAAGATGAAGCCACTAAATGGCACCAAAGTATGGGGCATGTGAACTTCAAGACCATTCACAAACTTGCAAATCTGAATCTGGTCTCTGGTTTACCTCCCAAGACGTTTAGAAATGATATAAATTGTATTGCCTGCAGCAAAGGCAAACAGCACAAAGCATCCTTCAAGGCCATTACTGCTCTAAGTCTTATTACTGAACCATTGCAGCTTCTACACATGGACTTATTTGGTCCTACTTCCATCAGGAGCATTGACCACAAGCAATTCTGTTTGGTGGTAACTGATGGTTATAGCAGGTTTACGTGGGTGTTCTTCATGGCTGCCAAAAGTGAGACCTACTCAATTCTTAGAGATTTTCTTACCTTGATAGAGAATCAGTTGTCCAAGAAAGTTAAAGGTATTCGTTGCGACAATGGAACCGAGTTTAAAAATAAAGACCTCATCGCACTTTGCAATGATAAGGGCATCAAAAGAGATTATAGTGCTGCTAGGACTCCTCAACAGAATGGTGTGGCAGAAAGAAAGAACAGGACACTAATAGAAGCAGCAAGAACTATGCTTGCCGATTCCAAGCTTCCAACCATGTTCTGGACAGAAGCTGTTAATACTGCAAGTTATGTTTTGAATAGGGTTTCTATTACCAATCCTCACAAGAAGACTCCTTATGAGCTGCTCACGGGCAAAGTTCCAAATATTGCTCATTTGAAGCCTTTTGGGTGTCCAGTCATCATTCTGAATACTTGTGACTATTTGGGGAAGTTTGATGGCAAGGCAGATGAAGGATACATTGTGGGATATTCAGCTCATTCTCGGGCGTATCGTGTCTACAATCTTCAAGCCAAACGGATAATTGAAACTATTAATCTCAGGTATTTTGAGGAGAAGTCAAACATCCAAGGCAAAGGTCCAGAATGGTATTTTGATCTTGATTATCTTAGTGATTCGTTAGGATATTTTCGTTTCAAAACTAACCATGATGCAGGACCACAAGTGTTTGCAACTTCTAGTACTGGTGTTCCTTCTAGTCTTTCTGATTCAGATGATGAGGATGACATTTTTGTGGTTCCATCCTATTCCACCACGGTTTCTCCCACTCCTCCTAGTGATGCATCTCCATTGGATGTACAGGATTCCCAAGTAGCTCTTGACACTCTTCTCAAACAGCAACAAGAAGCTACTAAAGCAGCTGCTCAAGGTAGTTTTGAGTTTCCCTTGGTTGAGCCTACTGACAAAGTTGCTCCTGGTACTCCAGCTTCTGCTCCTATTGCTAGCTTATCACCTACTGGTACTCCGGCTAGTGAGTCTGCTTCCAATACACGTTTCTCCAGTCCATCTGATTTGGGGAATCATGAAAAGAAGTCTTCTACCAAGCTGGATGATATACATAAACAACCGGTAGATGGGATTTTCCAAAATGCTTCATATGATGCTGACTTTGTTGGTGATCTCAATAACTTGGCACCAGAAGTGGAGGTTTCTTCCAATCCAGTCTTGCAATCACATAAAGATCATCCTCCCCCTCAAATTATTGGAGATCCTGGTTCTACTGTTAAGACACGCAGAATGCAGCAGAAGGCCTCGTCTGATCATCATGCTCTTGTGGGCTATATTGAGGATCAAAAGCGTAATAATCATACGGACTTTCAGCACTGTTTGTTTGCTTGTTTTCTTTCACAGGTGGAACCTAGGTCTGTTTCTCATGCTCTTGAGGATCAAAGTTGGGTGGAGGCTATGCAGGAGGAAATGCAGCAATTCTTATTTCAGAATGTTTGGGTTCTGGTTGACTTACCAGATGGAAAGACAGCTATCAATACCAAATGGATTCTGAAGAACAAGAAGGATGCACGGGGAATTGTCGTAAGGAATAAAGCTAGGCTTGTCGCACAAGGACACACTCAAATTGAGGGCATTGACTATACTGAAGTCTTTGCGCCGGTTGCCAGGATCGAGGCCATTCGTCTGTTTTTGGCCTTTGCTTCATATGTTGGCTTTACGGTGTTTCAGATGGATGTCAAGAGTGCATTTCTCTATGGCAAAATTGACGAGGAAGTGTATGTTACTCAACCTAAGGGGTTTGTAGATCCACTTCATCCCAAGAAAGTCTACAACGTGGTCAAGGCTCTTTATGGGTTACATCAGGCTCCTAGAGCTTGGTATGAGCGTCTTTCAACTTTCTTGTTAAAGAATGGCTATAGAAGAGGTACTATTGACAAAACACTATTTCTTCTACGGAATTCCAAGGATATTATCCTTGTTCAGGTTTATGTGGACGACATTATCTTTGGTTCTACAAGGAAGGAGTGGTGTGATGAGTTTGAACACTTGATGAACGGCGAATTTCAGATGAGTGCAATGGGAGAACTGTCATTCTTCCTTGGTCTTCAGGTCAAGCAACAATCGGATGGGATTTTCATCAGTCAAGATAAATATGTCCATGAGATTCTTCAGAAGTTTGACATGGATCCTCTTAGACCAGCATCAACTCCTTATGAAGTTGCTAAAATCAAACTTAAGAATGAGCCAGACCCCCCGGTAAATGTTCACATGTACAGGTCTATGATTGGCTCTCTCATGTATTTGACTGCATCACGTCCGGACATTATGTTTGCCGTAAGTGCTTGTTCTAGACACCAGGTGACTCCAACGGTTTCGAACTTAAATGCAGTGAAGAAGATTTTCAAGTATATCAAGGCTCAACCTAAATTGGGTCTATGGTATCCTAGAGAATCTCCTTTTGTTCTAGAAGCCTATAGTGATAGTGACTATGCTGGTGCTAATAATGATAGGAAGTCTACTACTGGTGGTTGTCAATTTTTGGGTCGTCGGCTTATTTCATGGCAATGTAAGAAACAGACAATCGTAGCTACTTCTTCAACAGAAGCTGAATACGTTGCTGCTGCTAGTTGTTGTGGACAAGTTTTATGGATCCAAAATCAGATGTTGGATTATGGTTTCAATTTTATGAATACCAAAATTTTTATTGACAATCAAAGCACTATTTGCATTGTGAAGAATCCTGTATTTCATTAGCGGACGAAGCATATTGAGATTCGGCATCATTTTATACGGGATGCCAATGAGAAGAAGCTGATACAGGTTCTTAAAGTTCATACGGATGACAATGTTGCTGATTTGCTGACTAAAGCTTTTGATGGTCCTCGGTTTAACCACTTGGTGGTTCATATTGGGATGGTCAATCCTTGAGGTCTAGGATTGAGGGGAGGCAAAGCCTAAGGGGAGGCTTTGTGTACATTTTAGGTCAGACTAACGTATTAATAGTATGTAACAACATAGTTTCTTGGTTATGATGGTGTGTGGTGCTTATGATGGAGGATTTTTGCTCTCTTCTGGTGGATATGGCCTTACATGACTGGCTTCTGGTCCTCTTTGGTCAGCTTCTAGTTATAATTGGTTGGCTTCTGGTGGTTTAAAATCCTTCCATGTCAAGTGGTGTTTAGCTCCTGGTACTGGTCTGGCATACTGTTCATTCCTTTTGTCCTTTGTTAATCACGTTCTGCTCCTGGTCTGACCATTGTGTGCTTTGACTTTTGGTCAACGCTCCCATTCCTGGTATTTACAAGTTTGAATTCAGCATGTTAATTGGGAGTTGGTTATTATGTTAAAAAGGGCAAGTGGTTATTATGCAATTATGGTTTAATTTGAAAGGGCAACCCCCCATTAATAGGGGTCAATGAACAGTTACCACTTTCTTTATATATGGTCAACATACACCCTTGACTCACTCATTACAATTAACACACACACAAAACCGCTTCTACTCTTTACACCCTAATCCCAATCCTTCTTCCATCAATTCATCAAGATCCATGGCTGCTCTTGCTTACCAACCTGCTCACAACCGTGTTGCTTATCTGGGTGATGGTCCAAATCGTGAACATTTTGCTGACATCTTGGATTTCATTGAAGCTTCTAACTTAAGGTTTGCATTTACTGTCTGTCCCACCATATATGATAGTGTGATTCGTCAATTTTGGGCGTCTGCTCAACTTGTGAATGTGGCTGGTCGTCCACGTACACTCCATGCTACCATAGATGGACGTGCATATATGGTGACTGAAGCTTCTATTCCCTCTTCTCTTCATCTTCAGGATGGCGGGGGTGTTGAATCAATCCCCAATTCGGAAGTATTGGAGGGGATGGCTGCTATAGGTTATGAACATGGGGGGAAGTTTAACTTCCAGAAAAATAGGTTTTCCCCCCAATGGAAGCTTCTGGTTCACTTTTTAATCCATTGTATGAGTCCCAAGTCTGGGAGTTGGGATGCTTTCCCTACTCCTTTGGCTACTGGTCTTATTTGTTTAGCCCAGGGTAGAGTGTTTAATTTTTCTCATTATCTATTTGAGGGGATGGCTAGTAATTTGTCTACTACTGGCTCAAGAAAGAAGTTTCTTATGTACCCTAGGTTTCTTCAGCAAATCCTTGTTTGTATTCCTCGTGATAGGACTGAGCATGGCCATCTAAACTTACAGCTAAAGTGTATTACAATATGATGAATGGGTTTACTGGGGATTGGAGGCCCCTGACTGAAGCCATGTTGGGATTAGCTCAGGGTCCTATGGGTGAGGAAGAGGAGGCTCCTGAGTTTGTTGTGATAGATGATGACCCCATGGAGGAGGAGGCTCCTACTGTTGGTGCCACTCCTGTGGTAGAGGAGGAGCTAGTTGAGGAGGTGGTGGTTGAAAAACCATCTCCTACCAAGGCTGGTCCTTCCTCAGTTCCACAAAGGTCTCCATTTGTGGAGACTCCACCTCCTAGTCCTGCCCCACACTCGACTGATATCCCGTTTGATGCTAGTTCTCCACAGGTTGACCCACATGTTGCTTCGGGCTCCAGTGATGCTTTCCCTGATCCAAGTTCTATTGGTGGGCAGGCGGAGGAGCCTACTACACTGATATCTTTACTTGATCTTATGCGCAGGTACCATGAGCGGATGATTTGTTTGGAAGCTGATTTAAACCAACATCGGAAGCTTACAAGGGAGTTTGTTCTTTCTCTGGCTGATCGCATCAAGGCGTTGGAGACTCAACAACGTCGTCGCAAGAAACATGTGGTCCAGTCAGAATCTGAGGATGAGGGTGCGAAGAATGTTGAAGATGGCTTGACATTGTTGGCAAAGGTTGCCTTTGCTGATAAAGTTTATGATGATTTGCCGGTTCCTCCAATGTCCTCCAATGTTCCTTCTCCTGGTGCTATTCCCCTTCTATGGGTGGTGATTCTGATCCTGCTGATGGTTCTCATGCTGGTCCCTCTCATGATCCGAAGGGAAAAGCCCCAATGACTGATCCTCCATCTCCATCTCGTAAGCGTACTCGTCGACAGATTGAAGAGGAAAGGCTTGGTGAAGAGGCTGCTCGTCGGGTTCAGGCTGAGATTGATGAAGCGGATAGGGCTGTTGAGGAAGAGCTTCGAGAGCGCAGGCGTGCACAAATTCAGCATGATGCCATGCATTGGAGTGATGGTGAATGGATGCAAGTGTTGACTGTTCTCACTCGGGATTATGCTCAGTTTAAAGATCTATTGGGTGATGATGTTGATGAACACAATTGTATTCCGCGTGCTATGGTAATGATGCGTAAGCACCAGTTGGCTCTTGCTGCAGAACTTAAGAAACAGAGAAGGAACAGACCTTTATCTCGGGCTGAGGAGCGCCAGCAGATGCAGCGTTATGTGAAATTTCAGTCTGCTGCTCATTTTAATGCTCCTTGGACTTGGGCTCGGGTGCGGGCTTCGACTTTTGATGAGCTCAATGCCCTTTATGAAAAGATGGTGAAGCGTCAGAGTCAACCTATTCCGAAAAGATTTATTTACCATCCTCGTGGTGTGACTGCTTCTATGCCTGCTGATTCTACTGGTCCTTCGTCTGCACCCACTCCTGGTTCTGCTGGTAGTCCTTCTGGTTTTGTTGCTACTTCTGTTGGTCCTTCTACTACACCTTTGGTTGCTCCTATGGGTTCTACTGCTGGTCCTGCTACTACCATCTTTGTTACTACCACCACCACTCATGCTTCCACCACCACACCTGTTACTACCACCACCACACATGTTCCTGCAAGCACCTATGTTGATACCACCATACCTACTGCTACTACATCTGATGTGCCATCTCCATCACCACCAGTTCCTGAAACACAACCTAATCCTACTTCTGATGCAGCTCCTAGTGGTCCATTGGGTAGACACATTCATGAGTCTACTTCTACTGCTTTCCCTGCTGCTGCTGAGGTTAAGGTAAAGGTTGAATCAACACCTTCTGATCCCACACCTAGGCGTTCCCTTCATCAGAAACAGGCTCATCGTATTCGCCGTGGTAAGACAGTTCCTTTTGAGAAGCGTGATCCTGAGAATTTAATTGATGCCGCTTCTGACAGCGATTCTGTCTTACCCTTGGGCAATGGGAGCATTACGGGTTATACGGTTGAGAGTTCTACAACACTTCCTGGTGGCGTATCCCATCGGATTACTTTGAGTGATGGGTCTGTGCGGTTGGCAACGGGTTTGCAGGGTGTATTGTCTTGGGCTGACCGTATGGATCTTATGGCGTTGTATGGACTTGTTGATTCTAGTATGCCGTTTGACCCAATGGCTGTGTCTTCCTGGCCTGGTCTGCGTATCTGGGCTGATCTCAAGCTGATGTTGGATCCTCCTCCAAATGCTCCTGTTTCGGGCATATGGAAGGATCAAATGCAATGGGAGATTCTGCGATGGAAGCTTTATGCCGGATGTGGAGTTCATATGTTGGAATTAGAATCTGGTCATATGGTGTTTATGCTGACGGATGTGGAGTATCCTTTGACTATTTCTTCGATGGAGGCGATGTTAGCGAGTCACTTGCAAATTTCTACTGCTCCATCTAGAAATGAGTCCTCTATGGCTACGGCATTGGTAGAAGGTATTCAGGCGCGGTTGCTAGCAGATAAGAAGGCTGCTTCTGGTATGTAAGGTGATTGGGTTGTAAGTGTTTATACTTTGTATTTTTGTTCATTTGTTCTTATTTTTATTCTTTTCACCAGTATGTACAGTGATTGGTGTACTTCATTCTTTTTAGTTAAAAAAAAAAAAAAAAAAAAAAAAAACGATAAAAAAAAAAATATATATATATATATATATATATACTTTTTATATAATATCTGCTTATACTTTAAACACAGATTAGATTTTATACTTGTACATAATACCCCTTGGCTGCTTCACAATGAGGTTCCTGATTTGAGCTTGTCCTGGTACTTGGTCTCACTTGGTGTTGGACGTGGTCCACACAACAAATGGTTCTCAACTTACCATGTCTAATCGAAAAGAAAAAGTTGATTCACCTTGAGGGTACGGCTCCTGGTGCGATTCTCAAATCCGTTGATGGTTGCCAGGTTACCCAAAACTGGATGGTTTTCACTTGCCATAGTCTTGGGCTGAAAAGTGGCTAATCCAAGGGGGTACGGCTCTTGGTAAAGATCTTATCAAATCCGTTGATAGCTGTAATAGCTTGCTTAAAGCTATAGGGTGTTCAACTCACCGATGCTTCCTTGCTAAGAGTTGTCGAGTCCAGAGGGGTACGGCTTCTGGTAAAGACGCATCAAATCCGTTGACGGTCCGGAAGCTGAAAGTCTTTGGAAAGCACAAGTGCATCAGTATCGGTGAAGAGAACAAACTGCTTCTTGTCACAAATCTGAGAGACCGATATCAAGTTGAAGTGTTGAAGTGCTTCAACATAGTAGACCTGCTCAAAATTTAGATTTGGAGTCTTTATTGTTCCTTTGCCTGTGATTCTGCCTTCACCCCCACCAAAATAGACCTTGCCACCATGAAATGGTACAAAGTTAGAGAGAAGACTCTTATTGCCAGTCATGCTCCTAGAGCAACCACTATCAACAATACCTAGACTAGGATCCTGGTATGGAGTAACCTACAACAACAAGAGAATAAAAATGCAAAAGTTAGTGTCTTAAGGGGACCCAAACCTTTTCAGGTTTGAGCCTGCCTTGTGGATCATTAGAAGAATGCCAAGAAGATTGATGAGATCCACCGTTGTTCCTTGGTTGCCTATGCATCATATGGGTATTATTATTTGACCAAGAACAACCTGCTGAGGGCTTAACAGCAGTTCCCAAATTTCCCAAACCAAAATACGCGTGGTCTAAATTATGTGGATAGATTGGATTAAAATTTTGAAAATAATTACTGGTTGTTTGGAATCCACTATCTTTCCAATAATCAGACGCGAAAGGAGAGGATACTCTAGAAGTATTAAACATTGGAGCACTAGGATTAAGTCTTCTAGAAGCATATGAAGCAGCTCCTGGCGGACCAGGAGCAGGAAAAGCATGAGTAACAGATGCATGTGTGTCATAATAATCACAATCTTTAATTAAATGAAAGGCACTGCCACAAACAAAACATGTTTTGAAAGACCTTTTATTAGAATGAGATTGTTTCATACTGCCTACTTTATTACACACATTTCTAGGAAAAACATTCTTCCTAGGACTCAATAAACAAGGACCAGACACACTTGACTTGACAGCAACTCTTTCTTCACACTTCCTAGCACCAGTAGCAGCATGTTCATTCGACTTGGAACTTGTAGGTCTTGACTCGTCACTTGAATCATTAGATGCAGAGTCACCGGCTTTGTCACTGAACATACATGAGACAAAGTCATTAGTATTAGTAGAACTTGTTGGGGACTCAAGCATCTGTGATCCATCCGAGTCATTATGCCATGAAGTGGGCATAAAAGTTCCAGTAAGAGGAGGAGGGACAGCATGCATTTCTGCTGCTGGTTTAAACCTATTGTAGCTAGGTTTGCCCTCATCCTCTTTGTCGGCATCAAAGACACTTGAGAAAGATAAATCAAATACATCTTCTGAATCAATATATTTTTCAAATCCTAAGCCTCTTTTAGTTCTGCCAGACATGCTACTGTCAATTAATTTTGAAAGATTTTTAGGTGCCTTTTGCCATTTGTCAAATCTTAGCATTGTAGCATCTAATTTAGTCATCTCCTCTTTTTCTTTGATACTAGCATCTCTTTCAGTTTCTGTATATTTAAGCATATTTGTAGTGTTTTCTAAATCAATGCTTAGTATCCTGATTTTATCCTCATACGCACGTTGTGTATCTTGTAACCACCTCTTTTGTTGTTCCAAAGTGTTTAATGAAGCCTTATAGGCTTGAACCTCTAAAAAATACTTATCATTTTGATCATTTACTTCATTAAATTGGGACAACAATTCTGAGTATTTATCATGACAACCAAGAGGACAATGTTGTACCTGAGGTGAGATGCCCATAAGAGCAAACTCGTCTGCTTCTTCTGCATCAGAGAGATTCCCAGCAATCATTGCAGACACGTCAGTCGAGGACTCAGCTGATTCCAGGGTAGAAGCCTGATGATCATTCCAGTTGACCATAGAGTCAACAGATACCAATGCCTTCTTGTCATCTTTTATCTCCTGAACCTTGAAAGCGGAGTACCTGCTCTTCTCCTGATCATTCTTGCTGGGGCACTCCCTTGCAAAGTGACCCTGTTGCTGGCAGTTATAGCATCGTACCTTGCTTCTATCGAATCTTGCTGGCTCCCGAGGGTTGTAATTAAATTTCCTTCCTGCTTTCTTCTCAAACTTGTGAACCCTAAGAGTAAGCATGGCCATCTGCCATTTAAGATCCATCTCATCTAGGTCAAGTTTATCGACCTGTTTGAAGTCATCAAAAGCAAGTTGTTGTTCAGCATTAACATCAGCAACAAACGAATGAAGAACAACTTCTACCATACTACCAGACTTGGTAGTAGGTTCAGGAGCAGAAGTATACTGGAAAGTGTGCTGAGAGGACACAATGTTGCTTGGGCTACTTGCATATGACATAGGACTGGATGCCATAGAACTCACAAAGGCCGAGTTGGCAGGAGTAGGAAAAGAGTCGCTTGAAAAGCCTCTCACATGAGGTTCAAAAGTTCTGAGCTTATGAAACAAATCATCAAAGCTGAGATAGTCAAGCCTACCTTTGGCTTTGAGAGAGATCACCACCTGATTCCATGAGTAGGGTAAGGCTTTAAGAAACCTTGCATTAATATCACCATCATCAGGCTTGGACCTAAGTTGATTCAACTGGCTCAATATCTTTTGGAACCTATCATACCCTTGATTCAGACCTTCAGTTTCTGAGATTTTGAATTCTGTGAATTCATCTCTCAGCATGGACCTTCGCATTTTCTTTGACTCCTCATTCCCGCCGAACCTTGCTTTTATGCCATTCCAGATTTCTCTGGCATCATCCAAATGGTAGAAGTCACCCATGTGATCTTCAGGAAGAGATTGAAGCAAGATCGTTTTTGCTTTTACCTCCTTCTGAATAGCTATGATTTCCTCATGAGATTTAGGGTCAAGAAGAGTAATATTACCATTCTTGTCTCGTCCAGTAAGCTTCCTGCTATTCCCATTCAGAATGATCTTCCAAAGATCTTGATCAGTGTTGGTGATCCACCATTCCATCTTCATTGCCCAGTTATCATATTCACCCTTCTTCAGAAGAGGGAATTTACCATTCGTGTTAGAGACCGTAGCCAGGATCTGCTGAGGTTGCACAATTTTAGGAGTGCCTTCTTCTCCTGTTTGAGTAGAAGATGAGGCAGACATGATAAAAAAAATGTCAGAAATAAGAAAACTTGATTCTTCTTGTATAGAGACCCCCCCGACTGATTCTACCATAGGGGAGGATTGTTAGGACCATTGTAATAGTTATATGTAATAGGTAGACTAGGAGGTATGTAGTTCCTTCTGGTCCTAGTCGTAGTAGGAGCAAGTCCTGCTCCTGGTTCTAGTCGAAGTCAAACTTTATTATTTACTTAATATTCTGTTAGGATATGCATGAGATATGTTAGGAATGGATATGCATATCAGTTTTACACGTTTTCTTTAATGATGTATTAGGGTTTCCTTGTAGTATAAAAGGAACCTTAGGCAGAAGGGTTAGACACACCTTCACCAAACGTAGTTCTAGTCATTATCAATATTAGAAATCCTTAGAAAGGATCAAGTCTTTATAGTTATTCTGTTCTTCTTAATTATACTTATATTCTACATTCATATTGTGTATAGAGTCTCTTTGTGATTTGACTTGTGATTACAGAAGTCATTCATCGGTCCTGACAGGCTGCAAGATCTACATCTAGTAGACCCAACATACCTTCAAGATCTCAGCCCTTGTTGCTTCATTAGCCTTAGCCGACTCCATTCTATCTAAGTACACTTGGATTTGATCAGGTGTCATCTTGTACATTATTCCATTAATCTCATATGGTACCAAGACAATGGCATCAAGATCAGGCCTTGTTTCTCTTGAAGCTTTTACAAGTTTCTTTGTTGGAGGTGTTAGGGTTTCATCATCAATACCTTTTCCCTTATCTATCTTAGATACCGAGGGCTCAGGGTTGGGAGGAATTGAGTTTAAGGGTTGGGGTTGTGCTAGTCTTTCCTGCTCCCCCTCAGTGTGAGAAGGAGGTTCAGTCCAAGTTAACATCATTGGTGGCACATTCTCCCCCTCAAAAGTTGAAGGATCAGCCTGACAAATCCCAACTTTTGCCCTATGTGAGGGTCCTGCGGTGGTGGAGGATCCCTTGAAAGCCTGAAACATCTCAGTCACCATTTCCTTCATGGACTGAGTGTCAGCTTTGATAGTTTGAACATCCAACTGAATTAGGGATTGAGTGTTTTCTATGGTGGTGATCCTTGACCTAAGTCTAGGAATATCGGCTTCTTTCAGGGATTTGGAGATGTCAGAGAGATTAGAGGCATTAGCTATGTAACCTTGTGCAGCCCTTGACAATCTGAACTCTACTTCAGCATCCATATGAATATCCTCATAGATGGCATCACATTTCCCTTTCACCACATCCAAGTCAGACCTGAGAGAGTCTAACCTAGTGAAAACCTCAGTGAGCCTGTCCACCTTCAGTAACTCAAGTAATTGACTAACTCTAGAATTGGACTCAGTGGTACTATTGATCAGTCCATCCAGAGTTGTCTTCAAGGATACATTTGCTTCGACAGTAGGAAGAGCATGGTTGAGGAAGTTGATGAGCTTCTTCTCTTGATTTTCATGACTATTGTTAACAGAGCTGATGAATTCCATTTGGTTGTCTACCTGAATTCTCATCTTCTCCTCAGCCACATCAAACCTATCACCATATGTCCTGAACTCGTCAAGGATTTCATCAGCCTTTGAAGCCAAGTCTTCATGAACCTGAGTGACCTCAGCTTTCAAGGCTGTGGAAGTATGAGTTAATACATCCTTGAGAGTTGCTTTCAAAACTTTCTCATCCAGAACCATAGTTTGAGTCCCCAACGAAGAGGTGTCAAGTTTTGCCTCTTGGGAGGGCTTTTTCGGTACCTCAGGGGAGGGCTCTTTTTGTTCGGATGCCTCAGGGGAGGGCTTTTGTTGAGCCCCAGGGGAGGGTTGTATCTCCGCGAATAATGGCGGGGACTGTGGCTTCTGGTCTGATTGAGGAGGGGCCTGAGTTTCTAGTTCTTCCCCAGCCTCAATCATATCATCGTCGTCACTGAAACCTTGGAGTAACTCGTCAAGCTTCTCGAGTAAACTTATAAATTCTCCAAAGTTCAGTGAACCCTTAGGCTTGTCCAGCTCCCCTCCAAAAGAAGGTTTGCCTTGGTTATCGTCACTCCCTGCCCCAAATCCTGAGGCTTGAGATTTAGCCAACTGATACTCAGGGGCAGTTTGTGATTGATCAGTTGTGGAGGTAAGATCCCTATCAGCGGGGTGTTTTACCTGTGGGCGCCCCTCTGAGTCTTTGGGATCAAGAGTGGTTCCCTCAGGCAAAGACTTTTGTTTTAGTGTGCCTTCATCGGGAGTTGTGGAGGTGAGATTCCTATCAGCGGGGTTTTTTACCCGTGGGCGTCCCACTAAGTCTAAGGAATCAAGTTTGGGGTCCTCAGGCAAAGACTTTTGAGCTAGTGTGCCTTCATTGGACTTGGTGGAAGTGATAGGCCTATCAGCGAGGTTTGTTACCCGTGGGCATCTCTCTGAGTCTTTGGCCTTAGTTTTGACCTCAGGCAAAGGTTGTGATTTACGAATGCCCTCATCGGTCTGAGTGGAAGGCAGTCTCGTAGGAGAAGGTTTTTTTTCCTTCTCCATCAGGAGGACTAGTAGGTTGGCCCGTCGACCCTAACTGTGATGTATCAGGGCCTCCCAAAATCTCTTTCCCTTGGGGTATTTGAAGCTTGGTCTGAACAAGGGTAGCCTTTTTAGCCTTGGCCTTTTTGGGTCGTGCCTCGGAAGTCTCAGGGCCCTGTGCCTTTGTTGGTTTGGTCTTTAGCACTGTCTGAGTCTTCTTATTCCCCTTCTTTGGTAAGAAGGGAATGGGAGACACGGATGATTCACGACTGATCACCTCAGTCATGTGAGCCGTCAGTGCAATGAGGTTGACCTCAGATGGGTTCTTTGAAAAGTTTGTGGAACTCAAGATGGGAGTAGAAAAAACATTGAATTTTTCCTGAGTGTAAAGGGAACCCAGTAATCGTTCTAAGGCGCATGATATGAATCTTGGGTAAGAGACATACGTTTGCCTAGACTCCTTCAGGAGCCTGGTTACCAGATCATTATAAACGATCTCTCCTATGTCAATCTTTAGTCCATTAATAAGACTGTAGATTATCATCTGCTGAGTAGAATTAACTTGCTTAGTAGATGAATAGTTCCCACCGATCACCTGAATCATAAAAGTGACCAGGATCCTCCAAGCCATGGGGAAAGCAGTTTTGATCAATGGGGTTTTAGTCAAAAGTAACTCAGGAACCCCCGATTTCTTTTAGTCCTTTTTTAACTGACTCCATGTCAGGATGTGCAACATACTTTCCATTGTTATAATCAAGTCCACTGGTTTGACAAAATGTTTTGAAGTCTAAAATCAATGGTGCCTTCCCATTGTTTACAGTGAACATGATGACACAGTTCTTATGTGACTTGATCTCAGACCCCTGAGATCCTTCAGGCCCTTGGGTAGGGGTTACAACCACAGCCGTAAACTAGAATTCCCTGAGATATTCATGGTAGAAGACTGAGGGGGTTTTTGTAAAAGCATCAGCCCAATCATAGTTTTTCAAGAATTTGCAAATTTGTTTGTAGGCTGATACACTACTAGGGTGATTGAAATTTCCCTCATAGTTGTTTCCTACAAAATGGACACCCTCATTGGTGTGATGTTCATCCTGAGGGGCATATTTGATAGCTTTGGACATTGCCATTAAAAATAGCTTTTAAAGATTTGAAAAAGGACAATGGAAATTTGTGGAAATCAAATCAAGACTTGTTTCTTGTTATAATACAACAAGATTCACCAAGTGACCTAATGAGAACTTTTGCCTTATAACAAGGATCAAGAGTTATAAACACTAGGTAACTTTGATTGTTTGTGCTATATAACAATAAAACAGGTGATCAATGTGATTGCCTTTTTACAAGAAACCTTTTCTGGAAAATCGTTTGAACACACACACTTTTTCTTTGAGAGAAAATTTCGGCGGAATAAAATTGCAAGTTCTTTGTGTGTGTGTTTGTTTTGATTGAGGGGTATTTATAGGCTCAGATGTGAAAGAGATTTTTATTTGTTATAATTTATTTTCACATCCGCATTAAATGAAAGCGTACAAGTGGTCCCCCTATTTTCTTGGCAACTGTTCGATTACTACAAAGATAACTCTTTTTGCAGAGATGACGTGGGGTCACGTGCATTTGTAAGGACGTTTTTTACAACAGATTTGCTAGAAAAAGGGTAAGCATTTAATGCTTAGTGGGATACTTGATATGAGTGACCCCTTGACTGGTTTATGACAATTTATTGAAGGAATATATGTTCCTTATTTAATATTGTGACTCACCAACCTAGGACATTAAGTAACTAAATCCTTAGAGCATTTAGTTACATCATTTAATGTACCTCAGTGTCAAGGGGAAGACCATAAGAGATATTTACTCAGAGAGAGGATCAAGCATATACATTATACTGAATCCAATGCCATTAGGGAGTCTGATTAATCAATATTCAGCATACCAAGTTCAGCTTTCAGTCTAGTGAACATTGGTTCATCCAAAGGTTTGTTGAAAATATCAGCTAGCTAATATTCAGTGGGGATGAAATGTAATTCAGTATCTCCTTTTAAGATGTGATCCCTGAGGAAATGATATCTTATGTCTATGTGTTTAGTCCTTGAATGTAGGACTGGATTATTTGAAATAGCAATGGCACTAGTGTTTTCACAAAAGATATGGACTACTTTCTATTCCACATTATAGTCCCTGAGTTGACTTTTAATCCAAAGGATGTTTGCATAACAACCAGTAGCTGCCACGTATTCAGCCTCAGCAGAGGACATTACGACTAACTGTTGTTTCTTTGCACTCCAACATACTAGCTTGCCACCTAGGAATTAACATGCACCTGAGGTACTTTTTCTATCCATATTGCAACCAGCATAGTCTGAGTCTGAGTATCCTTTAAGATCGAAGCCTGAGCAACGAGGATACCATAGACCTAGTGAGGGAGTACCCTTCAAGTACCTGAAGATTCGTTTAACAGCAGTAAGATGTGATTCTTTGGGATCGGCCTGATATCTTGCACATAAGATTGTTGAGAACTGAATATCAGGCCTGGTTGCAGTTAGGTACATTAATGATCCAATCATTCCCCTGAGTAAGGTTTGATTGACTGATTTACCAGTAAGATCAGGACCTAAGTTGTTGGGGGGAACCATGGGAGTCTTTACTGAAGCACACTCAGAGATATCATATTTCTTAACTATTTCTCTGGTGTATTTTTCTTGACAGACTGAGATCCCTTTGTCCCCCTGTTTGATTTGTAGTCCAAGAAAATATGTTAATTCACCAATCATACTCATTTCAAATTTCTTTGTCATAAGTTTTTCAAACTTTCTACAAAGATTATAGTTAGTAGATCCGAATATGATTTCATCAACATATATCTAAACTAGTAGAACATCCTCCTTGGTTCTGAAGATAAAAAAAGGTGTTGTCTATCTTCCCCCTGGCAAATTTGTTCATTATCAGGAATGTAGAGAGAGTTTCATACCATGCCCTTGTTGCTTGTTTCAGTCCATAAAGGGCTTTGTCAAGTTTACAAACATGGTTTGGGAACTCAGAACTCTCCAAACCAGGAGGCTGAGCAACATAAACTTCTTCAGTGATCTTTCCATTCAGGAAGGCACTTTTTACATCCATTTGGAAAACTTTGAAGTTCATGTAAGTAGCATAGGCAAGGAAGATCCTGGTGGCTTCCATTCTTGCTACAGGGGCAAAGGTTTCCTCATAGTCGATCCTTTCAAGTTGACCACACCCCTGAACAACCAGCCTAGCTTTGTTTTTAATGACAATTCAATCTTTATCAGTCTTGTTTTTAAATACCCATTTTGTACCAAGAGCTGATTTCCCTTTGGGGAGAGGAACTAGTTTCCACACTTTGTTCCTGAGGAATTGGTTGAGCTCTTCTTGTATGGCCTCAACCCACCCTGGATGTGTCAGGGCCTCTGAAACCTTCTTTGGTTCAATTTCAGAGAGAAATTCTGTAAACAGACATTCATGGGTTGAGGCCGTAGAGAGTTTAGCAGCCTGACTGCATGTGAGCATCCCCTCAGATACATCACCAATTATATTTACGAGCTCTATATCTTGTTGTCTTGACCATCTGTCCTGAGGGCTTGGATTAGAGCTTGTCGATGGTTGGTGATTATCAGGGACTAGAGATTCAGTACATTGTACTGGGACATCACCTCCTACTGAAGGATTTTAAGTAATAGTGGATTTGATATTTTCATCACTTGTCCCTTCAGTGTTCTCATAGATGGGTGAATCATTTGATTCATCAGCTTGAGAAGTGATAACTTTAGGGACATGTTGAGGTGTGATTAAATTATCAATTAACCTATTGTGAGGTGATATATGGAAGGATATATCAGCATCGATTTGATACTGCTTTGAGGGATAATGTTCATACTCATCAGGAGGATATCTTGATGAGTCATTGATCCCAATCTGTTCTATTGATTGATTTGTGAAGTTAATGGCATCCATACTTTCATCAAAGATGACATGAAATGACTCCTCAATCTGTTGTCTCCTTGTATTAAAGACCATGAAGGCTTTGGAGACAAAAGAGTATCCAAGAAAGTATCCATCATCAGCTTTGGCATCAAATTTACCAAGATGGTCCTCTTGATTGTAAATGAACACAGGACATGCAAAAACATGAAAGTAGCTGATATCTGGAATCCTTTCCCTGAATATGTCATAAGGAGTCTTATCATGTCTTTTGACAATAATACATCTGTTCTGAGTATAGCAAGCTATTTTTACAGACTCAGTCCAGAAGTGTTTTGAAAGATTGGATCCATTAAGCATGGTTCGAGCAGCTTCAATGAGAGTTATATTCTTCCTTTCAGCCACACCATTTTGTTCAGGTGTGTAAGGAGAAGAGAAGTTCTGAGAAATTCCTTTCTCATCACAAAAACTCTCAAGCTCTTGGTTCCTGAATTCTGTTCCATTATCAGTTCGTATTTGTTTAACTTTAGTATCATTTTGATTTTCTACCTGCCTGATAAGACATTATGAATTCAGGAACTTGACTCTTCTTTTTCAGGAAGTATACCCAAGTGTATCTAGAGTATTCATCAAAAATCACAAGAGTGTATTTCTCATGATTTATAGACATTGGACTGACTGGTCCAAACAAGACAATATGAAGAAGATGAAGATACTTCCTGATAGAGAAGTTTTGTTTTGGCTTGAAAGAAGCTCTCTCGTGTTTACCTTTTTCACAGGCTGAACAAGGCTTGTCTTTTGAATACACAAGAGAAGGTAAGCCAAGAACTTTGTTTTGTTTTGCAAGTTTGTTCATATCTTTGAAATTTAGATGTGACAGTCTCTTATGCCAAAGCCAATTGATAGAGTCTGAGGCTTTAGCAAAGAAACATGCTCCTGAATTTGTTACAGATGACATGTCTAGGACATATACATCATTTCTTCTTGGAGCAGTCAACACAATTTCTTTATTAGCATTGAAGATTGTACCTTGCTTATCATCAAACTGAACGATGTACTTAGCATCACACAGTTGGCTGATACTGATGAGATTGTACTTCAGACCATTTACAAACACCACTTTCGAGAAAACTATTCCACCACATTTAATTGAACCATATCCTTCAGTAACACAAGATGAATTATCACCGAATACTACCTTAGGACCTGGTTGCTCCACGTATTTGTGAAGCCCCTGTCATACTTCTTGAACACCCACAGTCTAAGTACCAAACAGGCTCCTTGAAGTGTTTCTTTCTCATAGTGATGTCAACCCATTCTCCATTTCGAGCATGGTTCTTTCCAACTGATAATTCATCATCAGCTAGAGCCATTAAGACTTGATACCTGACTTCCTCTTCTTCTGAGGACAAGTCTTCATCATCCCAATCAAAAGTTTCTTTGGCTTTGTTCTGAGCAGGCTTTTGAGTCTGAGCAACAGTAGGTTCAGCTTCCAAGAGTGCAAGTTTTGCTTTAACCTTTTTATACTCAGACCTATAGTCTTTCTCATTTCTCTTACTATTTTGAAAACTTTGGTTGATTGGAGAAGCCTGAATTAGTTTTGGTGTAAACATGGGTTGAAAATTGTCATTGCCTGATGAATTTTTTTTTTTTTATAAGAGGCCAATGGAGTTTTTAAAAGACAATATTTAGCAAAATGCCCAGTTTTACCACATTGGTAGCAATACACTCCCTCAGTGGATTGGTTACCAGCAAATCTAGTTCTTTTGATATAACGTTTGGTATTTGCCAACATGGCCCTTTCATGATATTCCCTGTTCAAATCCCTTATGTATTCAGCACTAGATCTTTCATCCACCTCATCATCTGAGGTTTCCTAAAAATTTTGAACAATTGCATTTGAGTAAAAAGCAGTTGTAATGGGGCCATGATCAATTTGGGTAGTTTTGGCTGAGGTTTCTGTTATTAAGGCCTTCTTGGACTCAGGATATCTTCTATTTATTAGATTATCTTCATAGATAAATCTCCCATAAATGTCTACAAGATCCTGAGTCTGTATGTGATTAGCATTTCTCAATCCTTGAGAAAAACCAAGCCATTTTTCAGGGAGACTGTTCATAAAACCAACATTGATTTCATGCTTAGACAGTTTCACCCTGTCATTCGTTAGCTCATTGAGCAAGGTTTTATACCTGGTGTAAGTCTGAGAAAGTGTTTCAGATGGTTTGGCCCTGAAAGTGTTATATTCTAACTTCAGGTCCATAATCCTATTTTCCTTAGTGTCGGATGGTCCTTTGAAATAATGAACAAGATCTGTCCAAGTCTCTTTGGCCGTCTCACACTCGATGACAGCCTCCATAATATGGTCAGGAAGACAAGATATTCTGATGCTTTTGAGACTTTGGTCTTGATTGACCACTCTCCTTTCATCGTCAGACCATTGGTTTTCAAGTTTGTCATCACCAGCTGCTGTTTTTGGTTTGAATAGACCATTCTTATTACAAGTTATGTAATAAGTTTCCATTCCCATCAAGTAACATAGCATTCTTTTCTTCCATTTGTTAAATCTTTCAACTTCTAACTTAGGAGCGTTAACAGAGTAACTCGCTCCTTTTTTGTTAACAAGTTAGGGTACATTACTTTCAGCCATAATGGATCAAGGTTTTAAAAACTTTGAGACGGTGGTTAAAAGGTTTTATAATCCTACCGCTCTGATACCATTTGTTGGTCCCTTGTAATTAGTACTATACTTAAGTAAACTAAGTATAGTCCTAACCCATGGTTAAGTAATGCAATAAACTTAATACAAGTAAGTAAATAACACAAATGTTTTCAACGTTTAACTCTTAGCTTTATTAAAGAATTATACCCTATTGTATACGAAGCTACAATAGGGATTGAATAGACAATGTGTGGTTTTGTGATCTCCTCACTAACAATGTAGTCCAATCCTAACGATTGCTAAGCTTGACGATTCTATCAACAAGAGTTTAGAACTCAAGTTTGTGATCGTGTTTGGAGGAGAGAAAACTTTGTTTAGGAATGTCTAAAGCATTAAGTGCACAAACTTGTTTTCTCTCCTTTACAAGCATCCTATTTATAGAAGGAAAGTTGGGTAGAAGACAATAATTGCCCATGTGCAATTCTTGTCTTATTGGTACAGTGTAGTATCTTGTCTTACCCTATTCTAAGTAGTAAGACATAAATCCTTTACATTTGTCAGTACCCCATCTATCCCAAAAGGGTAAGTCACGCTAATTGTGTGATGTACTTCATCTTGTCACAATTCAACTTATCCCGCCTTTTCTTTAGTCTTGGAGAATGCTTGTTTTCTTCAGGGAGATCGTATGGGGTTCAGTGAGTCTATTGCCACAACTTACTGAACCCATCACCTTCTTCTTCGTCATAGAAGACATTCATTGAGCTTCGCCTCTCTGAATGCTCGAGTCTTTCTTTTTGACTCAGTCTAGGAACTCGAAGGCAACTCACTGAGTGACTGTTCACTCAGTGACTTTGTTATGTTCAAGGTTAATACTTCACTTAGGCTGATTGTTATTCAAATCCTTCAGGGAGGTCATTAGGTACTGAATTGACCTAACATTGTATGATTATGCTGAGAAGATTGAGCTAACAGACTCATTTAGTCTGTGTAGTATTAACTGATTCTATCAGTCAATGTTATTTTGTCACTCATGTGATATTCGATCTATTTTTGTCTAATATAGTATTTCGCATAAAAAGTCATTCCTATGACTTGGATTTCAATTTTTAATTGTCAAAAAAAATATAATTATCATCCAAAATGTCCACAAAGGGACTCGAACCCATGACCTCATGGATAGCACACCAACATGTTTACCAGCTTGTCTAGTTGTTGTTTTGGTTTGATAACTGTCATCCTAATTAATATAGGCTTATTAATTAGGCTGTCAGCCTTTTAATTGATTTAAAAACATAGTTTTAATTTTATTTAAATTTAAATCATTTTATTTACTTTTATATAGTTTTAAAATAATAAATAAATAAAAACAAAATAAAATATATTTTATTAATTTTAGAAAGTTAAATTGTTATTAAAATGAGTTTTTAAATAGTATAAATGTTAATTAAATTAGATCTTAATAAAAATAGTTATTAAAATAGATTTTGTTTATTAAAAAGTAAAAGTAATTTTAATAGATTTAATTAGTTTATAAAGTTTAAATATATTTTTTTAAATAAGGTAAAAGTATTTTTAATTAAATAGATTAATTTTTTAATAGATTTTAAATAGACTAATAATTTTATATAGTTTTAAAGTTTAAATTTTAAATAATTGTCTTTTAGGTTAAATTTGAGATACGATTCATGCACTTAGGATTTAAAATTGTAGGAGTAATTTTAGATAAAAAAACCGAAAACCAATTCAAATCGATTGTCCAAATTAATACAAACGTCTCAAATTCACAAGATCCTCGTGTACGACGAACTTGGATTGCTCACGTGTTTAATTGAATTCGTCTTCGGCTTATTTTTGGATTATTCCTTTTCCTAAGGGTAATATCCTAAATTCGCCCTATAACGTATCTAACTAAAATACACCGACACTTTCTCGACACATCAAAAATTTTGGCGCCGCTACCGGGGATCTTGTGTACGATTCGTTCGTGGAGATTTGTTGATCGTTGATTTGAAGACCCTTTCCATCCTCGGAAAGTTTTGTTATTTTTCTATTATTATAGTATGTATCGTTTTTCGTGTTTTTTGTGATTACAATATTATATTACTTAGAACAATAAATTTACCTACTTCCAAATAAGACCTTAGTTGGGATTTCATCACCTAGATATTGTATTCGAATCCAAAACGAAAATAAAAGGCAAAATAGATAAATACTAATAAAAAGTTTGAACTCGATTTATACAAACTATAAGGTGGGTTTAAGGCGACGTGCTATAAAAGGCCGTCTAAGGAAAAGGGTTTTTAAGACCTTTGTGCCACCTCGTTTACCAACTTGCTTGTGCGTATATTGAGAGGGACGACCGATTATTGGTTTGCCAAATCAAGTAGTATTATATCTTATTTTTGTAGTTTACTTATTGAACCTCGAGACGTTTAGGTTTTCACCTACGTTTCAAAGTCGACCGAGGGTAATTTACTTCCATAGTAATTATCCTTACTCCTTGTTTTTGTTAATCTTTGATTGATTTATGAAAAATACCAAAAATAATCTTCTTAATCCTCTATCATGTTTAATTCTTTTTCTCCTCACCCTCCAATTTTTAATTCTTCCATGAGTTCCTTCGTCAATTGTGTAGGGTGTGGAGAACCGTTATATGGTCTTTTACCATGTCGGTGGTGTACGTGTGAGCGTTATGGAAATGATTTACGTCACGATTTACGAGTTGGATTTTGTCCTTCTTGTAATGAAATTACTTCATGTGGAAATCCGAGATTCTCGAATAATTCTCTCGATTTTTACCCACCTCCACACCCCACATACGAGACACCCTCGTGTGAGTTTTGTGGAAACGATTCTCATTTTAGAATTAAATGTTCGCATCGATTCTCGCTCAATTATGAGCAAGAACCAGGCTACAATCAAAACTTTAATGATAATTGTTATCCACAGGATTTGCCGAGTTTATCACAACAATATCTTTGTTGTGAGTATTGTGGAGGTCCTCATAAGAGCTTTAATTGTCAACCAAGGGATAAAAATTTTTATGAGCCCTTTTCTCTCGAGAGTGAAAATTTTAAACGACTTGAAACGTTGTTCCAACAAATAATGAATCAAAGAAATGTTGAAATTGTTCAAAAGAGCATTGAAGATATGTTGCAAGAAAAGAGACAAATCAATCAAGAGATTAATGATATAACTAATGAATTGGGAAGTCGAAGATATCATGGAGAAATAATTGATGAGGGATTTAAAAGATATTATGAAATTAAGATTAGACAACTTTCGCAAGATTATAATGGATTAAGCATTGAAATTCGAAAGAAAGAACAAGCTCAAGAGGAAGCTAAATATCTTGCTACTCGTGAACTCGAGCGTTCTCTTCTTATTGATGAGACGAGGAGAGTACTATTTCTTTGTGAGATCTTATTGCTCTACATCCTCCGTCTAGTGCAATCGTACTTCCTTTTCATGTCTTGCCAGCTATGGAGCCTGAGAATTCACCCATCCTAGATCATGAGGATATTTTCGATCTCACTCCATCTCATGACATCACTACTCCTATTCATGATTCTTCCACCGTGGAACCCGAAAATTCTCTAAGCAAGGGGACGAGCATATTAGCACTATTCCGGACACGGAATCGGACGAAGTAATAAAGTCTAGTGTTGAGATCCTGGTCTAAAACCCGGTAGATTTCAATAGGATTTCCAATGAAACGTGTGATTTACCACAATGTGATGACTCTACTTCTTCCAATCACTTTGAGATTTTCTCCAATTCTAATGATGAAAATTGTGATGGAAATGAAGATTTTGAGAATGATTAGACTTCTAGTGAATTTTCTAATGAGGAGTTCTCCAATGAACTTTCTTATAAAGATGACATTCACGACTCGGATATGAGGAGTTTCCCAATAAACCTACTCTTATTCACCTATTTCCACCGGGAAATGAGGATGATAGTGATCTGATTTTTGAGAGGTTAACCTTTCAACTTGCTCCTTTAGACCCATTCCCACCGGGAAATGAGGTTGATTTGACTATTCCAATCTTTGAGAAGTTCTCCGATGAACTTACTCATTTAGATGTAGAAGACGTGATTCTTCGTAAAAAATTATCCAACGTCTATCTTCTCATTTCTAAGATCAATACTTTGAATTCTAAGCCTATTAGAAAGTCTTTCTCTCCATCTCCTATTCCTGTTGAGGATAGTGATCCGCTTATGGAGAAGATTGACATGTTTCTTGCTTCTAATGATTCGATACCACCGGGTGTTGATGAAATTGACCCGGAAGGGGACGCTCTCTTTTTAGAGAATTTACTTGATGATGATTTCGTCCCAAGTCCTCCTCCCACCCACTTTGACCTAAATTTGCGGGTTTTTCATGTGACTCATATTGAGTACCATGATCCGATTGATCACATTCCTAGGGGTGAAATGGTCGTTAAAGATAAGAATGTTGATTCCACTATGGATGAGACCTTTATCCCACCATTACCATGTGCTTTATATAATCTCGGATTAGCATTGGGGGGAAGACACCGTGTTGTCTATTCCTTTCTCTCCCGAGGACGAGGTATTTGACCCCGGAATCATTGATTTAGGGAAATCCCGGCCTTTCACCGATGCAATAATTGAAATACTTTTCGAGTATCTTGGTGCGAGTTTATCTTGGGGAGCATGCTATATCCATATCGTGATTTGTGACTACTATCTCTTTTTGGAGATTTGTGTTGGAGTTTCATCCTTTCGTTTGTCATCCGACAACGAGGATGTGATCTTTGACCCCGACATCGTTCTTTATCTTGGAATTTATTCCATTATGCCGGTTTTCACCATTTTCCCTAAGGACCAATGAATGCGGGGATCGAGTCGAGCTCGTGACTCGGTTAACAAAAACGAGGTGCCTTGTGGGGGAGTCCCATACATTCTATCTTCTATCTATTTTCTAACAGTAATAAGGCTTGATCTTTTCAGGCTCGTGCTCGTGTTTTTTTGTGTTGTGAATCTTAGGTATGACCCTAATCATTGAAGACTCTCGTTTTCGGTTTTGCCGGTCCACTTGATCTTCCATACTTTGATTGTCAAAAGGGGCACACTCTCTATCCTTTGATTTTTATCGGCTAACGTTTTATCTTGAAGCATAATTAATAAACGACTTATAGATTTGAGTGCTCTTTCCATGTTAGGACTTTTGCATTAGACTCTTCGTGTTTTAGCAAGGGGGTGTTGCTCTTGAGCTAAGAAACATTAAGGACAATGTTTGGTTTTAGCATGGGGGCGTCAATCGATATAATCGCTTGCAATTGCTTTTGTCGTGTCTAAACGTAATCGTTTTTCTCGTTTTCCGTAAAAAATTTAAAATTTTTAGTGTTATTTTAAGTTTTAATAAAGAAAATTAGTGTTTTTGACACAAATGTAGGCTTTCCGTTGGTGAAAATAAAAATAATTTTTGACTCGACTCGGTTTTTACCTATGGTTTTTCCTTAACGTGTTTGAATCAAGTTTTGCTAGACTTTTATATAGGGAACTTTAAAACGCGAAAGTCTTAACTCATACGAGTTTAAGAACGAGAACTTTTTGCAAGTTCCTATAATTGATCCTAGAAAGACGTTTATCAAGGGAACTTTAAAATTCAAATTCTAAAACTTGAAAAAGTCTAAGAAGATGCAAGATCCTATAGATGACTTGAAAACCCAAAACTTTGATTTAATAGGCTAAGTGTCCATTAATTTCTCATTTTTAAAATTTTATAATATGGAGAACAAGAGATGATAAAGTTTAATCATAAGTTTTTAAGGTTAATTCTTCCTTGTATAAGTATTTTTTGTGTTTAATTTAATCTCCTCATACTTATTTTCCACGCTTGAATAATAAATTGCTTAATTAATGAAGTTTTTAGTGGTTTAGGCTTAATATCTTAACTCGTAACTCCTTTTTTTTCTTCCCTTGTAATTAAAGTGAGAACACGTTAAGGGTGTCAGCGTCATGGACTTTTGATCATGGGATTGCAGAAATTTGGCTTACTATGCATATAATAATAATAAGAAGAATAAATAAAAACATGTTCTCTGTGAGCCTTCGGGTGGGAGTCATGTAGCACTAACCTTGTCATGAGAGCCTTATGGTGTATGGCATGGGGACGTGTTTAATAAAAATTTCTTCATCATCATGAGCCATAAGGTGGGATGGTGGATGTCAATTCCCTTGTTTTTGTCCAAGGAGCCTTCGGGTGTGGATTATAAATAAGGAGCACGATTACATCTTAAAGAGCCACAAGGTGATATGATGTAATTGTTGCTAACTTCATTAATAAAGTCAAAATTGACTTTGGAGGATTTATTGTTTCTTTTAAGTAGACCTATTAGCCAAATTTCGGATCCGGGGATTTATCCCTCAAATCATGTTAAGTTATCCTTGATGTGGGCTTTCTTTAGTCACAACGGTTTTGAAGTCGAGGTTAGGTTTTGAGTGTTAAGTTTACACCGTTTTTGCCTTTATTTTTGGACTAATAAATATCAAATAAGTCAAATGAGACTTTGGGAGAATGACATTTAAAATCTAGAGATACAAATAGGAATAAAAGGAGATTGATTTTAACACAAATTACTTGTATGAGTGGCTTTAACTTTGGGGCTTATGATTGACAGTGATCTTATTTTTAAACTTGGCATTGAAAAGTGAAAAGTCGAGGATGATGAATCTATTTAAGTTTTATGATCCTAAAAGTTATTTTTCAAATAATGAAAGCATTACATTATGTCTTTGCAAAATAAAGTGTCAAAAGTTGAATAAAGTGTAGTTAATAGTTTTATTTTATCATTGCGTGAGGACACGGCAATTGCTTAGCAAGGGAGAGTTTGATATGAGTGAAATTACTCATATCATTTGTATCTAAAATCAAACAATAAATGCATAAAATATATGAATATTGCCTTGTATATGTGTTTTTGTTGTTTAATGTGTGTAGATATCGAAGTTCACGAAAACCGGCAAAATCGACACGGGTTTTAAAGAAAAGATGAAGGAAGCCAAAATCAAGTCCGTATTTAGTGGATTTAATCTTAATGAAGTAAATTGGGCCTTATGGGTCCCACATTGGATTAATGGGCCCAAAAGCCCAATTGTGGAAACAAGTTATCTTCTTAAACCCATTAGCCCAAAACCACAAGCCCAATTCAATGTTTAATGAATATGAAACGTGAGGGTGTTAAATGGGCTTTCACAAGCCATTAAGTCAAGGACGGTCACTTTTTTTAAAGTAAATTTTTTATTTACTTCCTTTGACAAACGTAAACTCACACACCTCATAATTTCTTTCGATACTTACAAAGTTATCTCACCTCTCTCTCTCTCTCACCAAAAACCTGTCACTCTTCATCTATTCACCATTTACCCATCCCAAACACTAAATAATCACTTTTAGGGGTTTTTGATTCCAAGCGCATGTTATCACACGCGTTGAGAATTAATTCCCAACTTTACCGGAGCTTGAAGATGCCCCTATTCAGATTAACGTGGCTCTATTCCCTCATTTGATTGGCCAAGACACCTCAACCACCTTCACTCCACCAATAAGAGAAGGACAACTCAGCTTTCAACAAGCACAACTAGCACACATGATTTCTAAGTTGGCAATCCGTGTGCTAGTGTGCTATTTACAGCCGTAAGATCAAAGAAAGAAAGAGAAAAGATGGGTTCAACGGTCAAGATCAAGTATTCATCTCAACAAACTCCACCAGCAGCCTTGGGGGTTGGCCTATATAAACCCCCATTTATTCTTTAAAATATATCTCATTTTTTTACTTATTGTTATTATGCTAAATTAGGTTTAGGATTATAAATGTAATTTTCCTTTCTTAGTATTGTAATCTGTTTTTGAAATTAATAAAAAGTTATTTTGAGATTCAATTGTTTCGATTTAATTATTGTTAAAGTTTATTGCAATTTATTCCTTTCGTTGACCTAAATTGGTATAATATTGAATATATTTGATTAAGCTAAATAATAGCTTGAGTTAAATATATTAAGTGAAATTTGGGGATAAGCTTTCCCACTAAAAGTTTAATATACACTATCATCTTGTTCGAGAGAAGGTTATATGGTTCGAATATTGATGGTGTTGGTTCGATTGGTGATATATTGGAGGTGTTGATTCGGTTTAATAAGAATGCTCAGCGCATCTCTTCATCCCAAAGGTTTTCTACAATAGGTTTGATACAATTTAATTTTCATGTTATTTATATTTTAGATGAATCTGTTTCATTGATTTTATGAATTGTATGATAAATGGATTAGGGTTGTATGGATATAATTAAGATATTGATTAATCTGTTTGATTATTTTGATGTCTTTGGTGGTGGTTTTAACTGAGATTTTAAAATCTGGATTTGAAAGTGAGTATCTGTTCATCTTTTATTTGTTTAACTTTTATCTATTTCCTGATTAAAATATGATTGCTAATTTAGTCAGTTTGATTTGAGAGTTTTTTTTTTTGTTTTTATAAATCTGAATATGTGAAGTTTGAATGCAAGTTTTTAGCTGTTATATATATGATTTAGTAGTCTACTGTTATAACTTGTAGTCTGTTATTTATCTTTGCTGGTATATAAGATTTATGACTTGCACTTGTTAAATTTACTTCTAAGTTGCTAAACAGTTTAATGAGCTAGTTTTTACTCATCAGACTAATGTTAGGAGTTGGTTTTTACGAGTTAAGTTGAAGTTTAAAACTGATTTATATTAATCTGTTTTATATAAGTTTGTAATTTGCACCTAGTTTGCTAGCTTGTGATTTAATCTGATATAACCTTGTTTCTATAAGTTTTGCTGATATTTGTATGATTGTGCTGAGAAGATTGAGCTAACAGACTCATTTAGTCTATGTAGTATTAACTGATTCTATCAGTCCACGTTATTTTGTCACTCCGGTGACATTTGATCTATTTTTGTCTAATATAGTATTTCACATAAAAAGTCATTCCTATGACTTGGATTTCAATTTTTAATTGTCAAAAAAAATAATATAATAATCATCCAAAATGTCCACAAAGGGACTCGAACCCATGACCTCATGGATAGCACACCAACATGTTTACCAGCTTGTCTAGTTGTTGTTTTGGTTTTATAACTGTCATCGTAATTAATATAGGCTTATTAATTAGGCTGTCAGCCTTTTAATTGATTTAAATGCATAGTTTTAATTTTATTTAAATTTAAATCATTTTATTTACTTTTATATAGTTTTAAAATAATAAATAAATAAAAACAAAATAAAATATATTTTATTAATTTTAGAAAGTTAAATTGTTGTTAAAAGTGAGTTTTTAAATAGTATAAATGTTAATTAAATTAGATCTTAATAAAAATAGTTATTAAAATAGATTTTGTTTATTAAAAAGTAAAAGTAATTTTTAATAGATTTAATTAGTTTATAAAGTTTAAATAGATTTTTTTAAATAAGGTAAAAGTGTTTTTAATTAAACAGATTAATTTTTTAATAGATTTTAAATAGACTAATAATTTTATATAGTTTTAAAGTTTAAATTTTAAATAATTGTCTTTTAGGTTAAATATGGGATACGATTCATGCACTTAGGATTTAAAATTGTAGGAGTAATTTTAGATAAAAAACCGAAAACCAATTCAAATCGATTGTCCAACTTAATACAAACGTCTCAAATTCACAAGATCCTCGTGTACAACGAACTTGGATCACTCACGTGTTTAATTGAATTCGTCTTCGGCTTATTTTTGGATTATTACCTTTTCCTAAGGGTAATTTTATAAATTCGCCCTATAACGTATCTAATTAAAATACACCGACACTTTCTCGACACATCAATAAGGAATCCTTACATCACAAGAGGGAGAATTGCAAGAAATGCAAGTCAAACCTAGAGAAAGTGGTATAACGTTATTTCGACTACTTCAGTCTCATCTTGTAACCCTTTCATGGTTCAAGGAGGAAGCGAATTTGTGACACTCTTTGGTCAAGATCGTTATATATTCATCGACTCGATATTTCTCAACTTAAACCAACTAGCTGAGCAACTTCACAAAGAAGACTTTAGTCACTCTGCATCAGTATCTGGATATAAAACTCTAGTGACACAACTTACGCACTTCTTCCAATTCAACATCGTTAAGTCTGAAAATTCAGGGATATGTCAATCATTTCTTCAATACACACATACAAAGGTTCAAGAGTTTCGTGGTACATTGTTGAAATTCATGACATCGGTATCGTCTTCGATTTACGAAAGATCCCGACTTCAGCAAGCGTATGATAGTGAAGTGCAAGAATCTACGATGCAGATGCAAGAGGAGAATGGTCATATGGTTGACAACTTGGAGCCTCAATATTGCATGAGCATGGAATCGGGAGGAAAGCATGACACAAGCAGCATGTCAGGGAATGATATAGACATCTCTTATGATGACACCATACCCGTATATGACGAAGAGCCTACAAATACGGTACAACGGAATGTTGTATATGATGTCTATGCCGATAAACTACCGCATGTTGAGCATTCCGAACCTAATTATGACAAACATAGGATGGAAAAGGGTGATAGTTTTACCACTTCAGATTCATCTGATGTGAGTCATAATGGGGGAGAAATTGTTCAAAATGCTATAGTACATCATGATTAATGATTTATGACTGCTTCGTTAATTGATTCCGATCCCAAGATTAAAGAGCTAGAAACGATTGTAGCTCAACAATCAAAAGATATTGAGGATGCCAAACTAGAAATTTCTAAGAAAATGGACAAATTTGAAACATATTTTGTAAAACTTGAAAAGTCAAACGTTATTCTTGAATGAAAATTGGATCAAAAAGTTCTAGATTCTAAAGCTGAAAAGGATAATCTTTTGAAACAAATTAAGTTGCTAGAATCTAAGTTGGCATCCCAAGATAAATTGCTCAAAGAGAATGAGACTTTAAAGCCTCAAACTCAGGAAAAGGTTTTTGCAATAGCTGCTCTGAAAAACGAGTTGAGGAATACTAAAGGAACTATTGTGGACACTTAGCTTGAAAAACCATCAATCTTGGGGAAACCGCCTCAAAATCAGCCTGTTAGACAACCGACTGCATTTAGATCCGAGCAACCAAAACCCTCGAGACCGCGGTTTGCCTCCCAAGTTGATATGGTTCATCTTTCTAGACCAGTCACTCCACCAACTAAGGCCAATGTGACTAACACAACTTTTGCAATACCTAATCACATGATTGCATCTAGTCTCCCTAGACATAGTCCAAAGAACACGTCCCGAACTAGTTCAAATGACGTTCACCATAAATTTGGGCTAAGGGAAGCTAATTAAAAGACACAAGTAAGAGATAGGAAATTCAAACCTAGTCAGATGCCTTCTAGATCACCCAACACTAATAACCGTAGCATTTCGTATCATAGGAGCATCAATCAATCACCTAGGAATTCTAGATCTTTTTTGGACTTGAAACATTCTACTTGGGAAACATGTAGGAAATGTGTATTTAAGGCAAATCATGACTCTTGTGTCAAGAAATTCCTTAATGAGGTGAACTCCCAGGCTAGAGTTAAATCCCAGTGGGTAGCTAGAATCAAACCCATTGATAAAATGTGGCGCCCCACGGGTAGAACTTTCACTTTTGTAGGAAACGAGTGCCCTTTAACTAGGATAGTCTCCAATTCTACCAAGTCTACTAGGGAGGAAACTCAAAAGGATGATCAATCACTTAAGCCTAGTGATCCATCTCCTCAGGTTGCCTCTGGCACAAGAAAAGACAACTGTGAACCCCCATATGGTTCTAAAATAGATATCGCTAACCCATATGAAAGCATACTAACTCCTAATGAGAATGCAGGCACCAAAGTCAACGTTCAACAAGAACGAAGCGGTCCAATCTTTGAATACCGTTCAACTAAGGACACTCTCAGAGTTTGGTTGCTGAAGAAGCTGATATCTAAGAAACAAGTGTCTCAGGGGATTTGTAGTTAAGCTTACAAATTAATGGCTCATCGTTAAATATCAGACGATGGCCCGAGCTTCAAAGAAAGGAATGTTTATAACCGATGATAAACTTATCCTCACAAACAAGAAATTAAATTTTCTCGGACACGAGCTTACATTAAAACTATTCAAAAGTTTTAAGCTCGTGTAAATTTTGTATAATTATATCTCAGATTATGCCCCGGACTTCAACAAAAGGAAAGTTTATCGCCGATGATAACTTATCCTTACAACGAGAAATTAAATTTTCTCGGGCATGAGCTAATATTAAAAACATTCGAACTTTTTTTAAGCTCATGCACAATGACTTACAGTTAAATTTCAGACTGTAACTCGGACTTCATATTAAGGAAAGCTTATCTTTAATGATCACTTATCCTCGTAACGAGAAATTAATTTTTCTCGATCATGAGCTTGTATTAAAACATTCCCAGTTTTATGCTCATAAAGGAAAGTGTATCTTTTAAATAAGATAACTTTTCTTCATAACGAGAAATTCACCTTTCTCAGTCATGAGCTTTACGTTCAAAGATTCAAAAGTTTTCAAGCTCATGAAAACGACTTCTATGTAAATGTCAATTTAGGACTCGTTCTTAAGTTAAAAGAAAAGTTTTTCGCCGATGATAAACTTATCCTCACAACGGGAAGTTTACAACTTCTCGAACTTGAGCTCGTTTAGTAAGATATTCAAATTCTTAAGCTCAAGTAGTTTTCAAAACGTTGAACACAATTTTTCAAGGATTTTTCAAATGGTTTTTTCTAAATCTTTCAAAATTGTGTGTTCAAAATGTTTTGATAAAAAGAGCATGTCTTCAAGAATCAATAATATTTACGATCCTAGAAATGTCGTTCAATAATGACACGGGTTTGTAAATAAAGTTCGAGCAGAAGTTTAAATGATTTAAAACATGCTAAAAATGGTTTGATATTATTTCAGATAGTAACCCGCTTTTCATATTAAAGTCAAGCATTTCACCGGAAAGCTTTGACTCAACAACGGGAATTAATTTTCTCGGGCATGGTTTACTTTTTAAACATGTAAGCGATTGTGTTTACGTAATAACACAATCTAGCACGAATATATGTACGTGTCAGTGCATTTATTTGTTAAAACAAGAGAAATCTTGTTTTTATGAAGTTATCATCTCCACAATCCGCAAAAATTTACAATTGATATCTACATACTCGACGATGCGACTACTCAAACGGGGACTACAACTCTTTCAATAGAACACGGGTCAACAATTGAGGGGAAGCAATTGTCCAGCATTCAGAATCTTTGATGCCGAAAGTGCCAAGTTCACAAATTGGTGTCAAGACAACGATATCAACCGTACACATGGTGTCAAGAGATAACTTTAGACGTGACGAGGCGACCAACATTCGTGAACAAGAACCATGTGATTCTATCATATGATGTTCTCCATCATTCAGGTCCAACCTCGTAAATTATTAATCTTGTGAATACATTATCCTATATGATCTTTGCACGCGATCAATACCTTACACTTGTGTTTAAAAGGTATTTTATTTATGTTTCAAGTACACCCTCATTAATTTGAGGGGGAGCTTGTGATAATCATGAAGATAATTGGATTTGCATTTTTCTTCCCAAATTTTCTTAGAATGTTATTAAATCAATTGATATTAAAAACATCGATTAGGTTAATATTTTTAATATGGGGGAGAAAATGTGATTTAATATGGGAAACGATTAATCACAAATGGTTTGACTTAACGTGATAGCTCATCCTAACATGTGCGAAATGTTTTCGGATATCGTGGCATATGTTAAGGGGGAGCAAAATGGGTTTGGATATCAAAATGGACTTCACGGTGACATGCACTTACCCGAAACATCTCTATTCACGACGGTGAAGATTATGGTGACATAAGGATGGTAGGATAGGTTAGTGTCCAATGATTCTTCTATAACCGAAGGAATCTTCCCTAGGACATTCCATAGCTAGAAATAGTAGTCCTTAGGAAAGATGGAGAAAGATTGTGAACGTAGCTAAATGCCGACCAAGTACTTAAGTTAGCACTGGAACAATCACTACAAGGTGCTAGTTATGACGTATTGGTAAGCATTGAAGGGGTTGAAGAATGAAAAAGAATTGTAAAGATAAAGGGTCTAAAGAAATAAGCCCTCCTTACAATTTAGGCTGAAACCGGGTCAATACATATGCTGTTGAGATCATTTTTAATGATGCTTGATATTAAAGATAA
The DNA here is from genome assembly GCA_025667525.1 of Glebionis coronaria. Taxonomy (NCBI): domain Eukaryota; kingdom Viridiplantae; phylum Streptophyta; class Magnoliopsida; order Asterales; family Asteraceae; genus Glebionis; species Glebionis coronaria. The sequence goes on from CM046874.1 coordinate 486,429,473, forward strand.
GACATCATGGACCTAGTGATGCAATGCACAACCCATTTCAGCTAACTCAGATATCTCTCAAAGGATATTTGTTTTAATCACACGGAGACAACGCATTATCTATTGATTTATTCGCTCCGAATAAATTGGTATAGAAATGGTGGCACTCTTCTCCAGCCTTCGATCACTAAATAAAAAATGCACGATCGAGTCTAGAGCCATTTGAGATCATCAAAATTCTCATTAGGATACACTTTCATTCCTTGCTTCTTCACACACTTTGAAAAGTAAGAAAGATCTTAAGATTCCTACGTAAAATCTTCATGATCTTGCCTGAACACCCGAGTAATACGAAAGTATTTACAATGAAGATAGAAATCCTTCTTGAGCGAATATCAAAAAGCTCATGGTAGGTGACTGGTGCAATTCTTTATGAATCAAGCTTGTGATAATTGGAAAGCAACAGTGGTTTAATTCTTAAGTGAACATAAACACATTAATAAGTGTGTAAACACTTATCCTTTTGCCACTAAAATCAAGAAAAAACAAGACCTAATCATGTGTTTAATATCATAAAAGTCGGAATTACGCGTGGTTTTGTGTTTTTGTGTGAAATAGGTACAAATGATCAAAAGAAGAGAAAACACGGGATTTCACGGTCAAATGTTGAAGAAAAGTCCAAGAAAGAGACGACGACAAAGTCAAAGACCAAAAGTGAACTCAAGATCACGAAAACCGACAAAATCGACACGGTTTTGAAGAAAAGATCGAAAAGCCAAAAATCAAGTTGTTCTATTCGGGGAATTAATTTATCAAAGTTATTGGGCTTTGTGGGTCCCACTTTTTGTTAATGGGCCTTTAAAAGCCCAATGTAGAATATAGCTTTGAAACATATGGAGTAAATTTGGGCCCAAGCCCAAATTGCAAATTATAATGACGGATTAGAAATTATGGGCAGATTGGGCCAAGCCCAAACATACAACTCTTGCCTCGGACGGTTAAAAATAACAAAGCCCATTTGGTTAAAGTGTTGAACGGTGATGCCTGGTCAAAGCCTCACACACGTCTTTCCCTGGTCAACTCCTATCATCACCCCAACACACGTTTTAAATAAAACTTTATTTACCCACCCTCACTTTGTGTTTCGTTACAAACAATAAAAAACCCACATTCACTCTTTCTCTTCCTCTGAACAAACGCAGACACCATTTACCCAATTTTACCAAACCCTAAATCACCTCATCACCAAAATTAACCACTCAAAAATTGGGGCTTTTATCTCAAGTGTGTAATTCAGACACATGGGGATTAAATCCCCAAGTTTTCGGAACTAATCTAGTGGTGGTCCTCAAATCCTACATGGTTTAATCCCCTAATAGGATTGGATGAAACACCTCTCCACCCCCAATCCTCCAATAAAAAGCCTCCACCTCATCCACCAACTAACACAACAAACACAAATCACTGCCATGCTGGCAATCCGTATTATGGGAAATGATTTTCATCCGTAGATCAAGCAAAAGAGAGAGAAAAATGGAATGGATGGCCTGAATTTGTTGCTTACTCTTGAAGCTAAGAAGAGGGTTTCCAGGGGTTTGCCTATAAAAACCCCCTTTATCTGTAATTTTAGAGGGCACTTTTTCTTTTATTTAATTTTCTGCAAATTAGATAATTAGGGTTAATGTAATTTTTAATTTTCAGTAATTGTAATTTTCTTTATTATCAATGAAAAGTTGTTTTTCTTAATTAATTTCGTCTCCTTTAAATTCCTGTCAAAGCTTCAAATTAATCTTTAATCTGTTTTTTTTATTATTACTGTTTGTTTCTATTATTGTTAATATAATTATAAAAAAAATAAAAAAAGAAAGAAAGTGATTATTATTTTCCCCACTGGGAAATTATTATATACTGTTCGAAAGGTTACTGTTTGGTTCGGTTAGTATTCTTGTTCGAAGGAGATGTTGTGTTCGAAGATGATGATGATGATAATTTGGTGGTGCGTTTGATTCGGTTCATAGGGGGTTCAGCGCCCTCCTACATCTCAATGGTTTCGTCACAAGGTTCCTTCTCATCTCTTTTATTGTTCTGATTAATTTTAGATTAATATTAAATGTTTGATTGCTTATGATTATTTAGCTGTTTATTTAGTTATTGTTTGGCTTTAAGTTGCTTGAATCTGCTTAAGTTTATGTAGTTACTGTTGGGTTTAAGAATTATTTGTCTGCTTTGTTTATTGGTAAATCATATCTGCTTTGTTTGGTTTATTTAGTTTACTTGGATATGCTTCTTTATTATTGGTACCTGCTATTTTAATCTGTTTATTTAAGTTTATTTTGATTTTAGTTTTAATAGATTATTGAATCTGCTTATTAATTGTTTTAGCTTATCAGCTTATTCACGTTTTGTCTGGTTCCTTGTTTTAGCTTATTTGACATCTGCTTATTCTCATTTATATGCTTATTTGCTTATTGCTGGTTATTAGCTTATTTGGGTTGGGTTTTGTTTGCTTTCTGCTATAAGGAAAACAGATCCATTTGATCTGTTGCATTCCAAATAATTCCAAAAAAAAAATAAACAGCCATAATTCGTCTGTCAGGGGACTCGAACCCCTGACCTCTCGTATACTAGTCGAACAGCACAACCAACTTAGCTAGGACCTTTCTTGTGTTTTATTTCACTTCATTTAATTAATATAGGTTATTAAATCTTTGCTGGTAGTTTAAATTAATTAGTTTTAATACAAGTTTTTAAGTTTATTTATTTTAATTAAAAAGTTTTATATTAATTTTCTTTAATTCAGTTTTTATAAAAAATAAAAAGATAAAAAATATTTTAATTTTAATTACTTTTATAATTTTAAATTAGTTTGCATTTTATTTTTACTTAAAAATAGTTTTGTTTTGTTTTAAAAAAAATAGATTTCATGTAAAGTTTTATTTTAAAAAATAGTTTTTTACATTAGTTTAAGATAATTTTAAAATAGATTTCATTTAAAGTTTTTTTTAAGTTATTAGTTTAAAATTAATTAGATTTAAATATTTTATTTAAGTTTTAGTTTAAAATTAGTTTTTAAAATTAGTTTTTAAAATTAGATTAAAAAGTTTTTATTATTAAATAGATTTTAGTTAAAATACAAAAATATAGTTACCAAGAACAAATTAATCATACGTTAAATTTGAGATCAATTCGAGTGAGTCGAGGAAAACGAACTTTCATTGCATTAATTGGACTAAAACTCCATACATTAAAATGGCGCCGCTGCCGCTTCGCTCGTTACGATTGACGATTTCGTGAGACGTTTGGATTTTGGGATCCGTTCATTTTGAACGTTAATTTTCTTGCACAAAATCAAAAATACAAAAAAAATAAAAAACTTAAAAATACACAAAAAAATTAAAAAATCAACAAAAAGCAAATTCTTTCCTAAGATTCGCAACAAAAAAATAAAAAAAAATCAAAAAGTAATACTTTTTCCTAAAAGTATTACACCAAAAATATTACGTATTAGTGTTATTTTTTAGTTCAATTTCTTTCGATTTTTATTGTGAATATATATTTTTCTAAAAAATACAAAAATATTTTTCTTTTACTATATTATATTACGTAGAACATTAATTTACCTACTTTTCAAATAAGCCTTAGTTGGGATTTCATCACCTAACTATTGTATTCGCATCCATAACGAAATAAAAAGGCAAAATAGATAAATACTAGTAAGACGTTTGAACTCGATATATACAAACTATAAGGTGGGTATAAGGCGACGCGCTATAAAAGGCCGTCTAAGGAAAAAGGTTTTTAAGTGCTTTGTGCCACCTCGTTTCCCCGCTTGCTTGTGCGTATATTGAGAGGGACGACCGATTATTGGTTTCCCAACTCAATTAGTATTAAGTATATATTTTTGTAGCTTTTTCATATTGCACCTCGAGAGGGAAAATCCTTTTCCTCTCAAAGTCGACCGAGGTCACCTACCTCATTCCAAAGTTTTAATTGTATGCGCACTCGCGTGCATACATACATACCGATTGGTGTGCCAAATTCTTCCAATTCTTCCAAAAATAAGAAGAAGAAGAAAAACAAAAAGACCGTCATTCAAGCCAATCCCGAGAATCGAGCTTTCGACAAAACGATGGCAACGGATAATCGACCAATGATTGAGATTCTACAATCTCACGTTGAAGGAAACGATGACGCGATTATGGTGCCGGATATTGGAGCTAATCATTTTGAACATAAAACGGGTTTTATTCAAATGGTTTCCGCCACACCATTTTTAGGCCGTACTAATGATGACCCACACGCTCATATCAAACGTTTCATACAATTAGCCAACACCGTCAAATACAATGGGGTTCTTTTTCCCTCGAGGGACAAGCCCGGATTTGGCTTGATAAGGAACCACCCCAAAGTATCACAACATGGATTGATTTAGAGACAAAGTTCATTGATTACTTTTTCCCACCATCACGGACCACCTCTTTAAGAAATGAAATCATTACTTTTGAACAACAATATGGGGAAACGTTTGGTGAGTCTTGGGATCGATTTAAAGAGCTTTTGAGAAAATGTCCACAACATGGTTTCACTAAAGTGCATCAAATTAATACGTTTTACAATGGTTTAACTCTAAATGACCAAGACTCACTTAATAGTGCCGCAGGGGGCAATATTCTTGTGAAATCAATGAACGAGGCTTGGGCCATAATTGAAAACAAGGCTAAAGTACAAACCAAGAGTGTTAGGGCCACTATGGCAAGTGCTAGTTCTAGTGAGAATGATAAGAGAATTGATAAGCTTACGTCGCTTACTGAATCAGTTGCTTTAAAAACCGAAGCCCTTAATGGTCAAGTGAATGCCTTGAAAGAAGCTATTGAAACGTGTGAGACTTGTGGTGGACCACATTCATATTTCAATTGTGACAAGGTTTACAATAATCAAAAACAACAAGTTTGTGCTTTTAATGCTAATGAACAGGATTTAAACCTAATGTTGATGTTAACCATTTGTCTTACAAGAGTACTAATTATTTGGCTCCCCCGGGTTTTGTAGCACCACAAAGACCACCCCCACCCACCCAAAATACCGAATACCAAAATAGGAACCAAGGTCCTCAAATGGGTAATTTTCAAGGGAATGCAAATCAAGGGAATTTTAATGGTCAAAATCAAGGGTTTCAAAATAATAACCAAGGTTTTTATAATAACAACGGTTTTCAATCTCAATATCAAAACCAAGGTTTTCCTAATCAAGGGGTTAACAATCAAGGGTTTAATCAAATGAACATGCACAATCCTCAAATGGACTTGGTTCTACAAAAATTGACCGAACATGAGAAAATCATGAAAGCAATGCAAGAATCTACTAGACAAATGCAAGAGTCCAATGATAAGAGATTTTTGACTATGATTCAAGCCCTTAGACCCCAAGGAGCCTTACCATCCAATACCGAGATTAACCCTCGTGCTAATGTGAGTGCTATCAATACTCGAAGTGGAGCCACTTTAGTGGGACCTTCCATCTCTTTGCCCATAAAGGAGAGACAAGGCCCGGAGGTCATAATGAGTAATCCTACTCCCCCTTCGGTGATTCCTCCCACTACCACTCCTAGTACTAGTGCTCTATTGCCGAAAGAGCCTATCCCTACGGTTGTTCAAGAAGCGAGTCCTTCTCCTTCTCAACCTTCAAAGTCTAAGCCTAATATTCCTTATCCATCTAGGTTAGACAAGGCTAAAGTGCTCACCAAAGATGACGTTCATGTCTCCAACTTTTTGAAAATGATTTCCAACGTCAATGTTAACATAAGCCTTATTGAAGCACTTGCTCAAATGCCAAAATTTGTCAAAATGTTTAAAGATTTGCTTAATAAGAAAGAAAAAATGGTTGAGCTCGTAAACACTCGTTTAAATGAGAATTGTTCCGCGATTCTTCTCAAAGAGCTTCCCGAAAAGCTAGGAGATCCCGGACGATTCATGTTACCTTGCTCGTTTCCTCAAATCGATGATTGTATGGCTTTAGCGGATCTCGATGCTAGCATCAATCTTATGCCACTTTCGGTTTGAAAACAATTGTCATTACCCGACCTTGTAACGACTCGTATGACTTTAGAGTTAGCTAATCGAACTCTCGCATACCCCGTTGGTATTGCCGAAGATGTTTTTGTTCGAGTTGGTACATTTACTTTTCCCGTGGACTTTGTCGTCGTCGACTATGAGATGGATCCTCGTATTCCATCAATACTTGGTAGACCATTCTTACGATCCAGAAGAGCCTTAGTTGACGTGGCCGAAGGGGAGTTAATTCTTAGGGTTAGGGATGAACAACAAGTTTTTAAAAAGCTAAAAAATCACAACAAAATCAAATGGAAAAGAGTCGGTCAATATGATTGATGTTCTTAATTATAATAATGACGAGATTTTTATTAATCCTTTTGAAATTGAAAAGTCTACTCAAAATAATTTTGTGATAAATTCATCCCTTCCCTTAGAGCCTCAAATTTTTGAAACTCCTATTTATGATACCTATAGTGATGACACTTCTTCAAGTGATCACACTATCTTTGGTTTAGACGACTTATCTTTTGACCCACCCATTTTTGATCAACCAATCTTTGATACCTACGATGATGACACTTCTTTAAGTTATCTCATTAATTTTGATGACCCACCCCATGATCTTAATGCACCTCATATCCCTATGAGTGATTCTTCCATGGAAACTCCTTTTGACTTTTATACTCCAATTTTAGAAGTCATGACTTTTGGGGAGGATCCTCCACTCTTAGAGATCATTCCTAATTTAGAGGTTATTCCATTTGAGGAGGATTTAGATATCTTTCTAAATACCTATTTTCCTCATGAGGAAGAGTTTTCGTATGACTCCGATGATACTTATGTTTTCACATCGAGTTTGGAAGAGGACGACCTTCCCACTTTGGATTTTGATGATATTTTGAGCTTAAATGTCAATACCTCTTGCTATTTTCCCGTTAAGGAACCGGTGTTTGATCCTGGAATAGAGACTTTAGTGCTATCATTTCCAAATCACCTTACCCTTCCTTATGAGAGACTTTTGCCTAAGGATACCCCACTCTTCTTTGATTTGCGTGATTTTACCACCTCGGGGTTTATTTCCTTTTGTGATGGAAATTATGTGTTTGACCCGGGTGGAATTTTCATGGGGTATGCCTTATATGACTTTGTTTCACCCTTTATCATGGAGAGATTTTCTTCCCTTGGAAATCTCGTTTCTTCCATGATTTTCCCATTTGAATGATAACATTCGGGAAATCTAGTCGAGCTAGAGACTCGTGATAAATAAATCAAGCATCGTATAACTAGGTTAGATTTTTACCTTTACCATCCTTTCCACCCTTTTTCGCCTTCACCCATTTCCACCAATAAGTGTAGGGGGAGCCAAGTAGGTTGTTTGTGTGTTGTGATGTTGTGCAGGGATGTGTGCTTTCATGATCTACTTTTGGTGCTTTTGACGCGACCCGTGCTCCCGTGTTCCCGTGTACCCGGTTCCTTCGATAAGTTTTTGCTATTGTGATTCAATCTTGTATAAAAATAAAACGAATGAATGTAATCACTTTAGTTGTCCTTTCCTTAGCTCGATTTTAAACATCGTACTCAATGTCCTAAGTGTATGGGAGTTTATTCTCCCACATGCTTAAACATTGAGGACAATGTTTATATTAAGTGTAGGGGGGATTTCTATCGAAATTTTAGTGGGCTTTTCCATGAATTTGACCCCATTTAACCAGAAAATTTAAAAATATTTCAACATTTTTCAAATTTTTGTTCTATTTTGGCCTAGTAGTATTTCCATTTATTTTCTTTCATCGCATCGTATTAATAATTTCCATTTCAAGAATAAAGTCAAAAATAAATAAATAAATAAAATGGTTTTAACAAGTTTTGATATCTTTGATATATTAGGCTCGTCGTGAATATTTTGACTCAACCCGAGTTTACTTATCCAAGTATACTCTAGCTAGTATCCTTAACCATATGGACCTTAATTGGTTTATTAGGCTAAGCATCCACGAGTCTCATTCCTTGGGATTTTAAATTGTGGAGAACGAGAGATGATAGAGTTGATAATAAGTTTAAGGGTTAATTTTTGCTTATATGAGTTTTTGTGGCTCTTTCTTCCCGCTTGTATATTTAATTGCTTAATGAGGATTTTTGCGGTGTAGATTCGATATCTTACCTCTTAGCCAAATCTTTATTCTCCTTGTAATTAAAGCATGAACACATTGAGGGTGCCAGCGTTGTGGACTTTCGACTAAGGTGGCTCATAACCACTAAGTAGGAGGTATTCAGACCATGGGACCGCGGAATTTGGCCTACTATACATATCATAAATAAAGAAAGAATAAGATTAAAACATGACCTCAAGGAGCCTTAGGGTGTGGGTCATGTAGCACGAAACTTGTCATTAGAGCCTTAGGGTGTATGGCATGGTAAGTGTTGAATAAAAATTGATCAAAAATCAATTCCCTCGTTTATCGTTCAAGGAGCCTTAGGGTGTGGACAATAGATGGGGAGCATTTTTACATCTTAAAGAGCCTAAGGGTATATGATGTGAACTTGCTAAACTCCACATAAAGTCTACATGACTTTGGAGGAATAATTAATAAGTAGTACTATTGGCCGAATTTTGGGTCCGGGAATTTATTCCCCAAATCGTGTTAAATCATCCTTGATGTGGGCTTACTTTAGTGACAACGTTTTTGAGGACGAGGTTAGGTTTTGAGTATCGGGTTTGCACCGCTTAGCCTTCATTTTTGGAATAATAATTATCAAATAAGTCAAATGAGCCTACGGGTGAATGATAATCAATAAAATCTAGAGATACAAAGTAGGAATTGGAGAAAGAGTATTACACAATTATCTTATATGAGTGGTTTTAACTTGAGAACTTATGGTAAACAATGATCTCATTTTTAAGCTTGGTATGGGGAACATGAAACTCGAGGGTGATTAATATTCATTACACCAAAGTCCTAATTTAAGTCTTAGATTTATTCACGAGTTTCTTCCATCAAATAATTTCAAGCTAATAAATTGTTATAACGTTTGTCTCTTTTAAAGTTTTTATCTTTTCATCATAGTAGAATTAGTATATCTTAATAAAGGCCAAGATGGATTAATTATGAGAAAAATAACTTTATGCTTTAAAATAATGCATTGCATGGGGTCATTGCAATGGTCAAGTGTAGGGGATTTAATAAGTGTGTAAACACTTATCCTTTTGCCACTAAAATCAAGGGAAAACAAGACCTAATCATGTGTTTAATATCATAAAAGTCGGAATTACGCGTGGTTTTGTGTTTTTGTGTGAAATAGGTACAAATGATCAAAAGAAGAGAAAACACGGGATTTCACGGTCAAATGTTGAAGAAAAGTCCAATAAAGAGACGAAGACAAAGTCAAAGACCAAAAGTGAACTCAAGATCACGAAAACCGACAAAATCGACACGGTTTTGAAGAAAAGATCGAAAAGCCAAAAATCATGTCGTTCTATTCGGGGAATTAATTTATCAAAGTTATTGGGCTTTGTGGGTCCCCCTTTTGGTTAATGGGCCTTTAAAAGCCCAATGTAGAATATAGCTTTGAAACATATGGAGTAAATTTGGGCCCAAGCCCAAATTGCAAATTATAATGACGGATTAGAAATTATGGGCAGATTGGGCCAGGCCCAAATATACAACTCTTGCCTGGGACGGTTAAAAATAACAAAAGCCGATTTGGTTAAAGTGTTTAACGGTGATTCCTGGTCAAAGCCTCACACACGTCTTTCCCTGGTCAACTACTATCCTCACCCCAACACACATTTTAAATAAAACTTTATTTACCCACCCCCACTTTGTGTTTCGTTACAAACAATAAAAAAACCCACATTCACTCTTTCTCTTCCTCTGAACAAAAGCAGACACCATTTACCCAATTTTACCAAACCCTAAATCACCCCATCACCAAAATTAACCACTCAAAAATTGGGGCTTTTATCTCAAGTGTGTAATTCAGACACTTGGGGATTAAATCCCCAAGTTTTCGGAACTAATCTAGTGGTGGTCCTCAAATCCTACATGGTTTAATCCCCTAATATGATTGGATGAAACACCTCTCCACCCTCAATCCTCCAATAAAAAGCCTCCACCTCATCCACCAACTAACACAACAAACAAAAATCACTGCCATGCTGGCAATCCGTATTATGGGAAATGATTTTCATCCGTAGATCAAGCAAAAGAGAGAGAAATATGGAATGGATGGCCTGGATTTGTTGCTTACTCTTGAAACTAAGAAGAGGGTTTCCAGGGGTTTGCCTATAAAACCCCCTTTATCTGTAATTTTAGAGGGCACTTTTTCTTTTATTTAATTTTCTGCAAATTAGATAATTAGGGTTAATGTAATTTTTAATTTTCAGTAATTGTAATTTTCTTTATTATCAATGAAAAGTTGTTTTTCTTAATTAATTTTGTCTCCTTTAAATTCCTGTCAAAGCTTCAAATTAATCTTTAATCTGTTTTTTTTGTTATTACTGTTTGTTTCTATTATTGGTAATATAATTATAAAAAAAATAAATAAATAAATAGAAAGTGATTATTATTTTCCCCACTGGGAAATTATTATATACTGTTCAAAAGGTTACTGTTTGGTTCGGTTAGTATTCTGGTTCGAAGGAGATGTTGTGTTCGAAGATGATGATGATGATAATTTGGGGGTGCGTTTGATTCGGTTCATAGGGGGTTCAGCGCCCTCCTACATCTCAATGGTTTCGTCACAAGGTTCCTTCTCATCTCTTTTATTGTTCTGATTAATTTTAGATTAATATTGAATGTTTGATTGCTTATGATTATTTAGCTGTTTATTTAGTTATTGTTTGGCTTTAAGTTGCTCGAATCTGCTTAAGTTTATGTAGTTACTGTTGGGTTTAAGAATTATTTGTCTGCTTTGTTTATTGGTAAATCATATCTGCTTTGTTTGGTTTATTTAGTTTATTTGGATCTGCTTCTTTATTATTGGTACCTACTATTTTAATCTGTTTATTTAAGTTTATTTTGATTTTAGTTTTAATAGATTATTGAATCTGCTTATTAATTGTTTTAGCTTATCAGCTTATTTACGTTTTGTCTGGTTCTTTGTTTTAGCTTATTTGACATCTGCTTATTCTCATTTATATGCTTATTTGCTTATTGCTGGTTATTAGCTTATTTGGGCTGGGTTTGTTTGCTTTCTGCTATAAGGAAAACAGATCCATTTGATATGTTGCATTCCAAATAATTCCAAAAAAAAAATAAACAGCCATAATTCGTCTGTCAGGGGACTCGAACCCCTGACCTCTCGTATACTAGTCGAACGGCACAACCAACTTAGCTAGGACCTTTCTTGTGTTTTATTTCACTTCATTTTTTTAATATAGGTTATTAAATCTTTGCTGGTAGTTTAAATTAATTAGTTTTAATACAAGTTTTTAAGTTTATTTATTTTAGTTAAAAAGTTTTATATTAATTTTCTTTAATTCGTTTTTTATAAAAAATAAAAAGATAAAAAAATATCTTAATTTTAATTACTTTTATAATTCTAAATTAGTTTTCATTTTATTTTTATTTAAAATTAGTTTTGTTTTGTTTTATAAAAAATAGATTTCATTTAAAGTTTTATTTTTAAAAATATTTTTTTACATTAGTTAAGATAATTTTAAAATAAATTTCATTTAAAGTTTTTTTTAAGTTATTAGTTTAAAATTAATTAGATTTAAATATTTTATTTAAGTTTTAGTTTAAAATTAGTTTTTAAAATTAGATTAAAAAGTTTTTATTATTAAATAGATTTTAGTTAAAATAAAAAAATATAGTTACCAAGAACAAATTAATCTTACGTTAAATTTGAGATCAATTCGAGTGAGTCGAGGAAAACGAACTTTCATTGCTTTAATTGGACTAAAAATCCATACATTACACATTCCTGGTCTCTACGTAATATCTTAGTGATCTTGCCAGAACACTCAGAGTGACACTCTGTTGTGTTCACAGTGATGAGTGGAAATCCTTCTAGTGTTAACATCAAACAGCACTTGGTAGGTAACTTGCAAGATTCTATATGAATCAAGCTCGTGACAACTGGAAAGCGATGGTGCAATTCTTGAATGAGTCAAACTTGTTCCATGAATCGGATTTGACGGCTTCAAATCGTGCGGATAATATTATCCAAATGATTCACTCTTATGTTCGCAGTCAGCTTTGGACGGTCGAATAAAGAGAATGGGTTTACCCGCGAAATCTTGTAAATGAGGTTCTTAATTGAAACTACCTGCCACAAGTACGATATTTAATATCGTCCAACGTTCTTCACCGACCGGAGGTAAAATGCTACCTAATTAGGTTGAAATGTTCAAAGCCATTTCATCCGTGTCTTTGTTTTGTTGCTAATTGTCTTATGCAGCGTAACAAAAAGGTGGCATTGCGGTATCCGAGAAGAAGTCATCCACGCATGCTTATAGTTTCTACACTTAATACTTCAACAAATTCAAGAAAGCCTAAAAGTCAAGTCTTCCGTTGTATCAAACTCTGAAGCTTTCAAGAATTTATAAAGGTGTAAGTATGTGGAATATGAAGTCACGAGGAGGCAAATTTCACAAGTGATGAATGCACAAGGTCAAGGCAAAGAAACATGCACAAGACTAAAGTCAAAGATCACATCAGCATATTCACAAGAACAAGATCGAAGACTCAAGCATAGTATGCTAGGTTTAAGATTTTATAAAATGGCGTGACCTCCCTTAGGGGGAGATTGTTGGAAATATGTTTTTACAAAGAAAGTCTCGGACACATCATTATTAGCTTAGCTAGCTAAAGATCACGAGCTATAGACTGGTTAGGACTTTGTAACTTGGAGTGACCTCCCTTAGGGGGAGATTGTTTGAAATACGTTTCTACGTATTTAGGAAGGATCGGTCAATCCAACGATATATACGTAGTATGGGCTCGTGATCTAGTTATATATATATATATATATATATATATATATATATATATATATATATATATATATATATATATATATATATATATATATATATATATATATATATATATATATATATATATATATATATATATATATATATATATATATATATATATATACTAGCGGCATAACCCGCCCCAACGGGCGAGGTTGTTACGTAAATCTTTTTTAAGTGTGCGTTTGTGTGTTAGTTTTATGTGATTCAGTTCTGGTTTGGTTTTTTGCTTTTTGTAGCTTAGGCCACCCGTTTATCGTGTTTTGTTTCTTTTATATACCCAGTGATCGTGTTGTCGTTTTGTTTTGTTAAACGAAAACTAAAAGGAGACTAATATTTTATATTTTTAGGCGTTGGCCTACCTAACAGACGTGTTTTGTCCCATGTTAATCATTTGATGTACATAATTTAATGGATGTCTAGAAAAAGGTTATTGGTTCCAGATTATTATATGTTAGTCCCACTTCTTAGACGAATATGTTACTCAATAGTAATCAAGTTTCACAAGTGTTTTAATAGCTCAAACTTTAAACTAATCATTAATACCATCAATGTTTGAAATCTGTTTCTTCTTGTGTAATTTTTAAATTTTGTATGCTTAAGGTATTAAAATATGCATAAGCATGTTGTGCATAATTTTAAAACCCACCCCCTGAATTTCACTAATAAAAACCAACTTTATGTACAACTCATTAATGAACGATCAAACATAAACAGTAACCACAAAAATAGTAGCCAAGTTTGAGAAGTGTTGGATTCAAGTCACACTAACATTTTAATTACATAAGAATCAAAGAGTTTTGAAACTTTGATTCTTCATATGGTCAGTTTAAACTTTGAGGTAGCAAAATGGAACAAAACCCAAACTTGATTACTATTTAATGATTTACACCCTATAAAATTCAATAAATACATTCAATTGTGTCTAGATGTGACTAAACCAATTTTATCTTTTGAAATTGTATCGATTTTTAAACCGGTTCAATTTTTTTCAACCGGCTTAAGTTAAAACGATTCGGTTTTTAATTGGATTCGTTTGCTTTTAACTTGCTTGTAAACCTGATCAGATCGATTTTAACCGATTTTTATATCTATCCTGGCCATTTTATTACAGGTTACAAATAACCGGATCGGTTTGTAAAAAGCGATTTTAATAATACTGGTTTCGGTTTTCTAAAAAAAGAAGATCGGAACCACTTGACCTCGTTAAAATGTATTATTGTTAAGGGTCATGTAGTTTATACCCTATTTATTTTTCATTTTAACTTTTTGCATTTTTCAATGTATTAATATTAAATTTATTGTCTCATATTTTTTTTGAATAAAATGTCTCATATTTAATGACATGGTTACTACCAGTGTTTTAAAACCCGGTTCAACCCGGCCGGTTGAACCGGGAACCGGAAGGATGTCCGGTCCGTTGTGAGCCGGGTTTTTGCTAATATCGGTATCGGATTAAACCGCCGGTTTTGGCTAATCCGGGTCGGACGGCCGGAACGCAAACCGGCCGGTTCAACATCTCTTAAAGAAAAAAAAGAAGATGATCTGAAGAGAAATGATGTAATCTTACATGAGCTATATACTTACTAATTTTGGTATAGATCGATACATAATAAATTTAGGTTTCAGTTTCTTGTATGTATCAGCAATGGTGAATTTGGTGATTAAAAATGTGAACATGGCGATATGGTTTGTAGGAGATGAGAAGATCTAAGTTTTTATTATATAATAAAAAGGACAGTTGAAAAGAAAGTATACAAAGAGTCAAAGTAGTTTGGGACTTGGGATTTTGGGATGATGGGTACAAATACTCATGCAAGTGTGTTTATTATCATGATTACTTTAATTAAAAGTAAATTGATTTCTTTTTAATATATTTGTCGAATGTTACTACGGACTACTATAAAACAATTGACGTATATTTATTTTTTCTATCTTATATGTTGATATGGGCATGTTTTCCTCTTAATACACTACAAGTATAGACAAAGTTCTCTTTTGAGGTAAAACCGGTTTGACTCGGCGGTTGAACCGGTTGAACCGGTGACCCGGTGACTTAACCGGGTCAACTAAAAAACCGAGTTTTAAAACATTGGTTACTACTCAATAAATATACTTATTAAATTAATTTCTTTCATTTTTTTACATGATATGGCTATTATTTTTTTTTAACGTATTTTTTAGCAACAAGATGAGAGAAGTAATGTACTTTCTTATTATAAGCGCGTGTGTGTTTTATCATTTATTAATAGATATTTAAAACGGTAAAAATCATAACGACGTTATTTTGCCATTTACGTTTAGATTTGTTGGCTTCAATATTATATAAAAAGACAATAAGCAGTGAATGCAAAATTATAAATATATATCTCTCTATAAAAAGGTAAACTGCGGGGGGTCGTTTATTTTGTTGTTTCGAAGGTTTTTTTAATGTTAGTGTTTTTTAATAACTTTAAATTTATGTTTTTTTGTGTTTATTATTATTTTTTATTTTTTAGTAGTGTAGTTTTTTGACAATTTGAATATTTATAATTGATTTGTTTTTTTTTTTATGTTTTGTATTTAATTATGTTTTTGTGTGTTTTGTGTTTTTTTAATGACGTAATTACATATTTATATGAAACATGATTTTTTTATATTTTTTTTAAAAAAAAGTTATATTAGGTGAAACTTGTTCGATGTACATGTATGATTTATGATTGTTCTTTATGTTTGTTTTATTTTGTAAGCCTAACGTTTGTGAATATGAATTTGATTTGTTTTGATTTTCTTAAACTTATTAAGCATCCGTATATGGGTTTGTATTCATTAGTACATATTCCGTTGTTTATAGTTTCACAAGTTCCGTTGCGTTTTTGTTTTTTATGGTTTTGTCCAAGGGACGGATGTGTTTTAGGTCAACGTCTTTTTTATGGATACTTTTTTGCAATAATGTCTATATTTATTTTTTTATTTTATTTTAAGTACAATATGAAGATCAGTTATAAATTATGTATGACTATTGTTAATACGAATATTATAGAAATATGGTTTTGAAACTAAATATATTTTTTATTTTGTATATGATTTTAAAAGAGTAAAGTGGAAAAACCATCCCTATAGTCTGTCAAAAGTTCGAATTACATCCCTCGTCAATACCTCGCGCAAGATAAATCCTTATGGTTGTAAAATGGCACACCATACATCCCTGAGGACAGATTGTGCAAACTGTTTAGATGGTGTTTTAGTCATTTTCCAGCTCAGGGATGATTTATGCACTTAACTTTTCAAAAAGAAGAAAATAAAGATAATTCCAAAAAAAATTCGAAATACGTTTTTCAAAAAGATTTCGAAAAACATTTTTCAAAAAGATTTCGAAAGAAGTTTCTTTTTTTGAATTTCGAAAAAAGTTTTTTCCTAAAAATATTTAAGAATTTTTCAATTTTGTAATTTTTTGAAATATTTTCTTCTAAAAAAATTAAAACTTTTTAAAAGTTGAAAAATAAATATAAATCATTTTACATTAATTTAGAATCCTCTTTTAAATGAAAAAGTTAAGTTTTACTTCAAATTTTTATTTTCTTAATACACATTTACGTATCTAACAAAAAATATATTTTTTATTTTTGTTACTTAAGAAAACTTATATTTACTATTTTTCTGACTTAAAAAATATTCGTAAAAGAAGTAAACATGAATAAAGTTTTTTAAGTTTTTTCGAATAAAAATTTTTAGTTTTTTTAACTTAAAAAAGGATTTTAAGAAAGCGTAAAATGCTTTATATTTATTTATCAACTTTTAAAAGATTTATTTTTTTGGAAGAAGTTTTTTCCTAAACAAGCAAGTTTTAAAACAAAAAATAAGTACAATATTAAGCCTTATGACAACCTAAAACACAAGGGTTTTTGGCCAGTTAGTCAGGTTAACAACTAATGAAGAACATTAACTTAGTGGTATCTTGACATATAAAGAGACTGAAGTTCGGGCGCTCCAAATTGCTCTTTATGGACTAAAGTTATTAAGGCTATATACGGAGATGATGGAAGTTTAAATAAGGTTAATTTTGGTGGTGCTCGTACGTGCTGGTCTTCTATTGTTCATGAAGTTTGGGCGCTCCAAAGTCGAGGTATTAACATTTTTGATAACATCCGTTTAAAATTGGGAAATGGAGAGAATACTCGCTTTTGGACGGATAACTGGTATGAAGGTAGGATTATTAAAGACTTATTCCCTCGCATTTTTGCCCTCGAAATGAATAAAAATGCTTCGGTTAATTCTAAACTTACCGCGCCAAGTCTAGACGTTTCCTTTAGAAGAAAAGTGAGAAGCGGTGCCGAAGAAAATCAATTTTTCTCCTTGGCTGAGATCTCTCGGAATACTAATCTTATGCCTTGTGAAGATCGTTATAAGTGGACTTTAGAAAGCGACGGGTGTTTCTCGGTGGCCTCTATTCGGAAGAAGATAGATGAGAACCGGATCCAAGATGTTAGTTTACCAACAAGATGGGTCAAATCAGTTCCGTTAAAGGTAAATATCATAGCTTGGAAAGTTAAAACTAACGCGTTTCTTACGCGTTTTAACCTTTCTCGTCGCGGTATGGACATTGATTCGATGATTTGCCCTATTTGCGATATTGGTGTCGAAACTACAAATCATATTTTCTTCCAATGTGTTGTGGTGAATCAGATCATGCGTAAGATTGCATCTTGGTGGAACATTGCTTATTCGGAAGTCAATTCGTATGAGGAATGGCGTGATTGGTTGGTGTCGATTCGGCTTCATGCTAAAATCAAAGGTGTTCTTGAGGGCGTTTATTTCAGCTTATGGTGGCATATGTGGAACTTCCGCAATAAAGTTCTGTTTGACAAAAAGATCCCCGAAAAGGCTCTTATATTTGATAACTTGGTTTCTAGTTCCTTTTATTGGTGCAAATTCAGATGTAAAGCATCGTTCAAGTGGGACGATTGGCTTAAAAACCCTTATATTGTTTCTGTTTGATCTAGCTCCTTGCTAGTTTTCTTAATAATATTCGCCGTTCAAAAAAAAAAGAGATTGAAGTTGATTTGTAAGTATCAGAGAGATACGCTGATGGGGAGAGAGGCGGAACCATTCTCGTGGAAGGTATACACATAAGGCCATACTGCCAAAGAGTTCACATTCAACATTATTTTAAAATCATAATATGTCATTGTGTTAAATAAAAATTCATTTGAAACAGTTATCAGATTATGTTACCCTAAAGCGAGGGACTGAGTAATGGACAATGACTTATATATGTTTACCTCCCATAACATTGAGAATTTGATAAGAGTATCCAAATGATAGCCATGGTCCAAATTGATTCCTTATATGCTATCCACACTTGGAAAGCAACAGTAAACTGCATATTGTTGTTGTGGAAATGTACACTTGCAACAGACGTCTTTTTCTTTCTCTTAATATATCTAGGCAAATTATTGTTAGACACACAGACAGATATACGGAGTATATATACAGTAGTAGCTCTCAAGCATTAATCGATCCTTCTCAACTTCATTCAAAGAGAGTAAAAATGCCATTTCTTCCTCGATCATATCTCAGCTGTAGATCCCTTGATAACGGTGCATAATAGCTATATGAGATATTAGGGATGGCAAAAAAACCCGAACCCGACGGGGAAACCCGAAACCCGAAATAATTGGGGCGGGTCGGGGCACGCTTATTGGGTTACGGGGCGGGTTTGGGGCTTAAACGGGGATTTTTAATCGGGTTTGGGGCGGAAGCGGGGAATAACATCCCCGACCCGCCCCACCCGATTAATATATGGACATATACAAATATATATATGTATGAAGTATTTTGTTACTCTTTACGTAGTAAAAAATATATCTCCAACATTGTTAGTTTTTTATGAATGTAATATTGCAAAAAACTTACTTAAATGTCATTTTTTAAGTTGTAACTTTATTTTTTGTAATTTATCATAAGTATGATACTATCATTGAAAACTTAATAAGCCTTGTTTGTAATTGATATTAATATGTTTCAAAATTTTGAAGTTATTGCTAATGTTCTAAAAATAATACTAATAAATGTAAAATGGTGCGACATTGGTCGAGAATTACACCCAAAGACAATACCCCGATAAGATCCCCGTTTAGTACGAGTCGGGTTTAGCATCTCGCCCCGATGGGGCGCCCCGATTAAATCCCCGACGGGGATCGGGGCGGGTTTGGGGATAACTCTAGTAATCGGGTTTGGGGATGAGAATACTCGCCTCGCCCCAAACCCGCCCCGTTGCCATCCCTATGAGATATAGTGTTTCTTTTCAAATATTAGATCGGGATAGGCTCGAAGGATCTCAACTACAAATCTTGTGTTGCCCATTTCTGCAGCTACAAATAATATTCCAAAACGATATGAAATCCCTTCATGAGTCGGCTGAGGAGGCCGACCCTTTGACTATATGAAGAATTTCATACTTTTCCCTTCTTCTGAGAGTTTCGTACCAAAATTTATATGGTAATTTGAGTGCATCAGTAGCCTCTTTATAAGCAGATCTCGTATTCTTAACTGATAGTAGCAGCCACATAATATGTTAAGGGGAGTTGTACACGTCACAAATGATTTCCAAATAATTTACTTTTTTATTATGCTTAATTGAATCGATGATTCTTCTGATCAAATTAACTTTTACTCTTTTGAATGCGCCAGGCTTTCGGCTTTTCAAGCCAAAAATTCTATGGACAAATCTGTCGAAAGTTATGGATGGTCGTTTAGAATTTTAAGTCCAACATATGGAAGATACGGAAATGGGTTAAGCAACAAATCATGAGTAAACAAAAAATTATGAAGAAAAGTGCAACACTCGACTTACCAAAGAAATCGCACTCGACACATCCAACCCCATTTCTCATATGTCTAAAATCTACTACTCATCGTCTTAGAAGCAGCATACAAATACTTGACTGTGTTATATATGTCTCTCTTGTAAAGCAATCATATACAACAAAAGCTCATTAGCGTCTAATATGTTCTGGAAGTCGACTCCAAACATTTGTGACATGTAACTAATACTGTCATAAATCCTAACCAACCAAGACAGCATATACTTAACCCTAACCACATTCTGATTAGCACCAGGACACGCAGCTTATAGGAGTCAAATTATACCCTGTATCCAATTCCGTATATAACTTTGGCGACTCGCGAAGTCACTTGCACTGTTATGCAAGTCGTTTTGTCAAACCTCATTTCATTGTGTGAATTGTTATCAATCTCTTGAGCCACTAAAGAGTGTATATATAACTTTATAACAGTGACAAGGTTTCCCCAGGTCTTAGCTTTTTGACAAAACCGCTTATGAGACAAGAACATATTCACAGAAAATTTTCTATGAGGTTTGTGGTCTGGACGTCCATTCTCCCAAGCATTCTCAACACTTAGTTCTGGTACATGGAGATCTTCGATGAAAGAAGTATATCCGGTTTGTAAGACCTTCAATAAACGCCCTACTACGTGTTCTAGAGATGGCTCGCTAAAAAACGACTCAGAAATAAGACCGGGTGCACCAGATCCAAGATGTTGGCCAAGAGTTCTTGTGCATTCAAGAACCTCAAAAAGCAATTCCAAGGAAGAAGTTGTGGCAATGACACACCCGCTACTGGAATCATACTATAACATTGTTAGGAAAAAAAATCCAGGATGTTGTCCCTAAAGCAATCATGCATTTTGTAGTGAGCATCATTTTCGCTATTTAGTTTTAGCATAGATGATTCATGTTCATTAAGCAACTACTACGTATCTAATGCACTTTTATAACCTTTTATGTGAATTTAAGCATTTGTTCTTTAGTTGTTTGTATAGGGTGCTGAGGATTGAAAAACGTGAAAACATGGATAACCCCGACAAACAGCTATAAGAACTAATATTTACACAATTAATAAGCAAACATAGGGTTGAATCGGTATAAATATAGTACTGGTATTAGTGATCATTAAGACATATGTATGCATGTAAAAACGATTGGCTCAAAAGGATTGAAAACATTTAATAACTGGTATTAAAATTGAAAAACTAATATATGAATCTTACCAATATGAACTATCTGGTCTCGACTTTCAGTTCATCTGGCTTTTCCTACCATCAAACCTACTTAATCGGTCAACCCATTCTAGTTGGTGAACAGATTTGTCTTTTGGTGCGAGACATTTGACTCATCCTTTATACCACTCATGTTGTCATCTGTATCACTTGTGCTCCTCTTTACGCTTCTCTTCTTTGACCAAACCCTTTTCTTCGTATCCGGAATTTGATTCGTCCTCATCAGAATCAGATCTTTCTTCTTTCTTGAAGAATTTGATTTACTACTAAAACACTTCCCATATATCTTAGCAATAGCCTTTTCAATCTCATAATGGAATCTGAACTCTCATTCTCCTCATCATCTCTCATCTGAGTTCTCGTTTGCAGACGCTCTTGTGATAATTAAATATGCTTTGCACCATTGAACTTTGTTCAGTCCCAATTTTCTTTGAATATGCAACTGACACAACATACACTTATTGTTAGTACCCATCACAATTCTAAAAGATTGTTTTTGGCAAAAAATGTAAGTTTCGTGTACTTTAGTTGGTCTCTGGTTTGCCACTCACTTGGATCCATCTCGGTGTCGACCGGGGTCACCCTACCACAATATTCAAGTCAAATTTTCAATTAAATTCCATAGATTAATGTACAATTATTATAATAAAAAATGTACACGACAACATACCCAAATTGAGAATTATCAAGAGCATGAACTGCATCTTCAATATCATATTCATCCTCAATGTAAATGATTGTAGTAAATTACAACTCTTGTTTAGGAAAACAAAGAGAGTAAAATAGGGAAAAGTATTAAATGATGATTTAGGAAAATTAAACACTAATGACCCTTATGATGTGAAAGTTCGTTTCCCAAGAAGGTATATGTGTGTGACTAAAATGTAGCATGGTTTGAGATTAATATTGGTCAGAAGGGGATAAGAAAAGAGGATGACGAAGACGTGAAATTAATTACTACTACGACTTAACGTAAAGCCGTAAAATAAGCTAAAATAAAAATTAATTCTAAAAATTACCAAAAATTCATCAAAAATCAAAATAAATAAACTAAGAGTTTACCAATGATCAAAACTTTTTCAAACCTTTTAATTAATTAAATATTCAATTTTTAAATGCTAATTAAAGCCCTAAAAATCAAATTAATTATCAAAAAGCCCAAATAAAGATTATTCAATTGGTACCTCTGACCTAAAAAGATTAAAAACTATTTTTAGAAATTTCTAAACTAAGAAAAACTATTTAAAATGATTTAAAAACTATTAAAACTTAAAATAATTATAAAAATTACTCTAAAGATGATAAAATTAAACTAAAATTTGCAAACTTCCTACTTTAATGTATTTAAGCTAAGAAAAATATAAAAAGTACAAAAATGTGAAATTTGAAAAATAATAATAAAATAATATTAAAATAATATTAAAAATCCAAAAATTATAAAAAATTCTAAAAACTTGCAAACTAGTTTATTTTGACCTAAATAATCAAAAAATGAAAGTAAAAAGACCAGAATACCCCTATTGGGCCCCCAAATGGGCCAAAACCAAAAACAGTCAACACAAATGGGCTTTTTTAGCCCAAAAAGTCAAACTTGGCTCAATTGACTTGGAAAAGCCCTATCTGACTCAAAATTTAATTCTAAACACAAAACTCTGAAGGCCCAAAAGCTGAAAGTGAGCTTATCATAGCTTATTAAGCAAACAACTTATCCTTATTGGGCCATTAAGCCCATTAAGCAATAAGCTAATGCCATAAGCTCTAATCTGACACACAACCTTCTTTTGGGATACTAAAGAGATCTGTAAAAAGAAATTTTGAAAAAGCACACTCAATAAGCTAGAAATAAGCAAAGTACAATTCCACTAAAAGACAAAATAGTCGGGTTTGAGATTTAGGGCACCTCAGGACTTGATTCAACTTGCAAAATGTCACAAATGACTTCAATAAGCAAAATCAATCAACCAAAATCCAATAAGATATACCAATAAGCTGGAATAAGCCAATAAGCACTTATGAAAAAGTCAATTAAGTTGGTTTTCTAGTCAAATCCTAAAGTCAACCCACCAAATGCTCCAGTATGAACAAATGGGTCAAATAATGAGCACCTATTACAAAATCCAAGTTGTTGCTGGTTCAAATAAGCTAGAATACCTTATTGATAGGCTGAACAAAACTAGCAGTGGCTAGCAGCAGGGGAAGGAGTTCCCACTGCTTTGACTATTTGACCAAGCTTTTTAGAGAGATCCAGTTGGACTCAAATGGAAACAAGGGCACCCTTGTGATCAGTGAATCATAAGGAGTCTATATCAACAAAGAAATCACAAATTGGTTCACACAATAAGCCCAGAATAAGCAAAGAGTCCACAGATATTGCACAAACCTTGATATTAAGCAGTTATGAACAAATAAGCAGTTTTAGCATGAATAAGCACTCCAAATTCAACCAAATGCATACACAAGCTATATAAACTTTGATTAAGCACAAACAAACTTAAATCAATCACTAAAACAAGGTATGGAACAAGATCAAAGAAGATTATACTTGCTGTTATGAACTTCAAGAACACATGCACACTTTGCTGATCTAATTTACCAAAAATCCAATTTCAAGCACTCAAATCTCTTTCCCTGGTGTTATTAACTAGATTTAATCACTTGTTAGCCCTAGTCTATGATTAGATCTAGGTGTCCCTTAAACCACAGCCAATTTTATCAAGTAAACAAGATTTTAGAGCCTAATTTAGGATCTAGGTGTTTCAAACCACAAAACCTGCAAATAAATGACCAAGTATATCAGGTAAACAGATACCAACAATCACAAACACAAAACACCTACTCAATTTCCCACAAAACCTGCTTATGTAGTTAACCCAAACACCCCTTAATTATCTGATTTTATAAATTTTCAAAGGATATTTCAGATTTAACCCATAAATCAAGTTAATATCAACTCAATAACATCAAACAAGCACAGATAAACAAGATTCAACCATAAAAACACAGATTCAACAATAATCATGCAAAATCAAAAATATTCGGAAAATATTAAGAAAAATGGAAAAGGAGAAGGGTGCAAACCTCCAAGACCTACATCCAGGCCCTGGATTGTTTAAGCTGAGGTACTAGCAGAACAAGTACCAGCTTCCAAGCTGCTAAGATGAACAAACAGAAAGGTGAGATCAATAACAGATTTTAACCTTTGATTTTTGAAAACAAGTGTTTTAATCCTTAAAACCTTTTCTCAAAACCGACAAAACATGTAAGTGGAACTCAGATTTCAGCTAATCAGACACCAAACTTTTATAAATAACAAATGAGAATTCAAAATTTTCAAAAATTCAAACTTTATTTCACAAAAAGGAATTACAATGAAATTAGCTAAAATCTGTAACAAAGGGACTCTCACATGTTGAGGTCTCCTTTTATAGGCAAATGGATACAAAACACTACTCATAAACCCTAGAACTGAATTCCCAAAAGTGCCCTTTGAGGTCTTCTAGATCATTTGATGGAATGAGCTATCCAAATGCATCTTGGACGTTTATCTTGACACGTGGAAGTCCTTGGGGAATAAGTTGTCATGTGATGGGTGAAACGGTTTTGGGTGTGGGGTCCATTGGTGAGTGGAGAAGAGAGTTTTAAGGTTGGGATGGGTTTCTGCATGTGTGAATCACTCGGGGGAACAACTAATTGCAATTTACCCTTTGTTGGTAAAAAGTAAAGTATGGGTTCTTACTTGCTACAGTAACACGTTTTGATCCGTTTTCTTAGGGAAGGATTTGTTTGGCGCGTGTTTAGGGATTTTGTTGTCCCTATTAGGTGATGATTCTAGCACGAATTTAAAGAAGAAAGGTAGAAATAAGATGAATTTTAGAGAGAGAAACTAGAGAGAGAAAAGAGAGAGAAGGAGAGGATTAACTTGTGAATATTAGATTAAGGAATAAGAAAAATGAACCACCAACCCTCCTAACATTCTAGGAGGGTAGTATATATAGTCCACCCACATGCGGGCTTCTTAATGGACTATATGGTTTGGGCCGGGCTTTCCTTTTGGACTTTAGTTACTTATTAATGAACTTTAGCCTAAAGTTAAGCCCGTGTAACACGACTAATATACTACCTATTACAACGTTCTAAAATACGATACATAATAAACATATGACCGAGCATTCTTGTTTGGCTCAATATTTTGAGGCTAACAATCTCCCCCAATGAGAGGTCATAAACCTTGGTCATTTAGGAAATTTGTAGAGATTACTAATCTCGCCATAAATGAGTCTTGAACGTGTAATCGTAGTCTTGTTCCTTCATGCTGTGATCTTTGAGCCTTTGTCGTTGTCTTTCGACTTTGTCTTTAAGCTTGAGATCTTCAAATCATCCTTGACTTGTCTTTGCCATCTTGCGATCTTGTGTCCTCATCCACATGCTCACACTATTAATTGTTGAGTATGTCTTTAGGCATGAGTATGTGGTTTCTGAATCATTGACTTTGCTGTGTACACCGTGACGCCACCTTCTCGAGACAAAACATAGACACGGACTGAATGGCTTTGACAATCGTCCTAAATCGGTAGCGTTTTACCTCCGGTCGGTGAAGACCGTTATACGATATTAAATATCGTACCTGTGATCAGGTAGCTTCAATTAAGAATCTCCTTGACAGGGTTTCGCGGCTGTACTAGCCGTTCTCTTTACTCGACCGTCTCAAAGCAAGACTGTGAACATAAAGAGTGAATCAATTGGATAGATATCCGTTTGATTAAAGTCGTCAATTCAAATTCCTGGAACAAGTTTGATTCTTAACGAATCTTACCATTGTTGCTTTCCAGTTGACACAAGTTTGATTCACAAGAATCTCACAAGTCACCTACCGTAGCGCTGTTTGAGGTTGACGCTAGAAGGATTTCCATTCGTCACTGTGAATATTAATGAATATCACTCTGAATGTTCTGGCAAGACCATAAAGATATTGCGTAGAAACCTGAAACGAGTTTGAATCAATTCAGAATCAAACCACTGTTGCTTTTCAGTTTTACATATGTTCAATTCATAAAGAATCTTGCATATGACCTACCGCAGTGCTGTTTGATGTTAACACTGGAAGGATTTCCACTCATCATTGTGAATACTAAGTAGTATCACTCTGAGTGTTCTAGCAATATCACAAGGATATAGCGTAGGACTCTCTTGATCTTCATCCGTGTGTCCTAACGAGATTTGATTGATCTCTTGGCTCTAGACTCGATTTGTGCACTTTTAGTGGTCGGAGGCTGGAGCAGATGCCACCTATTCAATATCAACTATCTCGAAGTGAGAAAGTTAATAGTAGTCATGTTGTTCTCCGTGACAATAAAACAAACTTCTTTTGAGAGAAG
This sequence comes from Glebionis coronaria, assembly GCA_025667525.1. NCBI lineage: Eukaryota > Viridiplantae > Streptophyta > Magnoliopsida > Asterales > Asteraceae > Glebionis > Glebionis coronaria. Next base: position 486,455,920 of record CM046874.1, read on the forward strand.
CCTGAGTAGCTAGGAAAGGGTTGTGCTTCACATCACTGGGTCCATGATGAGTTTGTCTTCATGATGAGTTGACCCGGTTTCTGCCTAAGTTGTATGGAGGGCTTCTTTCTTTAGACCCTTTATCCTTACATTTCTTTTTCATTCTTCAACCCCTTCAATGCTTACCAAGACATCATTACTAGCACCTTGTTGTGATTGTTCCAGTGCTAGCATCAGTACTTAGTCGGCATTCAGCTACGTTCACATTCTACTCCATCTTTCCTAAGGACTTCTAATAATCTATTGGATTATCCCTGGGAAGATCCCTCCGGTTCTGGTTGGATCATAGGACTTAAACCTAACCACCCTTTTGCCACCAATAACGTCGTGAATTAAAGATGTTGTGGGTATTTGATCGTAACCATGAAAACCACTTTAAATTCTAACAAAGTGTTTGAAAAACATTTAACACCTTGCTAGTTTTGTCGTTTCAGAAATGCTCCCCTTTCACATGTGCATAGATAATCGAAAGTGTTTCGCACATGTAGGTAGGAGTGAAAGTGCTTGAGTCTTATATTAGATCACATTTTAATCACATTTTCTCCCCCTATCTATAATATATAAAATCTTTTGATATTAGAGATACCAAATTTGATTAAAATATATGTTGAAAAATAGTCTTGAAAATCTTTGGGAGAAAGATGTGTCAATCTATGCATGAAGTTGAAATGCTCCCCCTCAAAAATTGATCCAATTGAATTGTCATTGTGAGGATATGATCCACATTTTTCTTTTTGAGGATGGGAGTTGTTGAACACACAATTTTTGAAAGATTTTGAATAATCATTGAGAAATTCTTGAAAAAATTGTGTTCAACGCTTTTTGAAAAATCCTATTTCTTTTTGTCGAAGAGGTTTTTCTAAAGCATAAACTTGAGTTCATAGACTTTGAATGTCTTGACGAATCCACTCAAGTGTAAGAAGATTTAACTTCTTTTGCTAAGGGTAAGAGCACGAAATCGTACACTCCCCCGTGAATATAGTTCCGGGTTGCAATCTGAAAGTAATTACAAGCCATTGTGTTGAGCTCAAAACGTTGAATGTTTTGTGACAAGCTCAACCCGTGATAGATTGCTCTACCCGTTGTTTGGAAATATTTGTCCAAAATAGACAATTTCCTTTATTAAAAGAAGAAATGACATGTTTTGAAAAATATTTACAACTTTCATTCGAGCTTTATGTACACACCCGTGTCGTTATTGAGCGACATTTCTAGGCACGTCCATATTATCGATACTGAAAGACATGTCGAGAAGAATATTTTTGGATTTTGAAAGATTTTTAATTTTGTGTTTTGCTTTTATGTGTTTTATATTTTTGTATTTTGCTTTTTCAAAGATATTTACAAGTTGATGTTTGAAAGATAAATCAAGCAGGCACCTTTGCCAGAATCTCCAGGTCTGCTGGAGTCAAACATCTCATACCAATTTGCCTAACGAGGTACTCAAACCTATCTTTCGACAGAGCTTTCGTAAACAAGTCGGCTAATTGGTAATCCGTTCCAACAAAGTATAATTCAACGATACCTCTTTCAACTTGTTCCTTTATGAAGTGGTATCTGACATCGATGTGCTTCGTGCGGGAATGCTGTACCGGATTGCAGGAGATGGCTATGGCCGACTTTGAGTCACAGTACATAGGTACTTTATCAAAGTGGAAGCCATAATCCGTGAGTTGTGTTCTCATCCAAAGAAGTTGAGCACAACACGCAGATATAGACACATACTCTGCTTCGGCTGATGAAAGTGACGTGCAATCCTGCTTCTTGGAAGACCATCCCACAAGCTTATCTTGACCTAGAAATTGTGCACCACCAGAAGTACTTTTTCGTGTATCAAGACACCCTGCATGATCAGAATCTGAATAGGCCGTTAGAAAGAAACCGGTTTCCCTCGGATACCAGAGTCCCATGTGAATGGTATTCTTAAGGTACCGAAAGATCCGTTTAACCTCCTTGAGGTGCTTTTCAGTGGGTCGTGCTTGATATCGTGCACAATAACATGTAGCATGATGAATATCAGGTCTGCTTGCTGTCAAGTACATGAGGGAACCAATCATGGAACGATATCTCGTTTGATCGATGGCATTTCCCTCCAAGTCAGCATCTAGCAATGTGGTTGATAATGGTGTCCCAACGGGGTCACATGAGGTCATACCATGCTTTTTGATTATCTCTTGACAATACTTAGCTTGGTTTATAAAGATACCACTTGGGGATTGGTGAACTTGAATTCCTAGAAAGAATTTTAGTTCGCCCATCATTGACATTTCAAATTTGTTGTGCATTACTTTTTCAAACCATTTTGAAAGTTTTGGGTTTGTAGACCCGAAAATAATGTCATCAACATAAATTTGCACAAGCAAAATGTCATCCCCATATTTATAAGTGAACAAAGTTAGATCAATAGAACCTTTTGAGAAACCTTTGGATACCAAAAATTTCGAGAGCTCGTCGTACCACGCCCTTGGAGCTTGCTTGAGTCCATATAGTGCCTTGTGGAGACGATACACCTTGTCAGGATAATGAGGATTGACAAATCCTTCCGGCTGCGTGACATAGACTTCTTCCTTCAAAGGACCGTTAAGAAACGCCGTCTTTACGTCCATTTGATAGACAGTGAATCCCTTATGTGCAGCATAAGCAAGGAAAATCCTGACCGCTTCCATGCGAGCAACTGGTGCAAATGATTCATCAAAATCAATTCCCTCTTTCTGGCCATACCCCTTAGCCACTAGCCTAGCTTTGTTCTTGATGATCGTATTCTCTTCATCCATCTTGTTTTTCCAGATCCAACGAAGATTTAATGGAGTCACATCGTATGGTCTGTCAACAAGTTCCCAGACTTTAAGTCTTTCAAATTGTTGAAGTTCATCCGTCATCGATTCAATCCAAGCATGATCAGCCATGGCTTCTTTGATGTTTTTCGGTTCAGCCGTACTCACGGCGAGTGCGAACATACAAACATCGCCATCGGTGGCTAGTTGTCGTCTTGTACGAACGGGCTGTGAAGGGTTTCCAATTACGTGAACCAAAGGATGATCTCGGGTCCAATGATGTGTTGAAGGATGTCGCTGATAGAACGTATGCATATTTGACGGATCAACATGGCGAGTAGAAGACTCTCCAGTTTCGTGTACCGGTGTACCGAATGGGTTGATAAATTCGTCTTCGTCAGATAATGCATCGTTTGCTTGATTTGTGTTCTCTGGAGCAATGATAGTAGTTGTGGATGTTGTAGGATCGATTGTTGAATTGATATTCTGAGGAGGTAAATCTGCAACAACCTGTGTTGAAGTAGATGAAGTTGTATCCAATTGATGACGATGAACGGTATCATCATTCGTATCATGAGTGACAGCGGAAGACTTCGATGCAACTTGTTTCTCCCCCGTGAAATATTCATCATACATTGGTCCATATAACATTTCCAACTCTTCAAGTGTCGTGTCCACTGTCATATCTGCTCTAGGAACATGTTCAGGAACCAGCTTTGAACTTGACGGTTCATTGCTGTGGTCTTGAGTTCCGAGTTCCGTGCGGTTGTGAACGGAAGTCGTTTGTCTTTGTGGATCGGGACTTAAACTGTTTTGTTCAAGTGCCATTTCTTGTAATTCATCAAATCTGATATGAATAGTCTCGACTATCAGTTTTGTTCTCTTGTTGTATACTCTGTATCCCTTAGACTGAGTTGCATATCCCACTAAAATGCATGCATCACCTTTCTCTTTCATCTTGTCCAGATTTTCACCATCTCGAATAATGTAACACGTACATCCAAAAACATGAAGGTGTTTGAGTGAAGGTTTGCGATCATTAATTATGTGATATGGTGTCTTTTCGTGTCTTGGGATAACTAAGGAGCGGTTTTGTGTGTAGCATGCGGTTGACACGGCTTCGGCCCAAAAGTATAGTGGAAGTTTTGAAGCGGATAATAATGTTCGAGCAGCCTCAACTAAAGTACGGTTTCGTCTTTCAACAACGCCGTTTTGTTCGGGTGTTCGAGCAATAGATGTTTCATGTTCAATTCCTTCAGCTTCAAAATAGTCTCTCAGTTTTGAATTCAAAAATTCAGTACCTCTGTCAGTACGAACCACTTTAACTTGAGCTTGAAGACCACATTGTATCACTTTAAGGAAGTTGATGAGAACATCGGGTGTTTCATCCTTGGATCTCAAGAAGTGAGTCCATGTGTACCTTGAGTAGTCATCGACAATTACCATAACGTATTTCTTCCCATTGATACTTTGAACACGCATGGGACCACATAAATCTATATGAAGAAGATCTAACCGTCCTTTAGATCTAGGTGTAGTCTTTGTCTTGAAACTACTCCGTTTAGCTTTACAAAGCTCACAAGAAGAACAAAGATGATCTTTGATGAATTTCAAGTTAGGAAGGCCTCGCACAATATATTTCTTGGAAAGCAAGTTGATGGTATCAAAGTTAAGATGAGATAAACGTTGATGCCATAACCAAGCTTGAGTCGTTGAAGCTTTAGCCATGAAACAGATTGGAGTTGAAGATGTGGAGTCTTGTAGTGAAATAGTGTAGAGATCAGTACCCCGTGTTCCGGTAAGTAAGTCATTCCCATCATAATCACGAACAAAACATGTCTTCTTTCTAAAAGCAACCTCCAAATCCGCATCACAGAATTGACCAACCGAGAAAAGATTATGATTGAGCCCTTCGACGTAGTAAACCCTTTTGATAGTGATATTCCCCTGAACCAAGTCTCCATATCCTAGGATCGGTGCAAATTGATCATTTCCGAATCGGACCGTACCCAGGAACTTCTCCACGAAGTTAATTAGAATCTTGAGATTCCCCGTCATGTGCTTCGTGCATCCGGAGTCCATTATGAAGAGAATTACTTCGATCACCTGCAGAAGAACTAGAACACGATGGAGCATTTGCTAAATTGGATTCCATGTTAGTTGTGATTTCCGATTCATTAGTTTCCCTAGTTTCATCACTTAGAGACACACTAACGCTCGTAGTCACATTTTCTGTCCTAACCTTAGGCATCCTTTTATATCCTGGAGGACATTGATTAGCAAACCACCATTTCCAAGGCTTGCTAGCAGACTCATATAATTCCCTAATTCTGCTTCTAGGGTGCTTAGTGGTGGAGTCTGATGCAATACTTTTCTTAGGGGGGGTTGCACCAGAATGGTTCACTTTGCGTTTGGGTTTTCTAGCACTAATAGGCATCACAGTTTGCTTCTTAGTTCTAGTTTCTACGCCTTTGACATTATTCGAAACACACATAGCATGATTAGCATTAGCACACTTTCCACATTTCACACAAACAAACTTAACTTTCATAGCATTCAAAGTCGAATCATTCAAATCGTCATTACACGCGATTACAGACGTTTTATTCTTAGAAACATTGAAAATCCTAGGGTGGTCTTCTACTTCCTTCATCTTCCCTTGACTTTTGTTTTGCCAGACCTTTTCATTCATGCGAGTGCTCTTAAGTTGGGGCCGGCTAACACTAGCAGTGGGGACTACTCCTGTAGTAAAAGACACACGTCTATTAGTGTTTCTAGAAGTCTGAGGTGATTGACTTTCTTTGTTTTGTGTGGGTTTAGTGGCCAATCTATACATCCCTGGTTTAACCACATTTGTGTTCTTAATGCTTTGTGATCGAATATGTGTTTTGAGAGTGTTTTGTGGTAACCTATCCTTCCCATCCGTCTTGGGGGCAAACGCAGGTTTTGCAAATGCAGAATTAGAGAAAACAGATGGTTTTCCCAAGACAGAGGGTCTAGTTACTTTTTGAGCATTGGGTTGTCTTACAACAGGTTTCTTAACACTAGGTTCCACAATCTTCCCACCCATCTTAGCAATGAGTTTCTGCAACTCTGCTATCGCTCTGTCCCTATCTTGTAACTGAGCTTTCAACCCTTGAATTTCCAAATTCTGTTCGTTCATTTCTCGAAACGTTTGGGAAAGTTTTTCTTGCAGTTTATTATTATGTGGAAAACTACCAACGTCTTTTTGCAAAGCAAGTTCAAGAGAATGACAATGTTTTTGAAGAAAATCAGTTTTGTGTTGAAGTAACTCAAAAGCCTTTTTATCAACATTTTCTTTATGTTTCGAAAGCTCAAGTTCAAGACGCTCACATTCTTTGATTTTATCTAGATATTTGCATGCAACATCAGAATATTCATCGATATCAGCACAAGATTGAAGAGTAACACACAAAATATCTTTGGAGAGACATTCTTCTAAGAGTAGATCGTATTCGTTTGAAAATTCTGATTTGTCATTTTGAAGGTCATCAATTTCTTTTTCAAGAGACTCAACATATTTCAAATCATCAAACATTTCAGACTGAATTAAATTTTCAAACTCAAGAACATGTTCTTTTATTATCTTTGTATTTGGTATTAAAAGTTCTTTCACAAGCACAGTTATGTCGTGAGGAATCTCGGTTTTCCACTTATCCTTTTGACGTTTCTCCCAATCGCTTTCAACAATTGATTGAACATTATTAACGTGGTGTTTAAGAAAACCAAGTATTTTTCTACTTTTGCTTTTAGAAGCATCTAGAGGCAAATAGTTAATATATTTAAAAACATTAGTTTTCCTCTTAGTGGCAAAAGCTTTTTTCCATTGAATTCTTTTTTGTTTGCTTTCTAAAAATAATTCCTCACGAGACTTCTGTTTTTGTGGAGTGAAAAGACCATAAAGACTGTTTTCATAAGCATAGTTATATGGTTTCACAAAATCTTTATTGACCGGTGATCTACTCTCCTCATCCCAAGGGGACGTCTCTTCACTATCAATGTTAGCTACTGGGCAGGCAATATCAGTCCTTTCGGACTCATCAAGATATAAGTGAGGGTTCGCAGCTTGAGCTTGTTCGAGGTACTTGGGGGTGGCAAAGCTAGGTTGACCCTTGAAAAACGACCGAGGTGCTATCATTCTTACGGTTTGAATAGAGTCATGTGTATTATAAACAACTTTTTTCAAAAAATCGACTTGTTCTTCGAGATCCTTTACTTTTTCAGTATCTTTGCTTTGTCTATTTTTGAAATCTTGTTTTAATGTTTCAACCTCTTGTTTCTTCTCGTCAAGAATTTTAGCAGAATCGGTGGTGTTCATAGAAAGCCTCTGTTCAAGTTCATTAACTTTTGTTGTGGCAAGGTACGTTTTTTGACGTTCATCACTTAATAAAACATTAAATTGACGTTTTTCTTTAGTTAACAAAGCAAGAGCTTCATTGTATTTATTTTCAAAATCGTCCTTTTTAACGTTGATGACACGACTTTTGTACCCCTCAAGCTCGTTGGTCTTTTGAAGAAGCTCAGCCCGATAACTATCAATAGTCTCACTAGATTTTATAAGAGCGGCTTTGCATTCTTCAAAGTTTTGAGTGAGCGCTGCGTTTGCCTTCTTTAATTGCTTTTGATTCTTTCTATTTTCATTGACATCTTTTTGTAAACTAGCAATTAAATTAGCAAGCGCGACACGCTCCTCGTCATCATACTCATTTGCATGTTGATCATCCTCAAACTCGTTATTGCACATGTCTGATGAATCGGGTGTGGTATTGCTATCAACCGTTTCCATCATACACATGTCAGTAATTGTTGTTGGTAGATCACTATGCTCATGTGTATCACCAAACACATTATATTCAGCATCATCTTGTACCTTATCAATTAGCTCGGTATCAAAGATAGGACCATTGTCATCTTCAGTGACGTTAAGGACCTCATGAATCTTTGCCATGTATGAATAATGTGCCTCGAGTTCTTGGTCGGAGAGTTCATCATCTGTGTCGTCAAGCATTTCTCCTTCCTCAGCTGATAACTTGATTCCAGCTTCCATTTTCTTGCATAACAGCATCTTTTCCTTATGATAACCATAATCTTTAACCCTCTTTGGTTGCCTGCATTCCTTAGCCAAATGCCCAAAACCTCTACAGTTAAAACACTGAATCCCACTTTGTTGCACAACTTGAGTACCAACAGTTTCCCTATTTCCAACAACAGTAGCCACCCTCTGATTATCATACTTAGGTTGTCGATCATACTTTGGAGGACTCTCAACACGTCTTCGTGTGTCATACCTTGGAGGACTCTGTGCATGGGTATTCCTCGAGTTTGAAGATGTTCGAAGGTTGTTGTTGGTGGGTTTGTAGATTTTCTTATATTGCTTCATAACGAAAGCCATTTGTTGCTTGAATTCCCTATCCCTTTGAGCTACTTCTTCATCACTGTCTTCTTCGGATGATTGCTCAGGTATGGGTGATGGTGCTCTAGCAACTTCTTTGCCTCGGCATCGTGTTGGAGCATGTGACTTAGAGACAATGGATGATCGTGGTGATGATGATTGAGTAGAGTAGGTCTTTGAAGTACGGGAGTGATGATCTGGGTAATGTTGAGTGGTAGACACCAAAGCAAGTGGATTGGAAATCTTTGTAATTCGTTCAGCTCGAAGTTCATTTGCCTCATTTTGAAATTGTTTCAAGATGTCAAAGAGCTTGTGATATGAAACTTCGTCTAACTTTTGTTGTTGTTTCACCAAGGTGACAAACCGTGTCCACTCTGGTTGAAGTTGCTGTAGAAATTGGACATTGACTTGCATGGTGGAAACTTGCAAGTTGTTTCGGGTCATATCATTCATCATCTTGTAGAATCGGGAGTAATAAGAATCAATTGATTCCCCATCCTTTGATGTAAACTTGCCAAAGTTCCAAAACATCTTAGTTTTCACGTCTTGTTTGTTAAGTGATTCACCTTGTTGCAATCTTTCAATGGCCGTCCACATTTCTTGAGCAGTAGGACATGCGTCAACCGTAGAGTAAATTTCATCTCCAATGCCACTGAGAATTAAGTAGATTGCTTCCTTCTCTGCATCAAACCACGCACGGTTCTCTGGTGTGAGGTCGGTCCTCTTTTCATCACGTTCATATGCGGGTTGTGCGTCACTTGTGTCTGTGGCTGGTACTGCAGGAACTTGAATCCTTGAGAGTTTATAGGGTCCTTCCTAGATACATTGCCTTAAAGCATCACTGTTAGGTTTTGTGTCAAGGTAACGTATAAAACGGGATTGCCATTGATCATATCGACCCGACACAAGCATTGGTGGTCTTTCTTTGTTACCTGCCACCATTATGTTGTTGTTCGTCACACGATATTCAGCGGTAGAATCCATCTCAATAACCTCAATATTCTCTGAATGAAGAATCGAATGTGGATCTTAAGTAGTTGTGTTGTGATTGTTTGGTTGGCGAAATTCCGAAAATTGCGATTTTATCTCAGCCCGACAATAAATTCCTCAGTCCGACAAAACGGTAGACCTAAAAAATTTGTAATCACCAAATTTTGAAATCGAGCTAGAAATAGCCTAAAACTAGTATGGAAAAAAATTTGATTTTACTTGACCTAAAAATTTTAACTCTTTTTTTTTTTTTTTTTTAATCTTCGTGTAACCTACGTTCCAAGACTAGTCTAGATAGTGGCTAAATCTAAAAAATACTCGAACAAAATTTAGATGTCCATCGCAGTGAGACCCATCGCACTCATATCGCACTATGATCGTACTCCTTGATCGCAGTTGGATCGTACTCTGATCGTGGTCTGATCGTACTCCTCGATCGCAGTTGGATCGTACTCTGATCGTAGTTTGATCGTACTTACCTATCGCACTCCAGATCGCACTCTGATCACAGTCTTGGATCGTACTCAAGTGATCGTACTCACTTGATCGTACTCTTCGATCATACTGGGTGATCGTACTCACAGATCGTGGTGAATGATCGTATTCACAGATCGTACTGAGTGATCGTAGTAAGATCGTAACAATGGATCGTGACTATGGATCGCAAGTAGAAACCCCCAGGGTTTATGCAACCACAAAATCAGATCGTACTCCTAAAAATAAGCCGAGACTTAGAACAACAAAAAAGTATGGATTTTTACCTTGGATTTCGTGTTTCAATCCAAACCAAAGTAACCAAAATCTTACCACACGTATGAAAGATGTAGAGATTAAAGGATGAAGATTTAGAGCACGAAAAGCATAAAAAAACTTGAATCCGAGTAGATTTTATGGAAAAATCACACGAATTAAGTAGTAAATCAACAACGAATCACAAAAACTACCCCATGGCGATTGATACCAATTGTTGTCCCTATTAGGTGATGATTCTAGCACGAATTTAAAGAAGAAAGGTAGAAATAAGATGAATTTTAGAGAGAGAAACTAGAGAGAGAAAAGAGAGAGAAGGAGAGGATTAACTTGTGAATATTAGATTAAGGAATAAGAAAAATGAACCACCAACCCTCCTAACATGCTAGGAGGGTAGTATATATAGTCCACCCACATGCGGGCTTCTTAATGGACTATATGGTTTGGGCCGGGCTTTCCTTTTGGGCTTTAGTTACTTATTAATGAACTTTAGCCTAAAGTTAAGCCCGTGTAACACGACTAATATACTACCTATTACAACGTTCTAAAATACGATACATAATAAACATATGACCGAGCATTCTTGTTTGGCTCAATATTTTGAGGCTAACAGATTTGAACTTTTAAACTTGGCGGTTTAAGTCCTCGGCTTTTGGAAAAAGGTGCAAACAATGTTTTTCAGCCTATTAAACACGTTTTCTTCACAATTGAACTTTCCATTTTCATACTTTTGCCCCAAAACTTTGGCAAAAGTATTTCAAGGGTTGTTTTTGCCATTTTTCTATAATTGAGGGACTGAATTTGGAATTTCTTGATCTTCAAAGGTCTTCAATAGATGTTTGCCATCATGAGAGACCATAATTGACAATGTTGAATAGTTGAGGGACTAATCTTGCCATTTCTTCAAAGTTGAAGGACCTTTTTGCAATTTTGACAAACGTAAGGGACCAAACATGTAATTATGAATTCACAAGGGTTTTAAATGTCATTTCTTCATTGTTTGAGGATCAATCTTGCACATCTTCAAGTCTTCAAGGGTAAATCTTGGATAATTCATGAACTAGGGCCCGGTTCATTGTACGGCTTCGTTTCTCGTGTCCGTTTTTCCTTATTTCTTGTGATCTTTTGTCTTTTTCACGATATCCATACCTAAAATACACAAGTAAACAAACACAAGCATATATATGGTATTTTATGACATTTTAGTGTATTTAAAGCCCGAAAAGAACGATGAGATCATGTATAAATGCCATCTCATCACTCCCCCATACTAAGCCATTGTCGTGCCCTCACGCAATGCTAGAATAAAGTATCTAAGCATCACCAAGATTCAATTTTATTAACCTTTATTGAAAAGTAAAAGACTTGCAACAATACTACGAAGATGTGTAAAGACATAATGTATGATTTTCATCACGAATGTGATTTTTAGGGTCAAAGAATAGAAACAAGTAAATGTCCCTTAAAGTAAATTTCGTCATCCTTGATTGTCATACATTCCATGCTAAGTGCAAAAACGAGATCATTGTTGGTACAAGTCACCATGCTAACACTACTCATACGTCCAAATTGTGTAATACTTTTTCTCCCCGCAATCCTAGTTATTATAAAAGGAAATGGGTTACTAGCATTTTTTAACTATTTGTCATGGATCACAAGTGATTCATATTGACTTATTTTGAGTAGTTATTAGTCCGAAAGCAAAGTAGCACGATTTAATAGATAGTTAGCCGAAGGACAAAATCTTTTAAAACGGTTTCTCGTGTATCTCCTTAAGTTCATATCTTGGCATAACTCGTTTCACGATTTGAGACCTTTCTTGGACCGATATTTGGCATGTACTTCATACTTCAAATCTTAGGGAGACGTTCTTGAAATTATGGTATTCTCTTCATATATTTGGAATTTCTTCACTTGACGTTTTTGAGAGATTCTTCATATTTGGACCACGACTTCATCATTTTTCTTCAATCTTTATTTTGGACTTTGATATACAACGATCCGCCTCCTTTTCGGACTTGGATGTATTTATCCTCATACCTTGTTAGGGTCTTTTTGGATAGACTTTCTCCATGATCTATAGGGGAGTAATTGCTTTCCGTCGTGTGTCTCGATCCTTCATATTGATTTAGGAATAGTGATACTTCACATCATCTTGGATCTTTAGCAACAAAATAGAGCTCCTCATGCCTTGTTAGGGCCTTTTTGGATCTTCACCAATCTTCGCGTCCCGCTTCAATAAGTTATGCCTTGGCTATGAACTCTATTCAACCCCGAGCAACTTTTAAACGATCTTGTGCTAGAGGCTAAGTAACCTTTCAAATCGTACGACCTTACTTATTACAATTATTTTTATTCCTAATGCATTGATCTTATGGGAAGAAAAATCCACAATTAAAAACATATGAGTTTTTGAAAGAACATTTTTATGTTCTACGTTTAGCATGATCACTTGTCTAACTGTATCATCTCTCGTTCTTCACTATATAAAGACCTCTAATTAAAGAGACTCGTGAATACTTAGCCATGCAAGTCAAAATTAAGCCAAATTTGGATTAGCTTTCATTAAGACTATATCAAATCAAAGTTTTGGGTTTTCAAGCCACCTATAGGATCTTGCACTTTCTTGGACTTTTTCAAGTTTAGAGAATGCATTTTATAGTTCCCTTGATAAGTAACTTTCTAGGATCAATTCTAGGAACTTGCGAAAAGTTCTTGTTCTTAACCCAAATGAGCTAAGACTTTCGCGTTTTAAAGTTCCCTATATAAAAGTCTAGCAAAACTTGAATTGAGCGGGTTAAGGAATGTAAATGGCTCCAAATGCCCATCAAGTCAAAAATTAGCTCTTATTCTACCCATCGGAAAATATACATTCGTGTCTTAAAAACACTTATGAAATCTAAGAAAATTTTTAAATTTGGCCATTTTTAGCCTTATTAGCAACAAAACATTGAAAGTTGGAAAGCGTGAGGGCGTAGCAAAGCAAGTACCTATTCACCCCCATACTAAAAGTAAACATTGTCCTCAATGTTTCGAGTCTAAAGGTGGAGCACCCCCATACTAGAGACGAAGAATTGAATGCTTAGGATCTAGCATGGAAAGGGTGATCAACAATATATCTAAAGCCGTTTATTAATTATGCTAAAAGATAATTGTTAGAACAATAAAGGATATGTCGATGGATTCGTGAAAAACTTCTTCAAGCAAATGATGGAGGCTCACGTAAACGAACACGAGAGTCTTCAATCGTAGATGATGATGATGATCTAGATAACACAATCACAAACAACCACGAGGCAACGAGTTGGAAGGGCACAAATCCCCTATAATTAGTTATTAGTAAGCATAAAAGGATAAGCATGGGATCTCCCCCACGAGGCACCTCGTTTTTGATTACCGAGTCATGAGCTCGACTCGATCCCCTCAATGCTAATTATCATTTGGGAAGGTGACTTGGTTGAGGTCAACCATTGAAGGAGTTTCCCTACCAAAGTAGTGCTTAAGCCTATGCCCATTCACCTTGAAGTTAGGACCATCATCTTGAGCTAGCTCGATGGTCCCATAAGGAAACACTTGTGTCACGGTGAAAGGACCCGACCAACGAGATTTCAATTTCCCGGAAAATATCTTAAGTCTAGAGTTAAAAAGTAACACTTGATCACCAACGTTAAAAACCCGGTTTTTAATCTTTGCATCATGAAACTTTTTAGTCTTTTCTTTGAAAATCAATTAATTTTCACAAGCATTGTCTCTTAATTCATCTAATTCATTCAATTGTATTTTCCGGTGATCTCCCGCGGTCTTTAAGTCAAAGTTTGCATGCTTAAGGGCCCAATATGCCTTGTGCTCCAATTCAATGGGCAAATGACAATTCTTCCCATAGACTAACTTATAAGGAGTACAACCGATAGGTGTCTTATAAGCGGTCCTAAAAGCCCATAAAGCGTCATCAAGGTTGTCAGACCATGAAGCACGGTTTTCTCCAATCGACCTCTCTAAAATCCTCTTCAAAGCTCGGTTCGAAACCTCGACTTGCCCACTCGTTTGCGGGTGATAAGCCGTAGAAAGACGGTGAGTAACTCCATATTTCTTTAAGACCTTCTCGAATTGGTCATTACAAAAATGGGTTCCACGATCGCTTATAATAGCACGAGGGGTTCCGAACCGAGAGAATAGTTGCTTCAAAAACTTCACTACCACACGAGCATCATTAGTAGGTAAAGCCTTAGCTTCCACCCACTTAGAAAGATAGTCCACCGCGACGAGGATATACTTGTTACCATGAGACGATGGGAACGGCCCCATAAAGTCTATGCCCCAAATATCGAAAATCTCACACACTTGAATTATGTTTTGCGGCATTTCATCACGTTGAGACGATTTTCCTTGACGTTGGCACGAATCACACGAATTCACAAGTGCGTGTGCATCACGATAGATAGAAGGCCAAAAGAAGCCGGCATCGAACACTTTCTTAGCCGTGAGATTAGCACCGTGGTGACCACCCGTGGGTCCCTCGTGACAAGCCCTAAGGATATTAGAAGCTTCGGCTCCAAAAACACAACGTCGAACGAGTTGATCCGCACAAACCCGAAAGAGATAAGGGTCGTCCTAAAAATAGAACTTGACGTCACGAAAGAATTTTCTCTTTTGTTGTGTCGTCATACCCTTGATTATGAAATTCCCCGCATGGTAATTTGCAATGTCTGCAAACCATGGGGTGGTGTCTTTAGACATCACTACACCGAGAGTCTCAAGAGGAAATGTTTCGGTGATTTCCTTGTTCTCGAAAACATCATTGAGAGGATCTTCTAGACGAGAGAGATGATCGGCCGCTAGATTCTCGGCTCCTTTTTTGTCAAGCACGGTGACATCAAATTCTTGGAGGAGGAGCATCCAACGAAGCAATCTCGGCTTAGCATCTTGCTTAGCTAAGAGATACTTGATTGCCGAATGGTCGGTATACACGATGCTTTTAGTTAAGACGAGATAAGGTCGAAATTTCTCAAAAGCATAGACCACGGAAAGGAATTCCTTTTCCGTTGTGGTGTACTTTAATTGAGCCTCGGTCATCGTCTTACTAGCATAATGGATAGGATGGAAATGCTTTTCATAACGTTTCCCTAAGACGGCCCCTATAGCATAATCACTTGCATCGCATATGATTTCAAAGGGTAATTCCCAATTAGGAGCAACAAGAATGGGAGCTTCGGTAAGTTTCCTTTTGAGAGTTTCGAAAGCTCTAACACAATCCTCATTGAAATTAAAAGGAGCATCCTTCTCGAGAAGGTGTGTCATAGGTCGAGAGATTTTCGAAAAGTCTTTGATGAAACGACGATAAAAGCCCGCATGGCCTAGGAAACTCCTAACTCCCTTAACGGTTTTGGGATGAGGTAACTTGGCGATGACGTCTACCTTAGCTTTATCGACCTCAATCCCCGCTTTCGAGACCTTATGTCCTAAGACGGTTCCTTGTTTACACATAAAATGACATTTTTCCCAATTAAGCACAAGATTGGTTTCTTCACAACGTTTTAACATTTGCTCGAGATTAGATAAACACGACGTGAACGAATTGCCAAACACCGAAAAGTCATCCATAAACACTTCCATCGACTTCTCGATCATATCGTGAAAAATGGCCATCATACACCGTTGAAACGTACCCGGTGCATTACAAAGTCCGAAAGGCATCCTACGATAAGCAAACGTTCCATAAGGACACGTAAACGTAGTCTTCTCTTGATCACGAGGGTCGATATGGATTTGAAAGTAACCGGAAAAACCATCTAAAAAGCAATAGAATTCATTTCTCGCGAGTCGCTCCAACATTTGATCCATGAAGGGCAAAGGAAAGTGGTCTTTACGAGTGGCGTCATTTAACTTTCGGTAGTCAATACACACCCTCCAACCGGTCACAACACGAGTGGGAATTAACTCGTTGTTTTCATTAGGCACAACGGTCATTCCTCCATTTTAAGGGACACAATGGATTGGGCTCACCCATGGGCTATCGGAGATAGGATAAATCATTCCCGCGTCAAGGAGTTTTAAGACCTCCTTTCTAATTACATCGTGAATTTTGGGATTCACCCTTCTTTGACTTTGAATTGCGGGTTTGTAGTCCTCCTCCATTAAAATCTTGTGAGTACAAAATTTTGGGTCAATACCCTTAATGTCGGAAATTTTCCACGCAATTGCCCCTTTATGAGCTTTAAGAACTTTCAAGAGCTCGGTTTTTTCATCATTAGCAAGACCTCTTGCAATAATAACCGGCAACTTGTCATCACCTTCCAAGAATGCGTATTCAAGGTGAGAAGGAAGATCTTTCAATTCAAGGATAGGTGGTTCCTCGATTGAAGATTTTGGTTCAACACTCATAACTTCCATCGGCGGAAGAAATGGTGGAATAGAAGTATCATCACTAATCAACACCTCATCTTCATTGTTGATTTCATTTGAAGTGAAATCTCCTCCTTGGAATGGAGTGAGACTTGGTGTAGAGTTAGCAAGAATCAGATCCAAAATAGTGGGATTGCCACTTGACGAGCCATCGGAAAAACCTAACACTTCTTGTGAAAACTCATCGCAAACCACATCAACTAAGTCAATGTGATTGATGGTAGCGATTGCATAAACATGAGAAGGTTTTGAGTTTTAAGTAGAGTTTATATCAAGTTCCTCTTCGTTGAATCTCAAAGTAATAGTTCTTGCATGAACGTCGATAAGAGATCTCGAGGTGTCTAAAAATGGACGACCTAAAATTAGAGGAACTTGAGGATCCGCGGGGATGTCAACTACTATAAAATCAACGGGATAGTAGAACTTCCCCACTTTCACGAAAACATCTTCGGCTACTCCACATGCTAAAATCGTAGAATGATCGGCCATCTCGATAGACATGTTCGAAGGAATAAGAGCCGGAAGCGAAAGCGATTTCCAAATGGAAAATGGCATCAAATTCATGCTCGCACCAAGATCGGCCAAGGCGAGGCATTCTTTCATATCTTGTATGTCACAAGGAATGAGAAACTTTCCGGGGTCACCAATTTTTTCCGGTATGCGGTTAAGATAAACCGAAGAACAATTAGCAAGCTTTGAAAGCTTTTCCTTATCGCTCATCATACTTTTAAAAGTGGAAGCGAAACGAGGCATATACAACAACGCGTCGGCTAAACTTACATCAAAATGTACTTGTTGAAACATTTTTATAAAAAGCTCGATTTGTTGTTTGTTACGTTCTTGCAATTTCTCTTTGTTTTGTCTCGAGGGGTAAGGTAAGGGTGGTGTGGGTTGGACATTAGGAAACGGCCTTGGAATATCGGGTTCCACAATTGGTATTGGTTCAACCGTAGGTGTGGTATGAGCGGTACTTCGTGGGATTGTAATATGCTCCTTTTCGACCATCACCTCGGGCTCTTTCTCGATTTCCTTCTTCGTATAAGTACTTGGACGAGAGATTGGTTCCTTGAAAGTTTTACCACTTCGTGTAGTAATAACCTTCATTTCTCCCTTCGGGTTTGCAATGGTATCACTAGGAAGACCACCCGAGGAAGAGGGTTTACACATGATTGCTTCAAACATTTTTTCCATATGGTCCTCAAATTTTGATTGCCTAGCATCCGCTTTTAACAATTCTTGCTTAATCTCATGTTGTCCTTGTTCCATCTTTTGTTGATTTTTTTGAAGACGTTGGACATTTCCTTCCATTTTATTTGTATGAGTTTTAAGTTCATTAGCAAGTTCGTTTTTAAGCTCGTTTTTAAGCACGTTTTTCAACTCGGATCTTAAGCTAATCATCTCACGTTGCATGTTATCAAATTTAGCATCATTTGCTTTAGCATAATCCAAAAACTCTCCTTGAAGATTTTTAGTGTGAGCATTTTGAAAACCTTGTGTAGTGTTTTGAAAATCACGGTTTTGGTTTTGATTAGTGACTTGTCCATTCCCACTTTGATAATTCCCTTTGTTGTAGTTACGTGAATTGCCTTGATAATTACCACCTTGGTTGTTGTTTCGATAGTTATTAGCATTTTGATTTGGTGGAGCTTGATTTGGGCGGGAACCTTGGCCGTTTTGGTTGTAAGTTCCCGTTGCTACATAAGCACTCGAAGTGTTACCATCCGCGGTAATGCACTCGGAAAGATCATGAGCTCCACCACAAGACAAACAACTCTTAGCAACCGCTTTAACCGAAGCGGAATTCAAAGCCTCTTGAGCTTTCCAATGAGTCATAAGATTAGCAAATCTATCGAAAAACCGATTTTCCTCATTAGCTTCATCATGTAGGGCATTAATGCTACGAGACCATGACGACGATGACGAACCCAAATTGGCAACACTCGGTGTGTTACGAGGGCTATAAACATTAGATCTATTCTCGATAATCTTTAAAGCTTCATCGGTCGTTTTGCACAAAAAATTACCACCCGCGGCGGCATTAAAGTAATCTCGTTCATGATCATTAAGCCCATTGTAAAAAAGTATCAATTTGATGTAATTCCGAAAAATCATGGTGTGGACATTCATGTAACATTTCTTTAAAGCGTTCCCAAGCCATTGAAAAACTTTCATTATTTCGTTGTACAAATCTTGAAATCTCATTTTTCAAATGTGTTGTTTTAGATGGTGGAAAAAATTTGTTCACAAACTTAGAAACGAGATCACCCCATGTCAAAATCGAATTTGGCGGTTCTTTCTCAAGCCAAATTTTTGCGGGTCCATCTAACGAGTATGGAAACAACATCATCTTAATGGCGTCATGTGGAACATCCTTAAACTTGCTAGTAGCGGTGAGACGATTAAAATTCCTTATGTGGTAATGCGGGTTGTCTTTCTCATGACCTCTAAACTTATTAGCTTGCAACATCGACATTAAACCCGTCTTTATTTCGAAATTCTCCGCAAGGATAGCGGGAATCACAATGGCCTCTTCAAAACCCTCGGTGGGTGCTTGTAGAAACTCCGTCATAGTACGATTAGCCATGACGACTTCTTGTTCTACAATAGGTTCAACAATTGGAGTTTGTTCTTCAATCAACGTCTCTTGATTTGCTTGCTTTTGAAGACGTTTACGAGCTCGTTTTGCTTGATTACGAGTGATCATAAACTTCACGAAGAATGGGAGGTGAGCAAAGAAGATTCTTTTTGGATGTTGAATTTTCAATTTTTTTGTGTTTTTGATTGTTTTAAAAAAAATTTGGATTTTGGTGTATCTTCGTAGACAACAATCTACCAAATCTCTCCTCGAATCAAACTCTTGATTAAAGAAGCCTCAAAGGAATGAAAACGATCACGTGGAGTGAACGCCTTCGAATGACTTTAGAACTTTGGTGAAAACCAAATTGTTCAAGAGGGTTTAATCACAAATAAACCAAGCAAATATATTATACGTAATAATACTTTGGGCGGCAAAACCCTCGATTAGCCTTCAATCTCAAAATACTCACAAGAAAGCGGGGAAACGAGGCGGCGCGAAGCACTTAAGAGCCTTTTTCCTTAGGGTATATTTTATAATACCCGCCTTATACCCACCTTATAGTTTGTATTTTTCAAAATCGAGCTTCACGAAAGTATTTATCTATTTTTGCCTTTTTCTTTTGTTTGAGATTCGAATACAATAATTAGGAGATCAAATCCCAATTAAGGTTGTGTTTTCACACTTTTGGAGATATTTTGTATTGATTGTGATACTTAATACAACATAGTAATAATAATTTCACAAGAAAAACCAAAAAACCGATAATACGTATTAGTAGATTTCTACTAATACAAATACTATTTATGGTTAATATTAAAAACAACAAGACAAATTAATCACGACACACCTCCCCGGCAGCGGCGCCAAAATGATTGTAGTAAATTACAACTCTTGTTTAGGAAAACAAAGAGCGTAAAATAGGGAAAAGTATTAAGTGATGATTTAGGAAAATCAAGCACTAATGACCCTTATGATGTGAAAGTTCGTTTCCCAAGGAGGTATATGTGTGTGACTAAAATGTAGCAAGGTTTGAGATTAATATTGGTTAGAAGGGGATGAGAAAAGAGGATGACGAAGACGTGAAATTAATTACTACTACGACTTAACGTAAAGCCGTAAAATGAGCTAAAATAAAAATTAATTCTAAAAATTACCAAAAATTCATCAAAAATCAAAATAAATAAACTAAGAGTTTACCACTGATCAAAACTTTTTCAAACCTTTTAATTAATTAAATATTCAATTTTTAAATGCTAATTAAAGCCCTAAAAATCAAATTAATTATCAAAAAGCCCAAATAAAGATTTTTCAATTGGTAAACCTCTAAAATGACCTAAAAAGGTTAAAAACTATTTTTAGAAATTTTTAAACTAACAAAAACTATTTAAAATGATTTAAAAACTATTAAAACTTAAAATAATTATAAAAATTACTCTAAAGATGATAAAATTAATCTAAAAGTTGCAAAATTCCTATTTTAATGTATTTAAGCTAAGAAAAATATAAAAAGTGCAAAAATGTGAAATTTGAAAAATAATAATAAAATAATATTAAAATAATATTAAAAATCCAAAAATTATAAAAAATTCTAAACACTTACAAACTAGTTTATTTTGACCTAAATAATCAGAAAATGAAAGTGAAAAGACCAGAATACCCCTATTGGGCCCCCAAATGGGCCAAAACCAAAAACAGTCAACACTAATGGGCTTTTTAGCCCAAAAAGTCCAACTTGGCCCAATTGACTTGGAAAAGCCCTATCTGACTCAAAATTTAATTCTAAACACAAAACTCTGAAGGCCCAAAAGCTGAAAGTGAGCTTATCACAGCTTATTAAGCAAACAGCTTATCCTTATTGGGCCATTAAGCCCATTAAGCAATAAGCTAATGCCATAAGCTCTAATCTGACACACAACCTTCTTTTGGAATACTAAAGAGATCTGTAAAAAGAAATTTTGAAAAAGCACACTCAATAAGCCAGAAATAAGCAAAGTACAATTCCACTAAAAGACAAAATAGTCAGGTTTGAGATTTAGGGCACCTCAGGACTTGATTCAACTTGCAAAATGTCACAAATGACTTCAATAAGCCAAATCAATCAACCAAAATCCAATAAGCTATACCAATAAGCTAGAATAAGCCAATAAGCACTTATGAAAAAGTCAATTAAGTTTGTTTTCTAGTCAAACCCTAAAGTCAGCCCACCAAATGATCCAGTATGAACAAATGGGTCAAATAATGAGCACCTATTACAAAATCCAATGGTTAAAACAAGCTAGAATAGCTTATTGATAAGATGAACAAAAAAATACACTAGTAGTGGCTAGCAGCAGGGGAAAGGAGTTCCCACTGCTTTGACTATTTGACCAAGCTTTTTAGAGAGATCTAGTTGGATTCAAATGGAAACAAGGGCACCCTTGTGATCAGTGAATCACAAGGAGTCTATATCAACAAAGAATCACAAACTGGTTCACACAATAAGCCCAGAATAAGCAAACAGTCCATAGATATTGCACAAACCTTGATATTAAGCAGTTATGAACAAATAAGCAGTTTTAGCATGAATAAGCACTCCAAATTCAACCAGATGCATACACAAGTGATGAGACTACTTTTATACATAGTCTCATCGTCCAAATCGGGCTTAAAATGCACAAAATATCATTAAAACTGCCAAATATATGCTCGTGTTTGTTGCTTGTATATTTTAGGTACGGATATTGAGAAAATGACAAAAGATCACAAGAATCATGCAAAAACGAACACGGGAAACGAAGCCGCACAATGAACCAAGCCCTAATGAAGACTTTCCCAAGATCAACCCTTGAAGACTTGAAGAATTATGAAGAAGGGTCCTCCAATATGGAAGAATTGACACTTTATACCCTTGTATCTTCATAATTACAAGATTGGTCCCTAAAGTTTGTCAAAATTACAAAAAGGACCCTCCACTTTGAAGGTTTGGCAAGTTTAGCCCCTCAACAAAGCTAAATTGTCAACCAGTATCATCCATAAAGTCAAATATATCATGAAGTCCTTCAAAGTACAAGAAATTACAAGTTTGGTCCTTTGAAAATCCCAAAATTACAAAAAGGACCCTCAACTTTCAACATTTGGCAAAAATGGTCCCTCATCAAACATGACTTGGAAAATTCAGTCCTCCAAAATGCTCATTATACAAGTCAAGACCATTATCCATCATCAAAATGCCAAATGAGCCCTTGAAGAATTCAAAAATTGCAAGAAATACCCCTGAAATCATTTTACAAAACTTTTTGGGGCAAAAGTGTGAAGTTTGAAACTTCAATAACAAAGGAAACGAGTTTTGGGATGTTTATTTACAAAGTGGCAAGAAGAAGAAAGATGAGGGGTAAATCTGGGCAGACAAGGATTGTAACCTAGACCAGTGAGTGGGTGACACCTGTCCCACTCACACTCTCCACCAATCACAAGCCTCCCTTCCTCCACCTCACAACCCACTCATCCCGTTTAAGATTAAATTAATCTTGGCGCCTAAACATGTTTTTAAACTTAATCCACCCCCAAAACAGATTAAAAACCTGTTCTTTGTGTTCTTCACACAATTTGGGTTTTTCTTCATCATTAACAATTAAGTGATAAAACCCTCCAGAATGTTGATTAAGCTTTCCCTAAACACATCCCAACCTTAAGATTGGCCACCACATCATCCACGTGTCCACATGGGACCTCCCCTGCTACACCTTTGAGCAAGAAGACAAGATTGCACCAGCAATCCAACGTTTGAGATTGAAGCTTACTTTTTAAGCTTAATGGGAGCCCTTGGATACACTCACACATGCCAGCTTCAACAAACAGCCAAAACAAGTCACATGATTCAAGAAGATGCCAAAAGTCTCAAGGGCAAATTTGGAAGAACAAGCATTAGGGTTTAAACTTCTTAGCTGTTCCTTAGACACTTGTAAGGCTATATATAAAGCCATAGGGTCTCAATGAGACGTTTGCTTTTGGTTTTTCCTTTGTTCAAACACTTGTAAATCCTCTTTCTGTTTAATGAATTTGAGTTAAGTGCTTTGAAGAAAGACCAAGTGTCATCTTTATTCTGCTTGTTTATGTTCTTAGTTTACTGCTTTTGAAGTTTAAAACCTGTTTTCAAAAGAGGAGTGTGCAAAAGTTTGCGCATTTTCTCATTTTCTTGATATTTTGCTAAGTCTTGTTCCAATCTTGGAACTCTTGGGTTATAGGGCTGATCATAGCATCCTAATTGAGTTGATTAAGGTGTGGTGAGGCTTATAACTTGGGGATAATCAAGTGTGGGGTAACAAGTTTGCATCAATCAAGATTTTTGAAGTTTCTGATTTTTATGTTATTGTGCTTTAACCTTGTTCAATCTTAGCAGGCTTATTGTGGAAGCTTGTGCTTGTTCTTGCTAGCACATAAGCTCAAAATTCGTGGGTGTGGATGTACATCCATGAGGTTTGCATACTCAATCTCAAAATCTGCTTAAATTCATGATTTTTGGTGATATTTGTATGAAACTTGTGTTCTTGTGAATTTTGTGGCTTGTTCTTGCTTGAATCTATTAATCTTACCTGTTTTAGTGTTAATTTGTGCTTGGGTAGCCTTGAATCTCACTTTTACTTTGAAAAATTTGATTTGGAAAAGATAAAGGGGTGTTTGGGTCTATCTGTTTTTGCTTGTAACTTGTTATTGTGTTAAGGGAAGTTTGTGTTTATGCTTTGTATCTGATAAATACCTTGTTGAGAGTGTTTTGCTGCAAGTTTTTGGGTTTGAAGCATTGAATCAAACAATCTGCTATATAGACCTTGTTTCTGCTTGTTTTGACCTAGGATTTTGGGAACACTTAGTGTGTATGCATGCTTAGGGATAAAAGTGGTTTAAACAAAGTTAATATAACCTGTTTGAAAGATTTGAGGTGTTGAATCTGGCTTAAGTGTCAAATACATCAGCAAAGTAGAAAAACTGCATGTGTTAGTGTTCATCAGTAACTTTCATTGCTTGAATCTTGCTTAATTCTTTGAACCATTGCATGAAACCTGTTTAGACTTGCTTATTGGAGTTTATAATAGCTTGTGTATGCATTTGGTTGAATTTGGCTGGCTGATTTGTGCTAAAACTGCTCATAAGTGCTTAACTGCTTATTGTCCATGTCTGTGCAATGTCTGGTGATTAATTGATTAAACTGTATCAATTGGGTGTTAGTAATTGTGTTATTTTGATTGTGATTGACTCCTTTTGATCCAAAGATCATTTGGGTGCCTTTGTGAAATCTGAATCTCCAAAAAAGTCACTAAAGACAAAAAGTCAAAATAGTCAAGCAGTGGAAAAAGTTTCCACTGCTCAACATCCAAAACTAGCCCCTGCTAGTGCAATTTTGTCATCAGCTTATCAATAAGCTATTCTAGCTTATCCAGACTTGCAACAACTTATTTTTGTGATAGGTCTTCCTTATTTGACCCATTTAAGTAGACTAGAGCTTATTGGACTTTGACTTTGACTTTTTACTAGAAAACCAACTTATTTGACTTTTACATAAGTGCTTATTTGCTTTTTCCAGCTTATTGAGTCAGCTTATTTGAAAACTCTTTGTTGATTTTGCTTAATTAAGTCATTTAAAAGCTTTTGGAACTTGAATCAGCACTTGGGGTGGCCTAGAACTCAAAAACGACTATTTTGTCATTTTGTGTAGATTGCTTATTGCATTTTCAGGCTTATTCCTTGGGCTTATTTCAAATTTCTTTTTGCAGAAGTCTTTGATATGTCAAAAGAAGCTTGTGTGTCAAATTTTAGCTTATGGCATTGGCTTATAGCTTAATGGGCCAAAAAGCCCATTAAGAATAAGCTGCTTGTTATAAGCTAGCTTATTTCACATTTTCAGCTTTTAGGCCTTTGGAAAAAGTTGTTTAAAATCAAATTTTGAGTCAACCTGTGCTTTTTGGCTTAATTTGAACACTTTTTGTTATTGGGCCTAAATTTGGCCCAATAAGGGACTGTTTTGGGTTTAGCCCATTTTCTAGGCCCAATAGGGGTATTTAGGTAATTTCACTTTCATTTCTGAGATATTTAGGTTAAATTAAGCTAGTTTGCAAGTTTTTAGAATTTTTTATAATTTTTGGATTTTTAATATTATTTTAATATTATTTTATTATTAAAAATTAAAAGTCTGATTTTCTAAGTTTTTATATTTTTCCTAGGTTCTAAACACTTAATTAGGATTTTTGCAACTTTCCAAATATTTTTAGGATCTTTTAATTATTTTCTAGAATTAATTTAAGTTTTAATTGATTTTAGTAGTTTTTAATTGTTTAAAAATAGTTTTTATTGGTTTTAAAATTTTGAAAAATAGTTTTTAGCTTAATTAGAGTATTTTTGAGGTTTACAAACTTTAAAATCTTGTTTAGGGCTTTTTAATAATTAATTTTGATTTTTAGGGCTTTAATTAGCATTAAAAAGTCATTATTTAATTAATTAAAAGGTTTTAGCAAGTTTGGATATTTTGTAAACTCTTAGAATATTATTAGGGATTTTTGGTAATTTTTAGAAATTTTTAGGTTAAAATTTTAATTTTTGCACTTTTTACGACTTTACGTGTATACCTTTTTCGACTTAGTTTAATCCGTCTTCATAACCGTCATTCTCTTCTAATCTCATTTCTATTTTTCTTTCTCACAAATATAATCACAAATCTAATCCATATCATTACACACATAACACACTAGCCTTCTTGAGAACGAACTCATTTTAGGGTCATTTACACACGGTTTTCCTAAATCGTCGTGCTTACTTGCCCTAATTGCCATCCTTTTCCTAAAGGTTTAATTTTACTCAATATCATTTTGGCGCCGTTGCCGGGAAGGCGTGTTGTGTTTTGATTGGAATTGTTGTTTTTATATACTAACCATAATTAGTATTTGTATTAGTAGCACTCTACTAATACGTATTATCGGTTTTTGGTTTTTGTGTGAATACTATTACTATATTGTATACGTAGAACAATAAATTCACAAGTACTCCAAATACGTGAGAAATCACAACCTTGACTTGGGAGGTCATTACCCAATTATTGTATTCGAATCTCAAACCAAAGAAAAAAAGGCAAAAATAGATAAATACTTCCGTGACGCTTAATCTTGAAAATACAAACTATAAGGTGGGTATAAGGCGGATATTATAAAATATATCCTAAGGAAAAAGGCTCTTAAGTGCTTCGTGCCGCCTCGTTTCCCCGCTTGCTTGTGAGTATTTGATTGTGAGAGCTAATCGAGGGTTTTGCCGCCCAAAGTATTATTACATATCATATATATTTTCTTGGTTTCTATTGATTAAACCCTCTTGAACGTTTTGGTGTTCCACCAACGTTCTAAAGTCATCGAAGACGTTCACTTCACGTGATCGTTTTCATTCCTTGAGGCTTCTTTAATCAAGAGATTTGATTAAGGAGGAGATTTGTAGATTTTTGTCTACTTAATACATTTCACCAAATTCCAAAAAAGTTAATACAATCAAAAACCACAAAAAAATTGAAAAATACAAAACACCAAAAAGAATCTTCTTTGCTCGTCCCCTCGTTGTACGTGACGTTTATGCTAACTCGTAATCAAGCAAGACGTGCACGTAAACGAAAGAACAAAACTCCCACTCTAAATCATTCTAGTGAGGAGTCTCCTATTGACGAACCCATTGTAAGAGAAGCACCAACCATGGCGAATCGAACTATGATGGAGTTACTTCAAGCACCCACCGGGGGTTATGGAGAGGCTATTGTGATTCCCGCTATCCTTGCGGATAATTTTGAAGTGAAAACGGGTTTGTTGTCGATGATCCAAAACAACAAATTACGTGGTGATGAGAAGGACAATCCACACAACCATATCCGCCAATTCAATCGTCTTACCGCCACTTGCAAGTTTAAGGATGTCTCGAATGACTCGATTAAGATGATGCTTTTTCTGTATTCCTTAGCGGGGCCCGCTAAAATTTGGTTAGAGAAAGAGCCACCCAATTCTATATTGACGTGGAAGGATCTCGTGTCTAAGTTCGTTAACCAATTTTTTCCGCCCTCTAAGACTACGCACTTGAAAAACGAGATTTCAAAGTTTTCACAAGAATTTAATGAAAGTTTTTCAACGGCTTGGAATAGGTTTAAGGAAATGTTACATGAATGTCCTCATCACGGTTTTTCCGATTTGCATCAAATTGACACGTTTTACAATGGACTTAATGATCATGAAAGGGATTATTTGAATGCCGCCGCGGGTGGTAATTTTTTGTGTAAAACGGTTGAGGAAGCTTTGGTGATAATTGAAAATAGATCGAAGGTGTATAGTCCTCGTAGCACGTCTAGTGTTCGTAAGGCTTCGTCTTCGGCTTCACCTTCTTTGTCTACTACCATCGATGCTTGCCAAATTAAGGCGAACTTGGAAAATAAGATTTTTGATAAGTTGAAAGGACTTTTGATTGAGTTTAAAGTTGGTGAACAAAGTGCTCCCGCTACGGCTAAAGCGGTTGAGGTTTCTTGCATGTATTGTGGTGGAGGTCATGATTTCTCCGAGTGCATTACCAACGGTGGCAACACTTCGAGTGCCTTCGCGGCCACGGGAAATTACAACCAAAACGGTCAAGTTTCCCGCTCTAATCAAATGACTCCACCGGGTTTTGGTTCAAATCAAAATGCTAACAACAACTATCGCAACAATCAAGTTGGTTTCAAAAACAATTACAACAAGGGAAACTATGGGAATCAATGGGCTAATAATCAAGTTTCAAACAAAAATGATTTTCAAAATAACAACAAAAGTTTGCAAACATTGAAAGATCTTCCAAGTGAGTTTGTTGAATATGCTAGTGGGAATGATGCTAGGTTTGACAATATTCAAAGAGAAATCATTAGCCTAAGATCCGAGTTTAAGAACGACTTGAAGAAAGAGTTGAAAAATGAGTTAGCTAATGAACTAAAAATCCACACCAACAAGATGGAAGGAAACGTCACTAGGTTGCAACAAAACCAACAAAAGATGGAACAAGGGCAACATGAGATAAAACAAGAGATGATTAAGGCCGAGAAAAGGCAAACCGAGGCCGTATTGAGGCAATCTAATTTTGAAGACAAAATCTCATCTATGTTTGAGGCAATAATGTGTAAACCGTCTTCGAGTAGTCTTCCTAGCAACACCATATCCAACCCTAAGGGTGAGATGAAAGTGATTACCACACGTAGTGGTAAGACACTTAAGGAACCGACTCCTCAACCAATTGCTCCTACGGAGGAAGCAATTGAGGAAGAACCCGAGGTGATGGTCCAAAAGGAGCATGTCCCAATCCCACGAAGTATCGCTCATGCCACACCTACGGTTGACCCATTACCATCATTGGAATCCGAGATTCCAAAGGCTATGCCTACTATGCCTCAACCCACACCACCTTTGCCCTATCCATCAAGACTTAGGAAGGAGAAACGTCAAGAGCGCGACAATTACCAATTTGAGCTTTTTATGAAAATGTTTCGTGATTTGCACCTTAATGTGAGTTTCGCCGATGCTTTGGTCATGATGCCTCGATTTGCCGCTAACTTTAAGAGTATGTTGAACAACAAGGAGAAATTGCACCAATTGTCTAGTTGTTCGTCGGTTTATCTTAATCGCATACCTCAAAAAGTCGGTGATCCCGGTAAATTCTTGATTCCATGTGCAATTCAAGATATGGAGGAATGCTTCGCCTTGGCCGATCTTGGTGCTAGCATTAACTTGATGCCACTTGCAATCTTCAAGTCGCTCAATCTTCCTAATCTTACTCCTTCACTAATGTCTATCGAGTTGGCCGACCATTCCACGATTCCCGCATGTGGTTTGGCGGAAGACGTTTTTATGAAAGTGGGGAAGTTCTACTATCCCGTAGACTTTATCGTTGTTGATATCCCCACGGATCCTCAAGTTCCTCTCATTTTAGGTCGTTCGTTTTTAGATACGTCTATGGCTTTGATCGATGTTCATGCTAGAAAGATCACCTTACGTTTCAACGACGAGGAACTTGTTATAAACGCAACTCAAAACTTGTTGATCCCAAACATAGATCGATTAGCTTTGTGTATACGAGATTAGATCAAGTAATACACGTAGAGAAACCATTGTATATGCTTTATAAATCTAAGTGTTATGCGGAATTTAACACTTAAACAAGAACACACAAGATGTAAACAAACTTTCACTTTGATTATGAATGTCGAACTTGCTTACAATGAAAGATGTTTACGAATGAAAACTTATATGAAACTTGATTTTTAAACATTAACCTAAAGGCCTTCTTTTATAGATACAAGAAGCCTTGTACAATAATCTACGTATCAACTATTCTAGGTAAAGATAAATATAGAAAATACATTGTCGTTTCTATCCTTACTAGAAGTATTCTAGAATATAATAAACGTGTAGATTATATCTTCCATCAGTGCTTGTCTTCAATGTGTCAACGCTTGACTTTAACTTGTCAACGCTTGAGCTGTCAGCGCTTGCTTTGTTCTTGTCAACGCTTGAATTGTTCTTGTCAGCGCTCAAGTGATCTGGCCTTAATTTATTCCCAACAATCCTCCCCTAAACTTGATATCCACTCTTATGATCAAGTTTCTGAATAAGCATTAAGAACTTGGAGGAGTCTGACAAATCTTCTCATATTGGTAATGAATAAATATGATCAAATCCTTTGCCACGTCACTTGAATAATCTATCTCCAGCTGAGTGTCCTTCATCTTCTCCAAAACAGCCTTGGATATGAAATACTGAGCATCCACAAGTAGATACTCAGCAAACTTTGTAGAACTCAAATGGTA
The DNA here is from genome assembly GCA_025667525.1 of Glebionis coronaria. Classification (NCBI taxonomy): domain Eukaryota; kingdom Viridiplantae; phylum Streptophyta; class Magnoliopsida; order Asterales; family Asteraceae; genus Glebionis; species Glebionis coronaria. The sequence continues at coordinate 486,485,688 of CM046874.1, forward strand.
TACACCAGCAGCTGAATATAACCTCCATTGAAGACCACTGAGGTCATCTTCAAGATCCTTCCAAATTTCAGGATCTTCCTCTTTTGTCCCACACATTCTTTTGAATGTGGTCCAAAGTTTTATTCCATTAGCTGAAGTTGGTGCTTCAGCCTCATACTTGGTCTCCAGCAACCTCCAAAGGTCCACCAAGTCTTCTCTATCACAACTTGCAAATAAAGATATGAGAGTGGTAAAAGTGTGTACCTCCTTGCCAAATCTTCCAATCTTCCAGAATCCACATTCATCTTCTTCATAGCTCACAATTGGATTCCTGGAATCTAATGGTAACACTTGCACCATATCTGAAGCTTCTAATAGGGATAGCTTGAGGCTCTTTCTTATAACGGCTTCACTTGCATATAGTGGATCCATATCTTTTGGAAACTCAAATTTAAATCCCTTCTTCACTGGCCTGGGAATCATCATAGCTTTCTTGATTTCCATTTCTTCTGCAAGTTGCTCCTTTCTTTCATCTGAAAGAAGTCTGAGAGCGTTTGCTTCCTGCACTCTCACCCAAATGGGATAAGCCCTATGTTCCAACTCATCAAATGTCAAAGCCTTTAACTTCTGATGTGTCCATCCAACTCCATGACATCTGAGCAACATAAAGTAGAGCTCCCTTTTATCCCTTTTCAATTCTGAGAGAATATTGCTTGCCTTGTGTTTCAAAATCACCTTACAATCCTTCTGAACTCTAAGAAGAAGCTCCAAACCCTATATTTGATCTGAAATGGTCAAGTCTGGATTATCCATGCAGCTTTCTTCCCAAGAATTATACATTTGAACCACCTCTGGCATGTCAAAGTCAACCTGCAATTTCAATTCTCTCAACTTTTCCCTAGCAAGCTCATCACCATACTCAAGCCTTTCTGGTTCTATAATCATTACACTTGAGTCTGAGCTAGCTCCATCACTTTCTTCTTCAGAAGACACAACAAATGGTGACTTTTCCTTTTCACCTTGTTCCATCATTTGTTCAGCCAATCTTCTATCAAATTCAACTTGGGCTGCATCCTTTGGAACAATTTCTTCTACCAATTTACCCTTACCCTTATCTGATGGTGCAATGGTTGGTAAGGTAGATGGTAATACCTGAGTAGAAACCTCCTTGATGATAGATGATGACTGGGATACATCACCTTCATGTGCAGGTCTGTCAACGCCCAAATTTATCCTATCAGCGCCCAAAATACTTCTATCAGCGTCCAAATTTGCCTTGTCAACGCTCAAATATTTTCCCTCAGCGCCTTGTGTAACCTCTCTCAACATAGCTGTAAATGATAAATTTAGATTGGTGGGAGAGATTAAGGACGTGTCAAAACCTGTTTGTTCCTTCAAAGTTGTAAGGGCTTCAGCAACATCCATTGATTGACCATCTTGGCTGCCCTTATCACTCAGATTTATTTGATCTTCCTCCCCTTTGGAAGACTCCTCCATACCCCTCCTAGCATGATCACTTTCCAAAACAACAATCCTCTCCCTCAATTGCTTGAGTTCAAGGCCTTGTGAGCTGACAATTTGTACTAAGTCTGCATTTTGCTTTTGCAAGCTAATGCAGACTGCCGTCAATTCCAAAAGATTCATTGGTTCCAGTCTGCCCTCTTCTGAAATGGGAATTTGACCTCCCAAGTCAGATTCATTGGGCATGGATGAGGACTTAATTATGGTGGGACTGCCTTGGCCAGCATCTAAGCCAGAACCAATAGTCCCAGCCTCATCCAGGTCACCAGCCACACTTGTTGTGGTGGTTCTCTCTGCTACATGGCTAGGACCACCAGAGGAGAACAATCCAGTAGTCCTTTGGCGTTTCATCAACCTATATTCAGGTGGTGTGGAAGATGGTGTGGAAGAATGGGTAGATGTGGGTTGGTTAAGGGGTGTTTGGGATTGTGAAGGTTGTGTGTCAGCGTTGGAAATAGGCACATCAACGCCAACATTTGATGGGTCAGCGTCAAAGGGTTCTTGGTCAATTTGCATTTGTTCAGGTGAGGGTAAAGGTTCAGGAATGGGTTCAAGTTGTGGTTGAGGATCAATTTGAGGTTGGGGTCTGGTTGGGGTTGTGCTGCTGCAATAACAGCAAGCATGGCTTGGGTTAAAGGTAAGTCTCTATGGGGTGGTGAATCCATCTTCATAAAAATAGCTTTCTTTTGCTCAGGGATCTTATAAAAATCATTGTGATCCCTTGAGCAGTAACCTTGATCATCAAAAATCATTTGCAGAAAACGGGGATAAGCTAAAGTCATTTTTGTCCCCTTGTTTTTACACATCCCCTCAAAAATCATTTTAGAATAGTTATATTTTTGCCCTGTTGCAATACACACAATAGCACTGGCAATGGATCTATTGATCTCATTGTGTGCAGTACATTTGGGACTCAAACATTGAAGGAGGATGTGGATGAGGTACTTCCAGGCTGGGGGAAATTCCTGCTTATGATACTTATTAAGAGTACCTTCATCAGGAAAAGGATATCCCAAAGCCCTAAGCCCTTGTTCTATTTCATTTATGGGAAGGGTGACTATACCATCAGCATCATCAAGATGCAAGGCTTGGCGTACCAAGGCCTCAGTAACCACCCAAGACCTCCCATGAACAATAGAAGTTAATGTAGTCACTCCATTAACTGTTGAGGAACTGACAGTGTTCCAAAACTGCTTAATGTGTGTGACTGGAATGAGTGGTGCATGAGAAAGAGCATACCTTAGTGGGGATGCGTTCAAATACGCCACCATTTGTGTGTATTGAGGAAACAGATCATCATCAGCTTCAAGATAAGCAATCATGTTGTGTTGTGATCTGAACCCCAATGCCAATTCTGCTGAGTTAAACTTTGGTGCCATTGATGAAAGTTGTTAATTTTAAGTGTAGAAGATGAAGTTGATAAGAGAAAAGTGTTACACAAGAATTATAGATACCCTGTTTAAAATAGGAGCCAAATTTATAGGAGAGAAAGAATGCATGTGATTGGCCCAAAAATAGGCAAAGATTTTCAAAAATCAATCATGAAAATATTGAAAAAGTTATAAGTTATCTCATGCATTTAATGAAAGTAACAACTCCTAAAATTACGGCTTGAAAATATGTCAAAAAGTAACAACTGGGTAGGTCCCATTGAGTGTCAACGGTCAAAAATAACCCATCAACGCCCAACGGCTATAATCTTGTCAACGTTTGCCTAAAGCCATGTCAGCGTCTAATTTGGTCACAACAACGCTTGGAAAAATCTTGTCAGCGTCCAAAAATAAAATTATTTTAAAAAGTGAAAAATGACCTTAACAAGTAATTTATCCTAGAGAAGATAACCAAAAGCTGAGAATTATCATAGGGCGGCAAGCACTGTCCAGTTATGCACACTTGCATAAGCAAGATAGACATAACAGTCCTCTAGTGTCCCTTGCTAACCAAAATTCTTAACAACAAAGTTACCTTATAAAATTCTTGTTACTCCCAGGTAAATCCCATATCAAAATCATTCCCAAGTCTCCCAACAGACCACAACCAATTCTAGGCCAAAAATGTCTTGGCAGCATGCAAAGTTGATATACTATGCATGCTACAGTGCCTCATGGTTTAGTAAAACTAACCCATACTCACCTGTGGACACAATCTAGAATTGTGATAAGAGTATCATATGGATACCCAAACATCCTAAAGGTTCCTAAAACCTCCCCTTAAACTATGATACAAAAGTTTGCTAAAATCATGCATGAACATAAAAAATTTATGTCAAGATAGGAATGAACCATTCCAACCATCATCCATAAATAAAAACTTGTCCAAATGCTTCTCCATTAATCCATAAGCAACTCTGTATCCAATGGTATACTGCTCACACCATCTGCACATTTAGATTGAAAACCACAAAACTAACATTGTTGCTGACAACGCCCCGATAACACATGACAACGTTGAAGGAAGCTTTGTCAGCGTTAGACAATTATATTGCTGACAACGTTGCAAAAACACTTATCAGCGTTCAAGCAACCTTTGTCAGTGTTAGAAAAATATAGTGGAAAATCTAAATCATCAATAAGACCAATAATAACAATGCATCATCCTGTACATACTTTTACAAAAAGAATCCAAAACACATATTAAGTGAGATTAACCATTCCAATACTTGTTACCAAGTATTGAAATCTCCCAACATCAAAAGGTTTAGTTAATAAATCTGACACATTTTCCTCAGTGTCAACCCTATCTGGTTGTATTAAACCTTTCTCAAAGCAATCTCTTATAAAATGGTGTCTAATTTCTATGTGTTTAGTTTTAGAATGATGTACAGGATTCTTAATGATGCATAAAGTACTATTATTGTCAACAAATATCTTAGTATGCATGAAATTATACCCATAGTCCAACAGCTGGTTCTGAATCCACAACACTTGACCACAACATGCTGCTGCAGCCACATACTCTGCTTCAGTTGTAGAATTAGCCACCACTGTTTGTTTCTTGCATTGCCAAGATATTAACCTACTCCCAAGAAACTGACATCCACCAGTTGTGGATTTCCTATCAAACTTATCACCTCCATAATCACTATCTGAATAAGCAATCAGCTCCAATAGTGAATCCTTTGGGTACCACAAACCAAGATTAGGATAGCATCTTAGGTACCTAAAGATCCTCTTCACAGCATAAAGGTGACATTCTTTGGGAGTCACTTGATGGCGTGCACAAGCACACACAACAAACATGATATCAGGTCTAGAGGCAGTAAGATACATCAAGGATCCAATCATGGATCTATAGTGCCTACATCAACATCTTTCCCATCTCCAATCTTGCCCCAAGGGTGTTCTCTATCCATAGGAGTAGTAGCCCTCTTTTCATGTGGAGAAAAGCCAAACTTCTTCAAGATCTCAGCAACATATTTATCCTGGGAGATGAAGATACCATCCTCTTTCTGCTGAACTTGTAAACCAAGAAAGAAGTTCATCTCCCCCATAGCACTCATCTTGAATTTGTCTGTCATAAGCTTGGAGAAATCCTCACTCATCTTTGGATCAGTAGACCCAAAAATGATATCATCAACATAGACCTGCACAAGCAACACATCCTTGCCTTTCTTCTTTGTAAATAGTGTTTGATCTATGGTGCCCCTCTTGATCTATTGTCCACCAAATAGGTAGACAGAGTACCATACCATGCTCTAGGGGCTTGATGAAGGCCATACATAGCCTTTTTGACTCTATACACTTTATCTGGATGCTCTGGATCCTTAAAACCAGGAGGTTGCATTACATAAACTTCCTCAACAATGGTGCCATAAAGAAATGCACTCTTGACATCCATTTGATAGACTGTGAAGCCCATGCAGGAGGCATAGGCTAGAAAAATCCTAATAGCTTCAATCCTTGCAACTGGTGCAAAGACCTCCTCATAGTCTATCCCCTCCTCTTGTGTATAACCTTGAGCCACTAACCTTGCCTTGTTTCTGACCACAATGCCTCTTTCATCTCTTTTATTCCTGAGAACCCATCTTGTCCCTATAGGTCTGACATATCTAGGACAATCAACCAGCTCCTAAACATCCTGAATTGCAAATTGGTGAAGCTCATCCTGCATTGCTTCCACCCAACTTGGTTCTTTGAGAGCATCAAATATTTTCTTGGGTTCTTCTTGTGACAGAAAACATGCAAACAAACATGCTTGCACAAGAGGGGTATCAACCTTCTTGTGTATATTGGCAATAAACCCACCAAGACCTTGATAAGATCTTCTAGTCTGAACTGGAGTCATAATATCACCAATGATCTGAGATGTGGGGTGATTCTTCATTGTGGAAGTGAGAACCCCTCCTTCAAAAGTCTGGTGTCCTCAACCTCACGCTCCATATTGCCAATATCTTCTTCATCAAACTCTCTTTGATCAACATGAACCTCTTCATGAACACTGGAAGGTCCACCTTGTTCAAAACTGGAAGAGAAAAGATGCCCATAAGTGTTGTCAACGTTTGAATCTTGGTTGTCAGCGTCTGGGCTAACAGCGCTTGAAATGTTGTTGTCAACGTCTGAGCCATCAACGTCTGAATTGGTCTTGTCAGCGCTAGATTTGCCTTTGTCAGCGCCTGAAGAACCATGCATGTTTGTATCTGGTGGTATTTGGAGACCACCATTATCTTGTCCAGCAGCAGCAGCAGCAGCAAAAGCATCTGTCCAAATGGGAATTGTGACATATTCAAATGTAGGAGATGCCTTGTCTGCTTGTGATCCAACCCTCTCATTAACCTGTGTACCTGAAACATCAACAACGTGTTCCTCCACAACATTTGAAGTTACCTTCACAATATCTGGATTAGTGACAGGCATATAATTTAAAGTTCTAGATAAGGGTTCCAAATCAAACAACCAATTAGGACCACTTTCAGGATTACTAGGTTTATTCTCTAAGAACCTAACATGTACTCTCTCAACTATACATTTGTCCTCCTTAAGATAAACCCTATAACCCTTACTCTGGACTGAATACCCCATGAAGTAACCTTCATCACCTTTTGCACTAAATTTCCCTAAGGCATCACTAGTATCCAATACTACTACATGACATCCAAAAGGTCTAAGAAAACCAATATTAGGTTTTCTTCCCCAAAGTAACTCATAAGGTGTTTTGTTCTGAATTTTGTTAACCAATGCTCTATTTTGCACATAACAGGCTGTATTAACAGCCTCAGCCCAAAAGGCTATTGGAAAGTGAGCATCAGCCAACATTGTTCTGGCTGCTTCAATTAGGGTTATATTTTTCCTCTCAGCAACCCCATTTTGTTGTGGGGTTCTAGCAATACTAAATTGTCTAGTAATTCCCTTCCTGGCACAGAAATCATCTAGCTTCTTGTTCCTAAATTCTCCACCATTATCACTCCTAAGCATTTTAACCTCATTGCCAGACATTTTCTCAATCTGAGTGATAAAATCAATAAGAACATCAGCTGTGTCACTCTTCATAGCTAGAAAGAATGTCCAAGTAAATCTAGAAAAGTCATCTGTGACAACAAAACAATATGACTTACCATTCAAACTTTCTATATTTGTTGGACCAAAGAGGTCCATGTGTAGCATATGAAGAGGTTTGGAACTAGTATGCACCTGTTTGGACTTGAATGAGACCTTGTGTTGCTTGCCTTTAAGACATGCAACACAAGAGTGGTCATTGTGGAAGGCCTTCTCAGGCAAACCATCAACTAAACCAAGCCTCACAAGTCTGTTTATATTTTTAAAATTTATGTGCCCTAGTCTCCTGTGCCACAAATTACTCTCATCTACTGAGGCCTTAGCATAAAAACAAGACATATTTGTATTCATTTTAATCCCATTTAAATTCACATTATATATGTCCTTATGCCTAGGTGTTCTATACTCAATATATTTCTCATCAGGGATCTGAAAATCCTTGCTTAACACCAAGCACTCAGTATCAGTGAAAAGAACCTTATTTTTGTTATCACAAACTTGTGATACACTAAACAGATTATAATCCAGTTCTTTTACCAGGAAGACGTTCTCAAAACGCAGATTATTGGTGAGAAGGGTTCCTTTGCCTGTGATAGTCCCGTATCCACCTCCAAAGTATACCTTATCACCATCTATAATAGGGGTGAAATTCGTCAGATAGTCTTCCTTCCCTGTCATGTGCCTTGAGCATCCACTATCCCAATATCCATAATCATTGATCTGTCTTTGAATGCCCTGCACATAAAGAAAACAAATTAGTTTTCTTTGGGAACCCAGGTCTCAGAAGACTTGGATTCATCTGGTTGTTCAATAAGAACAGACTTAGTTCTCACAACAACCCCATTCTCATCCCTTTTTGGATGAAATACCCAGTTAACCCCAATAGGTTTTGTAATGACCTTTGAAATGTAATTAAATCTATTGCAAGTCATTGAAATCCCATTATCATTAGGGTTTTGATCTTTCTTGGGTCTCCATGTTAAGCTCGAAGAAGCTTTAGACCCCTTACCTTGTGGCTGCAAATATTTAGGTATGGTCACGTTTCTGTCAGCGTTAGAATTTGTCCTGTCAACGCTGAAATTACCCTTGTCAGTGTTGAACCTAGGGTTTGCTACAGGAACCCATTGCCTATTTGACCAGGTGTTTGTCTTTTGAAAAGGTCTTTGTCCATGAGTGTTAGACCTTCTAGAAAAGAATGGAGCAGGTCTAATCACTTGTGGACTTTGCTGCACACAAGGTTTGGGTCTGACAACGTTTGACTTCCTAACAACGTTGACTTTCTTCCTATCAGCGCTGAAATTGTTCCTGACAGCGCTGGATTTGGGAGCGTTGACACACTTGTATGCCAAATGTGAAAAGCTACCACAAGTGTAACAGGCTTTCTTAGACATAACCTTAGGTCTAGAAGAGAAGAAACATGTTCCATGATTGCTAACTTGGCTCTTGGGTGACCTATTATTCCTATACATCTCTGCATATTTAATGGTAGGTCTTCTAACAGTGTTTGAGCCTAGGTCAATAGCTTTACCAGTGATTGGGTGAGTAACCTTAATGGGTGGTGATTCATTGGGACTTTCACATAGCAAACCTCCCTTAACAAATAAAGTAGGGTTAGCTTTCTTCCACTCATTTAGGTCAGTCAATTTTTGTTGATACTCTTCCACTGGAGTGACAACTCTTGGTGGAGGAATGAATTCCTCTTCTTGGCATTCTGGTATACCAGTCCAAGACAAGTCCTTTCTAAGGACACCATAGAAGTCACCAGTTGGTGGTGAAACTAGAGAGTAATCATTCATCCCAATCCCGGTCATGTCCTTAGGATCCCTTTGTTTAGCTACACAGTCTCCTAGGGTTTGGGTGGCTCTATCAAATCTTTGAATCTTGAGGTCAACATTATCTTTATTCTTAATGGCCTCATCTAACTTAGCCTGTAGGTCTCTATTAACCTTTGTCATGATGTTCCTAATATCCATACTACCCTCTAGCTCATGTTTTAAGATATTGATCTTATCTTTTAAGTCAAATTCCATTTTCTTGTATTCAGAAACGGTTTTCTCAGTTTCAGTAAGAGCTAGTTGGTAATTAGACAATTTACACCTTTCAATACTCATATCATCTTTTAGTTTTAACACCTCTTTGTTAAGTCTTTCAGTGTTTAACCTACAACCTTTGCTACAAAAAGCATCATCATATACCTCATTATCAGATGAAGAGGAGGAGTGTGCCATGAGAGCATATTCAACATGCTCTTCTTCTTCAATATCAGCAATCAAAGCTTTATCCTCTTCAACATCCTTAGCCAGATAGCTCCAATCCCATCCTGTACCATCAATTCCTTGAACTGCAACCATAGCTTTGGAATCCTGAGCTTTAACAATCTGACTTGAGGGTTTACCAGCATCAGATCTTCTAGGAGATCTGCATTCCCTCATGAAGTGCTCCATACGATGACAGTTGTAGCATTCAACTTTTGATTTATCAAATCCAGCTGTGTCTTTAGCATTGAAGGTCATCTTCTTTTTGAACCTTCTATTCCACCTATTTGCTCATATACTAGCAAGAGCCATGTTCCACTTGATGTCCATCTCTTCTAAGTGCTCATCACTTATCTGCTCAAGGTCCTCATATGTAATCACTGAACCATTAGGCAAAGAAGCAATGTAAGCACAAACAGTATCCAAATCCAAACCAGCAGGTTTAACTCTTGGGGAGTCATTCTTGAATGTGTCAGCGTCTGAAAAGGAGACGTTGACAGGACTTGTTCCAGCGCTGACATATGATGATCCAGTAACTGGATGCATATAAGAGTCCTTCTGATTGAATTGACCTTCACTATGAGAGAAGACGGCCATGTTGCTGGTGCTAGATTTGCTTCCATGTTCTGAAAGAGTTTCATCTTCCAACGGTCTTAGTTTGTTGTAGATGTCATCAAACGAGGATCTCTTGTAAGTATTATTGGCAAGAATAGATCTTGCCTCAATCTTCCATGCCTCACCAAGACTTTTAAGAAAGGTAGCATTGGTGTCAACATCACCAACTTGTGTCCCCATGAAGGACAACTTGCTTGTGATGTCAAGCAATCTGCTTCTCACACTACTCAGTTTCTCATTGGGCTGAGCTTTGAAGACAGCATAATCATGCAGAAGTTGCTTTTTCTTTTCTTCCTTAGTGTCTGCATTGCCACCATATGCAACTTCAAGTGCTTCCCAAAGATCCTTAGCAGATTCATAGCCTCTATATTTGTGCTGGTTTTCTTGTCCCAAAGAGACTTTCAGAATATTTAGGGCTTTCATGTCAACCCTTTTCTTTGCAATATCTTCAGCACCTACAGCTCTACCATCTCCAGGTTTTTCTCTCTTATCTTCATCAGGGCATCCTTCAACAGCTGATCTTTGAGTAATGGCATCAAGAATCTTTTGAGCCTTATTGAATGAGTTTCCATATTCAATAATCTCCCAGAGTGTGTAGTCATAGATCCCCAGATATTGTTCAAAGTTGAACTTCCATAAGTCAAAGTTGGTTGCATCAAGCATGGGAATCCTGATGTTTGGTAAGGGTGAAGAGGAGGTGGTTATTGCTTCAGACATGATGTTTTTAGGGTTTCTGAGAAAATTAGGGTTTTGGTGTTTTTAGGGTTCTGGTGTTCTTCAAAGATCAAAAGTTCCTCAACAAGCTCTGATACCACTTGTTGATCCCAAACTTAGATCGATTAGCTTTGTGTATACGAGATTAGATCAAGTAATACACGTAGAGAAACCTTTGTATATGCTTTATGAATCTAAGTGTTATGCGGAATTTAACACTTAAACAAGAACACACAAGATGTAAACAAACTTTCATTTTGATTATGAATGTCGAACTTGCTTACATTGAAAGATGTTTACGAATGAAAACTTATATGAAACTTGATTTTTAAACATTAACCTAAAGGCCTTCTTTTATAGGTACAAGAAGCCTTGTATAATAATCTACGTATCAACTATTCTAGGTAAAGATAAATATAGAAAATACATTGTCGTTTCTATCCTTACTAGAAGTATTCTAGAATATAATAAACGTGTAGATTATATCTTCCATCAATGCTTGTCTTCAATGTGTCAACGCTTGACTTTAACTTGTCAACGCTTGAGCTGTCAGCGCTTGCTTTGTTCTTGTCAACGCTTGAATTGTTCTTGTCAGCGCTCAAGTGATCTGGCCTTAATTTATTCCCAACAAAACTCTCAAATTTCTCATGTTTATTCCGTTGCAACCATAAACCTCGTTGATATGATTGACGTGGTTTGCGAGGAATTTTCACAAGAAGTTCTAGGTTTTGGTGATGAAGAAACTAGTGGCAATCCCACTATGTTAGATCCAATTCTTGATAATTCGACACCAACCTTCACTCCATTTGAAGGTGGTGGTTTTACGTTGGAAGAATGTAATGTTCCACGTACTTGTGACGAAGACCTCGACAACGATGAGGACTTCTCGATTTTCAAGGATTTTCTTAACGATTTCCCATTTCCTCCACCCGAGGAGGTTATGAGTATCGAGCCCAAATCTTCACTTGAGGAACCACCTATCCTCGAGTTGAAAGATTTACCTCCTCATCTCGAATATGTCTATTTGGAGGAGGACGACAAGTTGCCGGTTATTATTGCGAAGGAACTTTCGAATGAAGAAAAAACCGCACTTGTCAATGTTCTAAAGGACCACAAGGGGGCAATGGCGTGGAAGTTATCCGACATTAAGGGAATCGATCCCAAGTTTTGTACTCACAAAATATTAATGGAGGAGGATTTCAAGCCCACAATCCAAAGTCAAAGGAGGGTGAACCCCAAAATTCACGACGTCATCAAAAAGGAGGTCCTTAAACTCCTTGACGCGGGAATGATTTACCCTATTTCCGATAGCCCTTGGGTGAGTCCTATTCATTGTGTCCCTAAAAAGGGAGGGATGACCGTTGTGCCAAACGATGCCAACGAGTTGATTCCCACTAGACTCGTGACCGGATGGAGAGTGTGCATTGACTATCGAAAGTTGAATGAAGCCACTCGAAAAGACCATTTTCCCTTGCCCTTCATGGACCAAATGTTGGAGCGTCTTGCGGGAAACGATTTCTATTGCTTTTTAGATGGTTTTTCCGGTTACTTCCAAATTCCCATCGATCCTCGTGATCAATAAAAAACTACGTTTATGTGTCCATATGGAACGTTTTCCTATCTTAGAATGCCATTCGGACTTTGCAATGCACCGGGAACCTTTCAAAGGTGCATGATGGCTATTTTTCATGATATGATCGAGAAGACGATGGAAGTCTTCATGGATGACTTTTCCGTGTTTGGTAGTTCGTTCACTTCGTGTTTGTCGAACCTTGAGAGAATGTTGAAGCGTTGTGAGGAAACCAACCTTGTGCTCAATTGGGAAAAGTGTCATTTTATGGTTAAGAGTGGAATCGTCTTAGGGCACAAGGTCTCGAAAGCGGGGATTGAGGTAGATCAAGCTAAGGTAGACGTCATCGCCAAACTACCTCATCCCAAAACCGTCAAGGGAGTTAGGAGTTTCCTAGGCCACGCGGGCATTTATCGTCGATTCATCAAGGATTTTTCAAAGATTTCTCGACCCATTACACATCTTCTTGAAAAAGAGGCACGTTTTGTCTTTGACGAAGATTGTGTACGAGCCTTTGAAATCCTTAAGAGGAAACTTACCGAAGCTCCCATTCGTGTTGCTCCCAATTGGAACCTCCCCTTTGAGCTCATGTGTGATGCAAGTGATTACACTATTGGGGCCGTTTTGGGGCAACGTCATGATAAGCACTTCTTGCCTATTCACTATGCTAGCAAGACGATGACCGAGGCTCAACTAAAATACACTACAACGGAAAAGGAGTTCCTTGCCGTGGTGTATGCATTTGAGAAGTTCCGACCTTACCTCATCTTAGCTAAATGCATAGTGTATACGGATCATTCGGCTATCAAGTATCTCATGGCAAAGCAAGATGCTAAGCCTAGATTACTTCGTTGGATTCTCCTCCTTCAAGAATTTGATCACACCATCGTTGACAAAAAAAGGAGCCGAGAATCTAGCGGCCGATCATCTTTCTCGCTTGTAAGATCCTCACCAAAGTGTTTACGAGCCCAAGGAAATCACCGAAACATTTCCGCTCGAGACACTTGGTGTAGTGAATTCTAAGCTTGATCCTTCCACCCCATGGTTTGCGGACTTTGCAAATTACCATGCGGGTAACTTCATCGTTAAGGGTATGACGACTCAAGAAAAACGAAAATTCTTTCGTGACGTCAAGTTCTACTTTTGGAACGACCCTTACTTGTTTCGAACTTGTGCGGATCAATCATCCGACGTTGTGTATTTGGCACCGAAGCTTCTAATATCCTTAGAGCTTGTCATGAGGGACCCACGGGTGGTCACCACGGTGCTAATATCACGGCTAAGAAGGTGTTTGATGCCGGCTTCTTTTGGCCTACTATTTACCGAGATGCACAAGATCTTGTGAAGTCGTGTGATGCATGCCAACGACAAGGAAAAGCCTCACAAAAAGATGAAATGCCACAAAATATCATCCAAGTGTGTGAGATCTTTGACGTTTGGGGTATAGACTTTATGGGGCCGTTCCCATCATCTCGTGGTAATAAGTACATTCTCGTTGCGGTTGACTACCTATCTCAGTGGGTGGAAGCTAAGGCTTTGCCCACCAATGATGCTCGTGTGGTAGTCAAGTTTTTGAAAAGCTTGTTTTCTCGGTTTGGAACCCCTCGTGCGATCATAAGCGATCGTGGAACCCATTTTTGTAACGACCAATTCGAAAGGGTCCTAAGGAAATATGGGGTTACACATCGGCTTTCTACGGCTTATCACCCACAAACGAGTGGGCAAGTCGAGGTTTCAAACCGAGCGTTGAAGAGGATCTTGGAGAGATCCGTTAGGGAAAACCGACAATTGTGGTCGGATAAGTTGGACGATGCTTTATGGGCCTTTAGGACCGCTCATAAGACACCCATTGGGTGCACTCCCTATAAGCTTGTGTATGAAAAGAATTGTCATTTGCCTATCGAGTTAGAAAACAAGGCTTATTGGGCCCTAAAGCATTGTAATGATGATATGGAGACCGCGGGAAAACACCAGAAAATGCAATTGAATGAATTGGATGAATTGAGGGACATTGCTTATGAAAATTCATTGATTTATAAGGAAAAAACTAAAAAGTTGCATGATTCTAAAATTAAAAACCGGGTTTTTAACATTGGGGATCAAGTTTTGCTTTTTAATTCAAGATTAAAAATCTTTTCCGGTAAGTTGAAATCCCGTTGGTCCGGTCCATTCACCGTGACTCAAGTGTTTCCGTATGGGACCATCGAGCTAGCTCAAGATGATGGTCCTAACTTCAAGGTGAATGGACATAGGTTGAAGCACTACTTTGGCGGGGAAGTTCCATCCTTGAACTACCTCGACCAAGTCACCTTCCCTAATGATAATTAGTATTGAGGGGATCGAGTCGAGCTCATGACTCGGTAATCAAAAACGAGGAGCCTCGTGGGGGAGTCCCATGCTTATCCTATGTACATATTATCGCTTTCTAACGTAGTTAACGTGTGGGGATTTGTGCCCTTCCAACCTTTGTTCCGTGGTTGTTTGTGAATTGTGGACTTTAGATGATCATGATCTTCACGATTGGAGCCTCTCGTGTTAGTTTTATGGGAGCACTCGATCGTTTGCTTTGAAGACTTTCTCAATATCCATGATATATCCTTTTGATGTTCTAACCTTAGGTTATTAGCACACTTCATAAACGGCTATTAATTTATTGGTTACACCTTTTCCATGCTAGATTAGGCATTCGACTACGTCTCTAGTATGGGGGTGTTTGCACCCCTAGACTCGAAACATTGAGGACAATGTTTAACTTTAGTATGGGGGGGGTGAATAGATACTTGCCTTGCCAAACCTTCACGCTTTCCAAAGTTTATCTTTTTGATTATCATTTTAGTTGCAAAATAAGGCTAAAAATGGCCAAAATTTTAAAAATTTTCTCATGTTTTATAAGTGTTTGAAGACACGAATGTAGATTTTCCGATGGCGAGAATAAGAGTAATTTTTGACTCGACCGTGCGTGTTGAGCACTTAGCTTTGATTCCTTAACTTCACATTAGGCTAATTCTCTTAAATGAGGACGACAAATGATAGAGGTAATTATAAGTTACTATGCTAAACGTAGAGTACTCGTATTCTTTCAAAAACTCCTATGTTCTCGTTGTTTGCTTATTCTCCCTTCGCATGTAAATATATTTTTTTGCTTAATAAATATTGACTTGGTGGTTTAGTTGAGATTGTTGGGTTTCTAGTCTTTTCTAGTAGCTTCCGTGTAATTAAATTGGGAAGACATTAAGGTATCGCCAGCGTCACGGTTTTGAAGTATTGGCACCCGAATAATCAAAAGCTTCACCCAATAATAAGATTTCAAGTGCTCACCTAAATCTAGCAAACAATTTGAAGCCCCACAAGGCCGAAAAATCTATGCAAAATTGAAAGTGAATCAAGCCTTAATCTTCGAAGCTTTAAAGATCCAAAATTCGCTTTAGCGTGAGGATATACGTCTTTGGCTAATAAAACCACCGATGAGGCGGATAATAAAAGGCAAGGCAAGACCGAAGTCATAATAAAAGCTTCATGACGAAGTTGAATAAAATACGGAGGTAAACCAAAGATAATAAGGCCCTTCCGTTAGGGGGCGTATAAAAGTCTTGGTAATAAGTCTCATGTTCAAAACCATTATAAAACCGTGTTTATCGATTCTTCTTGTCAACTTAATTTTTTGACATCGTTGTCTATTAGGAGGGGTTATTGATTTGATGGTCTTAGTTACACCGTTAGGACTCTATTTTTAGACCTAAATCTCTATTATCGCATAAGTCAACAATGTATCCTCGTGAAACATTCAAGACAAAATAAAATATAAGAGATACAACTTAGGAATAATGGGAGGATAAGTACGTGATTAGGGCATATGACTAGTGTTAGCATTACTAACTTATAATGACAATGATCTCGTTGCACGCTTGGCATGAAATTGGGGTGAAAATAGAGGACGATGAAATTATTTCTAACGAAGCATTCACGTGTTCTTATTCTATGAACCTAAACGTCCCATTTTGCGATGAAAATCATACATTATGTCTAAAAAACAAGTAGTAGCAATAGTAGTAGTATAGCTAGTTTATCATTCAATAAAGTGAATAAAAATGAATTTTGGAGGTGCTACGATACTTTATTCTAGCATTGCGTGAGGGCACGGCAATGGTTTAGTATGGGGGAGTGATGAGACTGCTTTTATACATAGTCTCATCGTCCAAATCGGGCTTAAAATGCATAAAATATCATTAAAACTGCCAAATATATGCTTGTGTATTTTAGGTACGGATATTGAGAAAATGACAAAAGATCACAAGAATCATGCAAAAACGAACACGGGAAACGAAGCCGCACAATGAACCAAGCCCTAATGAAGACTTCCCAAGATCAACCCTTGAAGACTTGAAGAATTATGAAGAAGGTTCCTCCAATATGGAAGAATTGACACTTTATACCCTTGTATCTTCATAATTACAAGATTGGTCCCTAAAGTTTGTCAAAATTACAAAAAAGACCCTCCACTTTGAAGATTTGGCAAGTTTAGCCCCTCAACAAAGCTAAATTGTCAACCAATATCATCCACAAAGTCAAATATATCATGAAGTCCTTCAAAGTACAAGAAATTACAAGTTTGGTCCTTTGAAAATCCCAAAATTACAAAAAGGACCCTCAACTTTCAACATTTGGCAAAAATGGTCCCTCATCAAACATGACTTGGCAAATTCAGTCCTCCAAAATGCTCATTATACAAGTCAAGACCATTATCCATCATCAAAATGCCAAATGAGCCCTTGAAGAATTCAAAAATGGCAAGAAATACCCCTGAAATCATTTTACAAAACTTTTTGGGGCAAAAGTGTGAAGTTTGAAACTTCAATAACAAAGGAAACGAGTTTTGGGCTGTTTATTTACAAAGTGGCAAGAAGAAGAAAGATGAGGGGTAAATCTGGGCAGACAAGGATTGTAACCTAGACCAGTGAGTAGGTGACACATGTCCCACTCACACTCTCCACCAATCACAAGCCTCCCTTCCTCCACCTCACAATCCCACTCATCCGGTTTAAGATTAAATTAATCTTGGCGCCTAAACATGTTTTTAAACTTAATCCACCCCCAAAACAGATTAAAAACCTGTTCTTAGTGTTCTTCACACAATTTGGGTTTTTCTTCATCATTAACAATTAAGTGATAAAACCCTCCAGAATGTTGATTAAGCTTTCCCTAAACACATCCCAACCTTAAGATTGGCCACCACATCATCCACGTGTCCACATGGGACCTCCCCTGCTACACCTTTGAGCAAGAAGACAAGATTGCACCAGCAATCCAACGTTTGAGATTGAAGCTTACTTTTTAAGCTTAATGGGAGCCCTTGGATACACTCACACATGCTAGCTTCAACAAACAGCCAAAACAAGTCACATGATTCAAGAAGATGCCAAAAGTCTCAAGGGCAAATTTGGAAGAACAAGCATTAGGGTTTAAACTTCTTAGTTGTTCCTTAGACACTTGTAAGGCTATATATAAAGCCATAGGGTCTCAATGAGACGTTTGCTTTTGGTTTTTCCTTTGTTCAAACACTTGTAAATCCTCTTTCTGTTTAACGAATTTGAGTTAAGTGCTTTGAAGAAAGACCAAGTGCCATCTTTATTCTGCTTGTTTATGTTCTTAGTTTACTGCTTTTGAAGTTTAAAACCTATTTGCAAAATAGGAGTGTGCAAAAGTTTGCACATTTTCTCATTTTCTTGATATTTTGCTAAGTCTTGTTCCAATCTTGGAATTCTTGGGTTATAGGGCTGATCATAGCATCCTAATTGAGTTGATTAAGGTGTTGTGAGGCTTATAACTTGGGGATAATCAAGTGTGGGGTAACAAGTTTGCATCAATCAAGATTTTTGAAGTTTCTGATTTTTATGTTATTGTGCTTTAACCTTGTTCAATCTTAGCAGGCTTATTGTGGAAGCTTGTGCTTGTTCTTGCTAGCACATAAGCTCAAAATTCGTGGGTGTGGATGTACATCCATGAGGTTTGCATACTCAATCTCAAAATCTGCTTAAATTCATAATTTTTGGTGATATTTGTATGAAACTTGTGTTCTTGTGAATTTTGTGGCTTGTTCTTGCTTGAATCTGTTAATCTTACCTGTTTTAGTGTTAATTTGTGCTTGGGTAGCCTTGAATCTCACTTTTACTTTGAAAATTTTGATTTGGAAAAGATAAAGGGGTGTTTGGGTCTATCTGTTTTTTCTTGTAACTTGTTATTGTGTTAAGAGAAGTTTGTGTTTATGCTTTGTATCTGATAAATACCTTGTTGAGAGTGTTTTGCTGCAAGTTTTTGGGTTTGAAGCATTGAATCAAACAATCTGCTATATAGACCTTGTTTCTGCTTGTTTTGACCTAGGATTTTGGGAACACTTAGTGTGTATGCATGCTTAGGGATAAAAGTGGCTTAAACAAAGTTAATATAACCTGTTTGAAAGATTTGAGGTGTTGAATCTGGCTTAAGTGTCAAATACATCAGCAAAGTAGAAAAACTGCATGTGTTAGTGTTCATCAGTAACTTTCATTGCTTGAATCTTGCTTAATTCTTTGAACCATTGCATGAAACCTGTTTAGACTTGCTTATTGGAGTTTATAATAACTTGTGTATGCATTTGGTTGAATTTGGCTGGCTGATTTGTGCTAAAACTACTCATAAGTGCTTAACTGCTTATTGTTCATGTCTGTGCAATGTCTGGTGATTAATTGATTAAACTGTATCAATTGGGTGTTAGTGATTGTGTTATTTTGATTGTGATTGACTCCTTTTGATCCAAAGATCATTTGGGTGCCTTTGTGAAATCTGAATCTCCAAAAAAGTCACTAAAGACAAAAAGTCAAAATAGTCAAGTAGTGGAAAAAGTTTCCACTGCTCAACATCCAAAACTAGCCCCTGCTAGTGCAATTTTGTCATCAGCTTATCAATAAGCTATTCTAGCTTATCCAGACTTGCAACAACTTATTTTTTGTGATAGGTGTGACATCCGTCAAATTTCCATCTTAATTTATTCACGTAGTACGAGTACTTTAACTGTTTACCGACGAGTTGTCGACATGAACGTGTTAATTATTTTGCTTTGCGGACAAAGCCCTTTTTAGGGAGAGCGTATGTAACATCTCGAGTTTTCGCGATTATTAAGTTGAATGCAATACACGAAGTTTGTGGGCGTTTTATATTTTCCGTATGTTTATTTGGTATACTTACTAGATTACGTGAAGTCTCGCACAATTGCTTTGTTTTGGGATCGTGTGTCAAACGGTTATAGTGTCGTGTTTATTCAGTTCGTGTCTAAACTTAAACATCGTGAACCCGAGTCGAGTTGTATAAACTGTCACAGCATGTACATGTATTGAGTAAAAACTTTCAGTCATGTTTATTGCAAAACTTGCCTTACAAGAGTCCTAATTTCAGTCACATGTCTAGCTACAAATAAACCCCATAGTTTATTTCCCCACTAACCACTATAAGACAGCACACATGCCTAGTTTACCCCATTTGGGTATATCACAAGTTACCATTTTCAGCTTGACACTAACCCTAGACTATCAATACATGATTAAATACAAGTCCAAAGTTACCCAATGTCCAAATACAAAGTTTATCACAGTCCAAATTACAAACAAAATTTCTGTACAAGTCATTCAAATACAACTCCTGGGTAGAGTGAAGATTAGGTCCAGCCGACCCACACGTCGCGTCCAACCTGCAAAACCGAAAGAGTCAAGCTTTCCATCCCGTCCGAACCTGCAAACCGAAACATAGCATCCCATTGTGAGTCTGTTCGTCTTTTCGTTTTCCTTTATGAAGTCCTAGTTGTGCTCGTTTTGTACAAACCTGCGAATAAACAAACCAATGTGTTAGTCATTGTAACGGCCTTATTTTTAACTAAAAACTGAAAAGGTTAAACTTTAATAGCTAATACTTGAAACATGTCTATGACTTTACTTTTCTGTCAACCAAACCGAGACCCCGACTTAGACCAAACCGAGACCCCGACTTAGACCAAACCGAGACCCCGACTTAGACCAATCAAGACCACAACCAAGACCACAATCAAGAACCAAACCGAGACCCAAGTCAAACCAAACCGAGACCCAATTAAAGGCCAAACCGAGAACCAAACCAAGCCAACCAAGTTTCTTACTTTCTGCCAAAACTATCAACAATCAATACCAACTAATCCAAATGTCTTAACCATTTTTATTTTACAGAAACACCCTAAAACCCTCAATCATGCCGCGGGTATAAAAACCCCCATTTCAAATCGAAACCCTAAAAATTTAAAAACCTTTTTAAACATTTAATTAACATTTTCAACATTACAAAAACACCACATAAACATGAGTAACAGCCGAACATAAAAACTCCCAATTTTATAAAAACCCTAGATTGACTTTTTATTAATTAAAACATTAATTAAACCTAATCTAAACCCAAACCCCATAGTTAATTTAATTGAAAACGAGTTATGCAAAAACCCCCAATTTACCGAAACCCTAATTTTTATAAACCGATTATATGTTTGAATTTATACAAGAAAACACCAATTAATTACATATAAACCCGAGATTGATGAAAACCCCCAAATATTTCAAAACCCTAAATTCGTTTATTTCAAATCCGAGAGCCTTATGGTTCTCAACAAGTTTATACAAATCAATCAAACCCACTGATCTTTATTAAATCGAAAATCAATTAACTTTTGTAAAAGAAATGAAGGAAAAACAAACTTATCTTTGATTTTTGGCTATTGATTGACGTAACCACAAGGATGAACACATCAGAAACCCAAATCGGTTTGATGTGGGGATGAAACCCCACATCTCACGCGATCTAAACACCTCAGACCACCCATATTTGATTGATGCATTCAAACTGATAAGATATTAGCCATTGAAGGGGATGAACCGATCTAGATTTAAGAGAGAGAAGAGATTGGGGCGGTGGAGTTATTTTCGAGGGAAGAGAGAGAGTGAAACTCTCTGTTATTGAGAGTTGTGTGTGTAAACACACGTTTATTTACTCCCCGTTCCTTGTTTATTCCGCCTATGGGCCGGGCCGGGTCATGTGACCCTTGGGCCGGTTGTGAGTAAGGGTATTGGACCCATTTTGGGCCAAGTGTTATATTTAGTTTAGTTAAAAGCCCATGAAACGAATTTTGTAAATTTAGGATATAATTTGAACCGTAAAACCCGACCGTTTAATAACCGACTTTTATTTGTCGTACTATTTCGTAAACGTAAGGTTTCGTCAAGCACAATTAGGGTGTCGTGTCTTCTATTAATATAATTTGTTCGTATCGTAACTCGATCCTCATAATTAAATAGGTCGCGGCTAGCGTAACCGTACTCTCGAGCTATTTTATCTTCGTTCTCCTTGCTGAATTACGAGGTGAGTTTATAGCCCCATACTTTACTATTTTCACTGCTTTTTGGGGTGAGACATTGCTTGATTTTAACGTGTGAACACAAGTGCATTTACTGATTTATATATTAGTCTAAGTCCCACTAAAAACCCAGTTGCTTTGGCCCGTGAATCGTGAACCGTTAATTACTTTGTGTAAGCGCGAATGTTATGGATAGATCTATCGGGATTGACGTCCCTGTCTGTCTTGTCCAACAAGGGGACAAGCGGGCACAGTTTCATTTGAGTCAGAGATAGGATGTCGTGGGTTTAGGCATCTAGTTTGGGCTACATTTATATGATTATACTGCCGGTGTTGTTAACGCTTCGGTGTCACGAGCTTAGACTATAATAAATACATTTGGGATGACTTTGTATCTGTTATATTGTCATCACTTTTGGGAAAATCTTGTGGTTCATTAAACATTTCAAACTAACTAAACCTATGAACTCACCAACTTTATGTTGACACTTTAGCAATGTTTTTCTCAGGTATTAAGAAGGAAGATGCTAAATGAGGTCTCATGCATTGCCGTCATTTCTTTGAAACAACGATCATTTGTACCATTTGAGAAAACTATGTTTTGTAACCGTATTCAGTTTATGCTTCTGCACTTTGTTAAAACTATTTATTTTATTAATTACAAGTGATCTATTTTCCGAACGTCTCATTTAGAGGTCGTTCTTTGTGACTATGTGCGTATGATAATCATGACGTCACCACTCCCTTGTCGCCATTATACTCTGATATTTTGGGAGTGTGACAGATTGGTATCAGAGCCATAGTTATAGAGAACTAGGTTGCATTTAGTAACTCTAGACTATAACTGCTCTATGTTTAATCGATTATCATACGGATTGTAAGTATTAAGTATATGTAGATACATAAGTAATAAATGGGATACATGTGATTTAACAATTACGAGGTATATTTACATGGGTTACATGTGCAACAACGAAATCTGAATTTTGTTATATGGGATACATGTGGATTCAACAATGATTGCTATGTTATGTTAATGTCCTTTTTACAGACTAATTTTATAAGATATTTACACACATTTATTTTGTTTATGATTACAGCGATGTCTTCATCTGATGATTCCACGTCTACAGGAGCGTACTACAACCGTAGTTCACAGTCGACTATCAGTTCATCAGTAGGACTACCTAGAGGATCGCCGTCAGGATATCCGTGGTACCGGATGGTTTCAGATGACGATACAGAGAGAGAGACTGAGGAGGTTCGTCATTCACCGATCCGTATTCCTGATGCATCAGCTGACGATGTACTTAGCCTAGAAGGCGGAGGAGAGGATGACTTGGACACTGACGTGGTGCAGTCACCAGGTCAGACATCAGTGACTAGAGATGAGACTGTAGAGGAGACAGAGGATGATGAGATGGAGTTCACAGATGGGAAAGGAGAGCCTATGGAGGCCACAGACACTGAGGACCCTCCTACTGCATATGCTGCTACTCCTGAGGTTTCCCTAGCACACATCTCCTCATCTTCATCTGAAGACGAAGGAGAAAGGACTGCTATTCCTGCTCCAGCACCTGGTACTCTACCTTTCTACTATGTGAGACGACGTCTTCGGGGGAGAGCTGCTCGACCACCACTTTCACCTTACCGACCCCTCATACCTTTCACTGCCACTGACAGGCATGCAGCCCGCACACCTGCCAGTCCTGTCCCAGAGACACCACTACTACTACCACCACCAGAGACTGTACCTGCTGTGTACCAGGAGATGCTTACTGATGTTGGTATCTCTACTGGACCGAGAGCTACGACTCCTCTTCCTAGGAGAGCTACATCGACGGCGGTGATGCTTGGGGCGGCAGATGGATGTGTGACGACACGATTGAACAGGTTGGAGGATGCTGTAGAGGCTTTAGGTGAAGAGTATAATGAAGTGCAGGACAAGTTGGAGGCACTGGCGAAGAAGAGTCCAGTTAGGGATGAGACAGTGTTGACAGTATGTGTGACCCGTCTACGAGGACAGCTTCTTACTGTTCTTGATCAGATGGAATCCATGCCGAACGCTCGTCTAGAGGAGATTGGGAGCCTGATGACCCGTTGGGGAGTAGAGCCATTGGTGGAGACAGGCGGACTAGAGGCACCAGTGGAGGACCCTGTTGCAGACTTGGATAAGAGGTTTAGAGCCGCTTGTCATGACACCGATGTTAGACTGAGAGATTCCCAGGCTCGTGAGCTCGTGGTTGAGAGAAGGTTAGCAGAGTTGGAGAGAGAGCTTCATCAGCGCCGTGAGGGCACTAGTTAGATTTATCTTGCACCATCGACCTATCCTTGTATGACCACTAAGCTTTGAAGTTTATCTTAGCTAGTTGGTATTCTATTTTCTTTTATTATGTTATGACAAACTATGATGTACTATCAAACGATTCTATGAATGATATTATGGGTTGCAAAAATTGTGAGATCATTATATATTGTGTATTATACCCTGGAGCATTTCATAATTGTATTGTGCGTGCCATGCATGTTATGTCTGGCAAAACTCATTATCCTATTACCTTGTTAGATTATGGCGCCAGTTAGAAGATCCGAAACGCAGAATCCACCAGCCGCTACCGGTGGAATTGACACCGTCATGCTAAGCCAAATGATAGCCGAACGAGTGGCCGAGGCACTCGCGACCGCTGAAGCAAATCGTACAGCTAGCACACAGGAGGAGACCAACCAAGGAGCTACTAATGCTATTGCACGGACTTGTACCTACAAGGAATTTCGTGCAGTTACGCAAGTAAGTTTCCGCGGTACTGAAGGAGCAGTAGGATTAACCAGATGGTTTGAAAAGCTAGAATCCCAATTTGGGATTAGCAACGTCGCTGAAGCCGATAAGGTGAAGTTTGCGTCAAGCACGTTAGTGGATGGTGCTCTGACTTGGTGGAACGTCTATGCTCGTGCAGTGACCATTGACGTTGCCCAAGCGACGCCCTGGAGTGAATTTAAAGCTATGTTTGTGAGGAAATACTGCCCACGAAATGAAGTCAAGCAGATGGAAGTTGAGCTGTGGAACCTGAAGGTCAAGGGTACTGCTCTTACTGCTTACAATCAGCGCTTTCAAGAGCTGATCTTGTTATGTCCTGAAATGGTGCCCAACGACGACCGATTGTTGGAGCGATACATTGAAGGACTACCTTTGAGCATCAAAGGGAATGTGACTTCATCCAAGCCAACTGATTTGCACGAGGCAATCGACATGGCTCAGAGTCTGATGTACCAAGTGGTACAGGAGTTGGGAGAAAATATTGGGGATAAAAGAAAGTGGTCTGGCAACCACTACAACAACAATACCAACAATACCAACAACAGCAACAACCCAAACAACTACAACCAGAACAAGCGACAAGAAGTAGCAAGAGTGTTTACTGCTGGACAAGGAAATACTGGAAACTACGCTGGAAGACTTCCTTTCTGTGGAAAATGTGGCCGACACCACGAAGGAGCATGTCCCCCTACGTGCTACAATTGTGGGAAGGCGGGACATAAGGCAAAGGAATGTCGAGCACCACCTCGTTCTACTAATCAAAGAGGACCTGGAACGCAAGGTGGCCAAGGAGCAAATGTCACTTGCTTTGGATGTGGAGAGAAAGGTCACTACAAGAACAAATGTCCAAGCAGTGGGAACCAAGGTCGTAGTAACCAGATTCGAGGGAATCAAAATCAGAACCAAGGGAACCAGAAGCAGAATCAAGGGAACCGAGGAGGGAATAACCGAGCCACAACTAGTACTCCTGGAGGATTTACGGCACCTAGCAAAGTGTATCATCTCTGTGCTGAAGCTGCAGTGCAAGACAACAATGTTGTGACTGGTACGTTTCTAGTCAATAACAACTATGCTTCAGTACTATTTGATTCTGGTGTGGATAGGAGTTTTGTGTCGTCTATATTTAGTGAACGCCTAAATGTTACCCCTACTGCGTTAGACGTTAAGTATAATGTAGAATTAGCCGATGGGAAGTCAGTAACCACCGACGTTATTCTGAAAGGATGTAGTGTAAGGCTACAAGGTCGTTCGTTTAGTATCGACCTACTCCCTATAGAATTGGGAAGTTTTGACGTCATCATTGGAATGGATTGGATGTCGAAGCATCACGCGGAGATTGTATGTCATGAGAAGTGTGTTCGTGTTCCTTATGGAAACGACGTACTCATCATACAAGGCGAAAGAAGTGGAGTGAAGAATGGATCAAGATTGGAAGTCATCTCATGTATCAGGACCCAAAGATACATTGAGAAGGGATGTCCGGTATTCTTGGTTCAAGTAACACAAAAGGAAGGAGAAGAAGATCACGAGAAGAAGGTGGAAGATGTATCGATCGTTAGAGACTTTCCGGACGTATTCCCAGAGGATTTACCCGGACTACCACCAGCACGGCAAGTGGAGTTTCACATCGAGCTTACACCAGGAGCCGCGCCTGTTGCTAGAGCCCCATACCGTCTAGCACCGGCCGAGATGACAGAGTTAGCCGAACAGATAAAGGAACTTTCTGACAAAGGTTTCATTAGACCAAGTTCCTCACCTTGGGGAGCGCCGGTCTTATTTGTCAAAAAGAAAGATGGATCCTTTAGAATGTGTATCGATTACCGAGAATTGAATAAGCTGACGATAAAGAACCGCTACCCATTGCCGAGGATTGACGATCTTTTCGACCAATTGCAAGGATCTAGCATATACTCGAAGATCGATTTAAGGTCAGGATATCATCAACTAAGGGTTAGAGAGGAAGACGTTCATAAGACGGCTTTTAGAACCCGGTACGGACACTACGAGTTCCAAGTTATGCCTTTCGGTTTGACAAACGCGCCTGCGGTATTCATGGATCTCATGAACCGAGTTTGCAAACCATACTTGGACAAGTTTGTGATTGTATTTATCGATGACATTCTCATCTATTCTCGTAATGAAGAAGAGCACAAGGAACATTTGAAGACCATATTAGAGCTGCTAAGGAAGGAGAAGTTATATGCAAAGTTTTCCAAATGTGAGTTTTGGATAAACACAGTGCAATTCCTTGGGCATGTGATCGACAGCAGTGGTATTCACGTTGATCCTGCTAAGATCGAGGCCGTAAAGGATTGGGCGACTCCAACAACACCCACGGAGATCCGTCAATTTTTAGGTCTTGCTGGTTACTATAGGAGATTCATTGAAGGTTTCTCCAAGATAGCTAAACCAATGACGGAATTGACTCAAAAGGATAAGAAGTTTGAGTGGAAGGAGGATCAAGATTTGGCATTCCAGACATTGAAGCAGATGTTGTGTGAAGCACCTATACTAGCCCTACCTGAGGGTAATGAAGACTTTGTGGTGTATTGTGATGCATCCATAAAAGGGTTAGGTGCAGTACTGATGCAAAGGACTAAGGTCATAGCTTACGCATCAAGACAACTAAAAGTGCACGAGAAGAACTACACAACTCATGACCTAGAGTTGGGAGCAGTGGTGTTTGCCTTAAAGATTTGGAGACACTACCTTTATGGTACTAAGTGTGTTGTATTCACTGATCATAAGAGTCTACAACATATTTTGAATCAAAAGGAACTCAACATGAGACAACGACGTTGGCTAGAGTTGCTCAGTGATTACGATTGCGAGATCCGTTATCACCCGGGCAAGGCAAATGTCGTGGCCGACGCTTTGAGTCGAAAGGAGAGAGTTCTTAGGGTGAAGGCTTTAATGATGACCATTGACTTAGACCTTCCATCCTTAATTCTCAAGGCTCAGAAAGAAGCAGTCGAGGAAGAAATTCTCAAGACTGAAGATGTTGGAGGAATGATAAAGAAGTTGGAAGCACGTTCGGATAGAACGTTATGCCTTGATAATAGGAGTTGGTCACCATGCCATGGTGACCTACGATCCTTGATTATGCATGAGTCGCATAAGTCAAAGTACTCCATACATCCGGGATCTGACAAAATGTATCATGATCTGAAGATGTTGTATTGGTGGCCGAACATGAAGGCGGATATTGCTACATACGTTAGCAAGTGTTTGACTTGTGCCAAAGTCAAAGCCGAACATATGAAACCATCAGGATTATTGGTCCAACCCGAACTGCCAGAATGGAAGTGGGAAAGGATCACTATGGATTTCATTACCAAGCTACCAAAGACCGCAGCCGGATTCGACACGATTTGGGTAATCGTCGACCGACTCACCAAATCGGCTCATTTCCTACCCATCAAGGAGACTGATGGAATGGATAAGTTAGCAAGGACATATTTGGAGGAAGTAGTCACGAAGCACGGTGTGCCTGTGTCTATAATCTCCGACCGAGACAGCCGATTTACTTCGCAGTTTTGGAAGTCACTGCAGAAGGCATTGGGAACGCAGTTGGATATGAGCACTGCGTACCATCCCCAAACTGACGGTCAAAGTGAACGGACCATTCAAACCTTAGAAGATATGCTGAGAGCTTGTGTGATTGACTTTGGAGATAGATGGGATAGACACCTACCTCTGGTAGAGTTCTCATACAACAATAGTTATCACACTAGCATTAAGGCAGTGCCGTTCGAAGCACTGTATGGTAGGAAGTGTCGTTCACCCGTGTGTTGGGCAGAGGTCGGTGAAGCACAACTCACTGGACCCGAGATCATACACGAGACTACTGAGAAGATCTTTAAGATTAAGAGCCGTATGCAAGCCGCAAGAGATCGACAGAAGAGTTATGCTGATATGAGACGCAAACCCCTTGAGTTTGAAGTTGGTGATAAAGTCATGTTGAAGGTCTCACCTTGGAAAGGTGTGATTCGCTTTGGAAAGCGTGGAAAGTTAAACCCTCGTTACATTGGACCCTTCGAGATTATAGAGAGGATTGGTCCCGTAGCCTATCGTTTGGAATTACCCCAAGAACTTAGCCGAGTGCATAATGTGTTCCACATTTGCAATCTGAAGAAATGCTTAGCCGACGAGACACTCGTTATCCCTTTGGAGGAGATTCAACTCGACGACAAACTCAACTTTGTAGAAAAACCAGTAGAAGTTATGGACCGTCAAGTCAAACAACTCAAGCAAAGCCGTATACCTATTGTGAAGATCCGATGGAACGCGCGTAGAGGTCCAGAATACACGTGGGAACGTGAAGATCAATTCAAGAGCAAGTATCCTCATCTTTTCGCTAACCATCCTACTACAACAACGTCTTGATTTCGTGACGAAATCTCTAAAACATGGGAATACTGTGACATCCGTCAAATTTCCATCTTAATTTATTCACGTAGTACGAGTGCTTTAACTGTTTACCGACGAGTTGTCGACATGAACGTGTTAATTATTTTGCTTTGCGGACAAAGCCCTTTTTAGGGAGAGCGTATGTAACATCTCGAGTTTTCGCGATTATTAAGTTGAATGCAATACACGAAGTTTGTGGGCGTTTTATATTTGCCGTATGTTTATTTGGTATACTTACTAGATTACGTGAAGTCTCGCACAATTGCTTTGTTTTGGGATCGTGTGTCAAACGGTTATAGTGTCGTGTTTATTCAGTTCGTGTCTAAACTTAAACATCGTGAACCCGAGTCGAGTTGTATAAACTGTCACAGCATGTACATATATTGAGTAAAAACTTTCAGTCATGTTTATTGCAAAACTTGCCTTACAAGAGTCCCAATTTCAGTCACATGTCTAGCTACAAATAAACCCCATAGTTTATTTCCCCACTAACCACTACAAGACAGCACACATGCCTAGTTTACCCCATTTGGGTATATCACAAGTTACCATTTTCAGCTTGACACTAACCCTAGACTATCAATACATGATTAAATACAAGTCCAAAGTTACCCAATGTCCAAATACAAAGTTTATCACAGTCCAAATTACAAACAAAATTTCTGTACAAGTCATTCAAATACAACTCCTGGGTAGAGTGAAGATTAGGTCCATCCGACCCACACGTCGCGTCCAACCTGCAAAACCGAAAGAGTCAAGCTTTCCATCCCGTCCGAACCTGCAAACCGAAACATAGCATCCCATTGTGAGTCTGTTCGTCTTTTCGTTTTCCTTTATGAAGTCCTAGTTGTGCTCGTTTTGTACAAACCTGCGAATAAACAAACCAATGTGTTAGTCATTGTAACGGCCTTATTTTTAACTAAAAACTGAAAAGGTTAAACTTTAATAGCTAATACTTGAAACATGTCTATGACTTTACTTTTCTGTCAACCAAACCGAGACCCCGACTTAGACCAAACCGAGACCCCGACTTAGACCAAACCGAGACCCCGACTTAGACCAATCAAGACCACAACCAAGACCACAATCAAGAACCAAACCAAGACCCAAGTCAAACCAAACCGAGACCCAATTAAAGGCCAAACCGAGAACCAAACCAAGCCAACCAAGTTTCTTACTTTCTGCCAAAACTATCAACAATCAATACCAACTAATCCAAATGTCTTAACCATTTTTATTTTACAGAAACACCCTAAAACCCTCAATCATGCCGCGGGTATAAAAACCCCCATTTCAAATCGAAACCCTAAAAATTTAAAAACCTTTTTAAACATTTAATTAACATTTTCAACATTACAAAAACACCACATAAACATGAGTAACAGCCGAACATAAAAACCCCCAATTTTATAAAAACCCTAGATTGACTTTTTATTAATTAAAACATTAATTAAACCTAATCTAAACCCAAACCCCATAGTTAATTTAATTGAAAACGAGTTATGCAAAAACCCCCAATTTACCGAAACCCTAATTTTTATAAACCGATTATATGTTTGATTTTATACAAGAAAACACCAATTAATTACATATAAACCCGAGATTGATGAAAACCCCCAAATATTTCAAAACCCTAAATTCGTTTATTTCAAATCCGAGAGCCTTATGGTTCTCAACAAGTTTATACAAATCAATCAAACCCACTGATCTTTATTAAATCGAAAATCAATTAACTTTTGTAAAAGAAATGAAGGAAAAACAAACTTATCTTTGATTTTTGGCTATTGATTGACGTAACCACAAGGATGAACACATCAGAAACCCAAATCGGTTTGATGTGGGGATGAAACCCCACATCTCACGCGATCTAAACACCTCAGACCACCCATATTTGATTGATGCATTCAAACTGATAAGATATTAGCCATTGAAGGGGATGAACCGATCTAGATTTAAGAGAGAGAAGAGATTGGGGCGGTGGAGTTATTTTCGAGGGAAGAGAGAGAGTGAAACTCTCTGTTATTGAGAATTGTGTGTGTAAACACACGTTTATTTACTCCCCGTTCCTTGTTTATTCCGCCTATGGGCCGGGCCGGGTCATGTGACCCTTGGGCCGGTTGTGAGTAAGGGTATTGGACCCATTTTGGGCCAAGTGTTATATTTAGTTTAGTTAAAAGCCCATGAAACGAATTTTGTAAATTTAGGATATAATTTGAACCGTAAAACCCGACCGTTTAATAACCGACTTTTATTTGTCGTACTATTTCGTAAACGTAAGGTTTCGTCAAGCACAACTAGGGTGTCGTGTCTTCTATTAATATAATTTGTTCGTATCGTAACTCGATCCTCATAATTAAATAGGTCGCGGCTAGCGTAACCGTACTCTCGAGCTATTTTATCTTCGTTCTCCTTGCTGAATTACGAGGTGAGTTTATAGCCCCATACTTTACTATTTTCACTGCTTTTTGGGGTGAGACATTGCTTGATTTTAACGTGTGAACACAAGTGCATTTACTGATTTATATATTAGTCTAAGTCCCACTAAAAACCCAGTTGCTTTGGCCCATGAATCGTGAACCGTTAATTACTTTGTGTAAGCGCGAATGTTATGGATAGATCTATCGGGATTGACGTCCCTGTCTGTCTTGTCCAACAAGGGGACAAGCGGGCACAGTTTCATTTGAGTCAGAGATAGGATGTCGTGGGTTTAGGCATCTAGTTTGGGCTACATTTATATGATTATACTGCCGGTGTTGTTAACGCTTCGGTGTCACGAGCTTAGACTATAATAAATACATTTGGGATGACTTTGTATCTGTTATATTGTCATCACTTTTGGGAAAATCTTGTGGTTCATTAAACATTTCAAACTAACTAAACCTATGAACTCACCAACTTTATGTTGACACTTTAGCAATGTTTTTCTCAGGTATTAAGAAGGAAGATGCTAAATGAGGTCTCATGCATTACCGTCATTTCTTTGAAACAACGATCATTTGTACCATTTGAGAAAACTATGTTTTGTAACCGTATTCAGTTTATGCTTCCGCACTTTGTTAAAACTATTTATTTTATTAATTACAAGTGATCTATTTTCCGAACGTCTCATTTAGAGGTCGTTCTTTGTGACTATGTGCGTATGATAATCATGACGTCACCACTCCCTTGTCGCCATTATACTCTGATATTTTGGGAGTGTGACAATAGGTCTTCCTTATTTGACCCATTTAAGTAGACTGGAGCTTATTGGACTTTGACTTTGACTTTTTACTAGAAAACCAACTTATTTGACTTTTACATAAGTGCTTATTTGCTTTTTCAGCTTATTGAGTCAGCTTATTTGAAAACTCTTTGTTGATTTTGCTTAATTAAGTCATTTAAAAGCTTTGGGAACTTGAATCAGCACTTGGGGTGGCCTAGAACTCAAAAACGACTATTTTGTCGTTTTGTGTAGATTGCTTATTGCATTTTCAGGCTTATTCCTTGGGCTTATTTCAAATTTCTTTTTGCAGAAGTCTTTGTTAGGTCAAAAGAAGCTTGTGTGTCAAATTTTAGCTTATGGCGTTGGCTTATATCTTAATGGGCCAAAAAGCCCATTAAGAATAACCTGCTTGTTATAAGCTAGCTTATTTCACATTTTCAGCTTTTGGGCCTTTGGAAAAAGTTGTTTAAAATCAAATTTTGAGTCAACCTGTGCTTTTTGGGCTTAATTTGAACACGTTTTGTTATTGGGCCTAAATTTGGCCCAATAAGGGACTGTTTTGGGTTTAGCCCATTTTCTAGGCCCAATAGGGGTATTTAGGTAATTTCACTTTCATTTCTGAGTTATTTAGGTTAAATTAAGCTAGTTTGCAAGTTTTTAGAATTTTTTATAATTTTTGGATTTTTAATATTATTTTAATATTATTTTATTATTAAAAATTAAAAGTCTGATTTTCTAAGTTTTTATATTTTTCCTAAGTTCTAAACACTTAATTAGGATTTTTTCAACTTTCCAAATATTTTTAGGATCTTTTAATTATTTTCTAGAATTAATTTAAGTTTTAATTGATTTTAGTAGTTTTTAATTGTTTAAAAATAGTTTTTACTTGTTTTAAAATTTTGAAAAATAGTTTTTAGCTTAATTAGAGTATTTTTGAGGTTTACAAACTTTAAAATCTTGTTTAGGGATTTTTAATAATTAATTTTGATTTTTAGGGCTTTAATTAGCATTAAAAAGTCATTATTTAAAAAAGGTTTTAGCAAGTTTGGATTTTTTGTAAACTCTTATAATATTATTAGGGATTTTTGGTAATTTTTAGAAATTTTTAGGTTAAAATTTTCACTTTTTACGACTTTACGTGTATACCTTTTTCGACTTAGTTTAATCCGTCTTCATAACCATCATTCTCTTCTAATCTCATTTCTATTTTTCTTTCTCACAAATATAATCACAAATCTAATCCATATCATTACACACATAACACACTAGCCTCCTTGAGAACGAACTCATTTTAGGGTCATTTACACACGGTTTTCCTAAATCGTCGTGCTTACTTGCCCTAATTGCCATCCTTTTCCTAAAGGGGTAATTTTACTCAATATCAACAAGCTATATAAACTCTGATTAAGCACAAACAAACTTAAATCAATCACTCAAACAATGTATGGAACAAGATCAAAGCAGATTATACTTGCTGTTATGAACTTCAAGAACACATGCACACTTTGCTGATCTAATTGACCAAAAATCCAATTTCAAGCACTCAAATCTCTTTCCCTGGTGTTATTAACTAGGTTTAATCACTTGTTAGCCCTATTCTATGATTAGATCTAGGTGTCCCTTAAACCACAGCCAATTTTATCAAGTAAACAAGATTTTAGAGCCTAATTTAGGATCTAGGTGTTTCAAACCACAAAACCTGCAAATAAATGACCAAGTATATCAGGTAAACAGATACCAACAATCACAAACACAAAACACCTACTCAATTTCCCACAAAACCTGCTTATGTAGTTAACCCAAACACCCCTTAATTATCTGATTTTATAAATTTTCAAAGGATATTTCAGATTTAACCCATAAATCAAGTTAATATCAACTCAATAACATCAAACAAGCACAGATAAACAAGATTCAACCATAAAAACACAGATTCAACAATAATCATGCAAAATCAAAAATATTCGGAAAATATTAAGAAAAATGAAAAAGGAGAAGGGTGCAAACCTCCAAGACCTACATCCAGGCCCTGGATTATTTGAGCTGAGGTACTAGCAGAACAAGTACCAGCTTCCAAGCTGCTAAGATGAACAAACAGAAAGGTGAGATCAATAACAGATTTTAACCTTTGATTTTTGAAAACAAGTGTTTTAATCCTTAAAACCTTTTCTCAAAACATGTAAGTGGAACTCATATTTCAGCTAATCAGACACCAAACTTTTATAAATAACAAATGAGAATTCAAAATTTTCAGAAATTCAAACTTTATTTCATAAAAAGGAATTACAATGAAATTAGCTAAAATCTGGAACAAAGGGACTCTCACAGGTTGACGTCTCCTTTTATAGGCAAATGGATACAAAACACTATTCATAAACCCTAAAACTGAATTCCCAAAAGTGCCCTTGAGGTCTTCTAGATCATTTGATGGAATGAGCTGTCCAAATGCATCTTGGACGTTTATCTTGACACGTGGCAGTCCTTGGGGAATAAGTTGTCATGTGATGGGTGAAACGGTGTGGGGTCCATTGGTGAGTGGAGAAGAGAGTTTTAAGGTTGGGATGGGTTTCTGCATGTGTGAATCACACGGGAGAACAACTAATTGCAATTTACCCTTTGTTGGTAAAAAGTAAATTCTGGGTTCTTACTTGCTACAGTAACACGTTTTGATCCGTTTTCTTAGGGAAGGATTTGTTTGGCGCGTGTTTAGGGATTTGAACTTTTAAACTTGGCAGTTTAAGTCCTTGTCTTTTGGAAAAAGGTGCAAACAATGTTTTTCAGCCTATTAAACCCGTTTTCTTCACAATTGAACTTTCCATTTTCATACTTTTGCCCTAAAACTTTGGCAAAAGTATTTCAAGGGTTGTTTTTGCCATTTTTCCATAATTGAGGGACTGAATTTGGACTTTCTTGATCTTCAAAGGTCTTCAATAGA
Organism: Glebionis coronaria; assembly: GCA_025667525.1. Classification (NCBI taxonomy): domain Eukaryota; kingdom Viridiplantae; phylum Streptophyta; class Magnoliopsida; order Asterales; family Asteraceae; genus Glebionis; species Glebionis coronaria. The sequence goes on from CM046874.1 coordinate 486,520,599, forward strand.
TGTTTGCCTTCATGAGGGACCATAATTGACAATGTTGAATAGTTAAGGGACTAATCTTGCCATTTCTTCAAAGTTGAAGGACCTTTTTGCAATTTTGACAAACTTAAGGGACCAAACTTGTAATTATGAATTCAAAAGGGTTTTAAATGTCATTTCTTCATTGTTTGAGGATCAATCTTGCACATCTTCAAGTCTTCAAGGGTAAATCCTGGATAATTCATGAACTAGGGCCCGGTTCTTTGTACGGCATCGTTTCTCGTGTCCGTTTTTCCTTGTTTCTTGTGATCTTTTGTCTTTTTCACGATATCCATACCTAAAATACACAAGTAAACAAACACAAGCATATATATGGTATTTTATGACATTTTAGTGTATTTAAAGCTCGAAAAGAACGATGAGATCATGTATAAATGCCATCTCATCACTAAACAAAAGCATATCCTGCAAGCATAGACATAAGTAAGGCATCTATACGAACCAAACAACTTTACATAAAATTTCACAAGTGGTATTCATCTCAATGAGGCATCTATCATGAGGCGAATTTGGGTCCAAGTCGATTTAGCTGATAGCTGCTGCCAAGAACATGAACAACAACCATCAAATTAGTTGTGGCAATGACACCAGATACTTTTTCAAGCGAAACTAAAACGGTATCAGTAACATGTCCAAAACGCCTAATATCGAATGATAGCTACTTGAAAGTAACATATGGCATTGACAAAGTAAGCTCCCATATCGCCTTTTCACATTGCTACTCTTCCTCTCTTAAGTGAGACTCCATGTCCTACATACACAAATGAAATCTGACCCAATGCATTTGAATATCTTGAATATTGACGTAATACCAATACTTCTTGTTATTTAAGAGTTATTTGGCTATGGCTAACGCAGAATATTAACTCGTGTTTGTTACTATGTGAGGTAACATATTTAAAGGCTCGTTTGGATCAAAACGCCAAGGACCTATAGGTGTCAAACTGTATAGGTGGGTCACCTTGGACAATAGGTCAAACTGAACAGTTTTTGAAAGGAGTCAAACTCAAATAACTGCCGCATCAACACAGAAAATATAAAAGTAATATTAGTTTTCACCAGGTGCATCATCACCAGTGATCTTGGTATTTGCTGAATACTCGCACATAAGACAATATAAGATCATTTGCTTTGGTATGATATAAATTATTGAATTTATATCCGCAAATAATAATATACATCTTTGTAAAAGAATGACACTTTAAGAAAGCAACTATTATATACAGGTTGCATTTGCCTTATGTCCTTAAACGCCCTGAATGTAGTTTGAATCCTTTTTGCTGCCATATCTTCATTAAGCAGACCAGCAGCCTTACGATGTTCATTAGTGTAAAATGCCATCACTATAATCATCGGTTACTAATACCTTTCATACTCCGTTGTTAGTGTAAAATACCATCACCATCATGATTTTTCTTGGTTTTGAACTTTGATTCAAGGGTCCCTATGTCCCTAATAACACCAAACTGCACTTAAAAGTTAAAACCCATATCATCACACTCATCACATAGATATCCCAACCATATCTTTTAAGCCGTTTGTTAAAACTCTAAAATCTTTGCCTAAGCCCTCTATGGAAAAATCTGTCACAAATTTCTGCATAAGATCAGCGGTGCAAAAAGCTTTTTTCTGCATAAAAATTAAGCAACAAAAGTGCCAATTGTTCCTGCATAAAAATGTGTAACTAATGGTTATTTACTGCTTATAAATTGTGACAAACTACCAATCTTTTTCTGCATGAAATCCGCAACCAAACACCCAATTTTCCTGCATAAAAATCAAAACTTTATCATACAGTTCCATATTACTTTCAGAAAGGCGTGAATGACATATAATATCACTTACTCTCGTATGTTCCGCCAGTGGTTAACCTTGTTTTGGATTTCGAATCAATCAACAAATGGGCTTACTTCTGTAGCATAACAAATTACACCAAAATTTCTGCATCGTCAGCAGCAACATTACTACTTTCTTTGCAACGTTAAAACAACATTACTGAGTTCTTTTAACCTTTTCTTGATCTGATCTCTAGCACTATACTGATGTCATTACCGTAACAATGTCTAAAAGGAAATTGAGATACACACTTGGTATCGTTTTTGAAGGTCCTCAATGTCTCTCCTTAGCACATCTTCTCTAAAAACTGCCTGAGTCCCCAAAAAACTAAACTTAGCAAATTCAGAGGTAAAAAAGGATTTCTATTTTTTTTAAGTATTAGTTATGTACAGTGACTGATATTACGACAAATGAAAAAGTATACTGGTACTTTATGCAAATCACCAAAAGTACATTAAATAAATCCACTTTAGAAATGCAGAATCGTGTCATGTTGGTTTGACCAGGTGCAACTCTGAAAAGTTAGGTACTTAAATTAATAGAGAAAGAACAGAAACATTACCTGGCCAAGGCCGTGAAGATTATAGAGCCAATGTGGTAGGTTTTCCGTCCCAACCCTTTGGAATATTTAAACAATTGTATGTTTTTCTTCTTTATTCAACCCTTTGGAATAACTTGACTCACAGTAATTCCATATAAGGGAATCTTCCAAAGACAGGAGCCATTGTTCCAGTAAGATTGCAGCTCAGTAGCTGCCTGTAAAATATATACACCAAATTATTTTCAAATGGTACAAAGACTATATAGTTTACTTTCAATAAATTCAATGTTGAAAATGCATATATTCGTTTAATAACATGTGAATCAATGAGGCTTTCTTGTTCCGATTGGTAATGGCTGTACCAATTTATGCATTATAAAACACACTTTGTACAACTTTTTCTATTGTTTAAAAAAAAGATTAGATAATAATCGTACCTCTGAGTTGAGCAGTTTGTGGTAACATCAGCAAAGGCACTATTCTCATTTTCAACACAGTTGGCCACGTTTAAGGAAGGGAGGTTGTCCACCAGGTGTAGATGGCAAGTAAGGGCTTGGCGCATTAGCTGAAGTGACATAAAAGTAAACATATATTAGTTTAACGAAATTATTCTTATTAAAATTCAAAATAATAGTGGATGTGTAATTCAGGTTACCATAGTCAGTGTATCAAAATACGAGATGGACTGCAGTCAGAGCAAGAACGCTTGCTGAAAGACTGAATCTGTTGCAAGTGAAGAAAGTAGAAGCTAGATGCTATGTATAAAGCAAAATTGAGACCTATGTTGATACGACAACTGATTCCTCTGCTTCAACCATGATCTTAACCTCAAACCCTCAAGTGTATCGCCTCCACTTTCAGTGGGTACTCATAACATCTTGCCAGGTATATAATCCTTCTTTGTTATGTGTGAGAAATTGAATTTCAGACAAGACTTTGCCCCTAGCTTTAAAGATGCCATCAAATCTGAGTTCTGATAGCAAACAGAAAACATTGGATACTTCTGTGAAAGTTGACCAAAGAATGCAGCTTTTGTGAAGTTTTCAGAATTGAATTTGTTTTCCCCTGGTTGATTTAGCTAACAGTTGCAGCGTTTTATAGGTTGAGAAGGCACTTTCTGATATCCAAAGGCTGAGGAACGCCACCAAGCTATAGAATATTTTAATGTTATTTTCCGTTTAAGAGCATCTTGTAAAAATTCAGCTGTAGTAAAGTCACAAAAATGTCGACTTGTTAGATGCTGGAAGAGTATGGCATATCGTTAAAACATAGACACAAATAGAAGGACTCACCAGAACGTGCATCAAGATATTCAAATATCAGGATATCGTTATCAGGAAGGTCCGATTTTGGATTTCTTCGGTAATCATACTTCCGGCTTCTTGAAAATCTCAGGATTCTTTGAATGTAAGAATCCTCCATTATTGTCTGCAAAAAAAAGGCCCTCACCAAGTGGAGGAAGCTCAAGTGTCTCTTTCGGAGTAAACTCAACCGTACCACCCGACCCACACGAGGTACTTGATGGCGAGTGCTGATGAAAATTCTGCAACAAATGTACTTGTTATTAGTTTGCATTGTTTTAATGCTAATTTATAGTATAACCCAACAGGTGTAATTTTTCTCAACTGCTGGTGACATCCTTTGTTTGGAATATTTGTTTTTTAGTATATGACTTGCAATATAGAAAAGTCAATTTGGCTGTTTTCACCTTGAATCTTAGGCATAGTTGCACATTGGTGCTCAGATGTTAGAGTTATACGTTTTCATATCCGTTCTCTTCATCTTATATGCTATAATTCTTTTTCCTTCAATAAGTTAGATGGTATGAAATTCATAAGATTTTCTTCCATTATGTTACCTCTATATTGGTGAGCCCACTATTCGAACTTGCTAAATGACTAAAAGGTATATAGCCTATAATATTACGGAGTACTAACTACTTGTTATCATATTAATGAATTCTACCTACACCCTTTTTGAACAAATAACAAGCCCAACATTTCTGCAAGAACGATAGTTCATTTGCAGCCAAAAGCAAACATGACAATTCAAAACGACATTTGCTTTTTATTATTATGGAGGTACCTGGAGATATACCTTGAGATCAGCAGGCGATTCGATTATTTCTTGCAGTGACATTGCACCAGCACCTTGCTGTAGAGAATTACTACTCTGCACTTGTTGTTGTACTTGCAGTTGAGGATCCGGTCGCTACTGTTGTTGCTGCTATTGATGTTGAGCATGTAATAATTAAGGTTATAATTTGAGTGGGCAGGGAAATATTCACTTTCCTCAATAAGGGTGTTGTTAACATTATTATGGGGGTGGGGTGGGGCCATATTGAGAGAGTGAGTAAATTGAATAACGTCCTAAGGCCTCAAATCTATCTGATATTAGAAAAACAAAAATAGTGACAAGAACTTTAGCACAAATTTTAAAAGGCCTATATTACTTACTACGTATTACTGAATTCAAAAATCAGTTCAAAATCACTACTGGAGTTACCAATTACAGGTCTATGTTGTTAAGGCTATCTATCTCTCTAGGTGGGCATGATTGGGCGGATAAAGGTGTAAGTAGGGGTGGCCCAAGAACAGAACAACCCTACAAAGAGCAAGCTACTGAAATCCAGTAAAGGAGAGTGTATAGTTTGCAACACATAAAGTGCACTGCCTATATGACGAAACATGTCATGCTAACATAAAAACACCAAATTAAGCAAACCCTCGACGTAAAGAAATCGAGGACCAGCCCAAAAGTCCTAAAATCCATTTGGGCAAATAGATAATCGAAAAGTATTTGAATAGGATTTATAAATAACTATCAGAAGCTACACATATTTTTTTAATTATCTTATTGGTAACAACTGAAATATGCAGAAAAGAACTCACCTGCCAAACAATCCAAACCTACTACAACCCAAGAAACATCTGTGCCGCTCTCATATCCTTATTTGCAAAGCACCATGCAGGTGCTTTTTATACCTCAGGCCGATAATTATTTTTTGATTGCATAAACGATTGAATACTGAAAGTAGTATAAACAAATTTTACTTCGGGGATTTTTAATGAGCAATTGCTGGATTTGGATTCTGGTGCTGGTAAGGTTTTAGGAAACGATGTTCATCTGATCAAAACAAAGGAGGCCTCCTTAGTACATAGAGTTTTCTATAGAACAATCACATATATAGCGGCTTTTGTCCTACACTGTTTGGCTACAACAGAGTTCAAAAGGGAATGGCCATTTGCTATTACATTATTCGGGTTCAAATTGATTCATAATGCAGTCTACGCATTTGTTTCCATTTGACTTAAACTTATTTTTTCTAAATGGCCATTAGAATTTGATGAGTATTTACCAGTCCCATTGAAGCACCAATAGAAGTAATTGCCGGATGACCAGCTGTTGTACATGATTCTTTACCTAGACATGAAGATGGTATACAGTTTTTGAATTCGAAGGGACACGAGAATGAGGATGAGAATGATGACTCAGAAAATGAATTATTCCTAAAACCATATTTATGCAGCATTTTTATAACTAATTACACAAAACTAAATAACAAAAAGTAAAAATGAAGGCAACACCTTATAGCATGAACTAACCAGCACTGGTTTCATTTTTTCATTGTTGATTGTACCTCCTCGAACAAAACCTTTTGCAGCAGATGCAGAATCCCCTTGAAATGGATCGAGAAACTTATCATATTAACGGGTTGTTTCATCCTCAGCCCTCTCCATATTTATCATATTCAGTCAGGATCGCACTAAATATTAACAGATCACAAGAAGGGCCCCCTCTTCGATCTCATAGCATTATAAAAAAACAAAAATAAAAAATATAAACACACACTATGCCTCTTAATCCCAGATTATAAATCTGTTTGGAACCACATGACTTGATCATGTAAAGCTTCGGTTATAATAATTAACACAGCAAGAAAGTAAATCTGTAACTTTATTGCAGACCTAATTGTGAGCCACGTCACAAAGCCATCCTTCTGCAGGCATGAATTACAACTGAGCAAAAAATTAGATCACTCACGCTTTTCAAAATCAGAAAACTATGAAAGAAAATAAAAAATTACGGTTAAGAAAAGGAAAGAAGATGTGGATATATACCTCTGCCTGAATGAACTTTAAATTTTCCGGCCACATCAATACAACTATGGGCCTTCCGATTAACTTTGATTGAAAAAATTAGGAAAGAGCGCCATCAAAACAAATACTTTCGTTCTTTTACAACGAACAGAAAAGGTTATTTATCTTAGTGCATCCATATTCTGATATGACTGCTAACAACAATTAAGCTAGCTAATTATAACTGAAGCTTTACATCATCTATATCTTACTAATTCTGATCCCTTGCACCTACAAAAAGAAAAATATAAAAAAATATATATATTCACAAACAAAGAAACCATTTACATACGGGTCATGCTCTTGATACGAATTCCACGGCTCTTGATAAGGATTGGATAGCAAAAACTCCTTCTCAATAAGGGATCTCAAACTTCACCTGGGGACTGATTTTAACTGATTTGGATGACTTGAGTGATTGATGAATCACTTTTTGATGAACCGAATTAGGCATGTGATATCTTTTTGGGGTTTCGGAGGTGTGTTTTTTATTGGAACGTGGATCAAGGATTGAAGGGTTCTGATAAAAATAGATTAGTTAATAGAAAATTATAGATTACGATTATCATGAAATATATCTGATCTTACTATTTTATAAAAGATTTAAACTATTTTCTATTAGGGCTATTTTAGAAAAAGGACTAAAAGGTCCCTGACACTAAAAAAAAGTCTTCTCAAAATAAAATTAACTAAATAGTTCATTCGATTTATTCTACCTATTCAACTATCACTTGGAGGTGACATATGGCATTGTGGGTAATAATTGGGTAGTACATGTGGGTCCCCCAAAGTACAAGCAAGTACACTTTGTGTAAGTGTACTTGTTATTCAACCACTAGTCACATCGGTTATTCGACCCGTACTTTTTTTAATAAAATAATATTTTTTTTTAAATTAATCCAAATAGTTATGTTATTCGAATTTGACTAAATTCTATTCGACTTGTATTTTTTATTAATAAAAAATTAAAAACTTTTTCCCAAATATATTCTCTAGTTCTTCGAATTGTACTATTATATTATTCAACCCGTACTTTTTATTAATAAAAAATTAAAAACATTTTCCCAAAAAAATCATTTTTTATTCGTTTTGATTATGCGACTTGTACTATATGATTATTCGACTTGTACTATTAATAATAAAAAAAAAACTATTTTTAAACCCATTTGTATATGGGCGCCGTATGTACCCATATCCAAGCACGCTGTATGTACCCATATCCAAGCACGCATAGTTTGTATCGGTCCAATCCTATTACATCCTGTCTCTCAAAATCCTGTTATCTGATTATATGATATTATGATTTGGGTATAACATTGTTCTAAGATCTGATTATATGAGATCTGGTGGCGCGCAGTTGAGGATCTGGGTTTTGTGATTTTGTGGTATCCACGTTTAGAACAAAGAAATAAAACTGGCCATGTGGTATTCATGTGTAAGTTTTTTTATTACCCGTTTATGATTTTACAAATTGAATGAATGTTTGTGTGTATATTTGCCTTTGTGGGAGTAAATATGTATATAGTTTGCTTTTGATGGTGAGTACGATGGGCAGTTACGGGTATTTAAGGGAGTAATTAAGTTAGCCTATTGATTATTCTGCAAAATATTCAGACCTGCAAGTGGATCCTTTAAGTTCAAATCTTTGGGTTTGATCTTATGCAGGTTTGAAAAGACTTGTTTCTATATTATTTTAATTTTTGTATAATCTTAATGGTAGTGTTTTAACAGAGGAATAGTATTGTGCATAGTCAAGATTATTTGGCAACCCTGCATATGTTAGTATACTTGTATTCTCGGAAAGTTTTAAATGTCTGTTTCGTTACCCCGGACGTTGTACATTAAATATATAGTGCAAACTTCCGTGCCTTTAAATGAAGCAGGATTGTTATATATTGCGAACTTTTGTAACCCCGGACGTTGTACGTTATATATTCCGAACATTGGTAACCTGGAAGTCCTATGAATGAAGTAGGATTGTTAGTGTTATATTTATTAATCCTATCGGAGTCGCATAACACAAATGTAGTTGGAGAGAACAATTAATGAGTCGCATAAGGGTAAATCTTTTTGTTGATCTTACACAGGGTTGACAAGACCCATCTGTTTGTAATTAAAGTCTTGATAACAATTAGTTAGCATTAAAAAATGAGTCGAATAATGGTTACTGTAAGATCAGTTATTTAATGAGTCGAATAACCTTGTCTACCTCATATGTCTATAAAATGTGTAATTTGTAGCAAGTATTCCTCATCCAATCTTAGTCTAACTAGTAAAATCTTAAGAACACAATGGAAAACTTTACCGATTCCACAGATAACAACACTAACGAATTGGAGCAAGTTAACTCTGTTGTCACTTGTGTGCCCCCGTCCAAAAAAAAACAAAAAAAATCTGTTGTCACCTGTCACTCTACTACTAATATCCCTATTCGCCATGCATCCAGCTCCAATTCTGTTTCCCCGAGAAACGATTATCATGTCAATGTGTCGACAAGCATCCCACCCCCTTTCCAAGAATCCAGCTCCAATTCTGTTTCCCCTCAAGGGTGTCAGTTGTCACCTCATCTCACTGTTTCGCCAAACATCCCACCCATCCCTCGAACTAAACACCTAGCTGCATTAGCCCAGGCCGCAAACTCAAACAATGTTAAGGACATGATGCTTGCCCTGTTTGAAAGGGAAAATGATAGAGATTTTGTTGTTGTTAGGGAGATGAACCATATTGCTGACCATTATAGTGGTCGAGTTAGGGAGAGGGTTGAAATAATTGTTGAGCTTGAGCAGTTGTATGGTTGTCTCGATGCGTTTGAAAGTGTCAGGCTTCTTAGTGAGATGAATGAAGATGATTTGAGCAAAATTAAATTCTTGATGACCGCTATAACTCAGGCCCAGATTAAGATTATCAAAAAAATCACCCATGTTGTTAACATGAGAGCTAAGTAACGTGAATGGTCTTCTGTTGGTGGTGTGCTCTGTTGGTTCTCTTCTGTCATGGTCGTAGTCTGAGTCGCTAGTCTCTTACTTGTTCGAATAAAAAGATGCTTGAAGTGTTAATTCAAGTGTGTTGTGTGGTGTGTCCAGTGATTTTGTTTTTTATGTTGTAATATGTGACCCTTGTTGTCAAGTCTGACTGTTTATAATGAACTAAAATGTTGTGTTGATGTGTTAATTTATCATATTCATGATTTGCTTGCAACCTAAGTTTAACTAACAATTTTTATTCGCTTTCGCTAGGAATATGAAGCAAAAGTTATAATAACTAGTAAGTTGCAGTATTTGACTTTAGTACGCCAAAAACTTACTGCTAAAAGACGGATTTTGTTTAGAGACACATGTTTTGGGAAATGGTTGGACTTAATGTTTTTCGATCATGAACCGCACCTATTAGACTTCGTACTACAAAAACAACGAACGGTGGATGATCGTCATTATGATCTGCCTTTAATATATTACATAAATGGTCGTGGATTCCATTTCGGGCGACGTGAGTTCTGTTTGTTAACCGCTTTTAGGTTTGGACATTGTGATTTTAGTGTTTACACCGACAGTTGTTTAGAATTTAGAAAAAGAGTTTTTCCACTCAAGTCAAGTGTTGTGTTAACCTGTATGGATTTTGTTGCACTGATTGAGGATGAAGAGGCGTTTGGGAAATTGTGTGATGCGGATGCTATACGTATTGCTTTGATTATAGTGTTAGAGGTTGTTTTCATAGGGCGATTGTTAGTCAGTGAGGTTGATGAAAGCATTCCGAGATTAGTTATGGACATAGATGCATGGAATGTGTTCCCGTGGGGTGAGCATATTTGGGAACATCTTTACAACTCAATTCTGAACGTAGTAGATAAGGTAAAGATAGAACATCTGAAAGGGTTGCACAGGTCATCGAGGTATGTTCCAACTTACACTGTTTCCGGATTTGTTTGGGCTTTAAAGGTTATTACTGTGAAGTTTATAACCACCTTAATATATAATTTTGTGTGATCTGTAATTAAATATACATGAACTATTATATAGATTTGGATTTTGGAGACATTTGACGCCCAGAATGTCTGGTGGTTTAAAGACACCTCAGTCATACCAAGATGTCTAGCTTGGTCTAGGAAACAAAATTATAAACGTTCTGACCAAGTAACATTATTCTCAAAAGTAAGTTTTCATACTTTACAATAAAGGTCACATTATGTGTAATTTATGATTGGGTAAAGTTAACGTTTATATTTATGTTACCATATAGGACGCGAAACATGTTACTGATATAAGGCCGACTTTAGGCGAGTATGAAAGCAGTTGGTGGTCTACAAGTAATATGTTTTTGAGCCAATACATTCCCAAACAAAGAATAAGTGTGGCGCATGACTATGGTGTATATCTTCAGAATATTGCTGATAGGCGAAAACGTTACCAGTTTTTGGATCAGGTTACAGCTGGTTCAGAAACTGTGGACAGGAGTAAAGTAAGTAGCATGAAAGATAGTATAATCAATGTCTTAAACGACCGTATGTTCCGACTAGAGACTATCATCAAGGTATTATCATCCGTTTGTAAAATGCTTATATGCTATAGTTATTGTGAAGCAACTAATATTAACTATATAATACGCGCAGGTCCTTGTAGTAAACACATATGGTGAAACAATTCCCGCTTTAGAGATTAATGAAGACGCGTGTATCCTAGACACAGCGTTTGTAGAGAAGTTACGAGAGGATTTTATAAATATTGTCAACCTGCCCATTCATTCTATTATTGATGATGATGAGTACGAGGTATTTTTTTATCCAAGAGACTCTACACAGGATTGCGTGAGTTTTAGTTGAATTATAATTTGTGATAATAATCGTTTGCAGGACTGTGAGGTAGAAAAGGATTTCTTGTTTAACTTGGAACGCGAAGAGATTTTATTACGTGAAGAAGAAGAAAAGGAAGAGGAAGCGGCAAAACTACTTTTAGCTGAACACAAGAGATTAAAGTTGAAGTCAGATCAGGAAATTGAGAGAGAGAGGAAAATAGAGTATAACAAACGGTATGATGGCATCAGAAACAGCAATCACTTTAATTTGGCGATGTCACGTGCTCAACCACAGAAAAAAAGTATGACTACTGGTGCAGCAACATCTAGGTGGTTAGAGGCTTGTAAAAAGTTTAAAAAGAAAACACATGATGTGACTGTACGCAAGAAGACATGAGTTAATATCTACAAAATGTTGGTGAATGGGTAGAGGTATGAAATTACAATTTATGTCTTATATTTTCATAACCAAAATACCATACTAGGTTATGAATTTTATATAAATGTTAAATTTTGTTGTCATAGGATCTTTCTAGAAAGAGTAACGCAATCGACTATATATGGTACAGTAGCGCCATGGACGAGTACCTTGCTTAACCTGGTCGTATACGTTCCAAGTTGCCATGGTTCAATGAATGTACCATTGATCGAGACTTTTGGGAAGCCCTACTATGCTTAGACCCCCGACGTAAAGGTTGGCTTACTGACGAGGTAATTTTTTAGCTAATGGAAGAGTCCCTTTTAACAAGCCCTAATTTTTTTAAATCTAGATTGTAATATATAATTTTGTTGCAGCACATTGATTTATGGGTCGATTACATGTGGTATGTTCGACCAAAGAGTGTAAGGTGGGAAATGGTCACAAGTTACTTTGTCCAGCTGCTATTACAAAATACCATGCCTGTTTGGTTTGTAAATGGAAGTCGCTACAAGGTGGCCTGGACGGAAGTGGATGAGGTAAATATCTTTCACCTGTTGATTTATACACGTTTTAAAAGCTGATTAACTAATATTATATTTATGTTGTTGTAATAGGTGTTTATTTCGATTAATGAGACGGAGAAACACTGGTGTTTGGCGCATTTTGACATACGGTCCGGCATGGTGACATTTTACGATAGCGGGTACAACTACGATGCTGAATACCGTGCTTGGTACATCAATCTTCGTCAATGCTTACAAGTAAGCCAACATGTTGTTATGTTATATATTTAATGATAAGTGCAACTACTTAATTGAGCACATTGTATAGGAAAAAATATTTTATGGTTGGATATGAATGCATTGCAATCCAAATACTGACTTTAACTAAGGTTTAGATAAACTACATTAGGGTTAAATGTCTAGTAGGTATGCATACTTTTGGCTATAAATATGTTGTCTAGTTGTTTGCAAGATATACAAAACACCTAGACTTATCTCTTGAGTTAATTCCTTTTGATAAAACTCCCACTTGTAATGTCTGACTACATCCCTCTAGAACTACAGAATGAAATTATGCTTAAACTTCCTGTTTATGCATTGCTTCATTTCAGGCAGGTTTCTAGAGGATGGAAATCGATCATTGATAGTCATAAGTTTTTCGACAAATATGGTGCACGGCTGACAAAGCCTTCAACTTTCCTAGTTACTTATGACCAAGGTTTCTTAGGTTCGACATATGTTTGTTTTATAGAACAGACAACTTTTATAACTCGCCATTCTCACATACCTCCATCCCTTACCGGTTTAAGCCTAGAATGTATGCCTATAGGAAATTCACACGGTGTTTGGTGTTTCTCGTCTCCACATATGGCAACATTGTGGAACCCTTCCATTCGTAAATCTGTTGGCATTGTTATACCTTACTCTATTGATACAACAAGTTTTGAAAAAATGTTTTTGGGTTTGGTGTTCATCCCGATGGCCTAGTCCCCACCCTAATCAAGGTTGCATACCTAGAATCAGGTCCCGGAGAGTGGACCTTACTCTTGTTTAACCTAGCCGAAAAACGCTAGAAATTTATCCCCACTCCAAATCTACCTAGCAAAAACATACGTATTAACCGAACTTCACAAACAACCATTGACGGGGTCATTTACTGGGTTGCCTCTGAGCGAGTTGTATTTCCTGGTGGTGTTTCGTATAAGGACTACATGATAATGTTGTTTGACATGGTGAGTGAATTGTTTACACTCATAACCATTCCTACCCCGCTTAGAAAACATCTAGCCATTCCTTTTTTCATCTCAAAAAGGGATTCCTCACTTGTGTTATTTGGAAACCACTTTGGGGTTGTCCAACCTTCATTCACTATTTGGCGTGTTGACATCACTGATTGTACCATAAGGTCATTTTGCCGGATTTGCAACATCGACACCCATGATCCTATAAAACTTCTGGGTTTCACAGGCAATGGTAGTCCAGTACTTGAAGTTTGTAGGGCATACCATATGTCACACAGCCTACATTTGTTCAATGAATCATCGCATCAATTGCGTAGTTTGGGTGTCGAGGGAGTTGGTTCTTCATTTTACTTGGGTTTGTATCATGAGTCCCTTGTGATGGCTAATGAGACGGACAGCTACATGTATTAGGATAGTTCTGTATTTCGAAGAAAAATAATGTTGTTTTTTATTTTTAGTAGTATCCCATGTTCTCGTACTTTTTAATATTTGTTTGTACTCAGACTTGTAGTGTTGTTTTAATTGTTTTTTATGCTAATGACCAGTGTTGTGTTATTTGTTGTTGTAGTTTTTAATTCTTGTTTGTTATCAATTTTTTGGCAGGTTAAGTTGCCGGAAGTTTTGGATATGTGTAACGCATTTGTGGTAAAAGCCATTGATCGTAAAGCTTACAAGATAAATTTTAGGTTTGCCCGTGGAACTCCCCAGCAATGTGGTGTGTTTGATGATTGTGGCGTGTGGGTGTGCATATTTTTATACAGGCTTTCGCATGGGAAATCGTTGAAGGTCGATGATGCGTTACAAGCAGCCCTTGCGTATAGAGAAACCATGGCTGATTTTTTTTAAGCATAAAGTAGTTTAAGTTTAGAGACCCTTAAGTTTATTGTAACCTATACAAAGCAATATATTATCAACCTTTATTTTATTCTGGGACTTGTGGTTATGCAGAAACAATTGTTCAATAATTAAGCAAGTATTTTACATGTTTGAAAACGGTTATCAGTTTTGTTAGCTAATGTTTAGAAGTGTTACCTTTATTAGTTTATTGTAAAGTGTAACAGGCATAATGACAACCTTTTCATTAAACATTAGAACAGGTGTAGCCTGGAAATAAGGGTAATTAAGACATAACATTACACATGTTTTGTGTTGCACAATAAATATATAGATAAACCAAAATGAAGGGTAAATAACCGCAATACATTAAACATGGTGTGTTATAACTAATGTCATTGGTACATAAAATAAAAATACATAAACAACTTCAAATCTTCTAAAAATCGTCAAGGTGAACATTTCGATTGTTTGACGATTCCACCCGAGTATGATTGTCTATGATCTGGCTTGATTGGCCGTCTCCCAAAGTGTTCTAGTAGTAAAATTATTCAAACGTTAGACTTTAGCCTAGTTCAAATGAAAAATAAAAGGTTGTATACGTTTTTTTACCTGGCGTTCTTGCAATGGAGCCTGACATGCGTCTCTTTGGTGTCCAGTGTCTTCACACCTGCTGCAATAGTTGTTTCTTGGGCCCTCCCCTTGTGACCTAACACGAGCATTCGATTTGGGACGTCCTGGTTGGCGCTTTACTACGATAGGAGGCAACACCTTCTGCAGATTAATTGGTTGTTCCCACATTGACACTTCTGGAAGAGGGTACACCAACTCCCTGTAAGTGTTGTTAACCGTGCTTTTACAGAACCATGCCTTTGCCTATCGATTAGGATTACGCAACCTAATTACCCGAGAAACAGAACATACATGACCACACGGCAGACCTGAAAGTTTCCATTTCCGACATGTACATTGACCGTTTACAAGATCAACTTTGTGGGCATATCTATGATCTTTGACCTGGTAAATCTTGAAATTCTCTATCGGATGAACCAACCAGTTAGCACTTTTCAAATTCCTCTTTGTCACCTTTGCAGCAGCTGAGGTTGATAGTTCATCCATTTGCGGCACATCTATAAAATGTTGACCAACAAAACCATTAGTCATCATTTTATAATTCTTTAAAAATAAACAAAAACAAGGTTTTATCGCTCGTACCATCATCTTGCGGCCTCCGCTCACAATACCTTCTTTGTAGAAGGTCCCTAAAAAATCCATAAGCTTTGTGATTGGAAATCTCCTTACACCCTTTGTTAGTGAATTAATCGACTCAACGCAGTTGGACGTTAAATAATTGTATCGGTTAGTTGGGCAAAACGCGTGCGGCCAATTTTCAAAACCAGCTTCTTGGAGTTTTCTTTATGCCTCAGGTTTACAAATTCTAATTTCGGAAATGATGTTTTAAAAATCTTGGGTCAAATAAGCTTTACATGTTTTCCAATAAATTGCATTAAACTTTCGGGACTTTAAGCTGCAATTCATAAGCAAATGCCTACATCATATACCGTGGAAGGCTTCTAGAAATACAGTGCTACACGCTACGTTAATGGCTTGATGACGATCAGATATGATAACTAAATTAGGAACATCACCGATACATTCTTTCAGTTTAGTTAAAAACCATGTCCAATTCTCAGTTGTTTCACCTTGGCACACACCCGTGGCAATGGGTATGATTTGGTTGTTGCCATCCATCCCAACCGCAACGAGGTTAGTACCAAGATACTTACCCTTCAAATGCGCTCCATCGATTTTCAACAGAGGCCGCATATAACGTACAAAGCTCCGAATCTGTAATTTTAATGACAATTTTTAATTTTATGTTATGCTATAGTGGCAATACAATAAAATGTAATGAATTTGCAAGTATCTTACCGCGACGGCGAAGCCAATAAAACACTTCTTGAAATAACAATATTCATCAGTATCAATATGTGTTACAGTTCATGGGTTCAACAACTTTAAATTGTGACAATAAAAAGGTAACTAGGTATACGAATCCTCTGGTGAACCGTGTAGCATTTCCAAAGCCTTTTGTTTACCCGCCCACGCTCTATAATACGAAACATCTAACTTCCAATCTAAATGCAAACCCTTGACAATATCGGTGGGTGTATATACCCGCTTAGTATCTCTAAACTTGTCAATCAGTAATGGTCCTAATAAATTACGCTTTGCGTTGCGATGGTTAGGGAAAAAATTCGTCTTGGAACAAGTGTGGATGTTTTGAACGGTTGTTGCTCTAAAGACCGGACTACTTTTAAGCTTGTGTGTGTGTATCAACCAATTGCAGTCTGGTTGAGCACAGCAGACACTATAACGCTCGACACAAGACCGTAATATTTTATACTGGTAGCCATCAGTAACAGCCTTTTTTCCAATGATAAACATACACACTGCCTTATTGTCAAACCTATCACATTTTTTGAAGGGCAACGAAATATCGAAATTGTGGTTGTTGGTTACTTTTTGTTCTATTATATTATTTGTTGGAAGCGCGGGCATATAGTTTAGTGAATTTTGTTGCCACCCTACATGGGTAGAACCTAATTCTTCACAAACTAATGGGTCATTTAAATCAAAAGAAACATAACTTAAGTTGTGTAGATTGTTTACCTCAACCAAATTAATGTAAATCTTTGAAACGTCCTGTGATTGTAGAGTTTTTGTATACCCTTTAGGAAAAGGATGACAAAATAGGGCAAGTAAGCACGACGGTTTAGGAAAACCGTGTGTGAATGACCCTAAAAGTGAGTTCGTTCTCGAGGAGGCAAGTGCGTTGTGTTAAGAGATGATTTTGATTTGTGATTTTATGATTGAATAAAGAAAGAAAAGAGGAATAAGAAAGAAATGACGGTTACGAAGATGGATCGAGCTAAGACGAAAAAGCGTTCACGTAAAACCGTAAAAAACTACAAAATTAAAAATTTTGAATCTAAAAATTAATTAAAAGCTAAAAGTAGTCTAAAATGATATAAATAAGAATAAAAATCCAATAAAAATATTTTAAAACCTTTTATTAATTAAATGTTCAATTTTAAATGCTAATTAAAGCCCTAAAATTAAATATAATTAATCAAAATGTCCAAAATATGATTTTATTGAACAAATAAGTTATTTATATTATTTAAAGACTAAAAAGTATTTTTCCTAATTTTTAAAAACTATTTATCTATTTTTAAATTATTAAAAATTATTTTAAAATTAAATTAATTATAAAAAAAATAATAAAATAATACCAAAAATAATTTGACACTTTTAAAAATCCTAAATTACTCTAATAAACAGTAGAAAATTGAAAAAGTTTGAAAAATAATAAATTTACCACTAAAAGACAAAAGCAGTTTAATATTAAACCCTAATTAAAATAAATTAATTATAAAAAATAATTAAAGGATGAACAGTAAAAACTTTTTTAACTAAAAATCTTAAATTATTTTTCTTAATAAAAGAAAAATGTTGAAACTGAAAAATATGTATTTTGGCACTAAATGCCAAAAACAGATTAATTAAAAGTATTAAAAATAGCAATTAAACCTAAAAAATAGCTAATGAACAGTAATAAAAATTTTATTTAAACAGAAAAATCAGAAATAAAATTAGAAAAATAATGGCACAAGTTTCAGACCTTAACTCCTAAATTCACCCACTAAAGACAAAAAAGTTCAAAATCTGATAGTGACATGTGACAGACTTTTGTCTGTTTGCTTAGCAGTGGAAACAAGTGTGCTAGCAGTGGGAAAGGAGTTCCCACTGGTAGTGTTAATTTTTGTTCAGAAAAGCAATAAGCTTAGGAAAGCTTATTTTGAGTGCTTATTTTGGACAATAAGGCACCATTATACTCAGTTGAGTATAAGGAGTCAAATGGAACACAAAAATACACAAGTCACTTAGCAAAAATCCACACAAAGAGCACTCAAAGTTTCTGATGAATGCTATATGTTTCTGATGAATAGTAAACCAAATTTACTTGCACAAATTTAAATTTCAAGGCCTCAAATCTTGCAATCAAGCTAAACACATGGCATAAAAATGATTACCACCCCTGCTTAATACCCTACCCTAGCAGATTTCAAGATTTGGTGAACAAATTTCACCAAAATCAGTCAAACCAAACACTTACTGGTTTTATGCTATTTTTCAAGATTTTGACATGCAAACTTGTTCAAAACTTCATCAAACTGAATACTAAGCTAGCATACAACCTAACAACTACCTAATGAGTAAATAAAACAGATTTTAAACCAAGATATATATCATTAAATCCTACTAGAACCTTAATCCAAACACCCCTTAAAATCTGAACTTCACTTTTTTCAAACAGAATCAAGTCAAATCCAAACCCAATTGATCCTAATCAATCTACTCATGCATAATAACCTCAAATAAACAATATCAAACCAGATTAACAACACATGAACAACTTTCATACAAAATCACTCAAGAATGAAATATTTGAAAACTGAAACAAGAACAAGGTGACTACCTTATGGGACCCACATCCAGGCCCCACAATGGCTGCTTTGCCATCTCCATACAGACTCGGGTCTGTGCAGACTTGTCTTTGTGGTTTGAAATGAAGGTGATGATAATATTTCCCTTTGATTTGAACCTGCCAAAAATAGATAACCAAGAACAAAGCTAACTGGTATAAGAGCCTATAGGCTTATAGGATTAACTTATTGACAAGTTAACCTATAGCTTATGGCTTTTAAAAATAAAGCAGAAATATGAAAACTGACTTTTCTCTACTGAATTTTTTTTGAAAATTCAGGAAACTGAAAACCTTTTGAAACAAGTAAAACAACAATGACAATCAACAAGACTTCAAACAATATAAGTAAATTGGTTCTTTGCTTCTCATCAACAAACCTTAAACCATTTTTCATTCATAAAAAACTGGATTTACAAAGTTGTGATCAAAGAAGAAAAAACAAGGAACAAGGGGCATGCACAACTCGCATCCTCCTTATATAGGCCAAGATAGAACATTCTAGGTACTGGAATAAAATAATACTAAGCTAAAACCCTAATGCATTGATTTCCAGAAATGCCCTTATCTTTGACTGAAAATTGGGTCAAGATGGATACATGTGAAGTAGCCAGCTGTTGTTTGTTGATCATGAGCGTTTATTTGAGCTTGGGGTCCAAGTAGTGTGATCCATCCGTTGGTCTTGTCGGTTTTAGGGTTTTGAGGGAAAGGGACGTTGCAGGGGTGGGCCCTACCCAACACATGGGTGTGTTGGGGTCATGCTTTGTGTGTGGGTTTGGGTGAGGATGGAGTGAATCAAGGATCTGGAGCATATTAAGCATTTTCCTTTGTTTTGTGATTAATTCATCCTGGGAAGATATTAGGGTTTAAGGGATGATTAGGAGGCGTTTAATCTGTTTTTGGGGGTGGATTATTTAAAAATTATGTTTGGGTGGGAAAAGTTGGAGGTTTGACTAAGTGGTTGACCGAGTTTATTAATTAAACTCGTTAGTGGAAGGGTGACTGGGATGGGGAAGTGAGGTGGTGAGGAGTGATTGGTGGAGTGGAGTGACGTGTAGGATTGATTGGTGGGGGAGAGTTTAGATGTTTGACAGTTTTGGCCCCCCAAGGTTTCTCATTTCTTTACTTTGTAAATAATCAGCAACAATCTTAATTCCCTTTATAACAACTTTGGCAATTTGACACTTTTGGCACAACAAGTTTTATAAACTTGTTTCAAGGACTAAACTTGCAATTTGGTGATATTTGAAGGACTGATTTTGGCATTTTCTTCATTCTTCAAGGTTTTCCTTGTTTGTTGACTTCTTGGAGGACCAATACTGACAATTTAGTTTTGTTGAGGGACTAAATTTGCCAATTCTTCAAAGTTAAGGGTTCTTTTTGTAATTTTGACAAACTTTAGGGACCAAACTTGTAATTATGAAGATACAAGGGTATAAAGTGTCAATTATTCAAAGTTGGAGGACCCTTCTTCAAAATTCTTCAAATCTTCAAGGGTTTTCTTTGGAAAATTCTTCATTAGGGCTTGGTTCATCGTGCGGCTTCGTTTCCCGTGTTCGTTTTTGACTGATTCTTGTGATCTTTTTGTCATTTTCTTAATATCCGTACCTAAAATACACAAGCAACAAACACAAGCATATATTTGGGTATTTTGATGATATTTAATGCATTTTAAGCCCGATTTGGACGATGAGACTATGTATAAAAGCAGTCTCATCACTCCCCCATACTAAACCATTACCGTGCCCTCATGCAATGCTAGAATATAGTATCGTAGCATCTCCAAAATTCATTTTATTCACTTTATTGAAATGATAAACTAGCTACACTACTACTTTGCTACTACTTGTGTTTTAGACATAATGTATGATTTTCATCGCAAAATGGGACGTTTAGGTTCATAGAATAAGAACACGTGAATGCTTCGTTAGAAATAATTTCATCGTCCTCGATTTTCACCCCAATTCCATGCCAAGCGTGCAACGAGATCATTGTTATTATAAGTTAGTAATGCTAACACTACTCATATGCCCTAATCACGTACTTATCCTCCCATTATTCCTAAGTTGTATCTCTTATATTTTATTTTGTCTTGATGATCACGAGGATACATTGTTTGACTTATGCGATAATAGAGATTTAGGTCTAAAAATAGAGTCCTAACGGTGTAACTAAGACCATCAAATCAATAACCCCTCCTAATCGACAACGATGTTAAAAAATTAAGTTGACAAAAAGAGTCGATAAACACGGTTTTATAACGGTTTTGAACATGAGACTTATTACCAAGACTTTTATACGCCCCCTAACGGAAGGGCCTTATTATCTTTGGTTTACCTCCATCTTTTATTCAACTTCGCCATGAAGCTTTTATTATGACTTCGGTCTTGCCTTGCCTTTTATTATCCGCCTCATCGGTGGTTTTATTAGCCAAAGACGTATATCCTCACGCTAAAGCGAATTTTGGATCTTTAAAGCTTCGAAGATTAAGGCTTGATTCACTTTCAATTTTGCATAGATTTTTCGGCCTTGTGGGGCTTCAAATTGTTTGCTAGATTTAGGTGAGCACTTGAAATCTTATTATTGGGTGAAGCTTTCGATTATTGGGGTGCCAATACTTCAAAACCGTGACGCTGGCGATACCTTAATGTCTTCCCAATTTAATTACACGGAAGCTACTAGAAAAGACTAGAAACCCAACAATCCTAACTAAACCGCTAAGTCAATATTTATTAAGCAAAAAATATTTACATGCGAAGGGAGAATAAGCAAACAACGAGAGCACATGAGTTTTTGAAAGAATACGAGTACTCTACGTTTAGCATAGTAACTTATAATTAACTCTATCATTTCTCGTCCTCATTTAAGAGACTTAGCCTAATGTGAAGTTAAGGAATCAAAGCTAAGTGCTCAACACGCACGGTCGAGTAAAAAATTACTCTTATTCTCGCCATCGGAAAATCTACATTCGTGTCTTCAAACACTTATAAAACATGAGAAAAATTTTAAAATTTGGCCATTTTTAGCCTTATTTTGCAACAAAACGATAAACAAAAAGACAAACTTTGGAAAGCGTGAAGGTTTGGCAAGACAAGTATCTATTCACCCCCCCATACTAAAGTTAAACATTGTCCTCAATGTTTCGAGTCTAGGGGTGCAAACACCCCCATACTAGAGACGTAGTCGAATGCCTAATCTAGTATGGAAAGGGTGTAACTAATAAATTAATAGCCGTTTATGAAGTGTGCTAATAACCTAAGGTTAGAACATCAAAAGGATATATCAAGGATATTGAGAAAGTCTTCAAAGCAAACGATCGAGTGCTCCCATAAAACGAACACGAGAGGCTCCAATCGTGAAGATCATGATCTAAAAACCACAATGCACAAACAACCACGGAACAAAGGTTGGAAGGGCACAAATCCCCACACGTAAGCTACATTAGAAAGCGATAATATGTACATAGGATAAGCATGGGACTCCCCCACGAGGCACCTCGTTTTTGATTACCGAGTCATGAGCTCGACTTGATCCCCTCAATACTAATTATCATTGGGGAAGGTGACTTGGTCGAGGTAGTTCAAGGATGGAACTTCCCCGCCAAAGTAGTGCTTCAACCTATGTCCATTCACCTTGAATTTAGGACCATCATCTTGAGCTAGCTCGATGGTCCCATACGGAAACACTTGAGTCACGGTGAATGGACCGGACCAACTGGATTTCAACTTACCGGAAAAGATTTTTAATCTTGAATTAAAAAGCAAAACTTGATCCCCGATGTTAAAAACCCGGTTTTTAATTTTAGAATCATGCAACTTTTTAGTCTTTTCTTTATAAATCAATGAATTTTCATAAGCAATGTCCCTCAATTCATCTAATTCATTCAATTGCATTTTCTGGTGTTTTCCCGCGGTCTCCATATTATCAT